>RXID01021935.1:18775-660120 GCA_005019695.1 Trichopus zeylanicus subsp. travancoricus
AAACAATTCCGAATAGAAATTGTGAATTCCACTTTTTTGAGCGAAAAATTCAAATATCACTATTCAAAAATTTTTAAATTTTTAATTTTAATAGTTCGAAACAGTATTATTGTAATCAAATTATGAAATTGGAGAACTTGGATCCTCAACTTTCTTAATTTTTTTAAAATTCGGATTATTTGAAATTAATCTAGATATTTCTCATGAGAAAAATCAACCTGATTTGGCCTTTGAAAACTATTGGAGTGGGACATGTCCGCATTATTTTACGGGTTGATTTCGAGTTTATTTAATATATTAGTGTTGCAATACTTTAATTCCGATCGAAACGAGTTGAATTGCAATATTCTTTAATTAAATTGTAGTCTAAATAAAAGTCACATCATTTGTATATAATTTTTTTCCAAAAAATATTCTGACTTTTAAGTTAATATTTATTTTTTTAAAAAAAAATAAAATATTTAGCGAGAGAATAAAGTTGTGACATCAATAAATCGAAAAAGTAAAAGAAAAAAAGAAAAAAGAGAGATATAAAATATCTTAATTGTACCGTCTGATTAAAATACCATATCTCGAATATTGAAAGATATTTGGTGCAGGTATTTTTTTTTAAAATCTCAACTAGCGTGTCTTATCTCTAACTCAAGAGATAGAGTAAGGATTCGTCTTCAAAAATGACGATCACCTTAAAAAAAAAAAAAAAAAAACTATCTTATTATATTGTACTTCCATAGTTCGACATTATCGAATGTTATGTCAAAAAAATCTACTTCGTTTATTGATACGAAAGAGTGAAACTTATTTGTTATGATAATTCAATCATCCAAGTAGTTTATAGTTTATATAATTTGAGTATTGACCATGCGAGTATGTCAGCTTTTGTCTTAGAGAACTCAAAATTAGTTGGACTATAATTGACCAGATACATAAAAGTCAAATCACTAATTGTATAATAAGAATTTGTTATATTTTTGGGTATGATTTAATTCGAAATCAAGATCAATATTAATAATAAGATTAATAAGTTATTTTGTTAAATTAATAATTTTTTTTATTAAAATTAATACTTCAATAATTTAAAATTTGAAAAATTATTTATCTTTTAAATAATTTAATTTAATAATAATGTAAAATAAGTAATATTAAATTTATATAAAAAAATTAATTCTCGAAAAAATTAATTTTAATCTTCGTCTCAAACCAAACAAGTCTTAGTTGTCCGAATAATGATTAGTACACTTGACTCTTAGATTTGACAAATACAAAATCTATATATTCTAATTAGCGCTAAGTTGGCTTACATGCTCTGAGATAAAATTATACCAAACACTAAATATTTAAATGTGATGATCCTTCTGAAATGGGAGATTTTGTTTTGATGGTTCTCATTGGGATAAAGCTCGCGTCATTGCCAAGTTCAATTCGCCCTTTAAACTTGTTATTTTCTCAGGAAAATTCATGAAATTTTTTTTACTTTCAACTATTTTTAGCAAGCATGATTTCCATGCATTAAGAAATTTTTTTATTACGATTTCTTCGTTTGGTATGTACAACTTATGCTGATCAAGGACGGAATAATCCAACTGTAAATCTTTCATGCCACATAAATTTGTGTCTAGCAGTCCATAATTAATTGTTTATGAGATAATGATCTCACTAATTTTTCATCAAATGTTTAAAGGATGATAAATTACATAATGTCCCTAAATGCATCAATTAATTAACACATGAAAAAGTACAATCACCAAATTGCATGAAACCAATTCTTTCTTTTCGAATCGGAAAAACATTAATAACTCACTAATCCAACAAAAAAAAAAATTTGAAATTAATCAATACTCGATAACCCAAAAAGAAATAAACAACCGAACCCAAAAAAAAAAAAAAAAAGAATTCGGCAGATAAACAAACGGGTTCGGCCCCACGCGTTTGGACCACCCAATAACACGCACCGCCGAACCTGACACACACAAAGGACAAGTCGGGCCCACACCTTCCTGACCGGATCCTCGCCGTCCATCCATCACAGATCCTACGGCCAGGATCTCGTCTCCCCAGGCCTTGCGGTCCGCACTCAGTCGTTTGTTCCCTAGCGCGGGGACTCACGTGTGCCACTCGCCGAGAAGCCCACGCTAGCTTAACGGCCGTTACTCACTCCTCTCCAACAACATCCCATTTCACCGACAACTCAACGCCTTGCACAAAATCCAAGAAGTGAATTTCCCATAATACCCTTTGTACATCGGGTCGTCGAGTGCACGGTCGAGGAGGTACTGTATATAGGTTAATTTAAAAGTGAATAGAGAAAAGCAGAGACTTTGATGAAGAGAAGAGAAAGCCGGAGTCTGGCCGAAGATTTCTTCTTCTTCCTCCTCCTCTTCTTATTCTTTGGTATTTGTTTATTGAATAAAAATTGAACCTTTTTGTTTCTATTTTGAGAGATCTCGAATCTTGTTATTTTCTCAGGGAATTAAATTCCATTTAATTGAGTCACAGGAAATGGAGGAAGTTCTCTTGCGCTTTGTTTGATTCTCATGGTTTGAGATCTGTTGTCGATAAAGATGGAGGCTTTGGTTTCCTTGCCGTTCTTGAAAGCATTTGGAGAATGGGAGGGAGGGATCCGAGTTAGGTAGGGGTTGAGACGGGCTTGGGGAGCTTTGGGGGCGATGGATTTCTTCCTTCCGCCACGGCGGCAGGAGGAGCTGGAGATTCCGGGGCCTTGGACTCCTGCGACCCCCGCCAGGCCGGCTCCGGTGAGGCGGCAGGGAAATGTGCAGGAGATCGGCGATTCTGGGGCGGTTTGGGTGGAAGGGATCTCCAGTAGTTCAGGTCACGATGGATTTCCTGGAAAGGCGGGGCAAGATTCGGGGTTTCGGCTTCTTGGGCATCCGGTGCAGGATCTCGGCGGTGGAAATGCTTGCCTGCAGGATGCTGGGTCTGTCGTCAGCGACATCCCAACCCAGGGTTGGGTGCAGCTCCAGAGTGGCAGCGTGAACCCGATGGCTGCGGGCCGGGGATCTCCGGCAAATGAGCTCCTGTTAAACGGGAGGTTTGTTTTGAACTCTGCCCCTGGCGTTGGCTGTGGTCGGCCACCGTCGCTACCGGCGCCGGTGACACAGTCTCCGGGTCAGTGCCTTGCGATCTCTTCGTTTTTGTATCGGTGGCGTGTGTTTATTAGTGTGTTTTGTTGTTTACTGTTGCTGTGTGTTTGATTCTTGTAGATGGATTTCAAGTTCGTCGCTATCTTCCCGATTTTAGCTTCTCGCCAAAGAAAATGGGATTCATGGGAATGAATGTGATCAATGGGGTTGCCTCGCCGCCATCATCCCCTGCGATTCTCGAGAAGAGCAGGGGAATGCCGGTTTGCCCACCCCGAGAAATGACCATGAATGTGACCAGTAGCTCTGTCTCTCCGGTGACCCCTGCTACTCTGGAGAAGAGCATGAGAATGGCAGTTCTCTCACCGGCAGAAATGTTCGTGAATATGATCAACAGTGTCGCCCCTCCAGCAACCCCTGCACCACTAGGTAAGAGCAAGGGAATGCCAGTTATTGCCCCACCAGAAGAGATCGATCTGACGGGTGAAACAGAAATAAGAAGCAATGGACAAGATATTGCTTTCTTGCCACAGCAAGCCAAGAGTCATATAAATGTTCTGTCGCCTACATCAGAAGCTATTTCCTTCCAGGGAAAACCTCCCAGGACGCAGGAAGGAGAAGCCGAGGATCATATAAATGTTTTTTCGTCCACATCAAAAGCTATTTCCTTCAGAGGAACGCCACCTAAAATGCAGGAAGGTGAGACCGAGGGTCACATAAACGTTTTTTCGTCTACATCAGAAGCTATTTCCTTTGGGGGAATGCCTCCTGGGACTCAGGAAGGGGAAGCCGTGGTAGTAACATCTGAGGGACCATCTTGTCAGCAACTTGAAGTAAAGATGCAAGATAAAGTGGAGAATGTACGCATAGACTTGAATAAGACACCACAGCAGAAACCTAGAAGGAAGAGGCACAGGCCGAAGGTTATTCGAGAAGACAAGCCAGCTAGAAAACCGAAAACCACAACAACACCTAGAAGAGCAACACCTAAGCAGCCTGGGAATAGTGAGACGCCAACTGGTAAGAGGAAATATGTGCGGAAGAAGAAAGTTGGGGATGCTTCAGGCAGCACTCCTCCTGAGACAATAGGAGAGAATGTGGATCCTGGTGGTAGTAGCAGGGCAAAATCAGTTAGGCGGTGTTTGAACTTTGACTCTGAAGATCCAGCAGGAGATTGTTGCCTGGGATCATCAACTATGTTTTCAGGCAATGCAGAATCCTTGGAAGATCGACCCAGTGGGGCATGCATCTCAAATGGATATAATAGTACACCAACTGCACAGCTTCCTGGAGAACTGCAAGCGGCAGGTGGCTCAGTAAAAGGAATTTCTTTTGATCTCAATCATTTGACAAACCAAATGACAAATGAATTTGTGAACGAAGAAAGGTTGACACCTCATTCTCAACTCCAGGGTGCCGATAGAGGAGAACCAGAAATCCCAGCTTCTCCTCCTCCTCAGCATTCTAGAACAAAAATGATAAGGGAGAATCTGAACAATCTGGCCAAGAATAATATGGGAAACACTCAAGTTAGAAGTTACCATAGTACTCTATCAGACCTTCTAACAGAAAGAGCAAAGAGATGTCATAATCATCTACATGATGCTCAAGTGTTAAGACGAATGAATTTCACAAACTCACACAGGATCAACCGCATAAGCCAATTCCATGCTATAGGAGAGCATGGTTTCGAATTTGCAGGTACCCCTAAGAAAAGAAGAGTGGAGGAGCAGAATGAACCAACATTCATGGCTTCAGTGGCAAGTTTATCCTCAGTACCATGCACTCCTTCTAGAGGTTGGAATCTTAATTGTATAGTACAGAATAATTCCAATGTCCAAATGTTTGCAGATGCACAGTGTTTAATGGCACTGGAGAAGATGCCAGCTTCAGAGAGTATGTTAGGAGTAGGTCAAACAGACAGGAACTCAAACAAGGGATCCAACTTTTCAGTTCAATCCTGCAATTCAACAATGGAAAACCAGCTTTTAACTCCTGAAAAGCAATTTGGAGATGGTAATTTGAACTGCAGACATCCATCAACTCTTGCAAAACAGTCATCAAAGTACAACAACAAAAGTGAAGATGGAGTTCCTGGGGACAATAGTAAAACAAGAAAAGGGAAAAATATGGAAAATAGAGTTCCTGGGGACAATATGAAAACAAGAAAAGGGAAAAATATGAAAAATGGTCAATTTTCTGTTCTTGATTCCACCTGTGCAAATGCCAATGGCATTTATATGCAAGAACATCAAGCTAAGACATGGAAAAAAGGTTCTCGTGGTCGAAAATCTGCTCAGGCACCTCCGTTGGGTTCAGACGGAACCAAAGAAAGAAGCTTACAGCCGTCTTGCATCAGTTCAATTCAAGATTGTCAGAGCAGCAGCAACTTTCAGGAATCAGTTCATTTGACTATCACGTCCCATGCATTTGTGCCATATAATGATCAAATAGATAACATTAGTTTGAAGCTGAAACATCTGAGCATAAATAGGGTCTATGAGGACCTTACAGCTGAAGCACAAAATGCTCTTGTTCCTTACTATGGAGGGGGCACGCTGGTTCCATATACAGGTGATATTCTGAAGAAACGCCGTCCACGACCCAAGGTTGACCTAGATCAGGAGACAAGCAGGGTGTGGAGACTTTTAATGATAAAGGATACAATTGAAGGGGACAATGAGCTGAATAAAGATAAGGAAAAATGGTGGGAGGAAGAAAGACGAGTTTTCCGAGGTCGTGCAGATTCATTCATCGCCCGCATGCATTTGGTCCAAGGTATTTCTGTTCATAATCTTCCTTTTCATTTCAAGATATATTTTCACTGGAATCCCTTACAGGCATTCCTTCTCTGAATGATGCTTAGTTATCAAAGCTACCAGGAAAACATAGGAGTCTACTTGTGTGATGTTATCTTCAGTAATTCAACAGACAACAACCTTGGATACAGCATCCCTCAAATAAGTTTCAATTAATATGTGTCCTAACTTAAAAAACAGAAAAACAAATAATTAAGAGGCACTTTTATATGGATATGAAATTTGATCCATTAACTATGCCTCCAAACATATTTTTAACTCCCTAAATTTTAAATTTGTTGTAATATAGTGGTTTATATGCAATAGTGAGATGAAGATGGCTAGGATGTTTTATGTTTGACAGCCAACTGTACTACAGTGTGGTGGTATACCGTAAAATTATTTGCAGTATATAGTTTACATACAACCTCATTCTCTTTTTTCCTTTCCCTTGTTTCGAAAATCTATTTGCACCACCTAGTTTCAAAGGAAAGCTTCCTTGAATAACGTATCATAAAGATGGAGAAAATTGCAACAGAATGTGATTTTATGATGATGATGGTTTGTCTAACCAACCAAGTGGATGGAAAAGAGAAACCATTGGTACTGAATAAATTTAGAACTTGAAAGAATAACATTTTTAGGATATTCATTCTAAAATGTCTCGAGCATGTAACTCTACATTATGCAAATAAATTTATTCATTCTAATTGATTCCAATGCTGTTTTTGTTCAGCAACTAGATGAAGTTCATTTCTAGTGATTGACATTATGGTCATTTCAATTCAATTCTTTGCAGGGGATAGACGGTTTTCTCCATGGAAAGGGTCAGTAGTGGACTCGGTTGTTGGGGTCTTTCTTACTCAAAATGTGTCAGACCATCTATCAAGGTAAGATTCAATTAAGCTTCACTCTTTAAGCTTCTCGCTTTAGTTATATCTTTTGTTTTATTGATATACTCCCAACTTCCTTTATTACTTTTGACAGCTCAGCTTTCATGTCCATTGCTGCAAAGTATCCACTTAGATCCAATCAACAAAGTAGAGAAAATGAAAGCAAATCTATCAACAAATGCAAGTCTGTGATATCTGTTGATGATCACATTCCTCAAACTGAAGATTTTGTAGAAAAACAAATGGCTCATAGTCAGAAGCCACCTGGAACTCATACACACGGTGGGGATGGCCTGATAGGCTACTCAAAAGAGAAAGGTGGTACAAATTTCGAAGGAGCAGAAATATTCCATCTATCACCAAATAGCAGGACAGTCAGCCCACCTTCAGTAGGAGGTACAAATTCATTGGAAGCTGAAGATGTGAGGTCATCAGAAGATGTAGCATCCCAAAAGTCTTTCATTTCATCACAGAACTCTTCTGAATATCCATTTCGGATGCCTGATCAGGCTGGAGCATACTTAGAGTCCAACAATGAGTCAGAAGATTTGGTAATTGGAGATACTTGCAACAGCTTGGACAGTTATACTTCCTTCACGGAGCTTTTGAAGATGGCTGAAACAACCAAGTTACAGAAATTCTACCCTCACAGTAACAGAGGAATTTCATCACCTGAATACTATGGCACAGTCAACCAGTTTGCATATGCTGAATCTAGAACTTCAGTACTGGATTTACGGGACAACACAAGTGGTGTATGTTCATCGACAGTGACATCTAACAATTCTGACCATGCACAACATGATTGGAGTATGACAGTGAATCCTTCTGCTTCGTATTATTATCATGGTCTGTCAAACTTCACTGCAGTAGAAAAAGAGATGGGTTATGGAGCAAGAGAGAGAAGAACTTTTCCTAATATTGCCTCTTGGAACCTCACGCCAAATAATGGAACAGTCAGAGAATGTATGCCTTTGGCAGGAATTAAAACTGATATTACAGGTCAGCAAGAATCTTTAACCTCCGTTTCAATGTCTCTGTTTGGTGCATATGCATATGCAGGAAAGGATACTCTATACCCACAAGATGGCACTGCGAAAGAGATTTTCATTGACAAGCAGCTTCCAGTGCAGAAATCTGAGGACTTGTTAGGTAGAAGTATTTTGCACAATGAGTCACAATCATCAATAGGGAATTCTGTCAAACACCAAGAGAAGGGCAGCCTATTAATTGTTGGGGAAACATCTCAACATCTGACAGAAGTTCAAGCTCAAACAAGAAATTCAACAATGCACTCTTCATCTCTAAGCTTAGAGGATGAACCACAACAAACCACACCAACTCTTGGTGACTCAAAATCTGACATTTTCAGTTCACAGAAGGGGCCAGAAGTAGCATCAGTAAATGGATCTAAACCAAAGAAAGTGAAGCCTGATGTAGAAAAAAAGAAAACATTTGACTGGGAAAACCTACGGAAACAGGCATGTTGTGATGGTGCCCAAAAAGAGAGAAGTTCTGAGAGAATGGACTCAGTGGACTGGGAGGCAGTTAGGCTAGCTGGTGTAAATGAAATATCTGAAACCATTAGAGAAAGGGGAATGAACAATATGCTAGCAGCGCGAATCAAGGTACCCCTACTCACCTACCCACACAAACACACACCAGCAACAACAACCAACCAACCAACCAAAAATTAAAAAACCTAACAATTTTACATGTCAGGAAAAGATAAGAGATAGACTTGTAGGATACTAATAAACAATTGATAGTTTCTTTGAGCACATAGGTTATGCCTAGTTATGGAAATGTCAATGATTGTAGTTAACCTTCCAATTATTTTTCTTGCCTATGCATTTCTGCAGGAATTCCTTAATCGGCTTGTCAGTGACCATGGGAGCATAGATCTTGAATGGTTAAGGGATGTTCCCCCGGATAAAGCAAAGTAAGACCACATCTCTTGCTTAATGTTTCCTGAAAGAATTGCAGACACTATTTGAAATGAATTGCATCTGTTCTCGTTTCTTCAACCTTTCTTTAGTAGATTTACTTTCACAGAGGATTTTGACCAGGGATCAGGCCTCATACAACTAATGGTGTCGACCATGATGGAATGAATGATAAAACCACCAAGGTTTTAATTTTCGGTCGAGAGCACAATGAAACAGCTTCAAAAACTGTTTCACAAATTTAGTATTTTTAAAGTTGTGGAATGTCTGAAACCGTAGAAACAGCCGAAACAAAATGACTGAAATATATCAGTTTCAGCAGGTTCCAAAATCAAAACTTAAAACCTTGGATAAAGCATAATTTTTAGATTTGATACTGCAGTATGTCCAGAGAATATAATTTGTTTGTTTTTTTAGAATAGTGAAAATTCTACCATAGTTACCTAAAGGGAATAGGGGTTTGTTTGAGGAGATGTTAAAAAAGGTGCATGGTGCATGACAACATAGTATGAGTAGCTTTAATATGATAGAAAATGATCCTGAGCAGAGATAACCTTTAGTTGGGTATGTGCATCTAGGTGACACAACATACCAAATATCTGGATATGGCAGCTATCAAAATGGCCCTGAGTCCATCACCAATTGTCTTTGGAATTTTTTATATGCATTATATAATGTTGTAGTGTTGTGGTTTTTTTGACAGTTGTGATGATCAAACAGTGTTTCTATTCTGATGTGAAACTGTAAACATGAAGCAAGTACCTGAAAATACTTGTGCTTAATGCTTTATCTTTTAGGGACTACCTTCTAAGCATAAGAGGGTTGGGGCTCAAAAGTGTTGAATGTGTTCGCCTATTAACACTTCATCACCTAGCTTTTCCAGTAAGAGCTTGACCCTAATTTAAAAAGGAATCCTATTTGCAAAGTAACACATTTGAATTCACAATAACATACCATTTCATTGAATCATTTATAAGGTTGATACCAATGTTGGCCGCATCTCTGTAAGGTTGGGATGGGTACCACTTCAACCTCTGCCAGAGTCTCTTCAGTTGCATCTTTTAGAACTGTAAGTACTTCACAACTATTTTGGCCCATATTTTGTGCAGCATCGTCTGCTTGTATGCTGAATTGAGAGCACTAGGTGGAACTGATTTTGATCCTTTTCTTGTGTTCTTTCCAAAGGTACCCTGTGTTGGAGACCATTCAAAAGTATCTCTGGCCAAGGCTATGCACGCTTGACCAGCGAACACTGTAAATACAGAAATCTGATCCGAAGAAATTGATATTATTCGATATTGTTTGAAATGGTATAATTTTGCTCTCACATGATCCTTGGATATACAGGTATGAACTGCACTATCAGTTGATCACATTTGGAAAGGTAATCACCCTTAGCTATTGAAGATAATTGATGAACTTTATGTAGGTTAAAGATAACAAAGTTGCATGACATGAAAAGGTGATTGATCATTTTGTATGCAGGTCTTCTGTACAAAAAGCAAACCAAACTGCAATGCATGTCCAATGCGAGCAGAGTGCAAACATTTTGCAAGTGCATTTGCTAGGTATGTAGCCCATATGAAAGTTTAATCCGCAGAGGTCCTGTTCATAAATCTGCAGGCACATGCATTTGATTATTCATAGCAATGAATAATTCTAGTTAAGGCTAGTTTATTACATAAATATATGTACACAACAAAGCATGACCATAAAGGCTTGTGGACATGCTTCCTTTTATTCCTTGAATTGTAATTTTCTTTTCACAATTTCAAAAAAGAAAAAACTAATAGCAGTGGAATCAGTTGCTAAAAGAAGTAATGGAATCAGCTTCAAATCCTCAGATTCGAGTATCAATCTTCATACATTGTATAACTTCATCTAAATGCTATTTGATAGCTATGATGTATTATTGAAGAACACGAGTCATCATCTTTGATGCAGTGCAAGGCTCGCTCTTCCAGGACCTGAGGAGAAAAGCATAGTGAACTCGACAACCATTGGCTCTGATAATATACCTAATCCACACTTTGATCCTGTGCCCCTGCCTCAACTTGAGGGGAGCATGCTTTCTAGGGGAGGAACTGTCCTGAACAACTGTGAGCCTATCATTGAAGAACCAGCTACGCCAGAACCAGATCCTCACCGTGCAGAAACCTCTGAGTGTGCAATAGAAGATATGTTTGATGAAGATCCTGATGAAATACCTACTATAAAGCTCAACTTGGAACAATTCACAGAAAACTTACAGAGCTATATTGAGGAAAATAATCTAGAGCTTCAAGAAGGTGACATGTCTAAGGCTTTAATTGCATTAGCTCCAGAAGCAGCATCAATCCCTATGCCCAAGTTAAAGAATGTGAGCCGGCTACGAACAGAACACCAAGTGTATGTATTTTAACTCTTTTGCTTGCCACAAAGAAAGAGATGACCCGTCATTGAATATGATCCATTTTTGCTTTTGAGTTGTTTTTCATGCCACCCTAGGGTTTCTAACTTCATTTCTGCCCTACAGCTATGAACTTCCAGATTCACACCCATTGTTGGAAGGAGTGAGTTAACTCTATCATCAAATTGCATTTTCTTTCCAATAAACAATCTATAATCCATTACTGATGGTTTTTCTCATATACAATTCCAGCTGGACAGAAGAGAACCTGATGATCCATGTTCCTACCTTCTTGCCATATGGACCCCAGGCAAAATTTTTTACGTTGTGAAAGGTTTTTGTGACAACAGTTAATATCAGCTGACTATCTGAAAAAATGTGAAAAAAATTAGGTGAAACTGCACAATCAATTGAACCTCCAGAATCATGCTGCAACTCTCAAGAATCGGGTAAACTTTGTGACAGGATAGCATGCTTTTCTTGCAATAGCATACGGGAAGCACAGACACAAATTGTCAGGGGTACACTTCTGGTAATTCAACCTTTCACTTATGTCCGTGAAATGAAGATAGTATGAATTACATATGCAACTTAAAATTGCTCTGATATCAAACTGTGAAATACAAGTCCAATGGTGTTATTTATTGTTTGTGGCTAATGCAAACATTCTTCTGAGCAGATTCCATGCCGAACAGCAATGAGAGGAAGTTTTCCACTTAATGGCACCTATTTCCAAGTGAATGAGGTATTTGGTGGCTTATATGACTGGTTTTTTTCAAACTGTTTTGAATAGATGCCAATGTTTTTCTTTTTCTGCTTAGAATAGGCACTAATTTATGGAATATAAACTGATGTGCAGGTATTTGCAGATCATGAATCTAGTCACAACCCAATTAGCGTGCCCAGGAAATGGATATGGAATCTGCCGAGGCGTACTGTGTACTTTGGAACCTCCATACCCACTATATTTAAAGGTATCCCACCCCATGATGGAATCATCATATTCAAACTAGAAAATGTAAGTGAACAGAAGACTGACACTTTCTGAATTATACACACTTGTCAGGTCTATCAACAGAAGGGATACAACAGTGCTTCTGGAGAGGTATGTGATGTCACAGTGACTGCTCTTCATACAAGTTTCTTAATATTTTATCTTTTGTAAAAGAAATACCAAGCACTGAAGATATCATGCAAAAATAAGAGTCTCTCAAAGTTGTGTTATGCAACTTTTTACATTCGAAGGTCCATAAAACCTGATCTAGTTTAGAACTTTCCTGGGCTCACTATCATATATTTACATCATTTGGATAAACTTGAGGACCGAAGTCTCTAGAATATTGAACAATCAAGAAAGCTTAAATTTTCAACGTCTTCACTGATGCAAAATAACTGATGGGAAATCCAACATCTGAACTCTTTGAAACATATGTTCAACCTGGTTCTTTGGTTTGCATTTGGCTATCATATCTAGAGTAATTATCTAAGACAGTAGTGAAACAAAACACCAAAACTATCCTTTTCTTTTACTCTTTTTTTTTCCACATGCTACTACCTTCACAAGAACATGCTAACATGATCAAAACCTGTTGGTATAAGAATAATGTTTACTCAAATAACTTATGTTGGTAAAATTTTTTTGCAGGGTTTGTTTGTGTGAGAGGATTTGATCGGATAACAAAGGCACCAAGACCTCTTAATGGAAGGTTGCACTTTCCAGCAAGCAAAGTGACGAGGACCAAGAGAACAGCATCAATGAGAGACAAGTAGGTCACGCTGTTAACAGTCAATTCTTTATCTAACCAAGATCCATGTGTTGCATCATTGGGTCATTGACCAACAAGATTGCTGTAAGCTAAAGCCTCTCATGGCATGAGGAACCTCGCAATCACCAGCAAAGCCACCGGTTTGGAAGAGCTAATGTTGGATTTTAACTTATCATTGTTTCATTAAATGCTTGGAAATGGTCCAGCCATTCTTAAAAAATCAGCTTATAATAGGTGGAGTTCATTTTTCCACCATATTTTCCATTCAATTTGCCTTCAGGAATCAAAAGCTCTCTACTTGTAATTGTATGGGAAAAATAATATCCATCTGTAATAAAAGGATGCCTGTTTAGATCATGATTCTGTTTGTAGATCATTAATCCGAAGATGCAGGGATTCTTTAATAGGGAATTTTGCATGTACTCCCCCTTAAAGTATGAAAATTGTGTGTACACTCCTTGCTGCATTTTGTTGTATATCCCATATTTCTGTGTATATATTTTCATTCGTGGTGTATATATGCTACTCGTAAAGTAGTGTGAACAGGCTATTTTTTTCGAATGGAATCCTAAAATTATATGTTTTTGATCTATTTTTAGCATTTTCAATCCATTTTTTATGCTTTTGGTTTTATTTTTTCCCATGTTTTCAACAAAAATAAATAAATTTGGATCGTTTTTTAAGTCTAGACATGTACCACACAGTCGAGGGAGAATTTTGGACTGTTTTGTAAATTTAGACGTGGGCCGCATTCAAGGGCGCTACATGCAAATAAAAAAACAAGCGGAAGTCAATCACAAATACTCAACTTTTTGGGACTTCCTTGTAAAATTCTCCAGAAAAAAAAAAATTTTTAGTGATACACGGTGGGTCCCACACGTAATCCATTTTTAGCACCGGCTTTCATCTCCTTCGCCGGCCAAGGAGTTCGAATTTATACCTTCTTATGTAATTTATTATATTATTTTTTAAAATATATTTTAATAAATAAATTTAAGAGATTATATATAATTTAGTTATTTTTTAAAAAATTATACGTAAAAAATTCTTTAAAAAATAAGGATATATGTACTATGTAGGGTTGATCGAGGAGGTCCACATATAAATGTGGGACCAGGCGAGGGGGTGATTTGCTGCACCTACGTTGTGCAAAAACCTTGCACCAGCAATTTTCTTAATTCCTCAACTTCGCAAGTTCCCTATTGTTCCAATAAATAAATAAAAAAATAAATCATAGATAAATAATTTCCATTCTGTTCTTCACCTTCCCAATCAAACCCTAAGCCCCCGAGCCCTCGTCGCCTCCACTCCATCTACAGCCATGTCCCTCTACCGCCACCTCCTCCGCTCCCTCCGCCGCTCCTCCTCCTTGTTCTTCGCCTCTCCTCTTGCCTCCGCCCCCTCCCGTTCCTTCGCCTTCTCCTCCGCCGAGGAGGCCGCCGCCGAGCGCCGCCGCCGCAAGCGCCGCCTCCGCATCGAGCCCCCACTCCACGCCCTCCGCCGCGACCCCTCCTCCCCCCGCCCTCCCCGCGACCCCAACGCCCCGCGCCTCCCCGACTCGACCTCCGCCCTCGTCGGCCCCCGCCTCAACCTCCACAACCGTGTCCAGTCCCTCATCCGCTCCGGCGAACTCGACGCCGCCTCCGCCCTGGCTCGCCATGCCGTATTCTCCTCCACCCGCCCCACCGTCTTCACTTGCAACGCCGTCTGCGCGGCCATGCTTCGCGCCCGCCGCCTCGAGGACGTCGCCAACCTCCACACCTTCTTCTTCGTGCAGTCCAACCTCGTTCCCAACGTTGTTTCATACAACATCCTCATCAACTCTTTCTGCGACGCCGGCAATGTTGACGAGGGCCTCAAGGTCTACCAGCACATCCTGGCCTCGGCGCCGTTTTCCCCCTCCGCGGTCACGTATCGGCACCTCACCAAGGGTCTCGTTGATTCTAACCGGGTCGGCGACGCCATGGATATCCTCCGTGAGATGCTTAATCGCGGCCATGGAGCTGATACCCTCGTCTACAACAACCTTATAGCTGGGCACATTGATCTCGGTAACATGGAGAAGGCCTATGAGCTCTTCGACGAGCTCAAGGAGAGATGTCTGGTCTATGATGGTGTTGTTCATGCCACCTTCATGGAGGCTTACTTCAAGCAGGGCAAGGACAAGGAAGCCATGGAAAACTATCAATCCCTTCTTGATCGAAACTTCAAGATGAGACCTGAGACTTGCAATGTGCTACTTGAAGTACTGTTAAAGCACGAGAAAATCAAGGAGGCGGAGAAGATGTTCGAGAATATGCTGGACGCCCACACTCCGCCGAGCTTTACTGGCATCAACACTGAGACTTACAACATCATGGTCAATGAATGCTTCAGGAAGGGCAGGTTCTCGGAGTCCATCGAGGTGTTCCACAGGACTGGGAAAAAGTCGTGCATGATGGACGCTGGGTGCTATAACAATTTAATCGGGAAGCTCTGTGAGAATGGGTTGGTGTCTGAGGCAGAAAAACTGTTTGAAGAAATGCCTGGGAAGTCTGTGATACCAAATACTGCTACATATGGGTTTTTGGTTGATGCCTGTTTCCAAGGAGGCAGGACTGAGGATGCATTGAGGTATTTTGAGAAGCTAGAGACTGATAGTAGCGAGAGCAGCGGTCCCAAGGTTGACGTGTTTATCTGCAACAAGATGTTCCAAGGGTTGGTGAAGGTGAGATCTATTGGACGTGCCATGGAGATCTTTATGAAGATTGGTGAGAGAGGGTTGAAGCCGAATGCAACTAGTTATGAAGTTTTGGTTCTAGGGTTGTGCGAGGAAGGGGACGTGGACGGAGCCAGAAATTTGTTGGAACAGATGCTGAGGACAGGTGTTGCTGCTTCTTCTGAATTCCGTGAGAATGTCTTTGATGCTTTTGCACAAGCAGGACGTGGTGAAGAGGTAGAAAGACTTCTTGGTGAGAAGACTAGCGCTTATGCACCTCAAGCCCAGCAGATAGCAGCTTGATCCATACACTTGCAGATCATTCAGTCTACCTCTTTCTCGTATTTGAAGCTTGTGGGAAGAAAAACATAAATATTTATATTGAGTTGATTCTTAACTTAAGAGAGTCATGTCTTTATGGCATGAAATATGAGGTGGCCAATTATTCCCAAGGCTTGTTATAATGATATCCTACCAGTTTTTGATGGTAGTTGGCTGTTTTGAGGATGTCTATCTCTAGTGGTGTCTAATGAATTATTCATTATGTGAAACGAGGAACATTTGAGGATGTTTTGGTCAATAACTTATTAATCCACCCTTGTCTCTTATAGCATAATGGCAAATTGTAACAATTGGTGTCCTTTTATTGTTTTACTTTTCTTCTAGTTATATTGGGTATTTGCTTGTTTATCTTTCTATGTGCAACTTAACCTTCTCTTGCTTGATATTTCTACTCCCTTGGCCTTTTAAATTGGATTGAAGACAATGCTTGATCTTATGCTATTAGCTATTGTCTGTTCTATGAGTTTATGCCAGTTAATTGCACATGCATGTGGATTGCACATAACTACATTACTTGCAACCACAATTTATGTCTATCCGTTGTGTAGTAATAACAATCTTGATGAAAAGAGTACGTGATGTGTATTGTGGACTGAAGAGGGATGCCACAGACATTATTTAGAGCTTATCATTTTGGAAAATGAATGAATTTTCACCTGTTTGGATTCTAGTTTTTTATTTCTCTAATCATAATTTGGAATTGTTTTCCAAATTTGTCTTGAACATAGATATTTTACAGGTAAAAAGTTCATCTGAACTTTCTTGTTCTATTTATATATGATCTGATTAGAGGTTTTTTTTTCTATTGCAATTAACATTGGACAGTCTTTAGCCTTTAGATTTATGGTGAAGTGTAGAAGCCTTTCATCTTTCCCTTTTGGTGAAGATATTCTAAATTACCTTTTTGCCTTTATGGATCTTCAGCTGAAATTCTGATAGATGTGGGATACTTGCATCATGCTTTTTTGTTTGTTGAGCTTTACTTTTCTTTTGAGGAGCCTTGGCTCATCCCTTTGCAGTACAGCTCTGTGGATTCTGATCAGTGGCCACAAACTTGTTTAGCATGTCATATGTTCTAAATATTATGATGTATTAGAAACTATTTGTTGCCTTCACTGCTACTATAAGCTTAGGTATAATATTGGTAATCTGGATTCAAAGATTATATACTTGTTTGATGCATTACTTTTGTATGGCAGCTAATTTTTTTTCCTACAAATTCATCGTTCCATTGATCACACTACTTTATGAGCCATGGAAGAATAAGAAGTGAAAACCTACTTCTCTTGTGATTGCTTCTTCCATCTGCTCACTTTATGTGGTCTTCCTATCTCACACAAAGGTCCCATGAGTACATCCCTCCAGGGCATTGTTAATTGTCTAAAGGTGCTAATAAAGGTTGTTTGTCAGAAAGAAAACAAATGGTGAAGATATGGTAGGATATGCCACATTTGGAAAATTTTTGACAATGATACTTGATGTCTGAAAAAATGGAACCATGCTGTTGGATTCTTCTCTATTTAATAATGTGTACAATAATTCGTGATATTCTTTGAGTTTTGGCTTAATTTTGTAGGTTGCAAGTCTAAGATATAACTGTATATATTATATTGTTCTAATGTGGAAGTGTTAAGTCTAACACTATTTCGGATAGTGGCAGTTTCCCTATCAGATAGGAGTGTTGTACGGTAGAAAGTGAATCAACTGATATATGCTAGCCATTCACTTAGCACTGTGTGATAATTATTGTTTGTAAAAACATCATCAACTCATAATCATAAACTAGAGATGTTGATAATTCTTGTTAACAGGGTTCATTGTTCATGATTGTGATTTGTGCTGAAATATTTGTTAACTCTGATTTAACAGATGCAAGTGTTCTGGGTTAATATGTTATCATTAGCTGACCCTTAATTTTTTGTCATCTCGTTTCTGTGGGTTTTGATTGTTAAAATCAATTCAGAGATTTCATATTCTATATAGCCAACATGATATTATGGTTTTCTGTCTTAGAATTTTCAAGAAATATCATCTAGAACTAACCCTGTCAGCTAGAGGAAAACATTAGCATAATCTGCTAGTCTATGATTATGTATGCGGCTCAGGGGCACTGTACAAATAAATCAAGCCACAACTTTGTATAACAAAATTATCCATTTGGACTGAATTCTTGTGACGAATTCTATTTGGTCAATATTCAAGATAAACGCTCCTGTCCAGACTTACAACTAGCATTCTTGAAAATTGTCCCTAATGTTTATGCAAGGTGCTAGTTAACAGTTATTTTTAACTCTTGAAATGGTCCAATATTACATGAAGTTCTGGTTTCACAGTATTCGCTCAGCTCCTAAAACATTCTGATTTATCAGAGTACAATTCCTTCACTAATCTTAACTGGAGCCCAACCACTAAACACAGATTGACAATTATTCACTGCGCCTAGAGAGAGAATTTGTCAGGCAACCAGATCATATTCATCAAGGTCTGGTGGAAGAACATCCAACCTCATCATACTTCTGCACTGGGAAGGAACTGGTGCACCAGCCTGAACACACAGCTCCACAATGGCAGGCGCCTTACCATAGTACCTCTTCAGCTCATTTGCCAAAGAAGGCCCCTGAGGATCCCTCACATGCCACACGTAGTTCGGTCTGATCAAGTCATCAATGGTGGCCTCCTGCCATGCATGCAAACCATCACGGAACTGGTGCTTTGCAGCCTTGCACATCCTCACCTTATGACCCTTAGGCCCCACTTGAACTTCAGGACAGTAGCCACATGTGATCACACTATACTTCTTCATCAGCTTCGCGGCTCCGGATCTCATCTCAAACCAAGAATTGAGTGTTCTAGCACTCAATTCAGTGATTGTCAATCCCACTTCAAATGTACTGTTATTGTAGCTGATTTGAGGAGCTTCCTTGACAACTTGAGCCTCTTCATCCTCAGGTTCAAAGTCTACAATCCTTCCTTCAATCGAGTATACAGGTTTAGTCCTTCGCTTCGTTGGGTAATCTGAGAGGTCAACTCCTGCTTGGATGCACAACTCGACCACTGCAGGGAGTCTCTGGACTCCAAACCTTTCTTTGTGCCCAACTCTGGGCTTGCCCACTCTATCATAGAGGTGGTAGCAGTAAGGGAATCCAACAACATCTCGGATTCCGCCTCTCCTCCAAACATGTTTGCCATTCCTTGATCCACTCCGACGCCCTTCGCAACTCCTTATTTGATGGCCATGGTGCCCAACATGCATGTCAGAACAAAACCTGTCGTCAAGAACTTTGGTGAAGTAGCACAAATAAGTATATATGTCAGCAGTCAGTGTTGAATATAGAGCTGTGGATTCAATCAAATAGTTTGTGGTTATCATTGTCACATAATGGACGGCGAGCATATATATTAGATGCAGAACTTGTATAATGCATGCTGTGACATCACATACATACTACACAACTGAATACAAACTCTAAAAGATATGACCAAAGCATTTACCTGCACTTCTTCACAGAAAGGGCGGCATTGCCATTGACAAGCCTTGAGATACCATTAAGCAACGATTCTCGAGCATTATAGATTCGGTGGGCGACCTCAATGAGGTCAGGGACAAGAAGGCCATTCTCTGGAGGATGCTCAAGGAGTCGACCGGGATTTTCTTTCCTTGCTTGCTTCTCTTCCTTTGCTCTTCGTATCAGTTCCTTCATGGGGGTCGGATATGGCTTTCTCTCCCATTTCTTTCCAGGCCTAGGGACATCAGCATAGGGTAATAACCCTTCCTCTTCCCAAATTTGATCTGTGGTTTCATTTTCTGATTCAAGGATTCTTCTTCTGGAGCTATAAAAGAAAGTGAATATGCTTTGAAACTCAGATATTCTCCTCTTGCTGATGCAGAAAACATGTTGAAGCAGTGACTGTCTGAATAGCATCTCTCCACGCAGCAGATACCATTCTTCCTTACACTCTCATAAGTTCTATACAAATCGAATATAAGGTACGTTACTTATGGCAATCAAACAATTAAGCAGTAGTTTTACCAAAAAATAAATAAAAAATGACATGAAGTGCTGGAATTTCAAGTCAAGAAACATCTATAAAGTATACAAGTTCACGAAAGAACAAGGATTTACTGAACAACCACAGATTTGTTTTCAAGTTTCATCAGCTGAATGATTGCAAGTTACAGTTTTTTTGGAAGAAGTTACATCAACAAGTTACCAACAAGCACCATTCAAGATAATTCAAGATAATTCAACAATATAAGAATTTTAACTGCTGGCCCCTCAAATCAAAAGAGATAATTTCATTCTCGAAAAAGGTCTGTCTAAATGACATGGCCCCCCAAAAGAAGTATGAACTAAAAGGAAGATGACAACTAATACCCTAGAAATGTAACAGTCCATATATCTGAACGCTAATGATTTTTTCTGTCTCGCTCAGTCAAGACTCAAAGTACAATGTACAAGTATCTTTCCATTTGAGACAACAAGATAGAACATCAGGTCACAGCCAAAAATCAAAGCTCAAGTTCTTAAAATCTCTTTCCAGAGCAAAATCGATTGATATGGAAAATCACGAGAACCAAACCAAATCCTACACCATTAATTTATAAAGACCAACTCCAATGCCACCAAAATTCCTCCTTTTTCTCCAAATTACACAAGGAAACCCTGCTTCCCAATCTCAAAACACTCGAAACCAATCAAGAATTCGTCAGAATGCGAAACAAAGAAAGAAAAAAGGCCCAAGGAAATGGAAAGCCAAAAAAATTCAGCAAAATCCGGGCCCAAAGCCGTCAAAACCCTATCTCTAATCCCTCTCCCCCTTTCAATTCCTCGTCAGGTAAAGAAATAAAAAAGTTCCGCTTCGCATAATGAAACTCGAAATCACGCAAAACGAAGAAAGGTGTGAGGTTACATCTGAAGGCAATCTCGGAGCTCGCCTCGATCACAACCTTCACCGTACTCGCTCAGCCAAGCCCTGCTTTCCCCGCATGATGCGTCGGAGGCGAGCAGTTATCGGTGGAAGAGCTGAACCCATTAGCCCGATTTGCATAACCGAACCCGATCCGATCCAAGGCGCACATTCGGACTCGGGTGCCAAGCCGGATTTGAAGTCTAAACCCGCTTTGACCAAGCGACTTTAGCAGTTAGCCACTTGCTACGAAAGTTACTCTAGCACATTATAAGTAAATATCACTTGTAAGTCCCTGTAATGCTTCAATATTACTTGGATATTACTAAATTGTTGATAATTACATATTAGTCCGTATATTCTCGTAAATTAGATGCAATATATATTTCTGAAATCTTTGAAAATGCCAAGATTATCGCTTGCAAAAAATTCATCTTCCGCTTGTGTACCACGAGTTAAAAAATAAAATATTTGTTACAATAAAAAGACTCGAAAACTTAATTACTCTAAAGTAATCGTATTGGTAAACAATATTAATGACAATTTAAGTAAAAGTAAACATAAAGTAAGCTTCCCTTCATTTCGTACACAGTCAGGACTTGAAGCAGCCAGCAATCTAAGCCAATGTCCCTACTAGCGGAGCATCGAATTATTGTAAGTAGATTATATGTTAACATTTTAATTCCATATTAAATAAATATATAATTAATTTATACTTTGTAAATTAGGATAAAATTTTAAATTTCACTTGAAAGATGGAGAGAAAAATGAAAAGAAAATTTTAATTTAAAATTTGATAGATTAAAATGATTATATATTATATAAATAATTTATTATTGGTGTAACTCAAGAAGAGTGCTGGAAATCTCGTCAGAAGATGATGCATGCTTGTTTACTCTCTTACAAATGCGAGATGGGGCAAGCAATCACTGGAAATCATTGGCCAGAAAAGATTCTTCATATGACCAACAGAAAAATGGTGAAACATGTGTGCCGTCAATGATATTCACGGAGACCTACAGTGTGGAAATGAATAAAAAAGCTTATGTATTAAACTAAATTACATTGACAAACAGAGAATTTCTAATGCATCATAAAGCAGATAAAAAGTAAATTATCTGCTCATTGTGCATATATGTAAATGGAAAAAAGCAGAGAGCGAGAAGGAGCAACTTCAACAAAGAGAAGAAAGTTGACGAGACTCGAGCAATTTAGCAATTTAGCGCATGACTACAGTAATAACACCGCTAAAGGGCTATTTGTTTTTTAGGAGAGATCGAGTAAAAGAAGATATAGATGAAGTGCGTAAATGGGTAGATGTGAGGATAGTTATCTCGCAAGAAGAAATATAATTAAAACCTGAAAATGATCAGTATGGACAATGGGATAACCCTGCAGGACCAAAAAAATAATCGCTGTTCCAAATCTGATTTTTCAGGAACGGAATTCGGAGAAAAAGTTTTTTTTTACTAACTTGCATTCCGCGTAGTAAGAACCAACAACAATAGCAGTTCGCATGACAGACATCTCCAATATTTCCATGGAAAAAACTTGCGGAGTTCAAATTCAAATAGTGCAAGACAAAAATGTCATGGGTGATACAGCAGAGAAATTTATTAGATACAAAGCTGTGAACAGACCAAAATGACTGAAAACATAAAACAGTATTGGAATCAATGTTGAAGAAGTATTTTATTAGCAAGGCACTTAACTCTTGTTAACTGTTAAAAACTGGACTAGGTCCCAAAAGAAAAAGTAGTAAATGGTAAAAATTTTCTACTGAAAAGCATGATTCTCTGGGAAAGTGATGCTGCTCATACTCTGTAAAAAGTTTACGTCAAGAGAGTGGAAGTATTAACTAGGAGACTAATTTTCCAAATGCTTTTGAGAAGCTGCAGAAGCAGGACATATATGAAATTTGCCAATCGTTAAGTTTATGTTGGTGACTGTGATTTTAGAAACAGATCTGGAATATTTATGGACAGAGGTCTAGAGAAATACATTTTTGTCATCTCTGTCTTCAGAAAATGCATCTGAATAGTATCCTAAATGTCAATGACACATTATATTATACAACGGCAATTGCTAGAAGAATCCAGCTCTCCGTAAAAGATGTGTGAATTCACCAAGAACTGGGTTGTCTAAGAAAGCTGGAAATTCTATATGACAATTGCGAACTGAACGCCATGAAGGAAAATATTAGAAGAAGGCCAGATTCAGTATCCATAAATTCCACAAATTTTGTTGCCAGAGATTTTTAGATAAAATCATAGCAATATATTTTACCAAAACAATCATAACAATATAAGGTTCCTCATTTTGAATCACTAATTCATTTCTAATGACGCATATGGGTAACACAAAACCAAAATCTTCATAAAGACTAAAATTAAGGAATCTACTTCCACTGAGCAATACCCTGTCAACAAAGAGGTTGACTTTGTAAAACAAGCAGGCCCAATCTCTAAGCTGCCCATCTCAATCACACCCCGAGTGCTAGCTTGATGAGATGACGATAATCATTCCCTTGTGGTTGACAAACTCTCTCAAAGTTTTCAATTAAAAATATTACATCATAACAATCTCGGAGGAGGTCACTCATTCTAGTATTATTCTCGCCCAAATACAATTAACTATAGACTTTTAATGGGATTCGATACTTCAGTACTAATATGATCTCAATAAGTATAATAAAACGAAAACTAAGTTTACCACAAATATTAAAATACATTACATCTTTAGAAGATGAAATTTTAAAAAATAGATAATTACCAAATTGTAACTCCAATTTTCTAAAATAATTAACATTATAACTCTCAATTTGATTCAAGTTAATTCCAAAATTTTACAATTTACAATATAAATTAATAAAATCAAAAATTTCAAACTACGAGAATCATTCAAAAAGTTCTATTATCGTACACCATAACATACATCCTCAATGCAAAATAATCTCATAACTTATATAAAAACAATTATTATCGTCTACAAATATCTTTCATATTCTCATAGATAATTAAATTCCACAAATAAACTTTTCCAACTCTTGACTAAATAGCAAATATTGAAATTACAAATCTATAACTTTAATCAAGCATACTATAAAAAATAACCATTATTTTTGTCATTCAATTTAATATAAAAAAAATAATGAGGTCCATATCCAAAGCTTAAATGCTCAATCACCACACGTCATATATAAGTTTTCACTTAAACAAATTAACTTAAATCATATGTTAAATTTAAACACACTGACATATCATATGACTACGTGAATGCAATTTTAGTTACGAGAACATTCGATATATATTCTTCTTCTATATCGATAATCCTAAATAGACATTGTGAATAAAAACAAAAATTTAAATCTCAATTTTCAATAATAAAATTTCTCCAAATACCTCAATTAAATCACCAAATTATATTCACAAATTAATAGAATCAAACTTAAAATACTAAAATTTTTCTGAAATCCCTTATTACATGAAAAAAATCAAAATTGATAGATGCATTTTAATAAATCTAAAATCAAAAAGGATTTCAACTCTTATAATAGTAAAAGATACGATATCAATATTGCTACTTATGCAAATTTTACTGAACTAAAATTTTCAAATGTTTGCATATAGTTCAATATTGACACAAACATAAACATGTACAAAATTAAAAGAAGGCTAAAAACAAAAAATATTATATTATCATATATCCACTTTAATAATATATCTTTTTTTCACAAATATATTAAGACTAAAATCAAATTACATGAACTTTTTTTATATATCATAATCTTAAGAATCACAAAAATCATTCCTCTCAATGAGAAATCACAAATCCGAATCCTAATATCTAATTTTATATATATACATATTGTCAATATAACTTGATAATTCAATATGAGGCAACTTGATTTCATCTCAAATAGAATAAATGATTATTTTCTCATAATAGCCTCTGATAGATTATCATGAATAAAAAATTTACATCCAAACATAAATCCTCAATGATAACAAGTTATCCAACTATTAAAATTATCCAAGCTTAACTCACTAACTTGTCAGCTTAAGAATATCAAGACTTTTCTAACTAAAATAAGATTATAATTAGAAGCTAATATATCACAATTTAAATCCATGAACATACATTTTGTTATATAACCTCAAAGTCATAACCTAAATGACCAAATAAATATCACAAATTTAAGAACAAAGAACTTAGCCATATTCTCATCACATGTACTCAAAAACATAATAATTTCTCTTACATAATTATAACCATATCCAAAATCTTAATATAATCTTCTTGTACATGTTCAAAATAAAATTAAAACTCAAAAAGTCATAATTGCACGCACTCTCTAATTTCTGAAATCAACAAAAATTTTATGCTTCTCAAACTTGAGAATCTCATCTATATAAAAATAATTTCTGCTATGGAAAATCCAAAACTAACATAGAATCTAATTTTGTTTAAATGTTCAACTTGATTCCAAGATACTATTCACTTGAGAGCAAAATTACAACACATCCTTTACATATACATACAAAATTTTAGAATCTAATAAAGTGATCTCATATTTCCTCATTATAATTTCATATAATTCATAAGGAAAATAAAAAATTATTGGTTCTCAAATTTCTGACATGTATATCAATATTCTCAAAACTAGTCAAGATATTCAAATATATGACATAAAACTACTTTTTGTACTCATCATTAATTTATATTTCTTGTAACATATTTAACTTACTCTAAACTCAAACTAAAGTTCCAATACCATTAAATTGTCATGTCCCAAATTAGAAACCTTTAGTTTTGGATATGTAACAATACTACATATTTATGAGGCCAAAATTTGATAAGCATATAAGGTCAAATTCTTAAACCTATGAATCTAATAATCCACAAAATTATGTTTATAACTATCAAAATATAAACCTCAATAATTTCATTATAAATTCTCAAATTATCTTACCATATTCTTATACATTTTTTAAGTACTAAAATAAATTAATGTAATCTGAAAGTACAAATCACTTTGCGGTTTAACTAATACTCAAAAACTTATATTTAATGATTAAATCTATAAGAGAATAAGCAATCCTATGTTAAAATAATATTTCATATATATACTATAAAAAGTTTCAAAAATCAGTTTTAAATATAGTCAAATTCATTCAACATTTAAACAAGTAAAATAAATTTAAAATTGTCAAAATTTAACAAGAACAAATGGCTAAATTCATGAAATAAAAGATCATTCAGATAATTGCAAATCAAGATAAAAAATAAAGTGACAGGAGTTCAAAGCAATATATATATATAATTTAGTTCAAGCAAAGTTAAATTTTTTCCAAACTTCAAGAAAACACCATAAAAACAAAATAATCAAAATTAACAAGGATAATATCTCCAAATCTATCAATAAGAACTCATTCAGAAAATCATAAATAAAGTCAAACAAATAATGACTAGTGTCTTCGGAATAAGTAATAGATATACATACACAATGGGTGAGCACACTTAAAATCAGTAATTGTAATATGAATCAGAAATTTTTCATAAAATAAATCTTAGCAGGACTACCTCATAAAAGAGACTATTGGAGTTACTTATGAAAGGAGTTTTATTAGAAATATATCGCTACTCTGATAGTTGTAAGTGGCCGCGAAACTAATTTCTAATAGAAATACAAATACATATTAATATGACTATTTAAATAGCTTGTAAGAAATCAAATGAAAGGCAACATAGTAAAATATAATACTAAGGTTTAAGAATATTTACAAATCAGAAAGTTATTACATAAGAACACATACGTGATTTTCAAGCTCTAGTATAAAAATTCAAAAAAATATCAAAAGATAAATAACCCTTCTCATAAATTCACATACATGATTCTCACATTTTCAAAATAAGTAAATATATCAAAATATAAGGCAGAATATAATACTCATAAAATTTTTAAAATATCAAAAAATATTACAAACTAAATATATATAATGTATTTATGGTTTATAATCATCCAAATATTCAAATATCAAATTGGTTGCTATCTTAATATTAATGACAGTCCCTTCATTCGTTTACCTAACAGAGAATTATGACAAATAAAAAGAACTAGCTCAAGTCTTTTTGTCCAAATGTAAAACATAAAATAAATATAACTATAAAAATATTCTTATTCGAACCTAAAACATAAAATGAATATAACTATAACTATCAATACCAAACAATATGATTCCTAACACATTAATTCAAATAAACTTTAATTAGCTTTTTTGATCTTATTCTAACATATACTAAAAGTATTACTCAAAATTCAGTTAAAAACACATATCACAAAAGTCTTATCTTATTTTTCTATCTAATTCATGAACTAACAATAATAATTCTAAGACCAAAACTTATAATATACACTTGTCTTAATATTAAGAACAATAAACACATTTTACAATGGACCTAATTTGGCCTCACGCCAAATATCATAATAATCTCAAAATTAAAATTTTTAACATAAATAATTGACCTTCAAATCATGTACATGTGCTTCTTAGAATTTTGAGATGAAATTAATTTAATTACCAATATGACATAACAATATTTTTGATGATATAGTGAATGCTCGAATCAATTCAGTTAAAGTCCAATAAGTCGACCTAAAACCAAAGTCAGAAAAAATCCAATATATGGAGGTAATAGTCTTTTAGAAGATAATCATATTAAATCTTCTAAAAATAACAGATTCTATTCCTATAAAATACAGTCCATTAAGATATAAAAATAAGAAATCTCTACCTCTTTTACAAAGAGATACAACATCCCAGATCCTGAATTCTATGATTTTTTTAAATTTTATTATTAATTTTAACAATACAGCATATTTATGAGGTTGAAATTTCGTAAGCATATAAGGTCAAATTCTAAAACCTGTGGATATAACAATCCACAAAATTACGCTTATAACTATTAAAATATAAACCTCGATAATTTCATTATAAATTTTCAAATTATCTTGCCATATTCTTATACATTTTTTAAGTACTAAAAAAATTAATTTAATCTAAATGTACATATCACTTTACGGTTTAACTAATACTCAAAAACTTATATTTAATGATCAAATTTATAAAAGAATAAGCAATCTTATGTTAAAAATAATATTTTCATATACATACTATAAAAAGATTTAAAAATCAGTTTTAAACATAATCAAATTCATTCAACATTTAAACAAGTAAAATAAATTTAAAATTATTAAAATTTAACAAGAACAAATGGCTAAATTCATGGAAAAAAAAATCATTCAGATAATTACAAATCAAGACAAAAAAATAAAGTAAATGGAGATTAATTTTACAAATAAGTCTTATAATTAAATTTATAAAAAGGTTTCTGATTTTTTTCAAAACTATACATTAGTATCTGAAATGAAAATTTTGTAAGTAACTCCTTATATTTAGTAGTTTGGTGATATACTATAATTTCAAATTTTGTATAATTTTATTCAGTATATCTAATTTATATCTAAATTGAAATTTGAAAATTTATGTGGATAGATATGGTCCGGTTTTAATTTAGAAAATGATAACAAGTTTTGGATTAGTGGATATAATGACTTCTCAAGCCACCCTGGTAACAGAAAACAAACCTAACAACGGGATTTATTCAGGGACTATGTCTGGTGTTGAGTACCACGCAAGATTTCTTTGTCATATGAAATATCCCACGACAATCTCGGTTCAGAAAGTTGTCACTAAATCAATTGCTAACCTGTGTGAGGACTCTGGTTTTTGGTGTCTCCCATCTTGTATAAGGGAATGAAATTTATGAAGAGCATAAATTGTGTAACTGATATAAATTTTTTCGCTCTTTGTGAAGTTTTCTGTACCGTAAAACTGAGCAATCTACATTACCAGACACATAAAGAACTTACTTCAAAAAACTCTTACACTTGAGTTATTTGCCGACTCTTATATGATTCCCTCTGAGAATTGTGATTCTGTCGCTGTAACAAACCTTCAGGGCAAGCAAGAGCGGGACAGTTTCCACCGAATAATAACCACAATCTGATCAGAAGGACAAACAACTATGTTACAGAAAAATTTAATCTAAAACATCAACAAGATAGCCAAATTATGGTTCTTTAATGTCATCAAGAGTGGATACATACAGCACAAACTGGTTTTTCTAACAAATACAGAGAAAAATATAAAAACGAGCACGCACAAATATGAAAAAGACAGCAAGTTAAATGAAAGTCATGTTGAAGGAGGAAAGAAATCAAAGCATCCAAAGAATGATATGGGACAAGAAACTAGCAAAGAAGTATGCATGAAAGCCTTTAGCATGATGGAAATTGGCAGCTACCATCAACCACCATTGAATAGTATTTGCATACTACGAGAAACATGACAGTTACCAAGATAGAGGTTGAGCCAACATAAGACCATGCTTTACGTCAAGACACATTACAAGCAGCTCATCGTTCAATGAAACCATATACAAAATCCACCGAAATCATGCTTAAAGATGTGGCAGAAAAGCCTTTCAAAAAGGTAAGGTTTCACATGAATGTGACAAGCTTCCCAAAAAATCTTGAACTATCATAAGCAATAGATAGAGTAACATTCATCTCGGAGTACTCAAAGACTGCTCATCTACCTTATCTGTGTCTAAATCCACATTCTTTCCAATTGCATTTTCATGTAGAAAAAGAAACAAAGAAGTAAAACATCAGTTACAACACACTCCCCAACAAATCCAATATGGAACTCAAATTATTGCTTGATGGCAGCTGCACCTTTTCAAAAAGCAGATTTGCAAAGCAAAGAAATAAATACACATCCAGGAAAATAGCATTTGTCTGCAACTAGAGAAACTCCACACAACAAATTTAATTGCCAAAGTGACTCTTTAACAACCTAAATCCTTCCCAATAATCCACAAATAAACACAATTCTTCTCTTTAGCCGCTAATCTTAGCTCAACCCAAGAACCAGTTAAAAACAACATCAAAATTCCAACTTCAAACAAGCCCAAACGAGAATAACATCGCAGTTAACAAATCGAAAGCAACAGAAAATTGATAGAGACTTAACTGCCTTGCCAAATAGCATTCAGCTGCAACCAGATAAATTCCACACAACAGATTCAACTGCCAAAAAAAAAAAAAAACAGTTTTTAGCTACCAACCAGACAAAATCTCCTCTTTTGAAGCGCCGATCTCAGCATAACCGAAGAAACAGCTAAAAACCAACATCGAATTCCACTTTGTGTTAAGGCGCGAAACAAAACCAACATCACAGAACTCGATTCACCAGCTAGAAGATCTACTAGAGAAAAAAGTACTGACCGACGGAGTCGTCCATGAAGAGGTAGTTGGTGTCGGATGCGGCGCCGCCTATGCGGAAGAGCTCGATGAGATCGTGGAACTGTCCATGGATTTCGCCGCAGACGGTGACTGGGCAGCGAACTGGCTGGACGTTCCACTCCTCGACGAGGATCGCGCGCGCCTGGTCACACAGCGCCTTTACCTCGACCTCGGGGAGGAACTTGCACTCTCGCAGGTGATCGATCTGCCCGTCCAGGTCCCCGTGAGCCGCCAGCAGATCGAGCACGGTGCTCATCGAAGGTGGAACCAGGGCGGCTGCGGCGGCGGCCTTGTCGGGGACGGCCCCGGGAGGTTATATTTAGTGGTTTTGTTTTAGAATGGGCTGCATATTTATTTTTCTTTTTAATTTAGTTGTGTATGTGGTATTTATTTCATTAATTAATATGCTAACCGCGACGATCATGTTTGCACTTCAAATGCGTCAATGCTCTCGGATTTTTGCGAAAATATTATTAAAAATATCCCAAAAAAGGCTTCCTCAATTGGAGAAAAACAAAAAAAATTGCAACAGATGCAAACAATACATCTCGTGCAACAGAAATTCATCTACTCCCATACAGACGATGCATATAAGCTAGGGTTCCGACCAGAGGCGCATTCAGGTAGGTAGTCGGCTCAGTCCTGCCTTTGTCGATCCTGTCATCGGAATACATATCATTCTGGTCGGGTCCTCCGACAACTGCGCCGACCAAGACATTCGGGTTCGAACAGTTTGAGTACAGGTACTGAAACCCAGCCTTGCAGTCAATGGTAGCAGGATAGCTAGCCAGGGATGGCATTGAGGAAGCTCTGTGGTAAACTTGCTGTGGATATCTTGGTCCATAGCCAACCATGTAAGAAATTTTCATTGGATTTTCTCCAAGAATGTAATCCACCTGAGACATATATTCATTCATATAATTACATTGTAGCAATTTCTAGAGTCTTTAGCCACAATTTTACAAGCTAATTAGAGTATTTTTTACCTGTTTTTTTGCAAGTGATCTTAGGGTTTTTGGTGCGACCAAGATGGTGCCGCAGTAGAAAGTGTGGTTGGAGGAGCTCATGTACTTGGCATAAGTTGAGAGCAAGAAGATGGTGGAAGTGACATACTGGAGATTTGTCGGATCAAGTTTGTACATAAGCCCTCCTGCACAAAATCGCGAGGTTTGTTAAATTACAATTTTGCAAGGGTATATGAACAATTTCTGGATGGAGGGAGAATAGATGCTTGTAGTTGTCGACCTGGTGTATAGTTTGTAGTCGATGAAGGGGAATTGGGCAGAATCCTGCACGTGAAATCTTCAGCTTGTACTCTAAATATGTCAAAATACTCGTCTTCCTCAACTAAAGATCTCTACAAGCATGAAGAAAAACAAATTGTATGTTAGTTCAAAAATAAGCTTAAAATGAGATAATTTTCTTGGAAAAAACCAATTTTTAATGCTTGTATTACCCCAGAAAGAAGAACTCGAGCTCCCACAAGCTTATCATCCCAGCTAAACAAATCAGTCTTATTGATGATATCCAATGATTTTATATAGTCAAAATATTCAGCTTCTTTTGTTGCTCTGAATAGCCATGCAGCTCCCCACAGCAGCTCATCCTGCCATGCACCAAAAAAAAAAAAAAAAAAGAAGGAAATTTTGAAGGAGTTACAGAAATTTTGAACATCGTGAGGGGCAACACGTAAAAATACCTGAAAACCAGAATACGAGCAGTAGAACTTGCACACAGGCGAGCCGGGAACATCACTGTATTTCCCTTGATACGTCACCGCAAACACAAACACCTTCCTCGCTGCCGCCGCCAGCTGCCGTGAGTACTCCTTATCCACTTTTTTGAAGACCATGGATGCCGCTGCCAGCGCTGCCGCTGTCTCCCCGGCAACGTCGGAGCCGGGGAACTCCGGCGTCACAAAGTACACGGTCCGCGGTGTGTCCATGTCCTCCGGCCGTTCCCAACACCTCTGCTCGGCGTCCGGGTCCCCAACGCCGACGTAGAGCTTTGCTGGCACGTTGGCGGCAGCCTTAAGGAGGTAGTCAGAGGCCCACTTGACGGCGGTTCGAGCGTTAGCGAGCTCGCCGCCCATGCAGTGGCCGTGCTCGATGACTGACCAGGAGAGCATGGTGCTGGTGAAGGCCATTGGGAAGTTGAACTTGACATTGTCGCCGCCGTCATGGTAGCCGCCGGTGAGGTCCACCTGGTCGGCAACAAGGAGTCTTGAGTTAAAATAAAGCTTTCAAGGTGGTGTATATGCGAGAAACCCTAATGTCAATGCTCGATATTCTTTTTGTTGACCATACTAAATGCTAATTACAACATTAACTAAACTCTAAATACTAATTATTAGATAATAAAAATGAAAACCTTCACAAAACATCAGCCATGAGAACTCACATTGGCCGCGGATCCGTCGGCAAGGCCTGAGTCTGACCGCCACATGACCCGCTGCTCCGGCGGGAGCTTGCCGGACCTCTGTGCTTCGAAGAACAAAATGGACTTGGACAGGGCATCGCCATAATTAGGGTTTGCAGAGACATGAGAGCTTATCAAGACGAATGAAAGCAAAGCCAGAGACCAGAGAAAGTTGAACATTTCCATGGTCTCTGCAGTACAATACATCGAGACTCAATTCATGTCTATTTCTATTTGGCCAACACCCGAAGCCGTTGACCTTCTTATTTTTTACAGATAACCCCCTGGCATTTTCTCAAAAGAAAATCTAAGGAGCTGCAATGGACATGGAAACATGCAATAAATACTAATGGTTAAACTAATTGGTCCTTTTACAACTTATTAAATGCCAGAGGGGGTCAAATGCAAACAGGAATAATTATTATACTGAACGAACCGAGCTTCTTCCGATTGGAGCATTACCAGGCAAGACACCTATAAACGAATCCTGAAGAAGAGAAGGGATCAAAAAGAAACTCTTTTAACTCGCGTAATCTATGATTAAGATATACAAAAGAAAGAGCTTAGAGCGTGGACCTCTGCATTACTATACTCCTTCACAGGCTGGCATGAAGTTGTGGTTTCTTATTCTAATCTGTTATCGTTAAGCAAGAAAAAAAAAAACCTGCGATCCTCGTGATTAGCAGGTTGTCAATGAGTTCAAATGTGCATTAATTACTACATAATTGCATTATAATTTCCATTATAACAAATAATAAAAGGTTTGGTATGATCCGCTTCCATAGCTAACCAAAGGAAGCAAGGGACCCAACGAGAGGAGAGTTGATGTAGGTTGCAGGCTCCTACCGACCGTGGTCGTTCCGATCATCGGGATACGCATCGTTGTCATCGGGCCCGCCGACCACAACACCGGTCGATATGTTGGGATTCGGGCTATTCGAGTACGAATAATGGGAACCGTCTTGGCAACCGATGAAACCAGGATGGATAGCCATGGAAGGCATGGAGGAGCCTCTGTGGTGGTTCTTTAGGGAATAGCTTGCACCAAAGCCCACCATGTAGGACATCTTCAAAGGGTTCTGCCCCAAGATGTAGTTCACCTAACATGTATGTCCATGCACACATATTGTTATGATTTCATGTCAATCATAATGAAAATTTTGACAATATAAATTAATTTATTTAAGGATATATCTTTCTTATCCTAGGAGAGATTTTATTTTCATTTAGTATTGAACTGCTTATATTCTTATGCTCTTTTATATTGTAACAAGAGTCTGATTCTGATAGAATCTCCATCCAAGATATTGTTTACATTTCTGCAGTGCTTCTTCAGCACTTGGCAATCATTTTTGGTGGAAATTGTGTTCGCGAGAGATTTCTCACAGTGGCAATTGCAATTTGATATCGGGCTGCTCACTATTACCTATGTTATGGGGTATATTTGATCCTAGCTCCATTAAAAAAAGAAACTTTCGATCCTAACTCTGTAGAGAGTTCATGACCTAGTAAATCTTTTTGAACATTATCTATGACGGGACTTCATCATCAATGGTGTCGCGTCTTACTTGCGACCTTGGCGCATTGAGTAGAAGGGACTCGTCTTCTTGGCCATGCAACTCCCACTCCGCCACTGTTCACCAATATACGCTGAGGAGTGAGTATAGTGCTCAAGGAAGAGGAACTAGCCGTGGCAACCTCTACTATATTTAATAGCTTTTTTTTAGTAGAAAATATCAGGAATAACTGTTTGAAGTGCTCCTTGAATGGCCACGAACATTGTTTGGCAAATTTATAATTTCTAATAACAAAGAGCTTGTGTATGTGATCGTAACGCTGCTTTAGGAAATAGAAATGCTTGGATCACAAGTGACCAAATCCAACTCCTCGCTTCGGACAAGCTGGTCTGTCAGCTTGTGTTGACAGCTGGCAGCCCTGTGGATGCCAAGCTAGATGACTGGGTCAGATAATGCTGACTGGAGCTGTAGGTGGGCCATACGTCCATCCGGACTATTCGATGGACGACGACGACGTACGACTAGGCGAACGTGCACAATTAAACTTCTGCTACCATTCTGAAAAAGAGGATCTGGTCTGATGTCGATGATGTCAAGGCTCGGAAGCCACGGAATAAGAGAGAAATTATTAGTTTGAAAATGGATAGGCTCAATCCATGTGCATCATCCACGAAAGCCTCAACAAACTAAACTAACCACGTCATGAAACCCTGGTCCAAGCCTGACATGCGCATGTTGGACCAGACCATGAGATGCCGGGAACCAGCACCAAAAAGATTAGGGTTTTGCTCCAAAATCCGTATGGAAACTCGATCTTATCCCAGTTCGGATCAGTTCGGATCGGTTCGGGTCGTGACAAACTACGTATTGGATTGGATAGGTTTTCGTTTGATTTTAACTGTTTTAAGTGGATAAGACCGAAGGAATGTAGTCAAAGATGAGTATGGTAATATTCACCACCTAATCGTTTAATTGTTGTTTTTTTCTCTAAATGGTCACCTAGCTTCGTGAACAGTGGATCAAATCGTGTCATCATATCATGACAAAGTATGTTTCAAATTAGATTAGATTAGATTGGATTGGATTGGATAGATTTTTTTTGTTTGATTTTGAGTTTACTGTTTAAGTGGATTAGACCGAAGGAATATAGTTGATACTGGATGTGCTAACCGTTTTTCTTCCAAACAATCTCCTAGCTTTATGGATGACGGATCATATCAAGCTCACATCATGACAAACTATGCTTCCGATCCGATTGAATACATTTTGTTTGATTTTAAGTTAACTTTTCAAGTCGATTAGACCGAAGAAATACAGTCAAAGACGGTCATACTAACGGACATCTTACAATTTAATTATGATTTTTCTTCTATATGATCGCCTACTCATAAACAAATATTTTTATATATAACAATTTAACAATATAATATTATATTAGTATTTATATATATTTTTTTTAAAAAAAAATATTTTAAATTTTTATAGTGGTGTGCATTTTGACTAGTTCGGATTGGATACTCGCAAAGTGCAACTTAGAGTTATGGAGAAGTACACTGTCGTGATCAGTGGTGCCTTGTTCATGTTCGATGCCAATTGGGGGATGCTCGAGGCACAGCCAGATCTGCTGCTTTCTTCGTTTTTTCTTGATTTAATGGTTTATTGTGACCCTTTAGCTTTGGCAATCGAGTTCTAATCCAACTAGTAATTAAACATAAAAAAAATAATTTGATTAAAATTTTAGTTTTTTTTCACTTAAATTTTTTTAAAAAAAATATTTATTTTTAATTTAATATTAAATTAAATTATTATAAAAAAATTAATTAGTTTTTTAATATTAAATTTTTGTAGGTTAATTTTGAAAAAAAAAATATTAGTCCTCTACTAGTCTCTGATTAGTAATCAAATGTAAAAAAAAATTCACTAATTGGACTATTCTATATTATTTTTTAGTTACTAAACATACACCTAGGTTTCTCTAATAAAAAAATAATTTATTTTTTTTTTACTAAAATCACATGTTATTAATTTTATGATTTTAAAAATAGTCAAATAAAATATCCTATGCGATCAATTTAAATGCTTATATCATTAAAAGAGATAATGAGTTTGATTATGTATTCTTTTTAGTAAAGGTCCAGAAAACAAACTTAAAACTCAAACGTCAATGAAGCCTTTTTATTTTTAAGATAATTTATTTTTAGTTTTTTCAGTTTTCACATAAGGCAGTTAGTTGCATGGGTTTCATGAAAGTCCGGACAGCAGTTAGATTCACCGCAGCACGTCCACGTCAGGTAACGGCCCACGTGATCTTTTCCGTCACGGCTTCCCGCCCATTTTCCTAACGGCCTTCCCGCCAACTAAATACACTTTCACTTTTCGCACCCCGCCGACCACCCGCCCCGCACCACCACCCTCCCCCCCCCCCTCTTACCCATAAAAAATAACCCTAGATCATCGAATTTGTTGAGTTTTGGATGTTTCAAACTCGAATTAGAATTTGAATTAAAGTAAGAATCCAAAATTGAATTGAAATTTATATTATTAGGAGTTGTAATTGAGTAAAACTCAAATCCAATAACAGTCTATAAATATATTATAATACATAAGACTTATGTGTGGCGTAATATTGAGGTTGAAATAGAGAGAAATAGAGAGAATAGAGAGAAGAGAAAGAGAGAGAGTGTTGGCTATCATGTGTGGATCTTTCTAGAGTTTCTCGGCATTCTCTCGTGGTAGTTCTTCGTGGTACTGTTTTAGAAATTTTCTCTGAAGGTGGAGGCGTTGCCGAGTTTTTTTTATCTTGTATTATTTTTGTTTCTTGTGTTAGTTTGAAAACAAGGTGATTCGTGAAATTTCCACTGCGAATCCCAACACGAATTTCCCTCGATTTCATGCACATTGCCATGCACCCAGAAGCCCCCTCCTCCGCCTATAAATACCCGCATCCATCCCCCCAATCAGATCACACCCTTCCTTCCTTTCCTGAAACTTCATAGCACTGGAACAAAACCCTAACCCTAATGTCTAATTCTGCTGGTGTTCTTCGCCTGTGGGGCTTGCTCACCCTTGTGGTGGTGCTCCTATCTGGCGTGGCCAGCGGCGCTAGGGTGCTGCTGCAGCCCGGTCCAAGCCGCTCCGATGGGTTCGTTAGAACCCGAGGGACAGAGTTCTTTCTCCATGGCTCCCCTTTCCTCTTCAACGGATTTAATTCGTATTGGATGATGAACGTCGCCGTGGAGCCCGCTGACCGGCATAAGGTCTCCGAGGTGTTTCGTGATGCCGCTGCGGCGGGGCTTACAGTTTGTAGGACCTGGGCATTCGCTGATGGCGGGGATCGGGCCCTGCAGTTGTCGCCGGGAGTGTATGATGAGCACGTCTTTCAGGTAATGGACATTATTGCATGGATTGTAATTGTACATTTTGATATCAACTTCTTGTTCGTCTTTTATTTTATGTTCGGTTTTAGGGGCTAGATTTTGTGATCTCGGAGGCGCGGAGGTTCGGGGTTCGCTTGATCCTTTGCTTTGTAAACAACTACAAGGACTTCGGAGGCAAAGCGCAGTATGTGCAGTGGGCTCGCGATGCAGGCGTGCCGATCAGCGGTGAAGATGACTTCTATACAAATCTAGAGGTGAAAGGATATTATAAGAATCACATCAAGGTATACACGTATCGCACTTACAAAGAGACATGCACGTAGAGAAGAAAAATTGAACCTTAGATTGAATTTTGAAATCTTTGATTGCAGAAAGTGCTGACAAGGTACAACACCATCACAAGAATGCTCTACAAGGACGATCCTACAATAATGGCGTGGGAGTTGATCAACGAGCCTCGTTGTCAGGCAGATTACTCCGGGAAGACAGTGAACGTAATGCTTCTCAACTCATGCATGCATGCATGCACGCATAGATTTGTATAGAAGCCTATTGCTTCTTGTCTTTTACTAATTTTAGTTTGTTGTGACAGGATTGGGTGCAGGAGATGGCAGCTTTCACGAAATCGCTAGACAACAAACACTTGCTTGAGATAGGGATGGAAGGCTTCTACGGCGACTCGATGCCAGACAGGAAACAATACAACCCTGGGTACCAAGTCGGTACAGATTTCATCAGCAGTCACCTCATCAAGGAGATCGATTTCGCCACTATCCATGCATATCCCGATCAATGGTAAGCTATTATCTCATGAATCCCTATGACCAACTAGATTAACTATTCTACAATTGTACTAAAAACCTTCTCCGCGTCTTCTTCTTCTTAGGCTATCAGGGAAGGATTATGGTGCGCAAACCGCGTGGACACAGAGATGGATGTGGAGCCACTGGGACGACTCGAGAAAGGTGCTGAAGAAGCCCTTGGTCATCGCAGAGTTCGGGAAGTCATCCAAAGACCCAGGATACTCGGTGACAGGACGCGATGCATACATTAGCGCTGTTTATAGGAACATCTACGACTATGCAAGGAGTGGGGGAACGTTCGAGGGAGGGCTCGTGTGGCAGATCATGGCGGAGGGGATGGAGTCTTACCATGATGGTTACCAGATTGTGCTGCCACAGAATCCGTCGACCACCGGAATAATTAGCAGGCAGTCCCATGTTATGTCAGCCCTGAGCCATCTGTTGGGCAATGGGGATGGTGAAAAGGATGGCAGCACGTGGCAACTGCAACAGAAGTGAAGCCATGAGAATATGGTAATTGTGTTAAGTTTCTAGGGTTTAAGAGCTTGTTGATTAGGGAGCAGATGTGTGAAATTTAATAACTCATCCACCTAATCTGTTCTAGTGAGTGTGTTCATGATTGTAGGTCACCAATCGTTACTGTGAGATGAATAAAAGCTGTTGTGTTCGGTTTGTGTTTGCGTGCAACATGAGTAATTTGTTTTAGTTTTAAATTGCTTCCATGATGATGAATCGAAAGCATTTATTTGGATTGAAAAAGGGCTGGCATAAAGAGCACACTTACTTTGGAAGCTTGTAAAGCCACTTACATGGAGGCATTGTACTACTTGTTTGAACATTGACGGGCGAAGATCCAGTGGAATTGGTTACTGAAAATATGATAAAAAGGCAAGTTGTTATTATGAACTCTCCTTTTTTGACTGTTGAGTGTTGTCTTTATCCATGCAATAATTTCATTAACAAGGAGAAAATAGGCAACAAATCAACACAAAAGAGTGATAGTTTACATTGAGTATATCATAAAAGGTTACGCGAAAGCTTTTCTTTTGCAGCATCCACATGTCGATATTGACATGTATTTCAGATGTCCCATGGTCAGTGCAGTATGAAAGCAATCGATGCGCAAGGAACCGATTCACTTGGTGACGAATAAAGCAAATATTAAAATTAGTCACGTCATCGTCTAGACCGGCACGTACCATCCGCATGCAACATAAGAAGTCTAGGAGGATCCTTACAAGCTGCAACTGCTATTTCATTCAAAGTTTGGCAAGCGTCATCTTCTGAACGTAAAAGCTTTGGCTCAGTTGCGTAAGGATCTTTTGTTGCTCGGCGAGACTTTTGACAAGTTGAACAATCACAGGACTGTTGACAGCAAAATCCACTCAAACTTGACAGCGATTCACGTTTCTGGATCTTTGTGATGTGAGTGGGAAAAATGAGGTACTTCTGAAGTCATTACTGATCATCACAATGCATGAAAATTTGATAGTGATTCACTTTCTATACGAAGTCAGGCTGTCAGCAATTTTGCTTGTTGGTTTGCCATTTATGGGTGAATATCCATTGGAATTGGTTACTGGAAAAGCTTATAAAAGGGGCGCTGTTGTCATCAACTTCCCTTTTTGTTTTGAGCATTTTCTTTGTACATACTTTACACCAACTGAAGAAAACAACTTAGATTTTATTCCCTTCTCCAAAACATAAAGAAAATCAAATAAAAAATTCGATTCCAATAGTTTTCTCTTTCATAGTTATATATATATTGAGATGTTTTTGTTTTGTTTCGGCCGATTTTAGTCGCTGGCCAGGTGACGAAGTCTCGTTTCGGCATTTTGTCGAATAGGTGACGGGCAGGGAGGATTTTACCTCGGGATCAACACTGAGGCTCTTTGGACGGTCGAGATTTTTGCGAAGCAGCAGATGAAGACGAGGAAAAAGGTATGCATACCGCGAGTTTTCTGATGCGCAGGTCTCCGGAGGGAACCCGACCCGGTTTTGAAATATAAATGGGTCCATAAATAAGACCCGGATCCGACTCGAACTCAACCCTATTTGATCCGGATCGAAAACTTCAAACAATGTTTATACAAGTTTTTGCCATATTTAACGTTGGTTTAGTCTGGTTAATTACTAGGTCCAGAGTGCATTTGGTACATTATTTTTGACAGTGAATCCCAGTCTAGCTCGGCTACACGTAATAGAGGGAGCACGGTACAGGACCCCAACTTACCCACAAAGAATTTCACTGGAGACCCCAACCTCATCACACATCCAAGAAAGACAGGCCTAATCATCAAACTAACATGCATGCACAGTAGCAACTACAAAACAAACAAAGTTAACCAAAAAAAAAATACCTACAATGTACAATCCTTGAAAAAAAAAACAATTTCAGTTTTGAAACATTGCAGGTCAAAGATGGATAAAAACAGAGAAAAAAAAAAAAAAAAAGAGATGCCTAAACAACTTGTCACACTGGCTTCGTTCTATTGAGAACCCTAACTAAATTTCCTCTTCAAGTAAAAGCACACTGCAATCTGGAACATCATCCAGAAATGGCATGCAAGCTGAGAAACGGCAATGACGTCTGCAACCTGAAACAGTGCAGCACAAGGAGTGAAACAACAACAGTCCAATCAACTACTTCAAAAGCTTTTGGCCATAATGTTCTTCACCAGATCCAGGATGCGGAAATAATCATAAAACAGAGCAGACTGTTTGCCTTCAAGTCCATCTCGGCTGCGCCGATTACTTCCTGCAAGGTTGTTGCAGGGGCTTCCACCAATCACAAGGTCGAACCCACCAAACATGTGGATCATCTGCTCGAGCCTGTCCCCATTGAGTTGCTGCACATCTGAAATCTCAATCAAATTCCCTGTTTGATTTGTCTGCTCCCACCAGCCACGAAGAATGTTCTTGTTGATTTCCGACACCTCCACAGAAACAACACTCCTCAGGTGAATACCAAGCCGGTGCAGAGCAACTTCAGCTCCCCCAATGCCAGAAAACAAAGAAAGCAGGTTGATCCCATTTGGAAACATGTCCTTCAACACAGAAAGATGGTAAGCCACAGTGTCCACCTGAAAAGAATTGCCTAAGGAGCGATACCTCTCAGTCCTGCTAATCCCACCTCCCCTCGTGTGATCCCTCGGGAAACCAAGCAACTTTTCCATCTCATCAGGCTCCAACGGTGCAACTTTGTGCACCCCCACCCAAACCAGGTTCCACTTCTTGCACTCCTCAAGAACATACCTCTGAATTCTTTCAGGAGGTGGATCATCTGAAGTAGACAGTGCAACTCTAATCCTTTCAGTCAATTTGGCACTTGCAATACAGGTCTGGAGGCAATTCAATTGAGTCCTATAATCCCAAGAAGGCCACCACTTTTTGGTCATAGGCAATGCTTCCTGTATGGTTCGTGGCTGGAGGGGAAGAAGAGGGAATCTACCTTGAATAGGCAGGTTGTGGACATAGGCCCTCTTTCTATTACAGGCACAAAAGAACTTGGAATCAACAAACTCGGGCTCAATGTCGTACAGGAATCTTGATATAGTTTCCCACACTCCCTTTGGTGCCAGGGCCACATTTTCATAGTAGAAGTATGGCGGGCCAATAGCTGATTCAGGAAGCTTCCGGTTGGCAGGTAGCACCCTATGATTTGGAAGGCTGAAACCAACCATAGGCTGTGGTATATTCAACCCAGAAGATGAACTACAATCCATATTAGTCTTTCTAGGCTGCTTCCTTCTGTCCAGCTTGTTATCTTCAACCAGCTTCCTTTTCTTGTTGGAAGCAGAACCAAATCCATAGCTAGGAGCCAACTGCAAGTAAGAGAAATATCCAAATGAATATGCAGCAAACCTAGTTAATAGCTTGGAGTTTCAAGAAAAAAATCAAGATGCAAATCACCTCATCATCCGACCAAGCTGGGAATACATCTTCCCCAACATGACCAGATTCTGCTGCCAGTTGAGCAGCTTGAATGGAGTCTGCTATTTCCATAACAGAAGCAGTTGGACCTACATGGAATTGAATTAAACAAAATTAACAATAAAAGTAAAAAATGGCAAATCACAGAACAGAATAGAAGGATCAACAGCAGAACAATCAAACTTGCTAAAGAAGAGGATTGAATCATAAAAGTTCCATTCATCTGGTTCAGATCCCTAGTTGATCAAAATGTATAATATAAGACACTTTTTAAGTAATACTTTCATGTGCCAACATTCACATTATAGATAGGAAAGAGATTCTACATTAAGCTTAATTTGGAATTTGTATATTATTTTGATCAACAGCAGACATCTCTGACTTAGTGGTGACCATTGTATGTGGCATTGATGAGTGTTATATTCCATCCTATCAATATGCTTTTTAAGAACTTCACTTCTGCAATAATAAAATTAGCAATCAATCCGTGAGTTCAACTGAAGGCTCTCTATTGCTTTATAAGCAAATTAACTGGGAAGATGATTCATACAGGGTTAATGCTATACAATGCTATAATCATATACACAAGCACTACATACAAGGGAGCATATCCACACAAAACTTGTAAGATTATTACAGCTAAGAGAAAATGATGACCCAAAAAACTTTGCAATACTATGTTTAACTGCCAAGCAGATGAAATAAGAATACATATCTATCAATAAAAGGACAATGAGGAGAAAAGTTAATCAGGGCACAACTTAATTCCAAACTTATAAAATATTTGATCAATGGGACCTTGGCCATCTGTTTTATGGAAACATTTCATCTTTTTAAAAATGAATAGAATTATGCTTCTATGAAAATAAATTTGAATAAATAAGCTAAATATAGATTTTTTTTTAGCTTCATAAGCACAGTCATTGGGCAGGTGATTCTTAATTGGTCTAATACCACACAATGCTTCTATAATCGTATATGAAAGATACACAAGATGAAGCAAGCCAATACACACAAAAATCTGTCATATTACTATAATGGAAAGGAAAAGCAAAACGCCAAATACATACAAAAACCATTTAACTAGTGATCAGACAGAATCAGTAATAATACCACATCTATCAATAGCTGAAGATGCATCATCTACAGGGAATCCCATCTCCACCAAAAGTGATAATTTTTTATCCTTTTCAGAGGACTCTTTTGTATAGTCCTGCACATAAATCATTAGTGAAAATACAAGGCACATATAAGTCCATCTAGTAGACACTAGATGCCAATATATTATGATTAGCATTTTTAACGATGAGAAAAGGCAAGAGATGCTGTTAATCAGAAGTTAAGTTGCTACCCCTATTTCTTAAACCATTATCAAACAAACCAAAATTGCACCAGACACCTAATGGCAATCACCTTTCCTCAGAGCTGCCTTTTCTACTAAATCTTCCAAACTGACAATTGTTTCAGTACATGCACGAGTCCTTTAAACTTTTATTTCTCAATAAGCATAGCCTACATCATTCCTAAACATAAAAAATAAGCAAAGCTTGACATCAGTGTGATACTTCTGTGCTGGTACATGACACATCAAATACCACCTAAGAAATTTCTACTTAAACATAATTGCCTACTAATGCATGTATTATTGAAGACAGATTAACTTAAGACGAGTGATTCAATGAGAATGTAAAACACCACCAAAGTAATTACCTCATTTTCAAAGCTACTCATATCTGAAATATCATCCCCCAAAATATCTTCTTCACTACCTACAGAACAATCTATCGGATGCTTTTCATTTCCTGCAGGAGACTTTTCTATGGCCTGCCAGATGAAATAATATAACTACTAAAAATCCAATAAACACACCAGGAAAAAAAATTATGAAGACTTTATAGCTAATATCACTAGAATTTATTGCACTTAAGCCACCATGAGGCTTAGCACCTCCACACAAATAACAATAACATTGCTATAAAATTGACACCAAAAGACATGCTACTCGCAAGCAATTTTGTGGCAAAGGCCTCAAACTAAGTAAAACAGGCACCGGAGACGAATTCAAGCACAAAATGTGTGGTAGCATAATGCAAAAATCCAATCTTAAAAGCTAGAATATAATGCAGCACGAGTTAATCCCACATAATTCATTTCCCAGGTTGTCAAGTTAAAACCATTCATCACAATTGCAGCCACTGAATGGGGAAAAGAAAAAATTTTGATACTGACACCATAGGTGAGCAGTGTCTCGAGTATAGCCTCACTATCTCCTTCTCCTGCAAAACACAAAACAATGTCAAATCACCATTTCCACCTCACACAAATCGGCCAAAACAACAGGATGCACTAACCAATCTCCTCTATTGCCCTAACTACCATATCTTCCGAGAATCCCATCGCAACAAAATGGGAAACCAGAGGCGGGCGAGAAGAGCTCGTCTCCGGTACCTGGAGAACACACGTAATTCAACCAAGAACGCGCATCAGAAGAAACACTAACAAATTAAACAGAAAAAATCTTGCATTCTCACCTCCCGTGAAGGCCCTGCAGCCGAGCTCGAAGGACCAGACGAAACCGGCGGCCGGTAGTCCTCATCGCTATCGCCATCGCTCTCCCACTCGAATTCCTCGTTATTCTCGCTATCTGAAGTCCAATCCTATCTCCACAGCAACAAATCCACCAAAATCAACAGAGAAATCCCCCAAAAAACGCACACAACAAAAAAAGCTGAGAATTGGTGCAGAGAGTTACCATTCCTCTCACAACCAAAGAAGAAGAGCAGAGGGGTCCTGCGAGCTGGCTCCGCCACTTTGACGGAGCGGCTCGCCGGAGAGAGGCCGAAGCTAGGGTTTGGGGGCGAAGCGCGCGGGTGATTCGGAAATGGGAAAGAGGAGAGAGCCGGGGAAGATGATAGCGAAACAGTAGACGAAATGCGATCGAGGAAAAGCACAGACCTTGATGATGTTTGGACGATGGATGGTGCAGTTGGTGAAAACCTCGAGGTCGTAAGTCGTAACGGACGTTGGTGGGCAAATGTAAACGGCAACTCTAATGCCCTTTTTTTGGATTCGGTTAACCGCATCCGAGTCACGTGACCGAGCCGATTAGACGATTAGAATGGGAGTTTTGCACACAAAATCCCATTATGCATAAAAAACAATTTTGGAAATAGATCCCTGCAGAATAATCTATTTGTATAACTACTTGGGTTTCGGCCAATTTTGGCTAATCAGAAAGGCGCCCATTTAACGACATTTCAGGAAACAATGTTTGCGATCGAAAAACCGGTTCGTGGACGGCAGGATTTGAACCTGTGCGGCCAAAGCCCACCTGATTTCTAGTCACGCCCGATAACCACTCCGGCACGTCCGCCTTTGTGACGTCGTTTCTTTTCGATAATCACTTATCCGGAAAGCAATTTGTACCGTAAAATTTAGAGATAGGTAATTATCAAAATCTTAAGAGGTTTTTGGTAAATAAAGAAAATCTCATAAGAGGGGTGCAGGCAATTATCCCTAAAATTTATATCCTGCAAAATTTTATTTATTTTATATTTTTTGGTTTTATTTTAGAGATATTTACTTATAACCCTTAAAATTTACCTTATTTATTAAAAACCCCTCGTAATTTCAATATTTTCCTTCAACTCCCTCCTTTTCAAATTTATTACCTACAACTCTGATTGTTATTTAATTAAATTTTTTTTCAAAAATTTTACTTTTACCTTATATAATTTTACAACTAAACCTTTTTAAATTCTTAATTTCTCACTCTCTACACTTTCTCTTAAATGTTTACAAATAAACTCTCAATTAAAATTTAAATTATAATTTACATATTTATATGTTTATAAATAGTCCTCACAAATATTTTTATTTATAGATAAGTCTAAATTTTAATATTTTTCAGATAAAAATTTACAAAAGAGGACCTTAAATGTTTAAACTTTTTTACAAATAAATCCTCCATAAAAATTTAAATTACAATTTTAATATTTATACATTTATAAATAAACCTCTCAAATATTTTTATTTATAAATAAGTCCAAAATTTATCTTTTTTTAAATAAAAGTTTTACAATATTAAAGGTTTTAAAACTTAAAAATTCTAAATTTTATCATATTCTTAATAAAATTTCATAATATTGAAGGTTTTAAAAATTAAAAATTTAAATTACAAGTTTAATATTTATACATTAACAAATAGACCCCTTCAATATTTTTATTTATAAATAAGTCAAATTTTTATCATTTTTAAAATAAAATTTTACAAAAAAATATTAAAGGTTTTAAAACTTAAAATTTCAAATTACAAGTTTAATATTTGTATATTTACAAATAGACCCCTTGAATATTTTTATTTATAAATAAGTCTAAATTTCATTATTTTTAAAATAAACTTTTACAAAAAAGACATTGAAGGTTTTTTAACTTAAAATTTAAAATTATAAGTTTAATATTTTATACATTTACAAATAGACCTTTTGAATATTTTTTTTTATAAATAAGTCCCAAATTGTTTTATTATTTTCAAAATAAAATTTTACAAAAAAGATATTGAAAATTTTAAATTACAAGTTTAATATTTGTACATTTATAAATAGACTCCTTGAATATTTTTATTTATAAATAAGCCAAAATTTTATTATTTTTAAATAAAATTTTATTAAAAAGATATTGAAGGTTTTAAAACTTAGAATTTCAAATTACAAGTTTAATAATGTTTAATATTTGTATATTTACAAATAGATCCCTTGAATATTTGTATTTATAAATAAATCCAAACTTTATTATTTTTAAAATGAAATTTTATAAAAAAGATATTGAAGGTTTTAAAACTTAGAATTTCAAATTACAAGTTTAATATTTGTACATTTACAAATTGACCCCTTGAATTTTTTTTATAAATAAGTTTAAATAAAAAATAAAAATATCCACGTGGTTTATTTGCAAATATACAAATATTAAACTTATAATTTAAAATTTTCAATTTTAAGACCTTCAATATCTTTTTCATAAACTTTAATTTGAAAAATAATAAAATTTGAACTGATTTATAAATACAAATATTGAAGGGGTTTATTTAAAAATGTACAAATATTAAACTTTTAATTTAAAATTTTATATTTTAAAATCATTAATTTTTTTTGTAAAATTTTATTTAAAAAATGATAAAATTTGGACTTATTTATAAATAAATATATTCAAGGGGTTTATTTGTAAATATACAAATATTAAACTGATAATTTAAAATTTTAAGTTCTAAAACCTTTAGTATTTTTTTGTAAAATTTTATTTTAAAATGATAATATTTGGATTTATTTATGAATAAAAATATTCAAGTGATCTATTTATAAACATACAAATATTAAACTTGTAATTTGAAATTCTAAGTTTTAAAATCTTTAATATATTTTTTTAGAATTTTATTTTAATAATTATAACAGTTTGGACATATTTATGAATATAAATATTCAAGGAGTCTATTTATAAATGTACAAATATTAAACTTATAATTTAAACTCTTTAAGTTTTCAAATATTCAATATATTTTTTGTAAAATTTTATTTTAAAAAATAAACATTAGACTTATTTATAAATGAAAATATTCAAGGGTTCTATTTCTAAATATATAAATGTTAAACTTGTAATTTTAAATTTTATTTTTTAAAAATAAGGATTAGACTTGTTTATAAATGAAAATATTCAAGGGGTTTATTTCTAAATGTACAAATATTGAACTTATAATTTGAAATTTTAAGTTTTAAAATCTTTAATGTAATTTAAAATTTTAAGTATTAAAACCTTCAATATCTTTTTTGTTAAGTTTTATTTTAAAATTGATAAAATTTAGATTTATTTATAAATAAAAATATTCGAAGGGTCTATTGATAAATGTACAAATATTAAACTTGTAATTTAAAATTTTATTTTTTGAAACCTTCAATATTGTGAAATTTTATTGAAAAAATGGATAAAATTTAGAGTTATTTATAAAGAAAAAAGAGGGTGAGGAGTCGATGGAGAAAGAGAGTAAATGAGTAACCGGGTAAGGGAAAAGTTTAAGTTTTAAAACCTTCAATATTATAAAATTTTTATTAAAAAGAGATAAAATTTGAACTTATTTATAAATAAAAATATTTGTGATCTATTTATAAATATATAAATATTAAATTTATAATTTAAATTTTTATAGAGGATTTATTTGTAAAAAAATTTAAACATTAAAGTCCTCTTTCTAGATTTTTATTTGATAAATATTAAAATTTGAACTTATTTATAAATAAAAATATTGAAGAATTTATTTATAAATATACAAATATATAAATTATAATTCAAAATTTAATTAAGAATTTATTTATAAATATTTAAGAGGGAGAGTAGAGGATGAGAAATTAAGAATTTTAAAAAATTTAATTATAAAATCATAAAAGTAAAAAAAAAAAAATTTGAAAAAAATTTTAATTAAATAACAATAAAGAGGTTATAAGTAATAAATTTGAAAAAAAAAATATAGGTAAATACTGAAATCACGAAAAATTTTTAATAAATAAAACAAATCTTGAAAAGTTGTAAGTAAATATTCTTTTATTTTACTCCCTGTGCACATACACTATCGAATGCAAGCAAAATAGGAAATAAATATGACGAAATGAATTGGAACATAAGCCAACAAACAACGTAGAATGAAGGCAATTATATTTAGACCTGAACTTAATGTAATCAGACAGCACATTACCATACCAGGCAGCTGGAGACTGCAAGTTTATGAAACACAAACAAATTAAAGAGGACTAAAGACGTCCCCTCCGAGAAATGAAAACAAAGATCGTAGTTGATGAAACAAAGACATGCTTGCCCGCTCATCTCACAGCCATGATAGGCCATGAAGTATCACCACCAGATTGAGCCAGAGGTCTCATGATAGGCACACGCTTCACAGCGGAGAGTGATTTGTTTAGACGAGCAGCACGGATCAGCACCACCTGGGTTGCCTTCTGCAAAGTTTTAACAAAGGAGCAGAGTAAGAAATGCTGATTACTATATTTATTAACACATAGATTGTAGGATAAAGGCTATTGTAATCATTATATGACATTTTAGAAGATAAATCCATTACTAGGATGTGCAAAACAAGTACCAGAAGTTGCTAGAAATAAAGAAAAATGCTGTTAAATTGATTAACAAACCCATTGAACATGACTGAAAACCAAAAATTACGACTTTCATAATGTCAAAACAGGGAAGCATGCAACTGGGGAATCATAAAATCCCCAGGCAGAAGTTTAGTGCATCCTATTTAGGTGGTCATAGATACAAAACAAACCAGAACTTCCAGAGGTTTGCTTCCTATACTATAGATGTGAAACAAATAAAGATAATTCTTAGGAACAGAATTCAAATAATATAGTAAGCTTTGATCCTGTCCAACATGCAGTAAGTGCACTCCCACTTTAGAGAACAAATCACTGGTTTTGGCTGAATGCAACCCACACACTTTGATGTAAAATGATTTGGATCAAGGACCTGGAATTGCAACATTTTGACTTCCACTAACTACTAATAAGCCAAAATGCAGCATTTGACACGCACTTAAATATTTCAGTGAAGTTTGTTAAATATATTTGATAGTTATTAGTTTCAGTTATTTTAACTAACTATAAGAAATATAAGTGACCAAGCAATTCAACTAAATATGGTCAACACAAAACAATTCAAAATACGAAAGCCTGCAGTCAGCTACAAACAACTCAACATTTCTAGAAATCCATGATTTTCAAGTACAGGTCTATTTACCCTAAAATTTCATTTATGGTCTGTTCAAACACAAAAGCACTCATGTTCAACTTATGTCTTGGCAAAGAAGCATTGTAACCGTCCACTACCCATAATCTAATAACCACCCCCATACATGTAGACAGCAATCATTTACTACTAGATAATTAGGATATGAGAATAAATTATATGTTGTTTGTGACATAGAGATCATAAATCCTTCTCACGCTAAATTTTTCTCGGATCGGGAGTTGTTTGGAGGTGGGGAGAGACAAAAAAAGATCATCGTGAGGATGTGCAAAGTAACAAAAAGTTTTGGGGCGATCATCAACAAGCTTCAAAGTAGGTGAAGTTCACCTTCTTCGTTTTCTTTTGTTTTTATTCCTAAAACAACTTCATGTTGAATATCTTATAAATCTAATGACTCTTATGATACCTAGGAGAAAAATGATACTTAAATCTAAGTAAAACTAAATAGAAACTTAATAAGAATCAAATATATCATAATTCATAGATATTATATTAATTTGAGGTATCTTGTTGAGAATGGAGGAATTAAAAGATTATTTTTGCAAAACCTCCATCCTTTCCTCCCCACAGAGCAGCAAGAGCTGCTTATCGTTGGCCGGTGATGATTCCGAGGCAAGGCTGCCAGAGCAGGGTGGCCAATGCTAGCAATGCACGCAACCACCAAGCACGGGCAGCACGCAACTACGCGCGGTGTGACAGCGCGCGATTCGGTGCGATGGTGCGGGTTCAACAGCGGCGCAAGTCTGGCGAGCAACGCGGCGGCATAATGGATGCGGCAGCCAACGGCCACAATGCATCGGTGGGATGGATAAGTTAGGGTCAGGTTTTGTAAAATGAAGAGAGCAAGAAGAAGGATTTTAGTTTGAGTTTGATATTAGGGTTAGTTTAAAGATTGGGATTAGTAGATTTGTATTTTAAATTGATTGAGCTCGATTATGATTTAATGGATGTCATTATTGGTGAATTGGGTCATAGTCAAATCAATTAATAAATGAACCAAATTTTGGTTCAATTCGGTATGATTGGGTTTGGACCTTATGTTAATCAGATTGAGATTATTGAGATGATTTGATGATTTAGCTTGGATTGAAATAATTCGGTGATTAAGACCTAATTATGTTAATAAGTGAATTAAGTAAAATCTTAGAAAATTGGACTGACTAATGATTTGATAGATTAATTTGATTTGATGATCATATGAAATTGGTGAAATATTGAATAAATCAAATTAATTAATTGGATTTCATGCGTAATTAGTTGTAATGGATCTAATTTGAATGATGACTTAGTTAATTAATCTATACTTGATTAAGGGTTCATTTGATTAAAATTGAATTGAATCCATTAAGAAGTAATAAGGAGATTTCGAAGTTTTATTGGGCTTATATAGAAATTTCTTGATGGTTAACTGAAGATGATAATTTGAATAATTTGAAAACTTAAGTATAAATTATTCATCTTATTAATAACTATATTTTAATTCGACAGAATTCTAAGGAGTTGGAGTTATATAAAAATTTTTAAATGTATAATTAAGGATGATAATTTGAATAATTTAAGAATTTAAGTATAAAATTGGTCAAAATTCATCATTTGAGGACTAAATTGTAAATTAGGAGATGATAGAGGATTTTCTATAAAAATTACCTTTAATAAAGAGGATTAAACTAATAAATTATATAATTGAGAGGTTAAATTACATAAATGTGTTTAAATAGTCATAACTCTCTCATTTGAACTCCGATTTGATGAATCAGGAATCGTTGAACTCAATTTTTCATACTAATTCTATTAATGGTTTTAAAATCTCTTTTCGATGATATCTCCTAACTGATTTAATCTGATTTGTAATTGAGTCGATTTTTTTCTATTTCTTGATAATTTTTACTTAATATTTATTGTGTCTAAGTCTTTGGTATGTTAAAAGATGTATACAATAGAACTTTATTAGGTTGGTATCAATCGACGATTTTCTATTTTGATAAAAGATTAGCAACACTATTTGACATGACAATAGCCGGTCTTCTAAGTTTTAGGGAGCATGATCCGTTATGTGACTATACGGAATCACCACTCTATCAATAATTAGGAGTGGAGTGTGGTATGACTATGTTTGGTAAGAGGATTCAACCACACCCATAGGCTAATTTATGTGTAAATTGATTTGATCTTGTCTGTTGAGGGGTACAAACATTTCCGTAAGAACGGTAAAGAAATTTATAGTCACTGTTTCTAATCGTTGGCTCGTGGATGTGATGATCATTTTCTTGTTGATTCATTCCTTGATATGAATGTTGATTTTCCTGATCATCGTAGTCGTTATATTATTATTGTTATCACTGTTATTAATTTTATTATTACCTTTCATATATAGATTTTTTATATTGTTTGAAGGTGATAACTTTTTATCGAGCATTTTTGAGTCACTCCATTGATGTTCTTCATCTATAGGAGACAGCTAATAAATATTGGTAGCAACAATGGTAGTGAATATACGCATACTTATGCTCGAAGCTATTTTTATTTGTAGATTATTTTATTTTCTTGTTCGAGAGGTTATCGTGAGGAACTTGAGTATTTTCTATTGGAGCACATTTCTTTATTTTAATTAGATTATTTTTATGTCGTTACAATAAAATTTAACTCTATGTATTTTATAAACCTTATTTATATATGTTATTCGATTGTGTTGTGGTTCAATATCGAACACAACGGGGTATGACAAATACTCTTCTATAAAGTAAAAATAATGTGAGCAACCAGTAAGCCTCAAACCAGTCTGCACTCCAAAATATACATAGGAGGATATAGTTGACCCCAACCACCAAGTTATGTGAGAAATAGACCGTGTTTTGAACTATCTCAATTCCCATAATCACAAATTCCAAGCCTCAGATAGAGTTGGAATATATTAAAAAATAATACAATCTTTGTCCATTCTCCGATCTAGTTGGTAGCTAGCAACTAAACATTCCCTTTGATGACTTTACATAATGAGAACATGTTATTTTTATTATCTAACGTGTGAAGGAACTTTCACTTTAACAAGTCTCTGCAATCATCTATATGCTTATTGCTCACCAAGCACCTACTTCCAATTTAGAATTCGCCTTTTGATTTTAGTTAATGAAGATTGAAGAACAGTATATGTCTCATGATATTTGATTAGACATGCCTTTCAAGGGCATATTGCAAGATCAACGGCTCTTGTAGCCACTGAAAGTACTACCCGGCAGTATATCAGTGTAAAACTTCTAGCTATTCAGATAGATGTACAAGTGCTCATTCCATAAAGTTCTTCTAATGTCAAATTATCAAGTTCAATGAGAATCAAACAACATCAATTCCGACAAAAAAACCTGCTGATCCTGATGTCTAATATTTCTTAATGCTCCTCACTTGGACTAATTCATAAATAAACATCCTAAAATAGTGCCATTCCTGTCATTTAAACACTCATTCAGCAACCATGAGAGCCGATGCGCAATTCTAATGCAATATAAATCAAAATCTATTGAAATTTGTAACAGAAGAACTTGTTGGAATTGATCATCTAATCTAATTATCACACATGAATTAACTCACTGACAGAATGCACAAAGCAGTAAAGAAGGGCAAGAATTTCACCTTGTCATCAATGCTAATCTTGATTGGAATGTTCCGGCATCTCTGCCTCTTCCTATACAACCTCCTGCCTAAGATAACAAAACCCACCATCGCTGCCGCAGCCACAGAGACCGACCAAACAGGACCGACCCTAAAAGCACTACACTTCAACAGCTCCAGCGGCATTTTCCACCAGCCCATCCCTTTCTTCTCCTCCTCACCCCTCATTTCTACCTCCTTCCCCGCCTTGATCCCATCTCCCTCCCCAATTTCCCCATCACCCGCTTCCTCCACCGAATCCGCGGCGCTAAAAACCTCGACTTTGTTAACCTCCGATGGGAAATTCGATTCGATTGCATTGCCCTCATTTGGCGCCTGAATTCCATCTTCTTCCGCAATTTCCCCATCGCCCACTGCGTCCCCTGATTCCCCGGCACCAAAAACATCGACTTGTTGGGTGTCCGATGGATCAAAGGGCTGAATTACATTGGCACCGAATTGTTCTGGAAGATTGGGGTTTGGGGGGTCGGGGAGCTTCGGGGGAATCTCATTCTTTTGATCCAGCGGCACATGGTGGGGATCGGAAGGAGCGAGAGAGAAGTAGTTGGGGTGGATTGCTTCTCCGATTCCGGGGAAACCACTGGAATCGCTGAATACGGGGACGAATTCCCAGTCTTCGAGATCGGAGTGTTCCGCCATCAGAGAGAGTCGAGTAGCACCGTGGGAGAACGATCGCAGAACAGAGGACAGTGACAAAGAAGAAGTGGGTTATCGGGGTTGCCGGCTATTCTCCCCAAACAGCATACAGCATTTTGATCTGATGTGGCACAGTTATATTTGGGGGGCTAGTGGGACCTAGTTTGTCAGTCCAAAGTTAGGCGCCACATTTACAGATAACAGATGTTTCTGGAGCGGAGATATTTTTTTATAATATCCAGAGAGAATGAGTGAGGGTTGTGGAAGGTGCGTTTGTCGGATTGCCAGGTGTTCTTTTGGATCAGGGCTTCGAATATTTTCTGAGATTTTTACAAAAACATTTATTTTATATTTTTGTAAACATCTCCCTGTATATTTCATATTTCAGTAATAAACCTCTTTTTTTTTTTTTTTGCAAAAAAGGACTCTTAAATAAATTTTAAAATCAAACAAAAATTTTCCCAAAAAAGTTGAATTTAATTCAGAACTTTCCTTTAGTTGTTCTTAATTAATTTTTCTTTTGCATTTCAAGTTTCCCTTTCGAAATTGTAATACTTAAAAAGGAAAAAAAAACAATGAACTTGATTAAAATCTAAAAATCTTCTCTATCGCATTTAAAATTTTTTTTTTTTGCTACTAAATTCTAAAAATCTTCTCCAAGGCCTCTCGCCATATCCACATTTCCCTTTGCCTTCTTACCCATTAAAAACCAAAAAAATAAACATTTCCATTTTTTTCATGAAAATTCTCCCTCCAAACCATGATTCACAAATCTTTGGAGATCCACCACCATCACAGTTATGTCATCTCTTCCACCTCTCCTCCATGAGAGCTCCACAAGCTCCCTGCAACACTGCACACTCTTCATGCTTCTTGAAACCACATCAACTGCTTCTTGATTAGAAACCTAAACAAACACAAATCAAACCTTAATTAACCATCAATACCTGTCATAGTAGCACTCAATAATAAACCGAAAAAGATTTCATTGATGATCGTAGCAGATTAATGTACTGATATTCACCTTGTCCCACAGTCCATCAGAAGCAATGATCAAGAACTCGCAATCCGGGGTTAGCCTGAGCTTGCCAACCTCAGGCTCAGATGTGATCCATTGCTTCATGTTCCTGTCGCCGAAAGCTCTTGATACAGCAAGTGAGTCCTGGACTCTCCACACGCCATTTCGCGAATTCACATATCCACCCTGAGCGACACAACTCAAATGAGCAACAAAAGGAGATACCTTTGTCAGTTGATTGGTGAGTGGTTGTAATGAAACATACCGAGCTCTCGATTCTGATCCTTTCGTCTTCTCTCCCCGGCCGGTGATCGGTTGTCAGGGCAGCGGCTAATCCTTTCGTGCTAATTACTACTCTGCAATCACCTACATTGGCTACATGCAGGTCTCCATCCTTCAATAGAACAGTAGCTGCACATGCTCCACTGTTCATTCCCTGTCAGATGAACAAATGTCAGTAAATTTGATTGTCAATAATCGGAAACAAGTTTGAATTTCTGATGCAAATCGCATAAATCTACTTTACCTGACTCAGAAACTCACTGTCTGTTGTCAAATGGCCTTCTCTGATTGCCAGTTCTTGATGTTCTTCTTCTTCGCCCTTCAGTTCATCTAGAGCTTTTATGATGTTTTTCCCTAGCTTCTCTGAGACAAAGTCCACCGCTGCGCGACCGCCGTGCCCATCAAACACTCCGAAAAATGCCTGAACAAAAATCCAAACAAACGAGTCAGTAATAATAAAGATAAGTCTTCGAAAAAGAAATCTATCTTTATGTTCCATTTAATGTAAACCTTGACAGTTTGACCAAGTGCTCTAAATCCAAATTTGTGCAAATAAGCATCCTAAAATCTGAAGAATAATCAAGAAATTCTCAGTTACCTTCTTTGAATCTCCATGGATATCACTCATAACACTATACGCATCCTCCATCTCTTGTCTACTCCCTTTTCTTGAAGCCAACCAGTACTCACTCCCTTCAACCTCAACATCCTTCTGCTCCAAATCCTTTTTCTTTTCCGCCTCCTCGAACGTCGAGCTCATGAAAAACTCAGGTACAACAATCCTCGCCGGCCTCTTCCTCGTCTTCAATGTTGCCCTCCTTTCGCACACATCCTTCTTCTTTTCTGCAACCGATTCAACACCCAGCGAAGAAGCCGCCAGTTCGGGCGGCTCGGGGACCTTCCGCCGTTGAATATGGTGATGAGAGTTGGAGCAAAGAGCCATGACGACGATCTTCCTAACAAGCTTGAATAGATTTGCAAGGAAGGAGATGAGGGGCCACAAGCAATCAACTTCATCGACCATGTTTGCCTTAGCTGCTTCGTCTTCGAAATAAAAAATAATATTTTTGAGAGATTTTTTCTTCTTCTTCGCTATTGGTGTAAGTTGATGTTTGTGGGAGTCGCCGGGTGGATTACAATTTATAGGAAGAAGATGTAGTGTTTGCCGGGTCAACGATCAGGAATGGCGCAAGCGGTCAACGCTTTTTTAAAGATTTTAGATTTGTAAATTTTTTTTTTAAAAAAATGTTTTCCTTGGCTGGCGCGGGGCAGGAACCCGTCATCTCTTCCAAAATCCTCGTCCCGATGTTTTCGCGAATTTTAAAAAATATCTGGCATGTGTCATCCAGGCCCAGGCCCAGGCCCGGCCCGGCTTTAAAGGGACAGTAGAACTGGAGAGCTTGAGTTAATTTTTTTAAAAAAATTATAATTGATCGGCCACAAAAAGAAAAAAATTTTAAAAATGGGCACAACATTGATATGCGAACGTTTTTAGTTTGCAGAAAGGGTATACACACGATCACTATATTTGGGAATTTTACCTATTTATAATGTCAAAGATATTAATCTTCAATATCAAGATCTTCCAAATCCAATTATTGCCTTAAAATGCTTTCTAACTAATATTATTTTTTTAATATGTTTGAAAATAAATGTTAAATTAGAAAATCGCTCTTCACAACACACAATAGCATATAATATTTTCGAGTTTTTGATTGAAGATTCTATACAAAATGAAATAAATTAGTCTAATTGAAATACTCTAATGTTATGGGGTGACTTGTTGGAAAGAAAAATTCCAAAATAGAAGTTGCATCATGGATGAGATAAGTGAGCAGCATGACAAGCATTAGCTTACCCAAAACCAATCAAGTACTCCATAGAAAATCAGTTTATATCACAATCATGCCGCTCAACGAAACGTTGACACAATCAAGACGAGAAAGAGGGGAGGGTTCAACTGCGACTTTCTGTTTCAGGAAAACTTAAAATGAGACAGAAAAATGAGCTTCTCTCATTTGAGCGGAAAGAGTCAGACCAGGCGAGTTTGAAGAAGGCGGCTTCTAGAAATGATCTCTAAGTCCACGCTTAGAAAGATATGGAGGACTTGGTTCCTGCATCTGCGAAAAAAAAAAACGTGCCGGCGTTGACATGTTGATTGAGGCAGCAAGCCAATGGAACTTGTCTACCTAACAGTAAATATTGGCACTTTGAACAATTAAATTAATAGTTATGACAGGTGATGACTTACGGAAGCATTTCAGAAGGTTAGTGAGCTGCAGATCAGTTGTCAATCGAAGTGACAGATATTAGATCATTCGGAGCAAAATCAAGCCTAGGAAGCACCGTCAGAATTTTGGCATTCATAGAATGAATACACAAATTGAATTATAAATCATTGTCCATGGCAGCAGCTTCATCCGTGAACAGCAATTTTATGTACTAGAGAATGATGGTATTGACGAGCTCCATCTGCTTGACCACGAAAAAGGATACCTGATTACTGCAAGGCAAGGATATGCAAGATCATATAGAGTTTTCAAATAAAATATGAACGACCAGCCAGAATTGACGAGGAGATCCATGCAGCTGTTTAACAAATCAAAAATAAATGTGGTATAAAGAATGATAGTGAAAATTCCTACTGTGAGCAGAGAGATATACACCTACTGATGCATTGATTAAAAGAAATGGCACATACCCCTAGAACCGTCCACTATTTGATTCAAACTGAATAAACCGACCGAATTGAAACCGAATAATCGATTCCGTTCGGGTTATTCGGTTTTCGGTTCGATTCGATTTTGAAAAATAGAAAATTTAAAATTCGGTTTCGGTTTCGATTTTTGATTTTAAAAAACCATAAAAACCGAACCGAACCGAATTACATGTTATATATAAATACATAATATTAGTTTTGGCTTTGGTTTTGATTTTTTATTTTAATTTAAATATAATTAAATTTAAACTGAAAAAATAAATTCGGTTTAAATTTTCGGTTTTCGGTTTAAACCTAACTGAACCAAATATTTCAGTTCGATTTTTATAGTATTCGGTTCGATTCGATTTATTCGGTTTGGTTCAGTTTTGAACTGAATGCACAGCCCTACATACCCCTGCACCAAGAACTTTCTTCATCAGCCATAATAGTTGCCTCTAAGCTGATTCCAAGGTCCACCAAAGAATTCATGTCATCATCGAGCAACTGTGGTAATGGTGAGCCCTAGAGCAAATTTATACATATCAGCCATAAATTACATCTGAACATAGCATAGGCACAAATTAAAGTAATAAAGTGATATTAAATCTGAACAATGCACCTATAATAATGCCAGGATATGTATTCATTCTAAGCAAATAAATACCAAAATCTCACGCCAACAATTATTTAAAGAAAAATAAGCATGGCCTCAATAAAAGTTCAAAAACTTGGAACCATAGGAAAATTATGCATACCATATGCATCTTAATTGCTCATGCTTAATTATTCATCCTTGCCTATGAATGATATTAAGAAGTAAAACTGATTAATTTCAAATTGCATGGGTTCAAAATCTGTACCTCTTCTTGAAGAAACAATTTTGGTTTGATACCTTTTAGCTTAAAAAAACTCTCACAAAGAGCCATTAACTTGCCAACCTAAGGGAATACATAAAAACAAGTACAATTAATTATAACTATAAAACTACATAAATTCAGAAGAACGCTGTAAAGATATTAAAACTTGCTGCAAAATGCATTTGGTGAGAGCACCAAAATACAGATTGTGAAGATTAGAGAGCTATGGTACACTGTTTTATGGCAAATTTGTAAAAGATAATGTGCAGTAATCTTATTAACTTGAGTCATATAGGGTTATATTTAAGCTGACTTGTTTTGGTTCTGAACTGAATAGAATTATAACAAATCAGTGATGTAATTACACAAATGGACATTTTTTATCTGTATCAGCAGGTAAAAGCAAATCAAATAATAGCATTTCTACAATATAAACATCTTGATTGAGGTAATCACAAATACCCATTAAACTAGATATTTCAAACAATGTATTTAAAGTTACTTTGTAATTGACCTAAGGGCCCATATGTAGAAATCCAACAAATTATCAGCAAGCTGCTGGAAAGCTATCATGCACTATGCAGTTCATTTCCAATCGATACTTCATGTCCACTTAGTTTAGCTTCCTCAAACCATGATAGAATGGAAAACCTACACTCTGATCAAACATAATCAATTCTGTCAAGGTATTCTCATATATTTGAAACACCTAAAGACAGATAAGGCAACTGAAAAATGAAATAAATGAATGAGGGATTGATGTATATATACAGTTGTGATGGGTGGCAGCTTTTTTGTCAGGGGCAACTTCTCTCCCATGGAGGCTCCCACACATTTCAATGTGATACCTGCAAAGAAGGAAATACATCTAGGTTGACAAAATAAAAACACAGAATAAAACATGATGTTTCAAAATGTTCCATTTCATACATAGAAGTCCAGATGCCATCTTCTGAGACCCAACACTTCCAATCACTGGCTTCTCATCTTCAATGCCATGCAGCACCTTAAGCTCGGAAAATCTGAGCGAGGAAGTAGGCAATTTTGTGTGCAGAAAGATGAGATATTAGAATATTGACGCTGAAGAAAAGATGAGATATGAAAGGCAACTTAATAGAAGGACTCTTCATTAAAGCATTGGCTTGGGGATTGTACTAGTCATTAAAACAAGAGTTTAATGGTAAATTCCAATTGTTCAAAAAAACAACCTCTCCATCAGACTATTACTGTCAGTGAGGGCATCCTCCACAGCAAGGTGACTAATGACTAGAAGACTACCAGGTCAAGCACATGCCTGGGTGCTCAACAAACACCTAAACAGATGCCTGGGTACCTAGTTGTTGCTTTTTTTGTATTATCTTGCTGAATCATGAGTTGAGTTTTTACCTAATTTTTGTGAAGCATAATCTCCAATATAGTTTTTCATTTTTTAAATTCTTTTCTGCCTACTCATTCACCAGGAACCTAGAGCTCCGTTTGGTTTGGAATCAGGATCAAGATTAGCTCATTTTAAAATTTTTTTTCTTATAAAATTAATATTACTTATTTTACACTGTTATTAAATTAAATTATTATAAAAAATTAAATAATTTTTCGAACTTCAAATTATTCAAACGTTAATTTTGATAAAAGAATATTAGTTTATAAAAGTGGTTCACTAGTCTTGATCTTGATCCTGATCCTGATTTCGAACTAAACGGTACCTAGCTAATCTGTCTAGGTTGCACGAAGTGTTGCTCCCCAGGTGTTTTGACAGCCATGCTCTCTAGTATTTCATAAAGATTTTATCCATGAATAATCTGTTTCATAAAGATTTTATCTATGAATAATCTATGTTCAACTAATAATTGTGTCACAGATAATTGTCTAATTTAATTTTAATCAAAGCGATTAAAAATCCCAACTCTTAATAAGCATTAAACCAATATTACCCAAGTAAAATATGAGATCAACCAATGATCAGAAATGGACAACCAAAAATGCATGTGACATACAATTGAACAAGCACTTGAAACACATAAAAAAGTAGTTGGAAAATACAAATCCACAAGAAGATGCACACACAACTCAACAGCAAAGAACATGCACATGAACATCCAAAAAATTGCAGCCAAACAAGAAAAAAAACAATGTACATATAAGCACCTTGTCCGTGCATCAATTGATCACTTGTGTCAGATATATGCTATTGTGAGTACCTAAAATAGCGCACATCTAAAACAGAGTTCAACTAACCTAGGATGCAGTTGCATGATCTCCTCTGAATTTTCTGTCTGCATCTTGGCCATAACAAGACGGACGTATCTGCAGAGATGCTAGTCAGAACTCATATGAACTCAAATATTTCAAGCTGAGCCACAAAACTATGAGTGATATGGTGCATATAAAGATAAGGAATGAAATAAAAACCAAATTGCTTCATAATGTTTGTGGACATTGACAAACAATATATAAGATCTCTAATATTTCAAATAGGTTAAGGATCTGTAAGCTCAAAATGTATTGCATCTGAGTTTGACTTATGTGCAAGGAGCTGGACCTCGGAACCTACAGTATGTTAGCTCAATTAGGGGTTCTTCCATGATCATAGTTGCATTTGACTTAATATGTTGCATGTACAATTCCAGAACCAAAAAAGAGGATTTATTCTTTGACGAATATGTATATAGGGTGACCAAACAGAAATCTGATCCACAATTCTTATGCTCAATAAATTCAAGGAAAAGATCAGCTCACCGAATTTCAGATTCCTTCCGCTTACGGCGGCTTATCTGCATTATATGCAATACATAATGCAATTGAATTGTGTGTAATGTACCAGGGAATAACACATAATAAATCAACACCATAGTTGAATCCAGATACTACCTCACTTCCATTTAGCACTTTGACTTTTCCTAAACATGCAACCAGAACAAATCTTGGGACACCACCTTTTGCTGGGTCAGCTATAGGATTCTCAGAAAGCCTAACATCCTTTAATTCAGTTCACACGTTAATGAAATGCCAAAACAGAAAAAAGATGAATAAGAACACTAAGATCATGGATGCAGAGTTGTATACACAGTTGAATCAGCAAATTTCAGTATTTGATGCTTACAGTCCCTTTAGCTACATATACCTTCTAAGATCATGGATGCAGAGTTGTATACACAGCTGAATTAGCAAGTTTCAGTACTTCATGCTTACAGTCCCTTTAGCTACCTATACCTTCTCTGTTAATGATATCCTGATAGTTATGCTAAGGAGTTAAATTTAACAATTCAAAGGAAAAACATGGATCCAATCCATAGCCCCAGAACCACAAATAAACAGCCTAACGTAATATGAACATTAAGTGAAACAGTAATTATTTAATTATAGCATCAACCCTGTTCCACCTGTCGCTGCTTCTATCAAGGATTCCTGATCTTTCAACATACAGGCTTAGCATTTAGACCTACAGTATAAGTTCTTACTCCAGCTATCTTAATTTTTCCTCAACCATAAATAAAGACAAAGGAACAATGTTCATTCAATTAATCAACTTAAAAATATTGGATATCCAAACTTACCAACAGGTTAGGGAATAAGTTGAGGCAATCAATGGATGCCAAACCCTCAAGCTTATTTGACCCTGAGGCAAGATAATGGCTAAAGGCAAGTAAAGCAAGAAAACATGGTCAATCACCAAAGCATTTGAAAATTTAACAAATATATCTAGAAAGTTCAGAGTCCTTCAACAATTCATCTAAAAAATCCAGACATGTATGGCAAATTGGATTGTCACAGTTACCTAGAGGAAGGCACTGTGAGTTTTCAAATGCCCTATGACCTCCATTTTCTAACTCATGGTTGTTCAGGTGCTCTGGCCTTGCAGGATAGTGAATGTGCTTCAAATTGTTTTTGTTCAAATGAAGTTGCTCCAAGCTGAATCCAAAAATATTAGTTTAGCATTTCTGAAATTTTAAGAAGCAAAAAGGATGATTCAACCTAAAATTAAAAAATGTGTTTAAATTGGCCATCGATTTACCTTCTAAGCTGACAAAGCTTCACAATTTCATCCCATTCATCAATACAATTGTCCTCCAAATTTAAGAGCCTCAATGAATCAAATCGTTGAACAAATTTTGTAAATGGAGCAGCAGGCTATCAAAAGAATTTAATTTCTTATTAGTCCTGCATCAGGTTGAAAAGAAAATTAACGATCCTACAGCATAGTTTGTTCAAAGAACTGAAAATGGAGCTCAGAAATACCCATATAGGACTCAAATTGTACACATATGTGTGCATAGTGAAGTACCATCTTATACTTGAGAAACTCGGATTCATCACAACTAAATTAAGAAGCCCAAATCCAACATGAAATCTAACCTCGAAAAGAAAATCGATATTATGTAAAGTAGATCATTAATCAAGTCCGAATAGGAATTTAACTAGGACAAAGTCTCTCCTATTTAAAAAATTTTGTATTAATTAACTTCTCTCATAATAAAGCTTTTTCTTTGTTCTCTTTATCACCCTTAAGAAACTATAGCTTCTGTCTAGAAATCTTGAAAATTCAACATAATATCAAAGTTTTAAGAAGATCATTGTAGTTGCTGATAAAGAAAAGAAAGCTTAGTTCTCAGAACCATGGCATACCAAATATAAGTAAAGAAAGAACATATCACCCTTGGTAATAATTATAGTTTTCAGATGACCTTTGTAAGGCTAGCAGGGTCTAGAAACTACTTCTAGTGGGTATAAGCCATGCAAATATTCCTCGGAGCAAAAAGAAAGAGATTGTACATGGAAGGAGAACAACTTAAGAAGCCAGTGGAAAAGTCATTTAGAGAAGATGACTAAGTTATGATCTTACTCTGGAACAAAATGGAGTTCATAGTCAGCACCAACATAATGCATTATGACACAGTCAAACAAATCTAAGATGAACCAAGAACGCTTTACTCAAGCAAAAATAATGTTTCAAGAATATTTAAATAATAGAAAAGAAGTTAAAAACCAAACCTCAAAAGCCCTTGGAGCACTTTGCCATAACGAGTCTTTGCAGTGAACTAAATATGTATCAATCATCCATAATCAGTATTGAAAAATATAATCAGTATAAAGAAGAGTTTAGAGTAGCTTTATTTTTATCTACTCTAGACAAAGAATATAAACTAGTTAAGAACTATTCATATCAGAAGAAAAAAATGCCACAATAAGTAGCATATATACAAGACTGTAAAGAGTAAACTTACAATCCTCTAGCCATAATACCAAACTTGAAGTAGCAACTATTATAACATACAACAATAGGAGTTTTGGAAAAATGAATCAAATACAAGCGGAAACTATTCAGGACAAGAAAGAGGTAGAAGTAACCTCAAATGCACTCACTATGGAAGAACAAATCACACAGCGAACATATATTGGGTATTACATGATACGCCTTTCACAATACATATCTCACAAGCACCAATATCAAGTTATAAATATTAGGAGAATCCAAACAATTAAGAACTAATGTCTACACCAAAAACAATACATCTAGAGCTTAATAAGGAAAAATATTATTAAATAATAAGTGTCAAAAAAGTTTTGTCAGTCTCAACTAACTTAGGACTTAATACTGTAATTTCATTGATTATTGACTCAGGAGCCACTGACCATACATATGGTAATCTCAAACTTTTTACCTCATTATCTAGTATGCTAAGAATCAAATATATTCTTATATTTAATGGTGAATATACTTTAGCAAAGGTAAAGAGAACATTAAAATAAAAACCTTAAATCTACCCTCAGCCCTCCTTATAAACCAATTTTAGTGAGACCTTTTACCCCTCTTATTGTGTTTTTAGGATCTTCGCACGAAAAAAATGATCGATGAAAAAATTAAAAATACAAATTTGTACATTTTTTATTCTAGTGGACAACAAGTCAATGCATATGTAAGCAAAAGGAAGACATACTTTTGTAACATTATACATTAGGACCTCTTTCTTTTTCAAAACTTAAAACTAAGTCCCCTATCTGTAAATCTCAACATAGACCAATACGTGAAACCTATAAACTTGCTAAGCATCACAAAAATATTTTTTTGTCAAGAATCAATAAAAAAACTTATAATTCTTTCTTTTACTTTATAGTGATAGTTGGATAGCTAGATCTTTTTTTTTGGATGAGTTTAAATAATTTGGGAGCTTTATTTATGATTTCTCTAACATAACATGAGTTTAGTTAATGAAGAAAAAGTATCATGTTCATAGAATATCTAAACTATTTTGAAAAAAAGTTCAAAATCAATTTAACATTAATACTAAAATCTTGAGAGCTGACAATAAAAGAGAGAATTTTCCAACATCTTCAAAATAACAGAATTCTTTTTCAAGTCACATGTCTAGTCATATCATAATACAATAATGTGACTGAGAGAAAGAACAAACATTTATTAGAAGTAACAAGAGTTGTCATGTTTCAACAAAATGTATCTTAACAGTTTTGGGATAATACAGTTTAAGTAGCGTGTCATCTTATTAATAGAATATCTTCAGCTTTATTCCAAGACATGCAACTCTCAGATCCTTTGTCCTGAAGAAGTAGCATTTTATATAAAATCGTTAAATGTGCCTATTTTATTCAGAATCATAGTCTTAATAAAAATAAACTACAATCTGAAGCAGTAAAATATGTCTTCTTAGAATACTCCAAAACTCATAAAAAATACAAATATTATGATCCAATAAAATTTTCCATGGATATTACCTTCATTAAGGAGGTTCTGTACTTTAACAAAACTCAAAAAATTATCTTGCCCTTTTAGATAATAAACTTATCTATAATCATAAAAATTTTTCAGAATCAAATTTTCTCATATCAGTTAATAATCACTCATGTATGATACTCACAAAAAAAAATGAGAGTTTGACATTATATACACCAAGAGATAGAATGAGAATACATAGCAAGAAATCAATTCATCAATCACAATTCAAGAAAATCTAGAGAAGATAACAAATCAAAGAACCGATTAAACAACATACTATTCAATTATAGCCTTGAGAAAAAATAGAGCATGTGCAAAATACACAATAAATCTATTTGTTTCATATGAAAAACTCTCTCTTATTTTCAAACATTTTGTCTTAATCATTTTTACCACTATTTTACCAAAAATAGTGACAGAAATTTTGAAAGATCCAAAGTTAAGACAGATCATAGAAGCAGAGATGGAGACATTACATTACAATAATACATAAAAGCTCATACCTCTATTTGAATGCAAAAAACCTATTGAATGCAAGTAGGTCTATACAGTAAAGTATAAACCAGATGGAAGCATAACGAAATTCAAAACAAGACTTGTGACAAATGGTTTTACCCAAACACATAAAGTAAATTATTTTGATATTTTCCCACCAGTAGCAAAGTCAAACTCCTTAAAAATCATATTGTCTTTAGCATTAAATATAGAATGAAACATTACTTAAATGTATGTGAAGAATATTTTTCTTCATGGTAACCTCAAGCAGAAGATATATATGACAACCACCACATTAACAATATCAATGGATAATCATTAGTCTGAAATTGAAAAGGTCACTATATGATCTCAAGTAGTCCTCCTGAGCATGGTTTGACTTTAGTATAACTTTACCTAGTCATTGGTTTCACAAAAAACAATTCAAACTGTTCAATCTTTTTCAAAAAACACCAAAAAAAGTAAGACAATATCACTTGTATATGTAAATAATATCATTATAACAAAAGGTGATATATAAGGAATCAAGGAGCTGAAAAAAATTCTTGAAGACTCAATTTGAGATTAAAAACTTGGAAAACTTTAGTATTTATTAAAAATAAAAGTAGCTCACTTATTTAGAAAATTAGTATTATCACAAATATAGTATACACTTTATTTACTAACAAAGACAAATTTGCTAAGAAAAAAAAGTACTTTCATGAATCCAAACACAAAATTGTATTTAAACATAGGAGATAAAATGCACAATCCAAAATAATATAAAATACTTGTAATGAAACTCATATATTTGACCATAACAAGATATGACATTGCATTTATTGTTAGCAATGTTAGTCAGTTTATTCAATTTCCAAAAAAAACCACATGATGCAGTATACAAAATTTTAAGATACCTTAAAAAAGCTCTAGGCTTAGGATTATATTATATGATGTAGGAAAAGTTGGACATATAGTGCTACATAGATGTAGATTAGGTTGGATCAGCATTTAATTGAAGGTCAGCATCTAGATTTTACACCTTTATCAAAGGAAATCTGATTACATGAAAAGCAAAAAATTAGGAATAGTTGTAAGATCTATTATAAAGGCAAAATATAGAGCTCTAATTTTAGCAGTATGTGAAATTCTTTATTTATAATTATTTCTAAAGAAACTTAGCTACTCAATAGAAATAACAATTAGGATATTTTGCGATCATCAGTCAACATTACACATCTCTAATAATTTTATACTTCATGAAAGGACAAAATATATTGAACTTGATTTTCACTTCATGAGAAACAAGGTACCAAAAAACAAGGGAAGCTAGAACACACTCCAACAAAAAATCAACTAATAGATGTACTTGCCAAGACTTTAAAAAGAGAAAATTTATTAGAAAACATCTCTAAATTGGGCAGGTTAAACATTTATGCACCAGTTTAAGAGGAATCTTGCAAGAACTGAAAATAAAGCTCAAAAATAGCCATATGGGACTCAAGTTGTAGAAATATGGTTGTCATCCTATACTTAAAAAATTTGGGCTCATCACAACGCAATTAAAAAACCTAAATCCAACCTAGAATCCCACTGAAACAAAAAAACTAACATTGTGTAAAACAAGTTATTAATCAAGCATGAAGATGACTTCAACTAGGATAGGAATCTCTCTTATTTAAAGGAGAGACATTAGGATTTTTCTATTAATTAACTTCTCTCATGACAAAGTTTTTTTTTCTTTCTCTTTGTCGTTCTCAAGAAACCCTAGCTTTTTGTCTAAAAACATTAGAAATTCAACATAGTTGGGAACTTCAATCATGTTCACATTGGAAAGCATCCAAGATTAACCAAGAGGATTGGATTTAGCATGCTTAAAGTTAGAAGAACCAAACATATGGTTTTAAGTACATCCGAGTACTATGTTAAATAATTTGGCGGATAAAAATAAAGGAAGTTAAATGTCCATAAACTACGATTTAATTAACATGATATTTCTATGAGATTCCTGGACTAACCACAATTCTTCTTAATCCATTTCCCATCAAATGGAACTCTTCAATAGCTGCAAGTGGTTGTTTAAGCTTTTCAACCTGATCAACCACACGAGCAACATTTGTCAGTCAACAAAATACATAGAATGACAAAGACAAAAAGTTGACATATACAAGGAACAGACATCACCTGTTCCCATGGTATACTGCAACTATTAAAACCAAAATACGAATGTTATTAAATGATAAAAATTCCAGCATATCAGTGTCATCCTCCATGGAATTGTTTGTAAGATTGAGAACTTTAGGACCAGGTAAAGCTTCACAAATGGCAGAAATATCCTGCACAAAAAAATCACTCATGGCACACTATCCAACTATATGAGTTATTTATGCAGCACCTTTAAGTAGTAAGTTGGAAACCAGAAATTGTGTGTGCTTGGTCACAAGAACAGAATATACTGGCATCAACATATATTGCTCCTTTTGATTCAGTGACAACAGAAAACTTACAATAACTAACATTGCAAATATGATTCTAGTTTTCCATATTCTATGACAGGAAAGAACTTGAACTAGGGAATGACCGACTTTTTGGAGTTCAGATGAGCAAACGTACTTGCCATTTTGAGAACAGGTTCCCAGTCAGATCAAGCTCCTTAAGGTCTGAAAATACGAAGATATCCCTCAGTGACAAGAAGAATTACCTACTCTCATACAGTGATCAGATAGAACTTTCAAAATATTTACAATCCATAACATAACAGCATTACTAAGGACATCGACCCTTGCAGTCTTAAGTTTCTGCAACAAAGCCATTTAGGGAGATCCATGAAATCTCTACTCGTGAATGCTAACCAAAAGTGTAAGAGCAAATATTTGTGAGCCAAAATTTCCACGCAACTCTTAACAAACCTCACTCTACTATGAGCCTAAGCTCCAATTTTTCCAAAGATGCAAGAGAGGAGTTCAGGTAGTGATTGCTCCCTGCAATGCATGAAATCACTTAGCTCCTCCCTATCAAGAAGGTATACTGAATATCAAGCGGGCCCAAAATAGATGTCATAAAATGCATGTCTCATATCAGATAAAACTCACACAGAATAGGGTAAATCAAGTACCCAGTACTAAAATTATAATTTTACATTGGATTCAGATGACAATGAAAATCATAACTTTTTTGTTAGTAAAAGTGCAGAAAATTTTTTTCTTATGATATATAGGAAGACCCTTGTAATGGCCAGTTTCCCTCAATACTTAAATTGGGGACATATGGCATCTAATTGTTGGAACTGATTTATTTTGCACAAATTGAAAGATTTGAGCAGTTAGATTAGAAAAAGAAAGGTACTTCTCAATTCAAACCCATAAAGTTCATGTGAAGATTTTACAGTACATGAAAAGCATTTAGATTGCAACTTTTGAGTTTATCTATCCAAAACTTTATTAAGCTCCTAAAACCTTTGCATATCTTAGGTTCAAAACCAGATGCTATCGTTTCAAATTTCGAACTTGTTCTAAATAACCTATATCCGAACAGAACAAAAACCAACCATGCTTCTGATAATAAGAAATTACTCGGAACTAGAGCATTGATTTCATGAGAGGGTCCAGCTGAGCTAACTCCCAAATTAGAAACCGCTGCGCACTCCAACTCTTCCAACAGCTTCAGCTTCTCCTCAACTTCACGTTTCCCCACAAGTTCTATCGGTACACGCCTGTTGCTCGTAGAATTAACATACATTTCGTCTGCCAGAAACATCAAGTAACATATAAATCAACAGCATTTCCTCCAACAAAATGCACATCAAATATGATCCGACAATCGCTAAATTCAAATGAGATCACGATTATACACGAGAAATCTAGCATTTCAACCACCTTCTTCTTCCTTGTTGGTGTCAGCTCGGTAGCGGATGCGGAGTGCGTCGATAAGCGAGACGCCGGAGCTTAGGCTCTTGCCGCGGACCAGGGATGCGGATCGCTTGCCGCGAGCTGAGAACTACCGGATTCCGTTAACGGAGCCGTCGTGCTTGCCCTCGCCGTCGTCCCAGTCGACGCCGACCCATTCTCCGGCGTGGCCGTCGACGGTGCCGGCGTAGCGCACCGTACCGATCCTCCTTGGATTTCCAGCGGCGTGAACCCTCTGGCCTATGCCGAACTCTGCCGCCGCAACGTCTTCTCGACCTCCGCCATGGGCGGGAAGAGGCCCGCTGTCGAGGTTTCTTGAAGGAGCGTTTGCAATAATCCCCCGTATAATACTCGATTGCAATTGGAGCCCTCCGTTATGATTAAAAAACCGAACAATATTAAATGATTTTGGCAAATGAATCCGGATTTTACGAATCAACCCAAAATAAATTTTTGTAACTAATCATTTGGAACAAAATATTTTCTGTTCAAACCCTTTTTTTGGGCGTTTGTATAAATTTTTCCGAACCATTTGTTTGTTAGGTCCATTACATATAACTCTTTAAAATTTTATTAAATTACATATTTTTTTTCAAATTAAAAAATTATATATGACACTTTGAAATATTATTAAATTATATTTTTTTTGAAATTTAAAAAAGTACATATAACTCTTTGAAAATTTTTTAAATTGCATATTTATCCTCAAAACTTTAAAAATTATAGTTTTTCTTTAATTACTTGATATATTGAAAAAAATTTTAAATATAAATCTATCATTATAATCAATAATATTTTAAAAATATATATTATTTAATATCATTTAGGTTGAAATAAAGAAATAAAAATACTTTTGATGAGGTATACATAAACATAATAGAAAGTATGAGTAAAAACTAACTCTAATTATAATTTATATCGGGTCTCAAATATGACCTAAATTGAATCTTAATTCTAGATAAAATCAAACTAAAATAAATTTAAATAAGGTTATGATAAAATTATCACTCTATATTTTGGATTTGAATTTACTTCGAGATCAAACTAAAATGGGTTTAAATCAAACCATGAACAAAATAATTATTTTACCTTTTAAGTTGAAATTTAATATGAGATAAAATCTTCAATCAAATAATTGTAATAATGACATAACTACCAAAGTTTTTTCTAACTAAGTCAAAAATATATTTATCTTATTTATTTTAGTCCGAATAATATTTAACAATATATGTTCTTTAAATATTTCATATTTTAACGATAAAGATATACCCAACAAAATTCTTACAATATATCAAATAATTAAAAAAATTAATTAAGTTTGGAAAAAAATATAATTTGAAAATTTTTTGAGGAATTATATGTAATTTTTTAAATTTTTTTTAAAAACATGTAATTTAACAAGATTTCAAAGAGTCATAATTTTTTTTAAAATTTAGAGAAAAAAATATACAATTTAGTAAAATTTCAAGAATTCATTTGCAATTGACCCAAAAAAACAATTATAACAGATGACAGGCATAATAAACTATTCCACTAATTATTTTCTTAATCTACAATTAATCAGCAAATAAATGTTCAGTTACAATTTTACAGCGCATTTCAACATCCACATCCAACATACCTGCATTTGCAGACAAACAATTACAACAATGTGGATCTAAAACATCAATAGAGCTCCGAATACTTCTTCAATACGATCATGATCTTAGCCTATGGCAGATCAACTCACATGCTACTCTTGCATAGCTTTTGGAATTATCTTCTTCAGGCAACTTCAGAAGCTTGGCAACTTTGGCGAATGATGCATGATGCAACCGAATAGAGTTTGCAGCTTCTTTAGCTTCATCTGTCTCCGGTTTCTTGTGCAGCTTTGGTTGTGATAGTGCCCACTGCATTGCCCATATGGCCAAAGGCCGCATGTAGCATAGCGACCTGTACTCATCGTTGGTGTTCCAAGCCTCGGGTGTTTGGAAAGCATACCTGTTATTGAGACATGAACTGTGTTTTCAGAGTATTGAATCCATCATACTGCAAGAAAGCAAGTTACTAGAAATAGTTTATGCAAAATAGTAAAGGGCCGAGGACAGTTAGGAGGAAAGACTCAGTTTTTGGTGGACAGAAGAGGGGTGTTGAGTTTGCATGAAACAAGGTTACTGAAGCTGGGAGTTGATTAAGCAGTCCACAAAGAGATTGATGATAAAATTCAATCTCTGGATAAGGTTTATCTCCATTAGGTTTGGTTTCCTATTTGCGAAAGGAAGCAAAGTCATCTGTATCCCAAGGAAAAGAATCAGGGGAGCGCATATTCTAGCTACTTGTTGCCTGTCAACATGTGAGCAACTAATTTGATGGTAATATGTTCACGTCTTATGATTTATAGTGCTCAAAAAAGTTGACAATCGCTAGAACAAATATCAATAGTATTGAAAATGTTACTCACCCAAGTCCTTGACGAGACCAGGCAGCTTCATATACTCCTTGAGCAGTTCTGAACCCCGTCTGAGTCATGCCCTCTTGGATCATAACAGCAGCAACAGCATATGTCACTCCAGCCCATATCTCTCTAGACTGCAAAGCAGACATGTCAACAGTTCCATCTGGCCTCATCCCATTGACTGCTCCTCGTTTGCCATCTTTAACTTTTAAAACATTGAAATCATAAACTGTTTCAAGTGCTTTACGAGCTTTTTCCTCATCGACAATAGGCATAAGACCACATGCTCTAGCATACCTGAAATGGAGTTTTACTTTGCTGTCAGTTTCCTATCCATATGTAAAAATCACAAAATATGATGCAGTGATATTGACATAGCATATATCTGAACTTAGCAGTAAAACTTGAAAGAGAAACACACAGCAGAAAACCCATAAATCATCAGAAAGTACCATTGTCCAGCCAGTTGATCAGCATGAATGGAAGAACTCGTACTGCCACCATTATCATCATAGTTAAAATAAGACCCGTTCCACAATTTCTTATACACAGATTTTGCCTTCAAATACTTCTCCCAAAATAATTTTTTGGAATCATTATCACCAACTTCATGGGCCATTGCAGAAGCAGCCTGTAGAGCAGCAACCCAAAGGCCCCCACAGTATGCACTCACACCAGTCACTGACCAGATGTCATATGTCTGATCAGGGAAACCATCATTTTCAATCATCTCATCGCGATCCTTATCAAACTGATCCATATAGGCCATTGCCATATAGACTGCAGGCCAAACAGCCCTTGCAAAAGATTTGTTACCAGTAGCCACTGTATCTCTGTAAACTTGCAGAACGAATTTTGGATTCAAATCTTTCCATCTATCTGTGTTGTGAAGAGTATATGTGTTTACTTTGAACCATGGGTCGCTCATTCCAAGATCATGAGGAACTGCACCGAGAGCCTTCCGTGAGACCCATTTGCCATTATTAATCATGCGCACCTTCTCTGGGTCATGCAACATTACAGCTGCTGCAAAGTCTCTCTGAATACTTAGTTCTAGTTTTGGAAATAGCATGAGAAGTGAGAAAGATGAGTAAAAATGAACATCATACGTGTTCCACATGCAATACTCAATGCCCTCAAGATAGAGAAACTGGCCAATGTTTTCTTCTCCTTCAAGCAGTGACGTCCCAAAAGCAGAATTTGATACTATAGAAATATGCATCTTCTCTAGTACTGATGCTATTCTATCAAGGATGTCAACAGCAGTGATGTTATGAGGAATACTATCTGGAGCCTTGGGACTATCTGAATTTGACAAGTCAAGGGAGAACTTTGTTTCTTCAATGCTTGCCAAGCTATGTATCGGTGGTGAACCATCTAAAAAAGAAAGACATCAATTTCCTGCTTACAAAGCTAAGTTTTTTTCAACAAGATGAAAAGCCTACCTGTCCAAATTGTTCCTCCGGCATTAAGATAGTAGAGCTCATTGAAGAGAGTAACACGGTACCTATAAAGAACCTTTATGAAGTTTCTTGTTTACAAGGTAGCTATTTAATATAGGTGATCTTAAAACATACCACTCTGGAAGGCTGTTGTCTTGCAAAATAGGTCTTTGCCATTCTTCAATTTTGGATTTCCATGATCCATGATCTTCATTTTGAGGGAAAAAAAAGAAAATTTGGAAATATTAGTTATCATAAAATAGGCCTTAGAATTACTCATAGGGTCAAATAAGAAAATGAACAAGGCAAGATGTTTTCGAATGCATTATTGCTTTATCAAATTGATACTCCTATTATGCTCTATAAAAATCAAATCACAACCAGAGGACACAAAAAAATTTCAGTAAATATGAAGGTCATGTGAATCAGAAGTCCCTGCAGTAGAATAAGCATCTCATCATGCAAGGACAGAATTTGCTTGAAGAACATGTTGGGAAGCACAATTTCCAAGAGTGTGAAAGGAAGGCACCAACCTATATCAATCTGTTTGCAAGGTACTGATCAAGAGCTTAAATTTCTCAATCTTCATCTTCAAACACACATGGCCTGGAGACAATACACTATTTTAATTTTATTTTGTCCACTAAAATATCGTGCTAGATTTAACGTTTTATCATTTCTGGTAAAATTCCACCTTTGAGTCCCAATATAGATCCTTTTCTATAGATCCCTATTGGTAACCCAGTTTATTTTTAAATAGTCAATTCAGCTATGCGTACTTATCAATGGTTATTTGTCTTAGTCAAGCAGCACAATAAGATCATTACACTAATTCCTAAACCCCAAGGATCTTTTTTCTAATAATCTTGCCTGATACTTGATTGATATTTATACTGCTTATGAAGGACTTCAATGGCCAATTAAAACTACAGTCTGCTTGGGCTCCACTCTTGGAAGAAGGGACAACAACTTCTTGAATTGGGAAGAAGCAAGTCAGACCAAGAGCTGCATCCTGATTAACTGTGAGTTCTATTCACTTCCTTACTAATGGCAACAGTACAAGAGATGCACGATATCTTCCATTCTTAAGGGTAATTGTAGGACTAAATACACAGGCTACATTCTATGCCTTAAGTTTTGGATGAAGGGTCTGACAACCTCTCCAATACCTTCATTTCCCAACTCCATTAATATTAAATCAATTTAAACAGCATTTATCTCAGGAAGTTGCTAAGGCTCCATTTTAGTCAAAAACATCAGAAGGATGCGCTGTATAATAGCAGCCAAAGAAAAAATAAGGCACCAGATGTCATGCATGCAATTAAAATCCCATAAATTGAGACATAAAAGCTTGGAAAATTGTATGTGATACATGGATTGCCGATACAGGCAGTAAGTAATTACATAATTGAGCAAATTGTATTCTAAATCACCAGTATTGAGCACAGAAAAATTACCAATTATAGAATCATGAACAAGAGTTGCTGCTGCATTTCCATCGGTACCATAAAATTTGGTGTAGCGCCTACTTTCAAAATCTTCAGTCAGCAAAATACCAAGGCTAAACTCTCTAGTAAAACTGTTTAAATTAGGATTTATGTCTGCAGACCTGTGATAAGTTTTTCCGCCATGGAACTTAACTTCTGGACAAGCCCATGCTAGAGAAAATGTGACATTACGAACTGCTTTGGAAGGAACATAAACAGAAGCTGCAACAGCTGCCCCGATAGACGATCCTGGTTCCGAAGGCATTGATGTTTCAATGGAATCAAGGTGATCAAAGGATCCGTGCTATTAAAAATAAAGCATAAATCAATCTCTTGAACAATGTTTTATGGAGCATATGTATCCAGTATATGCAATAACTGACTACCTAGGATGTTTATTTGAACTTGTATATCCTCAAAGACATTTGGCAGATTTTTGTTCATGTTCGTCTGTCAGTAATATTCTTCTGCTTTCTGAGCATTTTAAGCTTTTTGATGGGTTTCATAGCAAACTTACACAACCTTGTCACACATCCCAGCTTACACTTGACACTATTGAGCTCTTGAACCCTCCAAGTGTTGTATAAAAATGTCAAATCACTCTTTTTTTTGTAATGAAGATTAAAACTCAAAAGTTTGGATTACAGATAATATAAGATTGCATTATCTGCTCTGCACAAACTGTAGGCAGCTCATAGATGGCAAAATATTGTGTGCAGATGTGAGAAACCTCCTGGTTTTGAGGCTCAAACTGAATACCAAGACACTTGGTCCTATTGGTAAGTCGAATAAAATTCTTGCCCTATATGTGAGCCACAATCTCCACACTAATCACTTTATCCAAACCTGCAATCTATATGCAACAAAGACTTCAACTTAACATATATTGAAATATTGAGATCAAAAGGCTCCCTGACCATGGATTTATCAGAAATTCATGTGAAACATCAACAAAGCAACTAAATTCAGGATCTAAATGAAAATTTTCTAAGAAAAACACTCTAGTGAGTTAACTAAGCATATAAAATCATTTTTCATCTCAAAGGATATTAAAAATAAAAAAAAAATACTCAACCTCTTTAATTTCATGCCACATGTCTCTTGCTGTGAAAGCCTTGGAGTTTCCAGATATCACAAAATAAGGGCATTCAGAGACATGAACTTCAGTTGTCTCTTGTGCAGCTATGGCAAAAGTCACTGGAGACTGGCCATACACAGTCCTGCATTTATTAAGAAGTATCCCCGATTAACTTAAGATTGTCATAGGATGTCCTTGAATACAGGAAAGACACAAGGAACTTGAACTGACCAGTGGTGTAAAAGTACTCCATGCACCCCATTTTCACTCCTGATTGAACAAAAAAAATGCAAATCAATATGTCAGAATTACAAGATGGATTCAAAGGCTACAATAGTGTTCAAAACCCAAACTTAATAAACTATTGATTATAGAAGGAAAAACTCAGAAAATGAGATACTATATCTATGAACAATTTCCTTACTTCATTTTGGAATTGGAATGATATCCAGAGAACGCAGAATTTCCACCCACAGAATTCTGCATTATGAAGCAACAGAACAAGTAGGCACTTTATTTGAGAGTATTATGCTGGATTAAATAGATTTCACAATTCCTCTATAGGAAGTAAAAATATGAGGATCGCTCTACAGCTTCAGGCTAAGTATACAATATGGAGAATCTAAAGAATCATGATACATAAGAATTAAGAAACTAATTACAAACTTACAGCCCATGTGAATAGCAAGCTTATATCTGCTGCTGTATCCCCCAAATTTTGTAGCTGGAGAAAATGCAAGGGAACTGCTCAAAACATACTGTTGAACAATTCTAGTAGTCCAATTAAGTTGTAATGACAGTAGCAGAAACCAAAATTGTCCCTCACCGTAAAGGTAAAAACAGCAACTGGAAAGCTGCTTTCTTGGTAATTGTGGGGGATAATTGGTGAGAACTGATGACATGTTATTTTAAGTTCTGGGTCAGGTTCACCTGCATGAAACAAGGACAAGCATAAAAAAAAGGGAAAAAAAAGTATCCCATAAAAAATAATACATCAGGTTTTCAGAATCAAATACACAGATATTACCATCATATACTGTCCAGGCCCTTGGATACAATGCATGATATGTTGATTTCTTCCCGTTCAGATTCCAGTCCCAATCTTCAATTCCTGATATGGTATCTGCCCTGAATGTGATAGATGAAGTTAACATATAGGGAAATATAAAAGAGATTATCATCCATTTGTAATTATGCCACCATGCACACCAACAATTTGCATGAGCAAATCCTATTTTTTATGAAAAAATTAGGAGACTCAAGTAAGCTATTTCTCATACTTAGCAGTGGGATTCCCAGGGTATAGTACTGTAGAGTACTTCCTCCCATCTGAGCGTGAAATGAAAACCTGAAGAAGAGAGAAGAGACATCCCATCAATCTAACATTTAATGTTCTTTAGTTTTATTAAATTAAGTGCACATGAATTGTGATTAAGATATTAATAGAGCATCTCTTTTCTCAGAAAAACTAAAAATATATATGTAAAGCATCTTGAATTTTTCTACCAACAGCCAAAAATATACAGCTAGGAAACATCTCCCTTCTATTTGTAATTTGTCATTACAGAAGTTAAGCTGTGGAAAAGACCAGCTTTTCTTTTTTAGTCATATGTGTGAGTGTCATAATGTAGTTTCTATAGATCATTATTTGACTTACAGAAAATTGGTTCACTAAGACAGGCTTTTCTTCACATATTCCAGGGAACAATTGCCAGCGTAGGAAGTCACCTTTGTAAGATCTTCCTATGCTTCCGGCACTGAAGATTATCTCTAAACATCAGAAAATCATATATGGCATTTGCAAGTATTCAAACATCAAGGAAGATTTCTTGGAGCAACATGTTATTCCCAATTTATTGCAACAATACATTTCCATGTTATTGTAACTGTCAGAAAGAAGAATGAAATAAACACATGTGAATATTAGTATAACAGATCACTGTGTTATTACTAGGTTCAGACAATGCTCTGCATTAGTTATGGCAAATGCTGAAGATTAAAATGAAGTAACACATGGGCATACATGAGTATGTATATGTGTATTTACATTTGTATAGTGACATATAATCCACATATATCACAGCATATGTGTATATCTTTGTCTATGAAGAACACCTGTTGCAATCAAAGGTGAAGTTCCTAGAATATCTATTCATCTATTTCTTTTCAGTTTTGGAATATCATGATATGCGAATTTGTTAGTTGTCACATGCACTGCTAAAAGGCTAGCCAGTGTTGTCAGGCAAATAACTTAATCATGCTTGAAAGTTGCAACAGCAATTTATCATTAGTACACCAGCATATGCCACATTACAAAGAATCTCCATCATTAGTTCTTTCTGCCTCGCATTTTTCATAGCTTGGTATATAAGAATCATAACAGATAAAAAAGCTGCAGCAGAGTTTCAGATAACAACTAAAACACCAATTGATTCTTTAACTTTCAGGATTTTCACATAAAACCAACTTTCTTTTGTGTTTACAGTAGTTGCATACAACCACCTATTTTTTGCTTCACCAGACTATTTCTCTCTGTTACACCCTATAATGAAAGTTGAATATCCTTACTATATTAAGTTGTAACAGAATTTTAGGCTTTACAAGAGACCAAATCATCCTTGTAAAGGAAAACGAAAACCCTAGAGAACTCTAGAAGAAATAACTGATGGTGACATGAAAGAAATGGATAATGGGAAAATTGGCAATTTAGTCTTTATGTGAAAAATCTAGAAATTGGTTACAACTAAATATTCTGAAAATATTCAACCTCCATTAGGGTGTAACAGAGCAAAGTGGTTTGGTGCAAGAAAAAAACGAAGAGAAAAGGAGGCGGTTTTGTGCAATTATAGAAAACCTAGTTGGTCTTATGCAATAAATAGAAAAGTGAAGTAAGAAAAAATCCCTTAATTTTTCTGCAGTAGGAAAAGTAAGGATTGAAATTGTTTTTACCAAGAAGATAAATTAAGTGACCTAAAGGAAGTCATTGGGAGCTTATGCAGTGAGGAAATAGGAAGCCTACCCAATTCCACCCAAAGGAATGCCTTGACAAGATGTTGGAATGCGCTTTTTTAATGGATCAATCATTGCAACCTAGACAGAATAATAGAAACAGCTGAGCAACAATGATCAGGTTCAAACTATGCACAAAGTCAAAAGAAAATGCTCTTTAGGAAAAAGTAGCTTACTCGTCCATTTGCAGTTTCCTCTACAAGGTATCGCCCAAGTCGGAGGCCAATATGAGCCTCCAAAAATAGAAAAAGTGACACAAAAGTACTCAATAGTTGAGAAGGAAAAACAAGTAGAACAAATGAATGTATGAGTTTAATTGGGTGATTAGATGCAGGAATTATTTCAATTCATGAGTAAACTTCAGAAAAAGCATCCTTGCAAATATTGACATGAAGAGACCAGATATTGCTAATAAACATTTTCATGACAAAAAACTTTGGAACAAAATTAGGTTCTAGACAGATAAGGATTGGATACTGTTATCTCCCAAGCAGAATCCTATTTGATATAAAGTGGTTTAACTCAAAAAACTCTCATCAGCTTCTGCAGTTGATATTAATAGATCAAAAGAAGAAGCATACTATTGTCCATCATATGGAGATCAAGTTATTTGCCCATAATAAAGTTATAAATTCCTCACAGAGATGTTAAATTATCCAAGCCAATAAATGAATCAAAATTACAAAAGATTATTACCATACCAGTTGTAGCTTCTCCCGAAGAAATAGTGTGAAACTTGACAATTTGCATCCCTCGTCACTTAACTGTCGATGCCATGTCAATGATGCAGGCTGCCATAAATTCATTGTAGCTTAATATCAAGCAGAAGACATTTACATTGAAGAAAAAAAGGACAGACATTTTACATGAGTTACAATCAGGATAACACATGAAGCCAGGAATCAACAGGAACAACATAATTGATAAATACTATGCATGCATGTGTGAAAATTACTCAACTTTTTTGAGTAATGAATAGAAAAACCAATTCTAATATGCAATACGCTAAGGTAGTTGATGAAAAAGTGTGACAACCTTTTGTTAGCATAGGGGATATAGCAGAAGAGTTTGATATGAAAGAGATTCAAAAAGAACTAAAATGCTGAAATAAACAGTGGAGGAAAACTTCTTCTCTCTATGATGACTGAATTAAACATCTTGCTGAAATCATGATTCATTTGGAATAAACAACTTATCTGTACAGTAATTATGTTGACAGAAATGGTTCCTTGGTTCACAAGCAAAGATGGTGGTAAGTACAAACTTGATGGTAAAACTCAAATTTCAAAATAAATCATGCTCTTAGTCATATAAAAAGTTGAAACCTTTTATGTAAAAGGGCAACAAGTATGAAAAAAATTTGTTTTGATTAGATGAAGAACAATTTTTACATACATTTGACGATTACTCTAGCTAGCAAGTTTTTGCTAATGTTAAAACAGATGTATCAAAATGAGCAATTCGTCAAGAAAACAAGCCCAAAAGAAGAAAATGCATAATTAGCACTTAGCAGAGCTAGAATGTCAAATAAACTCAAATATGTCCAGGCCATACCAAAGAAACACCATTCCCAGCTTCACAAAAACTGGAAATAGTATCTTCTCCTTTATTCAATCCGTCCTGGCACATGGTGACTCAATCTGATCAAACCAGGCCTGTAAACCAAATCCAAACAAAGAAAGTCCTAATTCCAATTTCCATAATCCAGTTCATCCAATAAAAAGACGCAAAAATCAATTCATAGAGTAAATATAACATCCAACTTACAATGACAACCTCGGAAACTGAAAAACTATAGTTTTTGTCATTAGAGTATCAAAAGAACAAATTTATAGAGTAACAAGGATCAAGTGACAAATTTCCTCATTCCTCGATCCAACTTCATTACTTCTCATGTGAATGAGAGACAGTATAAACAAACAAAATCTAAGGAAAAGACTTCTCTTACTTGCTCTGGTTTCAAGCAGGAGACCCTGAATCCATTGCTCCCCAGCAATCGATGTGTCAAAATCCAAATCAAAAGAACACACGCAAACAAATCCTTCCTTCATCCGATTCAGCCAAAAAAAAAAAATCCGAAATGCATTTCGCATTCAAGTCACAAACTGATCATTTCCAATCCGAAAAACAGCGAAAAATGAATAGAAATCCAAACAAGAAAGGTCCTCTTGTTACAACCAAATCCGATCGCATTGATTCCAGGATCAAATCGAGTGAGACACTCACCTACGAGATCGAGATCTCGAGGGAGAAGGAGATTTATTTGGGAGTTTAGTTTGGCCGAGCAAAGCACACATGCTGTTCTCGTCTTGCCAGAACCACACACGGCGACCCTATGTTCGAGATATTTATAGACACCAGCTGCGAACCAAGAACACGACGCACCGACACCAAAAAATATAAATAAATAAATAAATAAATATATATATATATATATATATATATATACACACAACCTTATGTTAAATTACATCTTTTTCTAAATGTAAAACATTACATATAATTTCTTAAAATTTTATCAAATTAGATATTTGTCCTTTAAATTTAATAAATTATTTATAATTTTTTAAAATCTTGTCAAATTATATATTTTTCCTTTAAATTTAAAAAATTATATATTTTTTAAAATTATTGGATATGTTATAAATTTTTTATTTTGGATATGAATTTAATATTATAATCAATAATATCCAGAGAATGTATTATCTGCTGTCTTTTAAACTGAAATAAAAAATAAAAAAATACAGTTGACTTAACTAGAGGTAGTTTAATGAATAACACAAGTAACAAACAAATTCACATGTGATTTATATTGATCCCAAATATGATCTATATTAAATTGAAATGAGTTTAAACTATATTAGAAGTGAAATTGTTATTTTATATCTCGAGTTAAGTTCAATACAAGATAAATTTCTCAATTGAATAAAAAAAATTTAAAAATGACGATTGAACCACCAAAATCTTTTTTAACCAAATCAAAGATATTTTTATCTTTTTATTTAAGCCTAAATAATATTAAAAATGATATATTCTGTTAATATTTCTAATTGTAATGTTAAATCTACACCAAAATAAATTTTTATAATATATTCAATAACTCAAAAGAAATAATTTTTAAAATTTTTAGGAGAAATATATAATTTGACAAGATTTTGAGAATTTATATGTAATCTGTTAAGTTGGGAGGAAAAATATATTTTTTGGTAAATTTTCAAAAAATTATATATATATTTTTAAGTTTATATGAGAAATATGTATTATGATAATATTTTGAGTTATATGCAATCGATCCAAATACTTTGTGGGCAAAAGTATATTTTAAAAGTATAATCATTTAGGTAAAATATTGTTTATTTAATTTTTTTCATAAATAAATTTTTTATATAATTATTTATGTAAAATATTAGTTATTTATTTTTTCATAAATAAAATTTTTATATAATTCTGTAAAATACTATCTATTTGTTTTTTCATAAATATTTTTTATGTAATTATTTATCTAAAATATTATTTATTTAGTTTTTTTGTAAATATTTTATTTAAAAAAATTATTATTGTATGTGAGATTATTAATGTTAATATAATTAAAAATTATTATATTCACATTAAAAAATTACTTTGGACTAAAATATATGAAAAAAATTTAATTTATTTTTTATTATGAAACAGAAGTGTCTAAAAGTAAATTAATTTTACAGAAATCACTTGTAAATATCCAATAAAAAAAAAGAGAAAAATGGTCTCACTTATGATTACTTCTCTTGACTTCTTGCTAATCAAATAGTCTCTAAGATCTGGATTTCCAAATCTAGATCTATATGAGAGATTTGCAGATCAGGTTGGTGGTTGGTAGTCTCCAATTCAATCCTCTTTGAATCAATCATAGAAAAACAAAAGAAAAAAATATATTATATTTTTCTTTTTTTGAGAAAAAAAAATCAATGATTCTATTTTCAGTATTGATTATTTCAGAAATAATTCTGAGAGTTTATAACCTAATTAAAAAACCCCAAAGAAATAGGATGATTTCAACCGTTCATTTCCGGTAAAGAAAAAGACAAAATAAAAGAAAAATCACAGAAATTTATCGAAAATGATGCATTGGATCGAGATCCAATTGGATGAAAACCCTAACCTTCGATTTGTGGATCGGAGACCAACATGGAGGATCAAATCGGACGAATCGCTTCTTCTCCGAAACCAATCCGTCTTTGATTTCGCACCATACCATTTCCAAATATTTATCGTGCTCCAATGGCCAGCATGGGCTTCAGAGCCCACGTAAGACAATATCCCATCCCTCAATCCTGCCTCGAGATCAGCAATATAATTATGGCCCACCAATCAAATTTGCTTTTTGGTTAAAGAAAACCCATCAGATCGCTCGAGGGAGGATCTGAACCACCCATTGGATGATCCGTTTGTCTCGTAGCGTAGATCACTCTTTTCTGAGTGGACGACACATCTTGTAGCACGACACATTTGTAGCCACGTCGGATTTCTTTTTTGTTCTAATCCTATGGTCCGATCGGGATCGGGATCGGACGGCTGCGATCGTCGGAATTGACTCCGGTTCCGATCCCCGTCGAGAGAAAAAGAATCGGACGGTCGATAGAAACGTGTGCGTGCCGCGACGGATTTGGGCTCGGATGAGTGGCGTTCCGGCTAAGCCCTTTGAGTTAGCTTTGGCCGCCACGTGGCAGGGCACAGTTGATGAGATTTTAAAGAAGTTTCTAAGACTTCGTTTTGGCGGTGAAAGAAAAAGATAATTAGGCGGGGTCAGATAGGGGATTAGACGCCAACCAAGTGACTAATGATCGCCTAACCCCTATAGTCATCAGATGCATAGACAATCGATTTCTGTTAGATTTTTTGATAATTACTTTTAATTACACTAATTAAAATATTTAATATTTAAACACAATAGTTTTTTAAAAAAATGAGTATAATAACAAATCAATTTTTCATGCATATATTTAGGAGAATTTTATTTGATCAATTCTGACAAAAAATTTTTGATCCGATTATCAAATTGGTTACACATAACCAGACTACAATGCAATATCAAACGATCGGGACTTAATTAGACATTTAACGCTTAATCGCGGCGCGTGTGCCGGGAACTAGTACGTGGCAATTTCGTAATAGTTGCTCAAAAAGATGGATTAACATGTAATTTTTTACCAAATTAAGATATTCTGTTCGACGGAACGTATCAACCCCTGAAGCGTCGGGAAACGCGCATTCCACGCAGCTCAACGGCCATCGCCGCCACGAAGTCGCCGCGTCACGGTCGCCATTTCCGCTCCTCTCCTTCTAATTTCTCCAATCCCGCTCGCCGCCGTCGTCTCCGGCGACGGGGAGGACGCCTCGGAAGAAGAGCCCTCGGCCTTCTCTCCGGCCTTCGTCTCCCCGCGCCCCGCCGTTCGATAACGCTGGTTCAGAATCAGGATCAATTAAAATTAATAAATTATTTTTTAAATTAATATTTTTTTTATTAAAATTAATGTTATAATAATTTAAAATTGAAAGCGCACGTTGTTCAGTTGTTTCAGAGTAATTCATATTTAGAAGACCAACTTTAACATTTTTTTTGAACTTTCTCGCCTTTTGGTTTTTTAATGACTGATGCAAGAAAGCTTGTGCCAGGAGCTCCTAATTCGCATGAATTTTTATCCGTTATTACATTAGGAAAAGTATAAGTCAAGATTGACAGAATGACTTTTTCAACATAGATGAGCTACTATCAACTTCAGGATCCATTCACTTTCTATTATCCTTACATTGTGGAATTCTCCTACATTGCTTTGTGAGTGAGAATGAAATCTCCCTTATTTTCTTTCCAGCTATCTGTTATTTTCTTTGGAGGTGTTTGTAACTCTCTTGAGTTCTATTTCTTCTGCATCTGTATTAGTATATCCACAACTAGGAGAAGTTAATGTGGTTGTTCTCGGGACATTGATTTCATAAAAATCAAGGAGAACAAATTAGCTACCTCTTGATATACGTGAGGCCTCACCAAGCAAGTATTGTTTCATGTAGTGGACAATGACAGCTCCAGCACAGTATTGAATTTGAAAACTGACATAATATTCTACTATTCTTATTTTACAAAACTAGTTGTGTTCTACTACTTAGTACTTACAGTGCAGACTTTTTCCATGCCTTGTAGTTTGGGGGTTCAGTGGCTGTGCATGTTGCTTCTAGAAAGGTGATGTCAAACGTGCAAGGCCTCGTTGTCGTGGATGTTGTAGAGGTCTATCCCACAACTTAGAAATCTTTTCAATCATTACCAACTCCAGAAACTTGCGTGCTAATGCTCTGGGTATTCGTCCTGAAACAGGGGACAGCCATGGCATCATTGATTCATATGCAGAAAATACTGTCAAACAGAATGCAATGCTTCCCCACCATAGAGAAAGCAGTATGCACTTGATCATTGAGTTTTGGAAAAGCCTTAACTCTTGAAGAACTTGTTTTACTGTTATCCTATATTACATTCCATCCATCACCTGTGCGCTATATTACCATTATTTGCATACAATGGAAGTGAAATAGCATAAAATACCAATTGATTTGACATATATAGTTTTTGTTGTGTGAACGTATGTTATAACGTCAGTGATAAATTAGTCCCATATTGGATATTAGATAGATAAGCTCTAATATATATATAGTGAAAAATGCCCATATCCCATGAGCTTAAGCTTTTGGGATGATTTGGTGTTGATATTAGGTAACTTATTTGGAAAACACCAAACAATGAAACAATTCTTATTTATGTTTCAAAAGTCAGAAATTGGTTATCAACATCTCAATATAGTGTTCTCTTGTATGAAGTTAATCTTGATTGAATTCTCATAACTTCACAGATTGAGTGGAGTGTCAAAGGAGGCTCACTAAGAAATGTGGAATCTGCTCGTGCATCTGTTCTGTCAACATTAAAATACGATGATTCCAAGAAATGGTGAGCTTTTAACACACAAGGTAACAATATTATGGTAATATTCCTTCGCAGGTGATACCTAGTAAAGCCAATCTAAAGTTTTGTGATTTCTTGAAGCTATACTTACCAGAGTCCCCTTGAAGAAACAGAAGAATACTGGAAGGGATGGTAGGTTCTTACTTTTTTTCCCTATAAACTGGTAATTTGAGATGAAATTCTTTCTAAAGAACATTTGGAGGTCATTTAACAGATTGCTGTATGATTTTGTGGTTCTCTTCTACTGTTTTGGTTTCTTCATAAACGCTCTTTTTAAAGCAGCTTCAAGCTTGTCAGACTGAGATAGAAAACCTTAGATCAATGAATTTAGCTTTAAGTTTAACTGCCGATATTTGTGGATTGGTAACCTTAAATACCACACTAGAAAATGTTTCTATTCCAATTGTTGAAAAGAAATAGGGAGTTATGTTATATGTACATTTTAATTATCGATAAAATAAGAAACAAATAGGTTTATCTGATGCAGACAATATTTGTATGTCACATTATGTACACAGTCGATGACAAAGATTAATCTACAAAAAATCTAGCAAATGATGGCAGTTCGTCAATAAAAAAAGTGATGGTAGCTCATATAGAGATAGAGGAGGGGGCATAAACAAGTTTGAATTTGGCACATAGTTGACCACTAAATCAGAATGATTTCTGATAGGCTGTAGCCCATTTTGCTGATAGCTCAAAAGTCCACAATCCTTGAAAATCTGTAAGTTAGTTTCTTGTCACTTATTAGAGTTAAGGAATGACAAGGCCAAATAATTGAGGTGCACGACTGATTGCAATGCAAGTTAGATACTTTTAGCTGTGTTTCTTTATTCAGAGGCTTTCCTTTCATAGCATTCTGTAACAAGAATAGTTTATGCATTATGTGTCTAAACGGCTCATTTACACATGCCAGGTATGAAGGCCTCTCGGACAAGTTTTTGTCATGTCCTGTGCCAAAGCTGTTATTGTTGGCTGGAACTGAGAGACTGGACAGGTTTTTCTACCTGGAATGAATTGAATATAACCATTTCCGCATTCTTTAGATTTCTTACTTTTTTTGAGTCTTTGACCAAAATACATGAGTCTATTTTCTGTCTATTTACTGTGCCCATTTACACATTCTTTATAACTTGTTTCACATGTTCTGTGTAAGTGCAGGCATCAATTTTGATAGTCTGTCTTATAATTTAGCACATTCAGTTGTGATCTGGTTTGAATAGAACAGTTATAGTTGTCATGAAAATTCACACAAAAATATGTTTATATTCTATTATTATAGCCTTACATCAGGCATCGTATAGTTTCACTTGGATACAGATTCATCTCATTAGACAATCCTGTAAGTACATTTTCAGGTATGAATTATTTTATGTTTGCAGTAGTTTAGTTGGAGCATAGCTTTTTGGGCTTGAACTTCATGCTTCTGCACAAGCATGCAATCACTTACACTTATCACATGCTAAATGCAAAATTTTCGATAAGCCATGGTGACATCAGCTTGTGCAATAAAGGATATAATTATCAGGATGTCAGAAGCTTTATCTTATAATGGATTAACCTGCCATTTTAAGAAATTCATTTTACCATTTTCCTATCAGACCACTCACGATTGGGCAGATGCAAGGCAAGTTTCAAATGGTGGTAGTCCGGCATACTAGACATGCTATACAGATTATCTTCCTTTTATAGTAATTGTTTTCTACATTTTATGCCCTTGCTATGTGTAAAGAAAAATTATTATATGATCTTACACCAAACTCAAATGTTGGCTCAAGGTGGCCAGCATGGTTAAAGCTTTAGCATAATCTTCTGAAATATTGATCAATTAAGGGAGTTTTTAGTTATATATCTAAACATTTAACTTGTCAATATGAAGCAAGATCTGCTATCACTTCTGATGCAAAAGTCCAAAGATGGCAATGGCCATTACTGAGTTATGGATTGCAATTGCTATTTGGAATAAAAGAAAAAAGGAAAAAAAACATCTGGGGTGTTTGCTCACTTAAAGTGTAAATTGCAAAATAAAAATAAAGTATAAATAGAAATATGACACCTCTGAGGTTAGGATAAGTGCAAAAACTTCTCTGCCAAGTGTTCAGAGATCCTAACCATGGTTAAGAACTATTAAATCCAAATTCTATCGACAATTAGAAAAGGCTTGATTGGTTTTTTCTTTATATATGCTTTTATTGGTTTACAGATTCCAATACATCAAGCTTAATGATATATATAAATAAGAATATTTGCAAAAATAAGCAGTATTGCAGGGTAATTGTTGGAATAAGGTCGGAATTTGAATCAGGGGGGAGGTATTCTTAGACTATTGTGTCTCCAACCATGATGAAGGACAAGAAGGTAATCTGTATGTTCTCACTGAAACTTTCAAACTAACACTTGAAAGCTGGGAAATCAAAATGAAGTTAATGCATTTGCTTAAAAACTCTCGCATATTTTGTCATTGCATCAGGTCCTCTTATGAGGAATCAATCTTTAGAACCCTTAATTTCTTAAGATGTCTATGTTTTGCAGGAAGATGTGCCCGACGAATTTGCATCACTTGTAATCAATTTCATATCACGCAATCGAATTGGCCCTAATGGAATTGAGGTTAGTGATTGGGCCATTGCAGTCATATGAATTGATGTGTCTATTCTGTAACTTAATAATCTATAATAGCTAAATTTCAGATAGTATTGATTATTATATGACAGCCTCAAGCAAATTATTTTCAAGTTCTGCTACAGGATTTAAACTCTTATCAAAACAATTAGGTTCCCTTTATGAACATTTCTAGTATTTATTATATCAAGATACAAAAAGGAAAAAACAAAAGAATTTTCCAATGGATAGCTGTAAAGAGAAAGAAAATTTATCTAGGAGTGGTTTTCTCATTAACTACCTCAATTACTTGATGATTTTTTTATATCTCTGAATTTAATTTATGAAATGTAGTTATGAACCTAGCATTACAGAATAACTTGTTAAGATTGTGTCGAGTATCATTTTGCTTCTTTGAATAACCCAAACTGGATCAGCAGAAACTAAATGTAAATGTTGACAAAAACCATAGGAAAAGGCAGAAGAATCCAAGTGTCTGTTTTTAGTCAAAGTAGCATACATTCTGTGGATAGATTTTATCTCACTTCGGTATTTCTGTGCAGATACCTGCCCTCATCCGGTGTCCTCAGAAGTAGAAGTAGATCATGTCTCGGCCGCTGAAATGGAGAGGAAGTGGAATGGCATTTGTTTTTGTCTGTCATTTGGGTATCATAAGCTTTTCAATCGCTGTAGTTTTGGACCTGCAATTGAAACAGCTTACAGTTTATTATGTTATTGCAATTCGTGGAACCGATCGATAGTTTGATTCACAGCTTTCAAGCAAGTGCCTTTAGATATGATCACATCTCTCATCGGATGACTAGGCAGCAAACTAAGTTTTGTCATGAAGCTGCGATATTTGGGCTGAAGATAAATAATGTTTTGGCCCAAAAAAATGCGCTCTCAATAAAGATGATGTAGGGCGGTGAACGGGCTGAGGCTTTAAGAATCCCGGATATTCTGGGCGTGGTTTAGATCCTGCTTTTCGCAATATCTGAAAGCTGAATCTGAACCCAAAAATCATCTTACCAAGTAATAGATGGATTGTCGTAGACAAAAAGCAGCACAATTTACTCAGAGATAGAAAAGGGAGACAAGTCGGACAGGTGAATCTGGTCAATATATACGGCCACAGCATAAAATGAGAATCATTGATTGGGGGAGCAGGTGATGATCAATGAAAAAGCTGCAGAAACAAATGCCTGCCTCCCCATGTGCTGCTGGGTTCCCGAGCAACAGACACCATGTGGCTGCCTGCCTGCTCCCGTTTCAGACTCGCTCTGCTTGCTCGTAGTAAAGTGCAACTCATCACATGCTTCAATAGCAGCAGCAGCAGTATGTATATAGCACCAGAAAATGAAAATCCACAATAATTTCCAGTAAAAAATGACAAACAAGTAAGAAGAATTATCAGGAAAAAGCTCTTGAATCGAATACACGTTGGAAAACACAAGACCCAAAAACAACGGACAAGGAGGAGGTCCCGATACAGACAGAAGCAGGCAGACAACAACATATGGCAAGACAGGCAACAGAAGTCAAAATCATCAAAGATAAGGGTCTCTCACAAATGCAATTCTGATATTCAACTCATTCCAGGTTGGATACACACCTTGAAAGGCCATATACAACAAGTAGCATCCAGCCAGCAAGGTTCACAGTTTAGATAAAAGGTATTAAATATTTGCCAGTCAAATATTTAAAACATTCAGTGCCATATCAAATCTGGCATACTCCAAATCTCTCTGTTACAGCTCATCATCTGCCAACCCATGTTAATTTGGCTCCATGCAGGGAGCCATAAAGAAAGCATCCAACGAAGCAAAAGCCTGTACACAGCTCAGCTCAAGCTGGATCCTTGTTCTTCTTTGGTCTCCTCTCTTTGTCAACATAAAAAAGGCTGGTGAATACAACAAATTTAGGCAAACAAGGCATTATTTCAATGTGAGACTACTTTAAACCACTTTACAAGAACTTTCCTTTTATCACAAAAATGATATCATTCGAGAGAAGGTGAGAAAGAAACTGAAGAAAAAAGCGCAGAGAAATATCATGAGATGCTTAGTACTTCAGAATTTCATTTAGTGTAACCATGGGCCTGACAGGGGGTGGAGGGCCGGAGGGGGTGAGAATTTGGAGGCTGTTAGGTGGAAAGAAGCTGACATCTTCACTGCCAGATGCGGAGGGTTCGTCCTCCTTTGCGGATGCATCCGAATTCCTCCTCATCTCTTGAAGCCTCTGGTTAGCAATGAGTGAAGTACCATCACTGTAGTAGTCATCGTATGGCATTTCATCTATTCGTATGTGGCCAAGGTCCCCCAAGGCCAAGGAGTCAGCAACAGGGAGATAGACTAGTATACAGATGCCCACCGCCATACAGAATAACATTGTCAGGAAGGCGACAAATACCATGGCCTCAAAGAGGAGATGACCTTTGAGGGGTAGAATAGAGAAGCCAAGCAGCAGCATTCTTACTGGAAGGAAGAGGGTGATTGAGAATATTAACATATATATCCTCAGCCTCAGTCCCTTGTTGATCACCAGTGTTGCCACCTTAGTTCCAGCACAACAGACATAGGAGATCATGAGAGTGTGGAAAACCCCAAGAATCACAGTGCTCACTGTAGGATAAGTGCAGATACGGATGTTGCCATTCATGGTGCTGCTTCTGAAAAACCTTGCCAGCTCTCTTATCTGGTTACTCCTGTGTTTGGCAAACTTGGGGGCAATTAGAATGAAGATCAGTTGCATGGCAAGGACTGGAAGAGAACAGAACAGCACATATCCAATGGTCTTTCTGTTCCAACAAGGGCTCAACACACCCCACTCCCTTTTCTGCAAGGAGGCATGTATGAGGAACACAAGCATTAGGAACAGGCTTGGCTCTGCAAACCCCAGGTTTGAGACAATGTAGAACTTGCAAACATCCTTCTGCCATCCTATGCTAGGGAAGGGCCTCCCACTCCCCTTTAACAGTGTTAGACGGGCAATTTCCCCAAAACCCCACCAGATTGCAACCAGAACTAGTGCAATGCGGGTGAACCAGGGACCATTAAAGTAATTGAGCTGGAGAAAACCTCTTTTTTGGATTCGTAGCTGGACGTGGACTGAATGATAGATGCAGAGCAGGCCGAACAGAGCAGCTATACACACCAGACAAATCGTCACCAGACCAAACGCATCGGCAGTGCATCTGATCAGGGGCATCACCCGAACAACAGATTCCACGCATGCTCTCAGCTAGCATCGATACCAAGATGGCCCGAAGGTACCACTATCTCCTCAATATTGTAGAAATACAATCTGAGATGCTTTGTATCATCATGCCGCAAATAACCATGCATATCCAAGATGTAGCAGGTTTCAATCTCACTGATGAAGCAAACTGCGGTTCAGGAGTGCTTCCTCACTACTCAAGACACCTACAGAACAGTGCCGAAACTCGTGAATAACAAAAAATGAAGGCAGACACAGGGAACATGAATAAATAAACTGCAACCAGAGATCACTAAATAACAAACTAATTATGTAGCAATCTGCTTCTTCAGCTATGATCATAAAATAGCTATAGTTTGTAAGATAACAGCTTCACAATGGCAACCATCACAACTTAAAGATAGCAGATCAACCATTTTCTAATGATATATAAATAAAACACACCCAGCATTCCAAGCTTGAACATCAATGCACATAACATGAGCAAGGTGACAACCCTTTCAAAGGATCATAACCGAAAATCAAGGGCTACTCACAACAAGCATGCAGGATAAGACATTAGACAGTTTCCAAACATCTAAAAAGCACAATGCCTCACAAGATGAAGAAAGATTCCTCCAATTGTGGGTTATACTATCCCAAAGTTTCTTCCAACTAAATCCCAAAACCAAAACAAAAAATTCCCTCCGTCCTAACAAAAATGCTGCAACTGATTCACACTTAATCACCTTTACACCCCAAACTAGAAAAAAAAAAACCACCAGAAGCTGGCTGCTTCCAAAAATAATAATCATATCTATATCTCCAATATCAAAATACATCATAAATGTTACCCAAAAACAACTAACCGTTCTTACCAAGGAAAGGCAAGCATCAACTCAAGTAAAAAAAAACACAGATCAAAACCAGCAGATTCAAGAAAACACATATAACGACAACAATAAATGGGAAAACAAAAAAACTTTACTAATTCAGAAACAAGAAAATCCAGCAAAGAACACCGAACCCATACAAACAAAACACAACCAAGCACCAAAACTCCCACCTTTTCATCTCGCAAAAACCAAACTTTCCTCCCCAAAACACCAAAAGAACCCAAATTTCCGCCAATAAAAAAAAAGAACCCGATTCCAACCAGAGAGAAGCTCACCTCGACCCATTCCTGGGGGCGCTTCCGGACCGCTCACGAAGGGAGAATCTTGAGGGGGGCCAAATTGATGGCAGCGAGCGTCAGAACGCAGCCCAGCGGTCGGCGAGTCCGGATCCGATGGAGGGGCTTCAGAACCGCAGCGCCGATCACGCTTCAAAGCCCTAAAAATGGAGCCTTGGAGCGAGAGTAGGAGAACGAGAGGGAGGACGAAGCAAAAAAATAAATTAATTAAACAGAAAGGAGCGAGAGAGCGAGGAGCGAGAGAGAGAGAGAAAGGGAGAGGAGAATTGGAGGGGGATGGCGAGGTTGATGACAGCCTGTCAACAGCTGTCTTCAGGTTTGGTAGGTGACCGAGGCTCCGACGCAGACAACTCCCGAGCCTACCTGGACCATGGGCCCCGCCTATAGGCCATCGCTGGTTTTGGTATGAAGTGTCGGTTTTGCCCCCAGTTTCTGGTCGGGAAATACCGCGGATGTTTCTTGGAAAAAACCCGAAATATTGATTTTTGCAAAATATACCCATTTAAGACATAGAATTTCATGTAAACCCCGTTATATGGCAATATCTTCTTTTGAGTTTCTACTTTTGGTTTAAAGAAATAAATTTTAACCTTTCAGGTGCGTAAATATCATAAAAGTACCGTCATTTGTTGTCAATAACGGAGCTAGATATTTCACTCATACCCGACCCGACTAATAATTCTTATTTGGGGAGGCATAAGGACAAGCGAGTAATTTCGTAGTAGACGTGGCAGGGGATGGCCCCACGAAAGTGGTGGTGGGTCCCACGAATTGTCATACGTTTCCTAAGTCGTTGACCGGCAGTCGCCGGTAACTGAGTACGGGGATGGGCGGGAATTACGGGACAACGAGGAGAGGAGGCGGCGACACTCCCTGAATTTCTTCAATAGGAAACAGCATCGCCAACGACATGATCCGTGTCCACGTATGAATACAGCCAATAACAAAATGCCACGTTGAAAACAGAGTGGCTAATTAGTTAGAAATATGCAAGCTGATCTCATCGCACGAGAGGATCTGGAGCTCAGCCAGCCTATGAAAAGCAAGTTGCCATTCTGGACCAGTTCAAAGCTGCTGGCGCCGCCATCACCGTCTGATTTGGATCGGTCGGCTGGTCACGCGGTGTACGTGCGTCTGAGACATTGCAGAGATTTCTTACACAGAAACTCATGACGATTAGTTAATTACAAACAACTCCAACATAAATCTCTGTAATTAAGATTACATTACAGGGTGTTACATGTAAAAATCGCATTTAATTTCGAAATCGAAGTGATTACATTAATCTCGATGCCAACGGTGATGCTCTGCAGCATTAGTTGTATATTAATCATCATTAAATTATGTAACAGATATTAGTGTCATAAATCATTGGGTTTGCATTTTTTTTTTTCCTATTTGAAAGATACAATTGATTCAATCATTAAATTATTCATGAAATTCGACGACGGAAAAATAACGAGAAATTATTTAGTACGCTCAATCTGATAGAATCGAAGAAGTTATTGAGTATCCAAATACAATATCTAGTGTTATCAGTGGATGATGATTAACAAAACAAAGAAATTATAATACAAAAATAGAAAAAAAAAAAGAAAAAAAGGAGGCAAACATTTGATCAAACGCTGCTAAATTGCACAAATGTGGTGCACCCGGGCCTGATTTGTCCGAAAACCCTGAATCGTTGGATCCTTGTGCTCATTTTTTTCTTGTTCACTTTATTCTTAAAACAAAAAGGTTAAACCATATCTACGTTCAGTTGGTCGGACTCTCGTATAATTTTATTAGAATTTTCAATTATGGTTGGCTTTAAAATTTTGACCATTAATTTTTATGTTTTTTTACGCTATATTAGTTGCGTGCATGGCAAGTGATTAATATTAACTATTTGCTTCGTATGCATTCTATTCATCTTGTCAATCGATTGAGTACCATTAATTATACTTTTTTTAAGGTTCTTTTTGCATGTATCTCCACTTCTTTGATGTAGAGGGTAAATTTGTTGGGTCTAGATGTAAAAAAGTACATTCTCTCTCTCTCTTGTTAAATTGTTTGAGAAGAAAGTGAAGGGTAGCATCTCCTTGCCATTAGAAAAGAAAGATTAAAAGGAAAGTTCAGCATCAGCTTGTGCCTTAGAAGCAAACAAGAATATTGTTTGGTGGTAAATTTGGGCTGTTAAGCAATCTCATTAGCGTAAAAAGCAGGGATTTTATCCCTTTTCCTTTTGAATCTAACACAGGACAGAAAAAAAAGCAAAATAAACCTTCAAAACCTTCGGTTCAAAGGCAATTGTTTAGGTGTTTGACAAAGCTAACCTATCATCTAGATTAATCTTAATTAGTAAAATTATATTATCATCTTAAATTAATCATGATTAGTAGAATTAGAACTGCATATTAGACCACCACTTAAAACAATTACTCATTTTGACCAGCATTTAACTTTTGTTCCCTGTTCTGATCATGTTCAAACAGAAACGTGAAATATTTAACAGAAATACACAAATTGATAAACAAGGAATATTACATCAAAAGAATTGGTTCTAAACACTGATTTGAGATAGTTGGGAAAAAATTGAATTGTATACAGCTATATATCCAACTGTGTTTTGGTCTTACAACAGACACAGAGCGACCAGCAGCTATCACTGAGCTTGCAAATTCTAACTGATATTCGTAGCTAGAGTACATATGGAACAACAGCAAAAAATCATATACCATGGATGTAAAACATCACAAGTGCAACCCTAATAGTTTGGGTATGTGTGATTCTGTGGAATGCCAATAGAATTCCTTCATGCAAGGTTTTTATACTACATGTATTTCTTCCATCAGGTTGCTTCACTGCTCCAATCAAACGGAGTACATGCACACACAATAAGACTATCCATTCGTTTGACTGTATGACCTGTTCAACGCCATCTTGGCATCTCTCAACTGCCAAAACAGAGGTATTGTATGAGTCTTAAACTATGTTTACAAATGTTAACAGTATCATGTCACTAAAGGAATCCCGAAATGAAGGTGCAAACCTTGGCTTTTTGCTATCCAGGAACAGGCCACTCGTCAGTGGCTTTTTTCCATCAAGTGCAGAGTAATTGCTCACAGATGGGCTTACCTGTACAAATTAATGCACGGTGATGACTTTCTTCAAAGAAAAATCAAGGAAAAAAAAGCATAAGAAATTTATTATCTGAAGTGGCATGATTTGTGGAGAATAACGAAGGAACCTTTTTACTTCCTGCCCTGATATTTCGATTCAAAGCCGTCATTTTTGTGTCTACTGTACAAGTCTCCCTTGGCCTGGAGTCTTCAGCCTGTCCATATAATATTAATCAAAAGTAGCCCATAGAATCACTAAAAATGAACTGTCAAGGAGTCCAGAATGTTCTGCAGAGGTCTCATTGGTCTCCTTGGCAAATGAGATTGCATGCATCAATGTGCACTAGTTTTTTGGCCTTTATGGGCAATGGCCATCAAAACATAGTACCCAATGTTGTGGTTTATGCACAAGATGGTTTATTAAAATTGATTAGGTGTGTTGGATTAAGTGCTAGTCTAACTAAATTAATATATCAAGAAGACGCTGCTATCAAAGTTCTACAAATACAGGTCATGCACCTGTGCATGATCCCGAAAGCTCATTTTATATAAATTAATTAGTTGTGCTGACCAAATGCTAGTAGAACAGAATTAGAAGTGTTCAGAAAGAATTTATTACACATGTGTGCTACCGGACTTGCTTTTGGATGCCATGCCATGATTCAACTAAATCAGTTACGATGGATCTAGTGCTAGTTCAACTGCATCAGTTACATGAATCTTAAAACAGGAGTCTTCCATGTAACCTGAGACTTAATATTCCTCACATTTGAATAGATAAGTTTCAACTAGCATAGGTTTTCAATTATTGAATAAAATCTTATTACTTGCATGAAATGACCCTATCAGCCCCTTGATCAGATTTAAAATGGGATCCATGTCAGTCATGAAAAATGATATATTAAACAAAAGCTATTGCCCAGTAAAAAGCTAAAGCAGCAATGCAAGAAGTGAATGAGTATCACCAGTTTGACACCACAGATCAATCATTGTGTCCCCTTAGAAAACCATAGTTTATTAAATAGACCTACTTCTACTTATTAAATAGACCATAGTTCATTCAACCATGAGAAAACAAAGGTCCATCAATGAGCCCAGGCCACAAACATCTATATTTATTGCCAAGCCTGAATTTCTTAGCCTGGTCTCCAGCCACATAAGTTTCATTTGCACCTGGATTTCGATGTATATATATACCATACATTTCTCTCTCCCTCTTAACTTCCTTTTCAGCTCTGTTGAGCTGGAGAAATATTAAGTCAGAATAATCTGAGTTTAATTTATTCAACAAATACACAGGAAAAAGTAAAAAGTCAATGAAATGTGTATTCCAACTTGAATCTTCTCCAAATGATCTCATCCATCGCTAAAATCCAGATTCCTCACTAACTCCTGACCGCTCACAGCTTGACAGATTTATGAAACAAATTACACACAAAATTTATTTCAGTATGTTTGCAGAGTATGCATGAGCTTGCTAACCTATAGAAGAAATGTCTGCAAGCTATTAGCATATTCTTGTAGCTCAATTGCATGAAAATAATTAGAGAACAAATACTGGTAATAGGGAAATGTGCATAAAAATTAATGCAATGAAGCTAGAGAAGCTAAACAACTTCAACAGGCCTTTTACCTCTCTATAGCTGTTAGTCAGTCCAACTGCAATTCCAAGCCTGCAGCTAATCCTACGACTTGGATTAGCTTTATCATTGGCAGGAAGATTTATAGACCTAGTTGTCACAAAAAGGAACATTCTTAGTCTTACACAACCTACAAGGGTATGAGCACCAATTGGTAAGTGCATTTGCAGGGAAAACATCAACAGAACGAGCTTGATGTACTATTGGGCAAATTAATGCTATGATAAGCTGGCCTCACTATATATTTAGCAGTAAGGTATAATAGGTAAGAAGACGGTCATTTTATCACATGGTTTTGGTGTAGTGTGAGAACAACTTCACAAAGAACCAATGAGAATTTGAAATCAAGCCTTGAAACTGGAATGGCCATACACATCTGACCAGGAAGACTTACCTTGCCTTTGGTTGTCCAACTGCAAGCACACCCTTGTCCTTAGAAATCTTTCCGTCCAATGCCAAAGCTTCATGGCCTCTAACAGTATAAAATACAATAGTCAGATGCATGCATGCATCTGGAATGTAAAAAGCTATCTTGTGCAGTGATCCCATGATTTTCAGAACAACCACCTTTTATTTTCTTGTCCTTTGCATTTTACAGCATTAGCTGAGACTGTTAACTTTGATGAACACTGTAGATATGAAGTCAGAAATGAGCATAAAATGGCATTATCCAAATATCTCGAATCCAACATTAGTCAAAGCAGGAGAAAATTGGGTATCTAATTAAACATAGTCTAACTTATCCATGAAAGAGAAAAGAAAAAAAATTGCAAAACAAGGCCTCAGAAATGCAAAAGGTACCAATTAAATTTTGGCACTTAAGCTAGGACAAAAAGTGAAAAGGAAGTTAATTCTCACGTTAAGGAGATGCTCTATTGCTGATAATTCTGCTGCCCTACCATACAAAAGCATCATGAAGCCAAAGTAGATTTAAAAAAAGCCAGAGAGAAAAGCCATAATTGAATGCTATGGCTCACTCCAACTATGAAGAAATAAAATGATTTCCAACTTGACAACCTAATCATCCTTTGCAATGCTACATTAAATTTGAGAAATGTCAAAAAAATCGCTCACAAAATTCACAAGTTTAACATATGAGATAGCTTAACAATGAAAGTGAACCAAGAAGATAAGTTTCAGTTGGATGCTGTCCAAAGCAAGGGATGTATTGGAATATGCATGACAACTGTTATGAATTGGATTCTGACCTGCAAATTTATGCCACCTTTTCCATGATTAAATGATGAAGAAAATTTGCTTGGTGTTTTGGTATCTGAACGCTTTGTGATTTCTCTGTTGCCATGCGCAACTACAGCTTGTCTATCTGTGGAAGGGTAAAAAGGGCGTGGAGTGGTAAAATTAGCCCGTACTTCCATGAGTGGCCTATGTGAGGCAGTTGATGTAGTCTTAATGTTGGTTAATACTTTTCTTAAAGTAGCTTTGCTTGAACTTGGACCAATATTCTTCTCTAGCTTTCCATTTGTCCTTTTAATGGGGTGCTTTGCTCCTTTCAACATCTTGGCCTTATCCGATTTGGTGTTGTTTCTGGACTTCATACCATTTCTAATTGAAGCATTGATTTCCTCCTGAAGAAATTAATTAGAAAGAGAAAACCATATCTTATCCAATTGCAAAAATAAAAGTTATACTAGTGGTTAAGAAAATCAAACCCCTATAACTGTGAATATCAGCAACTTGCCTTGCAATATGACAAGACAATTAGAAATACAACTTCAGAAAGCTACAAGAAGTAACACAAGGGTAGTGCTGTTTTGTCAAAGAGCTGACGCTAAAAAGTGAGTCAAAAGTACTTCCTAATTCATTCAGATATCCTGAGTTTTGGATTGAGGACACTCACTAATTCAGTCGCCCAATAGTTGGTCCCATAGGGGATCTAAAATGTACCCAAGTCCAAATCCATCAAAGGGATTTGGCTGATTATTTGTAGTGCAACATGACTATGCATATCTCATTAAAGAAAGAAAGAGAAAAAAAAATCTAAAAAACCATGGTTCCTCGCTATATATGTTGTGTTTTTGCTTTATCTTAATGGTATATTTTTGTTTTCTCCAATGGTATTTGTGATAAAAAAAAAATCCATGTGAGATGAATAGAAAGGAGATGAAGAGGAGGGAACATGAAAATAAGGCCATAAGACATCTCCAATCAACATGTCATACCTTTACTCCAGAAACTGGTACATGGTCCTCATAGTGCCTAATACTATGCTTATTCTTGTTTGTTAAGAGAATGCTAGCTGGGATATGCCCTTCTTCAGGTTTAGGATTTGAAGAACATGCTGCAGTCTGCTGGATTCCTATCTCTGACATATCAGTCCCTTGAGCAGCCATCTCAAGCATAACAGTTGACATTGAACTTTGATGTTTCCTGGATGTTACTTCAGGGTCAATCACATCATCTTGTACAGTCAATTCTGAGCTTGGCAATGATACATGAGGAAGCTGTTGGATCTGAACATCACCGGCATACATTCTTTCTCCAACTTCATTTTTGCAACTGGTTGATGAAGATTGACTTGATAATCTAGATTCTTGATTATACTGTCCAATTTGAGGAGTTTTACTGCTTACTTTTCCCTTCTCTGAGGCAGGTTGGATAATATTTTGTTCTGAAAGAATATCATGGTCATTTGCTGCCCCATATCCAAAACTTTCAAGCTGTCCCACAGTTTCCTCTTCCACCCCTGTTTGACTAGAAGTACTGCCATCACCACCATAATCCAATGTGAGCTCAGTTTGCTGGTTCTCTTGTAAAGCTTTCAAAGCTCGGACCTTTTTTGTAGTATTCTTCAAAATATGCCTTCTTTTGGGCAACCAAACCAGGGTTCCTGAATTTTTCTAGCTCCTCCTGATGTTTGTTGTAGGTGAACACCGGCCTTGTCTCCCATGACAGTGGCTCAACTGTGAATCTTCCAAATGATATTGAACCAAGGTCTAGCATTTCGGAAACTGATAGTTCCTGTGAACAGAAATAACATCAACGTGGGGTAATTCCTATACATGAGCATCAAGGAGGAAGACATAATAACACGAGCAAAAAACAAACAAAATGGCATACATAATGCTTCTGTAAATACGACTAGCACAGATGTAATCCTATGTACAGATGGATGCTTGAATCCGAACAATTTGAAAGATTGGATTGGCCAATAACACAGTTATCAGGTTTTATCATAGTTATCCATTACTAAGTCCAACGTTTTCAAAAAACTGTAAGAATTTCAAGGTAACTTTTAATAAAGAATTGGAGTCACAGAACTCAGATGTTCAATGCAGAGGAAGTGCCAGGCAATAGCGAAGGGTTCCAACCTCAAAGTGAAGAAGGAAATGTCACAGGAAAACAGCATTTTTCTGGATGGTTGAGATTTTATACAGAAAATTACAAGGGATAATTTTGAGCAATAGTGCTATTTCAGACAGCTTTATGATTGAATGCAAAACAATCAGAAAGGAAGGAATAGAGAATGCACAAAGTAACTGCAAAAACTAAAGATGTTGGATTGAAAGTTAACCACCCTGACAATCTTGCTAATATAACAAACCTGGATAAATTACTGCAAGAAAAAATAAAAACAGTTCTGCAATGCACATAGGTAACTATCAGTTATGCATTATTGTCTAGCATTTACATGGTAAGCACCAAGAGTCAATGTATCCCTGTTGCTAGGACTAGGATGACAAATCAGAGCTGCTCTACAAAATTGAAAAGGCAGAATGAAGCAATGCCAGGTTTTCATATTAGCAGCACTTACAAGGTATACCATACACATAACCATATGAAGGAATATTACCATTAACCCACACAAACAGAAAACATGCAAAGGATGGACAGATAAAGGGCTGAATCACCTGAGAATCATCCCGGTCCCTGTCAGGCAACTCTTCATGGGACCATCCATAACGAGACTGATCAACATCAGTCGCCATGTCATGCCAAACCGATAATCAACATTTGTCACAACGCTAACCCCTGGGAGATTAAAAAAGATTTTTGCTTGTCACAATGACTAGCGAACCAATCAATCTTATAACCCGGAATTCAAAACTTATCAGCTCTATCAACAGTGTGGCAGACATACTAAAAAATTCCCAGTAAATGCAATCAACTTCAGACACCGAATGCGAAAATCTCATGACTCACTCCCCATCCGAAAGTTATAAAAGCATACTACCAAAATTAAATATCTCGAATTCTGCTCATCCTGAATACATCTTCGCTTTCTTCCCCAAATTTGAGATCTTTCAGTACAAAGCTACGATTTTCTTGAACGAAAAACACTACAAGCAGCAAATTTCAAGAACAAGAAAACCCCCAATCGAAGTAGCTGGAACGACATTTATCACACAAAAACGAGAAAAAAAGAAAATCAAAGATTTGCTAGAAAACACAAGCTGATGACTTCTGGATCAAGAAGAAGAAGAAGAAGAACCCAACCAACTAAAAAACCGGAAAAAATCACAGAAAAAGGAAGACGGGTTTAGATTTCTCGCACCTCCGAGGCCGAGGCGCAGATCCGGAGTGGCGTGGCGGGTGGGACGAGAGAAACGCATGGAGGAAGAAAAATAGTTGGGATACACGGCGGTCTGCAGCGTTCTATTTTGCGGAGTAAATGGGAAAATGGAAGGAAAAATAAGAATATAATAAACTATAATTTGAAATGATTTGTTAATAATTAATTATTCGTGCCGGATACGGACGCAAGGAGAGAAAAAGGATGCCATTATCCCGGTTTTTTTCCTTTTTATTTACTGTATTTATTCGCCCGGATCCGGATCCGGATTCGGATTCTGTTTGCCGCGCTTTTTCGTTCACTATATGAAAGTAGAACAAAGATTTATTTTCTTCTGGTTTTTGTTGGTTTGTGAAAAAATTTTTGCAAAAACATTCAACAATTTGCTGAAATTTGAAACTCTTTTCTTGATATTTGCAACAAAGCCCAACACTATGCCTTTGAGAAAAAACAGTTTTCTAAATTATTTGTACATAACACCAATATTTCCAGTGTATTTGTGAAAGCATCCAACTGGGATGATCCTACTAAATACTAATCGTCTTGTTAATAGGAAAAAAAGAATGAAATCTATAATTCAACTGGTAAGAAAAAAAAGTAAAGTTAGGTTAACCTTTATTTTTAGGCTCTGCAGAGTACCGAGCATTCTTTGCGATTTCTTAAAATTCACGGGTGTTATATGCCAAAAATCCCATTTTGAAAATGCCCGATCCGATCCAAAAAGGAAGACCGACGGACAGGAGCAGGACAGCGCGGCACATGCAACAACGTGAGCGAACAGCGAGCCGGTAAAATGATATTGCTCCTCTCTGAAATGCCCAGCACATGATCGGCTCCTTTTTATTCGAACGAAGAAAAAAATTCAAGATTTTGCAAAGAAAAAAAATTTTCAAGAAAAAAAAGGAACATGGCACGTGGCCAATAAACCATTCATAAGCAAAGAATTTTGCAAACGGAGTGGGCCTGATGCAATACTTACAATTTTTTTCAAAAGATTCCGCGCCTAGATCTTCAGGGAAAATATTTTGAATTTAAAGTAATTAAAATGAAATATTATTGATTATATTTGCTAAAATCGGTGAAAAAAGGGGATTTGTAGCTGAATATTGGCATTTGAAGTTAGAAATAATTTGAAATGGGATTGTATAGGTCTTCGTGTTGCAAAATTTAAAAAAAAATGCTAAGATTGATCCGAATTTAGCTGACAGTTTTGAGCTCAAAGGTTCACAATTTCTACGAATATTAGAACACCGATCAAAATTCCAACGTTTTAAAAAAAAAAATAATGCAAAGAAGCGGGAAAGGGGTCAAATTCGAGCTCCGGATCTGGAAACGAATTGGAAGAAAAAAAGAGGAATTAGGGTTCTAGTGCGTCCAATACGAACTAAATTCGTTTTTCCTCACAAATCTCCCAAATTTGCTCACAATGCTTGATCTAAAACATGCGGAATAAGCGAAAACGGGATCAAAATGAAGCGACTTTTATTCTTATGAAAAAGAATTTTTTCTGCTGCATTTCCCGAGCTAAATCTAAAATCCCGACACAAAACACGCTCGAATTCGGGAAGGAAAATGGAGAAAAGAGGAAAACTCGTACCTTTTGATTCCGCGAAAAACAGATCTGAGATGGAAAGGGAGAGCGAGCTGGAAGTAGAAATGCTTCGCCGCGTCTTCGACTTCTGAGAAATGAGCAGCAGAAGTGCAGAGGAGCGGGATTGATCCACATGGTTTCTTAGTCGAGCTTGTAGTGAAATTTTTGGGTTATTTGCAAACGGTCCCTAAAAAAATATTATATTTACGGATTTAATCCAAAACTCTATAATTGCATGTGACTCGCAGTAATTAGTTGTTATTGTAAAAGAGCCCTCCTTCTGTATATTATCACCCAATACGTGATTAGACGTTTTTGGTTCCCAATTTATCCTTATTTCAATACAATGACAATTATTTTTTATTTTGTCCTTTCTGTTCTCATTTTTTTATCATTCCACTGTTACTGTAATAGCATCATTTTATGAAATAATTTTTTCATCAGATTTAAGTCTTTTTGTTCACTTGAGAAACCATGGTTGAGTAAAGTTAAATGTAGATCACAATCAAAAAGCTTTTTTTTTTTTTAAAAAAAAGAAAGAGATAGACTAAAATTAGAATTTATTTTTTTCTGGACAAAATTGTGTCCTACAAATACTCTATTTTTCTAATAGTAGTGTATGTCTTATATTATACTAATTATGGTTCGCAACAATGGAGTTCGATTCAGCTTCGATATAATTTAAGCGATTCCTTAAAATTTAGATGCGTAAGATTAATGTATGTCATAAATTATAAAAAAATAAAGGTAAAAGTAATTATCGAAATCTCTGTAACATCTTTTTTAACGCTCAAATCAATAATTATTTTTTTTAAAAGAAAAAAACCTTCATTACTTTAATTAGTTGTTGGCTTCTTTGATTTCCGACTGAAATTTTTATTGTGACTTCCATCGGAATTCTCTTCTAAAATATTGTATTTTTTTTAAAAGCTTGGTGTACTACGTCACCAGATCCGGAAAAACCCATACTATTTGTCCAGAAAAAATAAAAAAAGAGATACTCCCAAATGAATTAATTGACATCAATTCAAGTACTTAGCGCACCAATATCCATTCATACAACTTTCCAAAAATAAAGAAAAATCCATAATACTATCAAAACAAATTATATTAATAATTAATTTTAAAATGTACTTCACGTGCATATCACGTGCCGCCTGTATCTATACGTGCGTTATCTCACTCTCTCGTAGCTCCATCCCGAACGTCCTCCTCAAACAAACCAAAGCATGTTGGCGCTGAAAAAGGGCCCTCGATCTCATCGGCCTCCACCGCTGGCGGCGTCATCAGCGGCGCCTCCGCCAGCTCCGCCCACATCTTCGGTGAATCCAATCCCAACTCCTCACAACCCAGTCCCACCACCTCCAGCCCCGCCAACGTCCCTCGTCCTCCGAATCTCACCATCTCCGGTCTCCTCCTCACCCATGCGGCCGCCTCCGCCGCCGCTGCCCGGATCTCCTCCGGCTCGCCGCTGCTCGGCTGGGGTAGTTCGTCCAGCAACTCCGGGAAAGTTGAGTTGCGCGTCCCTGCCTCGGAGCCGGTACGCGGCAAAGTCGTAGGCCGCCTCGGCCATCTCCGGAGTCTCGAAACTTACCAGCCAGGTCCAGGTTTTCTTTCATGGTTCTCTGATCTAGGAGATCCACTCTCCCCACTTTCGCTTCCGCACTCCCCGGTAAGTCGTCACTTCCATGAATCTCTTATTTACTTCTGGGACGGAGTACGTGAAGTGAAGTGGCGGAAGTGACGCTTGGGATTTTGTAGAGAGATAGAAACACGTGGAGAAATAGTTGTTGGAGGAAGCGAGCTTCCGAGCAGCTACGAGCGTTCGTGGGGGACGTGGAGGCGAACAGGTGGTGTTTGAGGAAATGCCTGAGAGTGCGCGAGCACAGCTGGCAAGTAGCATTTGGTGCGTACGGAGATTGAATTGGATAAATGTTTGCGCGTGGGTATGGCGGGATCGCTGGCCGTGCCGGTGCTCCGTAGCACGGTCCTGTAGCATGGGGTTTGATGATATGATAGCTTGGCTCGGGCTCACTCCCTAATGCATACATATAAAACAGCTGAGTTGAATAAATAACCGTTTGATTTAAAATTAAGAAGAGAATTAGCTGTTTCAGATTTTTTTAATAAAATTAATATTTATTTATTTATATTATTATTAAATTAATTTATTATAAAAAATTAAATAATTTTTCAAAATTAAAGCATTATAAAATTAATTTTAATAAAAAAGTTTAATTTATAAAAATAATTTATTAATTTTAATTCTGATTTTGATTTTAATACCGGAGTGCCTGGGGAGGATGATCCCAATCATTTTCTTAAAGAAGGCAAAAATTTTCTGTTATAATATTAAGTGTGATGAATTAGTTTTGTATCAGATATTAAATAAATAGAGTTTAATAGATATGATAAAAAAAAATTTATATTCTATAAACTTAAATTTTTAAAATAATTTGATGTTTGACTTATTATATAAATTTAATTTCACACTCCTGCGACTCCGCTATCAACTTCCTTCCTCCGTTGACAAAACAGGATTAGAGACAATACATCAAACTTCAACGGAGATTCTGTGCATTTTTTTATTTACAAATGAGTCGAAAGGTGAGAAAAGGCTCGAACTTGCAAGAGTCAAAATCAGTATGAGCCCATCCTGCTGGAGGTTTGACCAATCGCCTCTTTGAACACCGCTGACTGAACAGAGAATTTTTTTTCCCATTCAGGGTTATTCAATATTATTTAGTTTCTTGCTTTTCAATTTTATTTCTTTTAACGTGGTTTTTGTTTGCAGTTTTTACAAGATTTTAAGCTTCGGTCAAATTCGAAAATTATTTTCGATGCCAATGTATTTCTGTTATTATTTATATATTATTTTTCAAATTTTTTTAAAAAGAGATTGTTAAAATTTTCTCTTTGCATTTTAAGTCAGTTAAGGTAAATCTTAGCACTTATAATTTACTTTTAAATATTTTAGGTGAATATATTCTATTTACAAGTTAATTTTCGATATTTTAGACAAATATAATTATTTTATTAATTATTTATTGCTTTATTTTTATAAATTAATTTTAAATGAGATAATTAAATTTATCTTTTCTATTTTTATAAAACTTAAGTTCGAATCTTATAATTTACAATTTATTTTTTATATAAGTAAATATATTTATTTTTCATTTAGATATTGCATCGATTTCAAAATTTTTTTTTTATTTTTTGCTGGTTATTAAATTTGTTCAAATTAAATTTTGGTATATATTTTTAATAATAATTATAAACTTAATTTAAATTAACTAAAATATAATGTGGTAAAAATTGTCATCAATTTTTATATTTTCTAATTATTTCACTTTTTTGTAAAATTCATAGTATTTGTACAGCTAAAGTCAAATTATAGTCGAATCATAATTAAAAAAAATCAAAATGAGATTACTTTTGGCTAAAATGATCCAAATTTATATACTTCTAGGTGTTAAAAGCGATCCCAAATCGATACGTAAAACCTGGGGGTTTTATTTCCAGGTATTTGCAAATAACCCCTGCATTTTGCAGTATTTGCTAAACAATATCTCCATAATCATATTTGCAAAACGGCCCTCTATTTTACATTTATCTCGCAAACATTCTACGGCTCAGACCAGCGCATGAATCCAACCCACTTAATTCCTCCAAATACTTTGCCTCCATTATCCTCCGCCATAAAAAAATCCTCGTGGCCACAATCGCCAAATCTCATCCTCTCCACTCGCATGGCCACCACGACCCCCAATCTCCACGCCATCCTCTTCTCCTCTCCTCCTCCCCGCCGCCGTCACCACTCCGCATCCGCGTCCGCAACCCTCATCGCTCCCAATCCCCATCTTCGCCTCGTCTCGCGCGCCCCTTTGCGGCGCATAGCTTGCAAGGCCACGGAGATCTCCAAGGGTGTGGAGGAAGGGGAGCCCAAGGCGGAGGTTAGGGATGGCTGGGACACGAGCTGGGTGCCGGTGGTGCCGCTGGAGGCGCTGCCCAGGGGGGAGCGGCGGGTGATTATTCAGGACGGGGATACTATCCTTCTGCTTTGGTACAAGGACGAGGTGTTTGCGATTGAGAATCGATCTCCGGCCGAGGGCGCCTATTCCGAGGGCCTTCTCAATGCCAAGCTCACCCAGGTTCTTTTTCTTCTTAATCCTCTTAACTCTAGCATTATTGTGTTACAGATTTTTTAGTGCGCATTGTATATTGAAATCAAAATTTAGGACATTTGGCGATGTTATGTTTATATGAATTCTAGGGCATTTGGTGAGGTAATGGGTATATGAATTCTAAGTATCTGAATTGTAGGTCAACCTGCTGTTTGATCAGTGGGAGAGACACCGCTTACCAAAAGAAATGGCTTGGGTTTGAATTGCACAATGTGCAGGGTTGAAACTTACATTTTGTTTGGCTTCATTACTCAAAATGAAAGAAAATGAATGCCCATTTACCATTTGGGCATGAAGCAGGAAGGTTCTTCAGTAAAGAGAGGATACTGAAAAATATCTTGTGACTGGTTGCTATCTATTGCAGTTATTTTGTGTTCATTACTCTCTGGGTTAATACCTAACTTGCTTTCTAGAATCAATCCCACGAGGAGTCTGTTATGTGAGCTCTACACATGCTCAATACTGATGTGTGTTTCAGAATATGTTTAGCAAATGGGTTTAGAACTTCAATGTGAGAGTGCCAAAGAGCTAAACTTTGAAGGTTATTCCATGCTATGCTTGAGGGATGAGCAAGATCAGACTCGATCACAGTTGCAGAAATCTAGAGTAGTGTGGTAGATTATTGGTTGTTGCCTTATGGGGGCATCTGGAGATTCTCTGATGATGCACAACTAGAAGTGCTAGAATTTGTGTCAGAGTATTCAAAAGGATTTCAATATACTCAAAGAGCAAGGACAGAAGTTTGTGGGAGGAAATCAAATAACCTTATAACCATGCTAAACAAATTTTTTATTGTATTACCATGAACTATTTATGGACTCAACAGAATGGAGGTTCACATTCAGTAGTTAGACTATAATAATCCATGCTTGATCCTGCGGTTGAGTAAAATCTGTTGTTCTACATTGTTCTAAAATAATGTTTGTCCTGGAGGTTACTGAAGTTTCATATTCTTATTGCAGGATGGCTGCATAGTTTGTCCGACAACGGATAGCACATTTGACCTTCGGACTGGTGCCATAAAGGATTGGTACCCGAAAAACCCGCTGCTAAGGGTCCTCACTCCACCTTTAAGGACACTGTTGATTTACCCTGTGAAAATAGAAGGGGATAATATCTGTATTAGCCTGAGGAGAGGTGTCAATTCTGGAGGATCTGCAGAGATTGTTTTTAGTGGCAAAGCTCAACCTGGTGTTACTGCTTCTGATGTCAATGTGGAAGAGGTCTCTCTCTCTCACTATAACTAGGGTGTTTGTGTTTATGCATGCCTGTTTCACGACACATCATACTGGTAATTTATGCTTTTCAATGAGTTGAGAAATTTCTCGACATTTTTAGCTAAAAAGTGATGATGCTTTAGAATTGGTAATCTCCCTGCAATTTTTTTCTTTGTTTCTTCTAATACCCATTATTTTTGTTCTCTTTATCTTTATTCTATCATGTCTTCAGATTCTTCCCGTTTCAGATTATTAGCTTGAAGCTATGTAAGTTCATGTATTTATACATCAACTGTAAATGTTGTCATGTTAGTTTCTAGTCTTAACTGCTATTCTGCCTCATGGTATTTCCCGTAAATACTTTCACTAATGAAGGCAATCCATTTCTTTTCTTAACGTACTAGGTAATCAGTATCCTTTGTGATGTAAAATCATTCCTAAATGATTCAAGTAACTGCCATCTTAACATGTTATATCGATGGGTTTCAGGTAAGGATGGTAGTTGATGAAGAGCTTCAGGGTTTTGGCTTTACTGGACAGAATGAATTGATAAATGGAAAAGCTGCTATTATAGGCTTCCTGTTGTTGATTGATTTTGAGCTTTTAACTGGTAAAGGTCTTCTAAAGGGGACAGGCTTCTTGGACTTCATTTATGCGACTTCAAAGGCTTTCGGCTCTTTCTAAACATTCACTCATCTCAGGTACAGAAATATAAGTGTATGAAGTTCTACATGCCTATGATGTTCTTTTCATTGTAAAGATAGTGTGTTGGTATCACTGAACAAGACTACAGATTTTAAAGCAGTTTGCTCTTCTGTTTAATTTCTCTTTTCTATGTGGATTACTTCTTTGGTCACATAGCCGTAAGTCGACATGTTCAAAATGATCAGTTCTTTAGTATGAATGCTACTACATCAAATATTACATAACATGTACAAAGGACCTAAAGTCTAATTTTTCTGGTAAGGAGGTTTTTGTGTTTTGTTGTTTCTGTCCAATGTGCTCACATTGGGAAACCTTCATGCATTCCATAAGCAAACAGTTTTGGTGGAGTTGCCTGGTAGCTGGAAATCAGAAAGCAAGGAATTCCACTTATCCAATGGCAACATTTCATACTACAATCTGCTCTCTTTTCTATTAATCAGTTAGCGAATATGTAGCCAATACAACTAGGACATCATGTTGTAATTTTTCAATCTGTTTACCACCGAATCCTTGGAACATCAATTTTGTGCTTCTTCTTCTTCTTCTTTTCTTTGAGAAGATGGAATTTGTTTTCTGTAGACTGGTCAGTTAATTTGATATCAAAAAGAGTTATAGATTTCTGTTTGTACATGTTCATGCATCGATCTGTCATGGGCAAAGCATGGAAGAGTTCCTTTCAGGAACCATAATGACTCATGCAGGCTTATTCCTTGGAATCTTCCATATCCATGTACGCATATATCAGGATTTGTGCTGAGCCAAGTTATTCTTGCACCAGGAGACTTGATGATCCTAGTTCATTGTGTTGTGTTTCCTTTTCCTTTTGTCTTTTGACAAGAACATGCTACTAGATACTTGAACACAACATCGATGGGACCATAGACTCATATAAACCTTTTTTTTTTTTCAGTTTTCTGTTCAGAGCCTGTTTGTTTTTGACTGAAGCGGATGAAAACGAATGGACCTCATCGTTTCCGTTTGGCACAGTATTTTTGACTTGGACGTACTTTCTCCCACTAACCAGACAAGCCCTTGATCTTACTGTTTTGCCACTCAACTAGGCCTGTTCATTCGGTTAAAATCAAACCGAATCAAAATTTTTGAAATTTTAAAATTTAAAATCGAATAGAACCGAATAGTATAAAAATCAAATCTGAACCGAATCGAAATATTTCGGTTCAATTCAGTTATAATCGAATTGCAACTGAATTTTTTGCAAAAATCTATTTAAATCTGGTCATTTGCATAAGAAAAAAAAAATAGTACAAGATATTCAATAGATACATATCCGAATCCCTAATAATTAGTTAATCCAATTGCGAGTTTGTAATCCAATAAATAATCAGTTAATCTCCCATCCGCAATGACACAACTGCACAAACAAGAGTAAGACAGGAGCCTTGAGCATTGAGCTTGTCCCTTCCCTGAGAACCCAATCCTCCTCTCCCAAACCTTGGTTTCTTCAAATCTCCCTCAAATAAAAACCCTAGTTCTTCCCTTCCTCGTGTTCGTCTCTGATGGCGTCCAGCCTTCGCCCCTCTCCCCTTCGCCTCCTCCACCCAAGCCCAAGCCTCGACAAACCCAAGCTCTTCCCCGAAGGTGTTCGACGAAATACCCGACCGCCATCCGAGCAGTCCAGCAGGACAACTATATATATATAATTAAAAAACATATCAGGAAGTATATTAAAAAAACCCAGAGATATTTTAGTGATTTAGACCTGTGGTTGACGTCGTTATAATCCCCAAATCCCCTCCAGTAGCGACGATGTCTGCCAGAGAAGACGACCCGGTGGCGGATTTCTTCGCTGAAATTGATGAGTCAACCTTGAAGATCAGCTCCTCTCAAGAATCCCTCCTCGCCGGCTCCGGCTTCCTCGGGGAATCCGATGACGGTCTCCCGGCCTTCTCCTCCTCCTCTGACGGCCCATCCTCTCCCGTAAGTGAGTCCCTCCATGCCGCCGACCCTCCCGTCCTTCTCTGCTCTGTTCGTTCCTCTCCTTCTCGGTCCCCGGACCCCCGGGACCTAGGGTTGCACTCGTCTGGAACCCCAACCGTAAAAAGCCTCTCCCTGAATCTAGAGAAGACGGAGAAGTCAGATCTCCCTTCAGCTTTGTACTCGTCGTAGACTGTAGGAAACCCCTTCAAGAAAAATAAGTCCAAGAAGTCAAGGAAGCGTACTAGAGGCGCCAGGATCTGCTCACTAGAGAGCCATGAAGAGCTCGACGATTATGGGCCCCAGCTTGGACAAGGGTGGCCCCTGGCGACTCGTTGACATCATCCACATCATCCCCCGAGGTCTCACGGAACTACTTCAAGTCTCTGCTGCTAATGTTGTAGTTCCGATCCCACGGGTGCGGGCAGTCGCTGGCGTCGGAGGAGCGGTAGCTGAAGGACAAGATTTTAGGCGGCGGAAACTTGGGAGTTGGCTCCGCGCTCTGGTGCTGCATTCCACGATGTGGAAACCCTAGTTTGGTGGTCAGTGAGGACCGGAGGAGCTTGATTTGGGGGGGGGGGGGGGGGGGGGTCGGCATCGCTGAGAGATCCAGGACTGGATCGGAGAGATGAGATGCTACAAACATTGATCGAGAGGAGAAGGGAGGAGAGGATTTGGAGAAGGAGATCAGGGAATGGAAAGTGGGAGCGTGGGTTTTCGGATCTAAGAGGGGACTTAGGGCTGAAATGAGATGCAAAAGCGAGAGCGACGAGAGCAGCGAACCGATTATTCTGATAGCGATAAATATATAATTGTGTTTGAATCAATTAGCCCAAAATCGAAACCAGTTGTCCAGTGATATATATATATAATTCGGTTCGGTTTGATTTTTACAATTTTTCAAATTCAATAACTGAAATTGAAATCGAATTACAAAAATTTCGATTTTCAAAATCGAATCGAACCAAAAACCGAATAACTCGAAATAAATTAATTATTCGATTTCGATTCGATCGGTTAATTTGATTTTAACATAATAGTGCATACCCTATGGACAACTATATTTTCTTTGTTGTTTGATCTTCCTGTTTTGCGCCTCAACTGGCTGGATTGATTGATGTCACAAATCTTGATGTTCTTGGAAATGTCCAGACCGGAGGGTGAGATACAAAAGGAAGGGGTCAAATCTTCTCCGCGGTACCAAATGGCACTCCGTCTCCTGTCGGAACACTCCCCAAAAAAGACATGTACATCGTTGTGCTCAACGCCAGAACATAATTGTCAAAGAGAATAATTACATGCTGTACTGCGAATTTACAAAAATTATTTAACGTTGTTGTTATTAATAAAAAACAGTAGTTTTATAATATATATTTTTTGATTATCGGATAATTGATATAATAATAATTAAATTTTAAATTCTTAATTTCATAATATTAGATAATTGACCTTTTATACAAATTAAAATAATATAAATTATTTTTATATTAATTTAATAACTATCTAAATTAGAATTAAATAAAAAAATTTGATATTTTAATATTAATTTTAATCCGTAAAATCAAGTTAAAATAAAATATTTTTAAATATCTTAATCGGAATAATTATAAATTTATATTATAAAACGAATATTTTTCTATTATTAATAATAAAGTAAGTTTTTTTCGTAAATTTAAAATAAGACGGGGTGATTATTTGTCCAAAACTAAAAAAAATATATTTGTTTTCCTTCGACTCGGTAGCCAAACAGTAATCGTCAATGGAAATCCAACGAGACCGTGCCACGTTTTTTTAATTATTTTTTGTCTTTCAGTTAGACGCTACGTTGAGTCGGTTACAGGAGCCCTAAAATGGGAACGTGATGATGGCCTGAATGGTACCAGACCGGATGGAAACGTTGAAAGGAAACGCGCTCAAATAGGATTCGAATCGTTGATTTAAACAATTAATGAAACTGAAATACGGATGATAATTATAGATTATGGTAGTTAGTTAACGACTGTGGATTGTATAGAAAGTCGAGTTTTATTTCTTTTTTATTTACCGTTTTAATATTTAATCCAACACTCGAACTGCGTTTCCCATAGTATCCTATACCCGCTCGTTTCCCTTTGTTTTTGCCCGCGGAAAACGGTAGAAACAGCGAGCACCTCGCAAGAGACTTTCCATTTTCCGCAAGAAAAACCTGCAAAATAGAGAAAAACAATCCGAACAAGTATCCGGCGCTGGATCTCGGTCTCGAATTCTCCGGTGATTTTGATCCGATTCGGGTGGTATTTCGCACCAGAGATCTCTTCCGGATTGTTGCTGCTCAATCTTCCCGATTCCGATTCTTGGAGTAATTTCGTGATTTGCTTCAAAACCCTACTACTGTTCTTGAATCTGAAATTTAGCAGTACTCTGTTTGGAATTCGAGCACATGTTGGTGATTTGTTTGTAATACGGTTGCTTCGACAATATTTGTAGAAAATTTCGATCTTTTTTCATTCAAAGGAGGCTCCTTTTATCTCGTTGATTAGGGTTTTCTAGGGCTTCAGCACTCGATGCGTCAGATATAAGGTTTGAAGTCAGTGCCGGGGATTTGGGGCATTTGCTGTGCTTATGGGCTGCGTCTGCGCGAAAGAGGTCAACAGGGCGTACACCGAGACACATCGGGACCGTGCCCTAAGCAAATCCTCCCGCCGCTTCGTCGCCTCGTCTCGGAGGGAGGAAGTTGTCGTCTTGGATGCTGTTGGCGTCGCCAGCAACGATGGAAGCAGAGCGAGGCCCGCATCGAAGGAGCGGGGCAATGCTGTCGCCACACCAAAGGACCTGTCGCCGGTAGAGGGGGAGAAGAAAGCGGTGGCGGGTGTTCATCGGACGCGGAAGGGGCCTGGACACCAGAGGCGCGTTGGTGCTGATGGCGAGGGGAACGAGGGAAAACCGGCTTTGAGAGTTGGCGTGATGGATGGTGAGGAGCGTGGTCCAGGGATTTCTACCGTGCCGAATGGGTTTGTGGGGGAACATGTGGCCGCGGGATGGCCTTCTTGGCTTGCGGCGGTGGCAGCAGAAGCGGTGAAAGGATGGCTGCCTCGGAAAGCTGATTCTTTTGAGAAGTTGGAAAAGGTTTGCTGCTTTTTTCCATGTTTTGCTTTGGAGCTTCTAGCTATCTAGGTAAATACATATGATTTGGCACAGTGAAACAATCATATTTGAGATGAACCTCCAGCAATATCTTTTTTGTGATACTACTTGTGAAATGGTTCTATGGTAGTAAGTATATTTTACAAAACTAGTTTGTTGTGTTACTTAGGGAAATGCTATTTTTTTTGTAATTCTAGTAGGTTAGCTAATCATGACATATTGTTTCATGACGTGTTTCTTTTACATATTTTTTGTTGTTTCAAATGTTTGTATTTCTGATTTTTGTGAATGAGTACTTGCATTAAGTTTTTCACTTTTGTGAACTGCATGATCTAATCGCAGATCGGACAAGGAACCTATAGCAATGTGTATAGAGCACGGGATCTTGAGAAGGGCAAAATTGTTGCTCTAAAGAAAGTACGATTTGCAAATATGGATCCTGAGAGTGTACGTTTCATGGCCAGAGAAATTCATATTCTTCGGAGACTTGATCACCCAAATGTTGTGAAACTTGAAGGTTTGGTTACGTCACGAATGTCATGCAGCTTATACCTGGTATTTGAGTATATGGAGCATGATCTTACTGGGCTCACGGCAAATCCTGGCATCAAGTTTATGGAGCCACAGGTCTGTTTGTTTGGGAGTGTGAATATTTCCCTTCCATGAGCTGTTCTAGTGCTTTTTCATTTTTCACTGTGTTCTCATTGGTTATCATCTTCATTTGAGATGCAGATAAAGTGTTACATGCAACAGCTACTTCGTGGCCTTGATCATTGTCACAGTCATGGAATCTTGCATCGAGATATAAAGGGTTCTAATCTTCTTATTGATAATAATGGGATCCTTAGAATTGCAGACTTTGGCCTAGCGACAACTTTCAGTCCTGGTCAAAAGCAGCCATTGACAAGCCGTGTTGTGACTTTGTGGTATCGCCCACCTGAGCTTTTGCTGGGTGCTACAGAGTATAATGTCTCTGTTGATCTGTGGAGTGCTGGTTGCATCCTTGCTGAATTGTTTGCTGGGAAGCCCATCATGCCAGGAAGAACTGAGGTATGCCTGCCTATTTGCTTAATTTCTGTTATTTTCAAGATTGCACACGAGCATGTGGAAGTCATGCATTGGGATGACAATGCCCTTACCAGTCCTATCTGGAAAGTTACAAAATTGGTTGATATGGTCACTTAGTTCAAAATTTATTGGTTGACACACAATAATTGGGTCAAACCTGTAGACAATGAATGTCTTCTCCAGAGCACTGCAGTCTATTTATTTGCTCCTGAAGGGCTGGTTATTTCCATTAATCTGTGGTCCTTGAGAATGTGGCTGATTTGATTCTTTCTTTTGAGTGCAAGGTGCTTGCGACTAGCATATCTTATACTTTGTAGTTTAAATCTCTTGTAGGTGGAGCAGCTGCACAAGATTTTCAAGCTCTGTGGCTCACCATCTGAGGAGTACTGGAGGAAATCAAAATTGCCACATGCAACTATTTTTAAACCACAACATCCTTATCGACGCTGCCTTTGTGATACATTTAGAGATTTTCCTTCCTCAGCTTTAGCACTTTTGGATTCTTTGCTTGCAATTGAACCAGCAGATCGAGGAACAGCTGCTTCGGCTCTTGAGAGTGAAGTAAGAATTGGTCTTTTCATTTGTGGCTTTACAAGTGATTCAATAGTCATTATTGTTATAGTTATAATGCTAGTTTTGAAATTCTATGAGAAGCGATGCTGTTTTATTCATGGAATTTGTGTGAGTGATAAACATCATTTGCTTGTTGTTTTTATTTTAATTTTGCTCTGATGCATTTTTTTATTACTTTTTAGATCCCAGTTGATTGTTTTACTTTTTCAGTTCTTCACATTGAAGCCTTTTGCCTGTGATCCTGCAAGTTTGCCTAAATACCCCCCTAGCAAGGAATTGGATGCTAAACTTCGGGATGAGGAGGCCAGGAGGTATCTGTCATATTCACCTTAAATAATTGCTTTATGGAAATTGCTCTATCTATGAGTGGTCATGAGCACAACAAGTACCTAAGAGTAACATTCTGTTATTTATAGGCAAAGGGCAGCAGCTTTGAAGGGACGTGGATCTGAATCTGGAAGGACATCAAGAGAACCGAAAGCAGTTCCAGTGCCAGATGCCAATGCAGAACTCCAGGTTTCACTCCAGGTATTGTCATTGTCTATCTCATTAGGAAAGGGAATATGTTAACTGCCATGCAATGGTACCTGGAGATAATGCTAGCTGGTTATTGATGCTTGTTACCCTTGAGATAGAGTCTATCTTTTCACTTCAGAATGTCAAAATCATAGAAGAATGCAACTACAGTTTTCTGTTTCCTGCCTGTCTTGCACCTTTTGGTCTAAAGCAAGCAGTTGAAATTTTAAATTCACAATAAACCATCCTAGATGTTTCCCTTCTGGGAAATCAATTAGGGCTAAAATGCGACATTATTTAATGATCTATGGACCATGAATTTGCAGTTAGGTGATCTGATGATTAAGGAGAGATCTTTCAGATGAAAATTAGCCTTTAAACACAAGGATTCTATATGTGAATCTGGTAGCAATTATGCTTACCACCTGATAAAAGCACCATCTTGAGAATTGCATATTTACTAGGGGGAGTGTTCATTTTGTGATTTTAGCTGCTTTTAAGTTTTAGCTGTTGTTTATGCAGAAGAGACAAGTGCAGGCAAATCCAAACAGCACTAGTGAGAAGTACAATCCACAAGAGGAGAGTGCATCAGGGTTTCCAATTGACCCTCCTAGAGCGACAGCACAAAATGGCTTCTCTCATTCCGGCCCGTTAGTACACCCTGGTGCATTTCAATCTTTAGGGAATAAGAAGGTGGATGGTGAAATTCAATCAGTGTCTGGCCATTCATCAAGTACATTGAGGGCTGCAAATGTTCGTCAGATGAGGACACCGAGGTCTTTCAGGCAAGAGGGAGGTGCTGACTTCTCAAACTTATCTGGTCTGATGGCAGCTAGAAGTAGTGCAAACCCCAGATATGGCCAAGTTGGTGGGGCCGAAGCCTCTGAGAAATTGTTTGATAGGTCTTCCCACAAGAAAGATGGACAACTAGGAAGCAAGGATTCCCCAATGGTAAGTTCATTATTGCCTGGAAATTTTGGAGCCAATCTTGATGAGGTTAATATTGTTGCTTGATCTTGAAGTCCCACAAGTCCTATAAGAAAAAGCCTTCGGAACTTGGCTGTAATCATCGATTTCTTCCGCAGGCCATTTTTACACAGGATAAAAAAAATAGTGAATGGACAATAATCTTTTAATAATGTATATCTAGGGTCTGTAAATAGGAAAATGCAAGTGCTGATAAGTATCTAATTGATTGATATCTTTATTTTTGCCTGTTCTGCAACTATTGTGTTTTTTGTTTAGATTTTCCTTCAACAAGTAACCAGTGTTTACATGTAGTCCTCAGCAATTTTGCTATCAGCCATTATTTTCCAGTAGAAAGGTAGAGCCTTCTACTTTATGCTTAATATTTTCATGTTCAAAATTTTCAGGGCTATAGCACAAGGAAACACAGAATCCATTATTCTGGGCTATTGGTTCCTCCAGGTGGTAATATGGAAGAAATGCTCAAAAAGCATGAGAGGCAAATCCAGCAGGCTATACGGACAGCTCGCCTTGATAAAAAAAATAACAAAAAAAACTCCAGGGAGAATGGCAACTTTGAAGTGTTGCTCTATCCTGGCAGGACTGGCAATTCTGCTGTTTGAGAAACTCAATTCACAATACATCTCCCCACTATAAGGTAGCACACAACCTGAAGCTTGAATTACTATCGTGAGTCATTCATAGGACAGATCTGCACAGGTGTTCTTTTGTAACTAAAATCACCGGATAGTGTTTTACAGAAGTGTTGGTGATTATTAATGGTTCTCTTCAAAATTATTGGCTTCAGATGCCCTGCTGTAAATAAATGTTTAGCAACTGCAAGTTGTATAGTTCAGTGCACGCCAGATATTGTTGTTGGTTACATACTATAAAGCTCCTGATCATTAATATTTAATCGCCAGTGGAAATTGCATAATTGAAAGGAGTAAGTTGTTGGATTCAAGGGGGAAGGTGTTATCATTTATTGCGCAAAAGCTGAATATCCATTGGAGAAAGAAGAGGGAAAAAAATAACACATAAGAAATTAATAAATAAAATTTTGATATCACAAATTTTTATAAGAGATTAATTAATTTAAAATGTATGTTTTACTATCTCACTATATGAAATCTTTAAATAAATAGAGTATTTATAAGAGTGATTTAATTGAATTTAAAAGAGTAGAAAATTGATATAAATAAAGATTTGATTTATTAATTTAAATATTTTTAGTAGAAGGCAAATTCAAATAAAGATGTTGGCATGAATCTTTCAATGGAAAGTCTTATTTGCAGGCTTAAATAAAAACTTATAATTTATTAATACCTGCTGTTGATGATTTAGCCACATCAATACATGCAAACATAATTTTTACATATGTTCAATTATGTGTTTTGATTTGTGACGCAGCCTGGAATAATTCAGCTCGCAGCAAGTAGTTATCAACTTCATGAAACAACATAACTCACTTGTAGAAGCTTAATATTGAGTATTGGAGAAAGACTTGCTCATGATAGAAGCTTCACAAACTTTCTGTGCAATCAGCAGGCAAAAAAAATACCACTTGATATGAAGCGTAGAATTTTACATTTGAATTATAAATAAAAGCTAAAAAAATAATGCATAATCTGCTAATTATTACTACAATGCACTAATATTGCCCTACAGTGAGTAAATTTGTGCTTTATTGAGGAGAATTAAGTCATTGTGGAGAAATAGTAACCTGTCTTCAGACTAACCAGTCTTCTGTACGGTAGGTTCATATCCAGCCACAAGCACAGGGTCAAGAGCTATCCTGCTCGGGTTTTCTGCTCAGCTATAAATACTTGCCCCCCATCAGCTGTAGAATCTCCTTCCACAAAACCAGATGAATCTTCTGATGCTGCACCAATTAAATAAGAGCTGCATGCTGCAACAACCCAGTAACCTGACTTTATCTCCTTGAACAACTGATCAAGCTGCCATCCAGCATAACCTGAAAAGAATCTAAAATCTCGAGGACTAAGGACCCCTTTCTTCACGAGTTCTATAGCCTCGTCTAAAAGGTTCTTGGCACCGAAGCAAATCCCTGGTACTATATTTTCAAAGCCTTGGAGGGATGGAACTTCCCTGCTTGTCACCATGAACATGCTTGCATCAAGTGGTCCTCCGAAATGAACAGAGAAATCAGCGAAAGTGGTCGCAAGATCTGGGTTTGGTCTTTGCATATGCTTGATCTTGTGGAATGGACGATTGATGATGACTCCAAATGGACCTTCGCTTAGGTCCTCAATTCCTAGTCCAAAGAGAAGAATTACAGTTCTCTCAAAATTGCGAACCCCATCAAGCTTATCAGTGGCAATGAGTGCACACCCAGTTTCTGGCATGGGAAGTGGGTGTGCCCACTTCAGACCAAGTCGGTTGGGTGGCTTGTACATGGCATTGTCTACAGAGGCATTGGGATTTACTACAAGCACCTGGATAAGGATTGCAAAACATAACAACATCAAACAGTTTGATTGTTTCCGGTTTAACATTCACACTGGCATAATAGCCACTATCCATGTTAGCAGTTCAGAAGACAAAGCGATAAGGAAAGAAACTAAGGATAACCTCAATACATTCAAAGGAAAATGGACAATATGGTGAGGTGAACAAAAAGGGAACCATCCAAATTTAAATCTTAGTTTAGCTGCACCAACACCGGAGTTGCTTTAACCAACACATAACTAGTATAACTCATGGGTTTCAACTGAGGTTGTAATTAGTAGAGCATACAATCCACTAATAAAAATTTCTAGTGTTCAGCTGAGTAGCATACAATCCACTCATAAAAATTTCCCGTGTTCAGTCACTGGAATAGCATGCGATCTAGTCATAAAAGTTTACAGTGTTCAGCAGAGTCGAAGCATATGATATAAACTGCTATTACTGATTTAAAATTTTAGCTCACCTCCCCTCGAGCAACAAGATTTGCTCTGAAGTTTCGCCAGTCTGACAACAAGGAATCATCAGGTAAATGAAAACTTTCGTCAGTTGTTATCTTTTCGGCAGCTGGATTTGTTTCTTCAGGACCATCTCCACCAGAAGTTGATGGATCATTGTTGCCTGCAGAATAGAAGATGATTCAATATACTAGGTTAATTTCTCCGCTTCTGGAAATTGATCTTATTTCCTCTTGATTATCGACCGAAATAACGAATAAACCAAGAAATCCTTACCGGAAGAAGATAAATCATCGGGGTTCTCTCTACCAGCCGCCATCGCCGTGAAAACCCGGCGACACTCCGACAAACAAGGAGATCCAATCTTGCTCTTCGAAACCGTAATCTTGGAGACTCCGCCGAATCCAAATCCATCGTCCAACCCGGCCTCCACTGGAGGAGCTGCGGCGCTACAACGCGCTTCTCTATCTTCCTCCCAGCCTCGCATGCCGGTACCCAGCCCTTGAGCTTCAGCGCCCCAAACACCATGGCCGTAATTCGGAGATCTAGGGTTAGGGTTTCCGAAGCTCCGCTCCGATCTTCGATCGAGGAAGTTCGAAACGAAGACGAAGACGAGGAAGTTCGGAACTGCGAGGCGGGGGCCAAAGTCACTCGCCAGCATGAATTAGCCAACTTTAACCGCCCCACTGGTAAAGGACTGGGACAAAAACCTGCTTACTTTTAGATATGAAAATGATAGTAATACTAATGTTTTATAATTTTTTTATTTTTAAAAAATAAAATTACTATAATACTTTTTATTTTTATTTTTTGTATATATGTATTTTATAATTTTTATTAAATAAATATGAATATTTTTTAGTTATTTATAATAAGTATCATGTTTCATAATCAAATAAAATCAAAATAAATATCTAAAAATAAAATCTCAATAATAATATCTTCAGAAATAAAATAATATATAATAATTTTTATATAATTTATTAATCAAATTAATATTTAAATACAAAAAAATAGCCCTAGTCCATTACCAAACCGGTCCGCCGGATCCGACTTTCCCATCGAGCTTATCGAATTCCTTCCGGATCCGACAATCCACACCCGATACTCGGTTTTCTTTTTTAATTGTAAAATAAAATAGATCCAGGTCAGAATTAAGTTTTAAAAAACAGGGATTACAAAAAGATAATTGCATTCAATTCCAATATCCGTTTTCAGTGAGGACTGCAGATTCATTTTCCAGTATTAATGGTGGACAGTCGAGATTAGCTCGGAGCTGAATCGATTATAAAAATTATAATTTTAATAATTAGTGTGTCATTTAAAAATTTAACTATTAATCAGATGAAAATATGAACCTCTAAGGAATTTTTTAAAAAATCATCAGATAATTATCCTAAATACACGAAGTAATAAAGACGAAATCCAACCATCTTGGAACGCTGTATAGACAATATTTTGTTATCCACTAATAGAGTTATTAAGTAATTAACATCGCTCATTGAGCTTGCATGCGTACACGCTAATCATTCTCCGGCGGAGTCTCCACGGTGGGCGGCTCCGGAGGGAACACCACCACCGGCGGCGGCGGGCTGGTCACAGGCGTCCTCGGCGGGAATGGGATGGGGAAGGGGATGGGCGGGACCGGCACGGCATAGCCGCACAGCCCGTAGAGGCAGCGGGCGCCGAGCGGGCACCGGTTGGCGCAGGTGCCGCAGTGGAAGGGGTTGATCATGGTGTCCACGCAGAAGCCTTTGCAGCAGCGCCACGAGAAGGGGCACCGGATGCCGCAGAGCCCGCAGTTGTTGGGGTCGGAGCTCACGTCGACGCATCGGTTCCGGCAGCAGAGGCGGCGGTTGAAGAAAGGCGGGAAGCGCTCCCGGCACATCCACGGCCGGAACCAGCACCCGCCGTGCCGCTTCTTCCGGGCCGCTGCGAGCCATGCTGAGCCGTTGGTCTTCTTGAACTCATGACCATGCAGAGCATGGGTGAGCTCTAGGGTTAGGGTTAGCAGTGAAAGAGCAAGAAGGATGGAGAGTTGGGTCCTCATTTGCTTGAGAGGTGTTCTTGAGAGGGGGGGTGGGATGTTGTTGGTGTTTATATAAGGGGGAGAAAGGAGACATTTTTAGCTTGTATTAGGGTTAGGGCACGATGGAAGTGTGTTTGCCTTGCATATATATGACAATTTTGAGGGTTTTGCATGTTGTGCATGACTCGTGACATGAAGGTTTTTGTGTTTAGATTGTAACGGCTAACAGAAAGTTATGAAAAGTCTGAAATTTCAAAAAGGTTAAACTTGTTCGAGGTATCACCATAGCTGTTGTTCTGATTATAAATGAAATACAACAATTTCTCTTTTATTTTTGATGAATTTTGTTACATTTGTCATGGAAGAGGTGTGAGTAAATTAGTTAGGTTGAAGTTAGAACAAGTCAATAATTTTTTTTGTCTGAGTCCAATCCCAATCCCAGCATGACAACAAATGGCGGATCTAACTGGCTCTCGATTCACCCACATCACAGGAATAATAGTACAATGCATGTGCCTAGTAATGTGATGCACCAACAGAGCAGGACATCTTACCAAAAATGGAAAGCAAAAATAAAATGTCAACTCTGAGCTTTAAAACAAAGCCCTTGCCTCCATCCCATGCACATCTTGTTGATCACTTGGAACAATGTTGCAGCTTATGAGTTGCACAAAATTGAACATGTAAAATGAATAGTTGATTATAGTACTCAAAAAAGTTCATTGGTCTGGCAAAATTTACTGAGTGCCACAAATGAAGCATAAAGAAGACTGTCCTGGTACACAAGCAAAAATTATCTGGACCGCAATCTCTGGAAAGAATTTCTAACTGACAAATAGATAATATGAATTTTCAATGAAATCTCATGGTAGAATTATTCTCAGCTTTTCAGTATGAGTTTCAAACTCTGAGTTGGTCACGAATATGGAAGTGGGATTGCCTGGAGATGGAGGATTCTGAATCAGCAAGGAAACATGAGGACTGGCTTTACTTCGAGCAGCGGGATCTGTTGCAGATAAGATTTCAACATGCTCAAGGCCTAGTTGCCTCTTTTTCATGTCAATGTTTTCCAGGAGAACCTCAATCTCACCAAAGGGAAGCTTCAATTCAAGAGCTTGAGGACCGATGGTCAGGGCTTCATCCTTCTTAAACTTTAAACTTCAGGAAAAGGCTTGCATTGTTTCTGAATCTGTTTAAAGTTTGTGTCCTGTCCGACGTCACTACTTTTTGAAGTCTCCAGAATTTCTTGGTCAGGCTTAAAGGTTTGTTTTTCTGGGTCAAATTTACTTTGGAGTATCCTCAAAAGTTCCTCCTTCTAGCCATCATACTGCTCATCTACATCAATAAGACCAACAGTGAAATTGTTCTCTTCTGCTGGAGGTGCAGAAATGCCCTTCTTTGGCTTTTTAGAACCAGAAACCTGCTTCTGAAGCAGCTTCCTCATCTATACTATTGAGTCCTGCAGATACTTGTTAGCAATCTTGAGAGTAAGGTTTGGAGCATCTGCTGTAGGCCAACCAGCATTTACCATGAAGCCATCGTTCTGCAAGAGGTTTTTCCATACATACTCTGCATAGTGCAGACAGATGGAGTGACAAGCCTAGTCTGCACATTCATAAACCACCACAACAAGTCATGGTTCATGCCCCCTGAGCTACAAGAAAATCAGTACTATCACTAGCAGCCTGAAGATCATAGAATGCAGTTTTGAGAGCTTCTCTGAACATGAAATCTTTGTAGTGCTGTTCAGTAGATCTTACTGCAATGCTTATTTCATTGGCAAATACATGATCAGCATAAGTAGCAGGTGGTCCTGTTCGCAGAGATGATTTTGCAGCCAATACTTCTTCCATCCCTGAAATTTCCTTGGTAAACATCAGTATAGAAGAATTTGCAGTTTCAAAAACAAAGTTTGCATCATCCATTCCATCCCCGGCATCTGCAAGAGAAAATCTGGCGGCATCGGACGAAAATTCCTGTATACCCTGATGAAGGGTGCTGAAATTTCCCGTGGACTTGCACATCTTCTCAGAATTAAGCATGATATGGCTATTGCAACGGAACACACTAGGCCACCGGTGCTCCGGCAAGATGGCAGTGTGGTTATAAATATGAAATGTCAGATGATTTTGGATCAGGTCTTTGCCTGAAACACGGGGATCAAAGGGGTACCAATAGTCAAACTCTTGCTTCATATTCTTAAGGATAGGCAATGGGATGTCTGATCTGGGGACAGACCCACCACAGAAAATATACTCCCAAAGCTCGTCTGTCATCTGCTCTGATTTCATCTTAGAACAATCCTTCCCATACACGTTCCCATTTTGCAAGAGATTAAGAGCAGCCCTCTGGGTAATGATAATACATCAGTATCATTTATTTCAAAAGCCCGGTACTTCCCATCTGGCAGTACCCATGAGTTTGTTTGTCCATACGTTGTTTCTGGCATCAATTGCAGCAGTCAAATAAACCTTCCTACCTTCCAAGGCCTTTCAGCTGTGGTGGAAAAGGAGGAATCACCTCCATCTTGATTAGAACATAATCTTGTGGTTGAACACCTTCCCCTGACGCTCTATCATGGTCTGCACAAGGTTGCCCATGGAGTGGAGAATAGATTGTGTATCTCAAATCCTTCACAATCTTTCCTATGTTCCACAATATTCTAATTTGCCACTGGACAAAGGAATCATAATATGGATTCATGTCAGTTGTTACGAGAGTGCCTCCAGTCAAATCCCAAACCAAAAGCCTTCAGGTCTTCTACAGCAAGAGGAGGGAAGTGGGTTAGCCAGTGATATCGGTCCACAAACTTGTGAATCTCATTCTCTGGAATCCCAACTTCATAATCTCCCATTGTGACTTGTCACCGCCAGACATAGCAGCTGCCTTAGACCTCTTGCTTTTAAACTTATCAGGTGCAACCATGTTGCCTTCTTCAGCAATGGTCATTTCAGCAACTTCTTCTGCAGGAGCATCATCTTCCACCGATGGAAACACCGGTGGACAACCACATTGTTGAATCTCCCTAGTGAGCTTGTCTGCTGATGCTTTTGTTGGCATTCCATTGCAGTGGAAAGCAAATGACAAGAGCACATTTCAGCAACACAGATGATGGAAGGCCACAGCAAATTCCGGCTTGGATAGCTAGAAGGCATGGCCCAAGTGCAATGAACCATTCATGCATGGGTAAGGGAAATTACCAAAAAATTTCTCCTCAGGCTCAGGAGCTTGCTGCAGGACTCTGCATTGAAGATTCACTGCTCCTCCCATCGCTTATGAACCTCCGACTGGACTCTAAGAAGCAGGTCTCTCCTTGCGAAACTCCTCCCACAGTCTGTATTTGTTGCCATTTTGTTATGAAAGAACCAATGACACCACCACGTTATGATTATAACTTATCAATATTTGATTCCGAAATTCAAGAAATCAAACAACATCAAAAGTTAACTTTAGAATTAGAGCCAGACTTCAATTAGACACGATTACATTCCAAATCAAGATCGAAGACTACAACTTGAAATGGACTTGGATCGAAAGCAATCCTTCAAGAAAACGAAAGTTTGATGGAAAAAACCATCTTTTATTCTATCAACATGCAAAACAAATATATACGCATACAAATCCATCGAAAATAAAATAAAAACTAAAAAAAAGATAAATAGAAAATAACAATGTAAAGACACAAGTTTGGAGACATTTTGACCAAAAAAAATCAGAGAATCCGAATAATCAGAACCAGAACAATAAACTGGAACGTTTGCTGATAATCAGCAAAAGGGCGCAAAAAACTAACAAAAAATGAATAAAAATGGAAAAGAAGAAATTCGAACTATTAACTGCGTTGAGGAAACAATGAAAGGATCCTGACCTGATTGGAAGCTTGCATCCAAGAGCAGGGCCTCGGAGGAGGCGCAGCAGAAGAGCCAGCCGAAAACGGAGCCGCCTTTGCCTCCCAGCTCTCGCAAAATCTACAGAATTACAGTATCGTACGAAGCCGAAGACCGGCTGACCAGGACGGTTAGTAGTGGCCCGACGGATCGGTTTGGGTTCGGGAAAAATAACTCGACCGGTCCCATTCGGTTCGGGTCAAGCCCGGTCCTGGTCCGTGATTTTCTGAATTAATAATGATATAATTGTGATTTTCCCTTTGACTGTTCATTAAAATACCGATATTGCCCCTATCTTCGTGTGACCTATAGTTTGAGCATGTGGGCACTTTGGCCATTTTAGCACCTGGAAGAAACTTGAAAAAAGAAACGGGTGGGAAGGACGCACAGTGCTTTTCTGGATCGTCGAAAGCGTGCCCCCCAGAAACCCTAGGCAGTCCCAAAATCCCCAAAATGAGCAACGAATAGTATGATCGCAATCGATCCTCGTTCGCTTTTTCTCTTAGTTTTCTTTGATTTTCTGTTGTTTTATTTCCTTGGACTCGATCGTTTGCTGTTCCATTTTTTTGCAGCGACTACCTGTTCAAGCTGCTCCTGATCGGAGACTCCTCCGTGGGGAAGTCGTGCCTCCTTCTCAGATTCGCGGTAAGTCCCGGTTCTGATGCTAAAAGATGCGACTTTGATGTAAAGTTCGTTTCTTAATTTGATGGGATGAGAAATTGGGATTTTTGGTTTACAGGATGATTCGTACGTGGATAGCTACATCAGCACCATTGGGGTTGATTTTGTGAGTCTTTTTTGAATATGATTGGTTTGGATTTTTGGAAGTTTGCGTGATTATGTGCATTTTTCCGATTGAAATTTTTTTTACTTCGGCAGAAAATCAGGACTGTGGAGCTCGAGGGGAAGACAATCAAGCTGCAGATTGTAAGTGTTTTGAGGTTTTGAATGTTATTTAGTTTGTCAATTGTTTGATTTGCATTGCATGGAATCAGTAGATTTTATCCATATCTTGGTTTTACTTAGCTGCTGGTGTAGAGTCTTTTTCACTAATTGAGATTGGGTGGTTGCAAGGGATTGGAGAATGGTGGCCCATCCTTGACACCCTACCACAAGGGATCTTGTTATGTTGCTCATGCTCTCCGTTCCAAACTTATTGGTGTTGTTGGGTTGGGTGTTGTTGATGTTGATAACCTTTTATTTTATGCAAAAAGGTGTCTTTGGAGGCACCCATTCTACCTACTTACCTGTCATGAAGTGGCTTGTGAGCAACTTCGTAATTTGCAAATCATGATAATTGTCTTCTGGTAGAAAGCTTTAATCTTCAGTGGAAGCTTGAATAAGGCTGTGCTTTTGTGGTCTTATAGAGAGTTTATAGAATTAGAGTTATCTAGCTCATGTATGCTTCCTCCAGTTTATGTAAATATAAAACTTTGAGTATCTTTTTGACAATTTACTATTTACAACTAAAATACAGTTTTATGTTTTAGTTTAACCTTTACTGCTTAACTTCCCCTTGTTTAGTGGGACACTGCTGGACAAGAGCGATTCAGGACTATAACCAGCAGTTATTACCGCGGAGCACATGGGATAATTGTAAGTATTTCCCTTTAAATCATTGTAAATTTTCAATTTTTGTGAAAAATTTATTATAATAATCTATTTTTATGTAAATCCCATGCTAGATGTTTCATTTCTAGCATTCTGATAGCATAAGGTATACCATTTCGATATCCAACCCATATAAAAAGCTTTCATCCTTGGAAGCCATATTTTCTTCATTCATGGTACTTTTTCTGAGAATCAAGATCTAATAATTAACTGCTGACATGAGATCTTTCCAGATTGTATATGATGTCACAGAGATGGAGAGCTTTAACAATGTCAAAAATTGGCTTAGTGAAATCGATAGATATGCAAATGACAGCGTGTGCAAGCTCCTTGTTGGTAACAAGTGTGACCTGGTTGAGAATAAAGTCGTGGACACTGGAAAGGCAAAGGTAATAAATCAGAAAGTCTTGTTCCTATGCATGATCTAAATTTTGCTTTCTCATGTTCAGGACTGCTATCTGTTATATTGGCACTTGTGTAATGTTATTTAAGGCATGGATAATCTGATTATGTGAATTTTGAACACTAAAAAAGCTTAGCTTGAATGGCATATTATCTGTAAAATTAATTTGTTTGTACATAAGCAGATAGAAAAAGTGAAAAGAAAACCTCTTGGTTTTAGTTTCTGCTGATTTGGTTTGTGCTATATTTCCTTCACAACAGGCATTTGCAGATGAGCTAGGTATGCCTTTTCTTGAGACAAGTGCAAAGGATTCAATTAATGTGGAAGAAGCTTTCCTGACCATGTCTGCAGAGATTAAGACAAGGTAAAAATGTAAAATACCATTAGCAATTGGTGTAAGTCTTTATTGGCAAATGGGTAATAAAACAAAAAGAAACTGTATCTTGAAGTTTCATGCTTTCTGCCTACATATATTTGATATTTTCCTTTCAATTCATATCACCGTATTTTTTGACATTTGTACGTCATTATTTACATGCTATTTTGATGTTGGTTTATCCATCCGTGCAGGATGGGAACCCAGCCTGCTGGTGGTACAAAACCAGCAAACACTGTGCAGATGAAGGGCCAGCCAATCCAGCAGAAGAGCAATTGTTGCAGTTAGGTTGCATCCATGTATTTCTGTTGTGCGTTGGCCTAAAAAGTTGGAAAAAATAGCCATTATATGAGAATGTGATGTACCTGGCTTCAATGCTTAATGACCAGAAAGATCACCTTGTTGTCCAAATATTATATGCTCTCATCGATTATCAGTACCAGAAAAAATCTACTTATATGTAACTCTAGTGTCTGCTTTTCAAATGTCATCAAATGTGCCATGAGAATTACTGCTTTACAAATTTCACCAAATGTGCCACTATTATATATATTTTTTTCTTGGCAGCTAACTGTTTCAGTTGGTGAGAAATTGCAGTAATAGCAAGCATTCAATGGAACCATGCACGCAGGTGGCTAGCCAGTGATACGCATGGACATGTATTTTTCAGAAGCATTACTTAAGCACAAATTTAAACATGTTTTATAATTTCAAATCAAAAAGCTGCCTAGTGACTCTGCCAGCAGCACTAGGAAATTTGAAAAAGGAACCTAGTTTCAAGTTTTGATTCAAACAACTATACTGTTATCCTCGGCATAGTTTAATTTGTGCTGCACATGATGTACAAGTAAGATATTCCTAATTCCACTTGGCCCTCAGAACAACAGTAAATTGATTCTCTCAATCCAGAAGTTGCATTTCTTCTGCTTTCTAGCTGGAATACGAGTTCACGTATCTATCAAACAGAAAACCGAAAGAAAACAGAAAACCAAAAGAAAGCACACACGATCCAATACAACAGCATGAGCAATCTCAAGCAAGTTTCTGAAGCCAACAATGCACAACAAATTACACAGCTGAAGCTTTGATCAGTTCTACGTCGAGCAGCACTGCTTCTTCGCACTGTCAGCTTCTGTTGCTGACACTACAATTGTCTTTCCTTCTTTGACGCCTCCAGCAGCTCCTGGACCCGGCTCCTCTGCAGAGGATAGAGTCTTCTTACTGATTATCCTGTATATCTCAGCAAGTATCATCTGAAATGCCTTCTCGACATTTATAGCCTCAAGCGCAGAGGTCTCTATGAAGGAAAGCCCTTCCTTCTCGGCAAAGCTCTGTGCATCTTCGGAAGCAACAGCTTGGAGGTGCTTTAGGTCTGTCTTGTTGCCGATGAGCATGATGACAATGTTGGAGTCAGCATGGTCACGGAGCTCCTTGAGCCACCGACTCACATTATCAAATGTTGTGGGCTTGGTCACATCATAGACTAGGAGTGCTCCAAGAGCACCACGGTAGTAGGCACTGGTTATTGCCCGATACCGCTCCTGGCCTGCTGTGTCCCATATCTGGGCTTTTATTGTCCTCCCCTCCACCTGAAGGGCACCAGAAACATAAAAAAAATAGGAACAAAAAAAAGGTATAGAAAGAAGAGACAGATGTTTCAACTAGACGTCCAACAGTTGGTGAAAATAGGAAAGAGTAAACTTGAAAAATTAGTCAAGAAGATAACTGCGGAACAGGTTAACACTTATCATGTTCGACCACAAACCTGCATTCATTTAGCTGTGAAATGTGGAAAAAACAGCCACACCATCAGTCACAAGGGCTTCTTTGAGGCCAGAGTCCACGCTTTCTACTTGACTTGAGAGAGACGGAAATAGAAAAATAACCAGACCCTTACTCCAGAGAAAGTAAAATTAGTTGTCCTGACTTGTGAAAGTTAGCTGAAGACCAGGAACTATCAGCAACCTTAATGAATACATGTGTCTTGATATTTGCTCAGTATTCAACTCAAAATGCTCTCAACCCCAAGTTATTCAACACAGTATTCTCAAACCTAAAAAGTTATTCCTCTCACCAAACATTTAATTACAAATTCTTCGCATAATAAATCCATCACAGAAAATGTGTTCTAACTATGATAGGGTCTTTCAGAGGCCCAAAGTCCAATCTAGCTAATTTTCATGTATGCAACCATTATTATACTACTGCTCTTCAACAATTGTTCCACAAATTGTCTGCTGCCTAACACTGAAATGGCCTGACAACATAATGCAAAACAAGGCAAAACATCACCGTGCACTAAGATATCTCATATCTAAATAAAATCAGATGCATTCCAGCTCTAGTGAACTTTCTTGCCCCGAGTAAATACTGGTTGTTCAACTACACAATATCCTAGTGCAAAAAAGCTACTCGGTGTTCAAATAATTTTCCCTATCAAATCAGACAATGAAATTACACTCTAACATGATTCTACAAAAGAGAATAGAATTCTATGTAGACTAGCAAGACAGTACAATGTTTAGGAGGTAAAAGGAACAAAAAGTGCAAGATCAAACTAGACTAGTAGGATTGCTTTTCCTTTTCAGTACATTACATGCATTTTTTATTTTACTCAAGAGCTCTTGGTCAAATCTAATGTCTCAAAATATAAAATTGATTAAAGTAGATTCTATTTATATAAGAAACTAAACAAATTTAAGAAGTAAATTATACAGGATTTCTCTTTACCCACATGTTCCCAATTTATTGCTTCTTCATTTGCAATTATAAACCACAACCATATCTGTAAGTTAATTTTGATTGAGCTAATTTTTTTTCTCTTAGAACCAAACTTGGTGTTCCTTGAAAAGTTTTGGGACATGTCCTAAGCATATAAGTTAATTCTTTGAATACATGCTCCAAAGAACAAAGATGCATTAGTTGTGTTGTCATGTACTTTGCCGTAGGTGAATTCCTAAACACAGATTGCCTCAATAAAAGAAGGCATGCATTTATCAATCTTACAAACCTTCATTCTTCTGATGCACCATGATGGTATTGGGAATATAACACCTAACTCTACCTAGATTACCAGTTGCATAAAAAGTAGCCCCATTGTCCTGTAATGTTTTGAAACTTTCTATAGCCTATAATGCCTCTAATTGCAATTGTTGCTGCCTCAAAGTTGAACTACTTACCAAATCCTGTGCTTACACATCATTTGCTATCTCAATTTTGAATAATCAACAACCTCGATAAAACTAGCTAACAGGGTCTCCAAAATCTCCTAGATTAACATGCCTTTGCATATTTGCATTGAACTTGTTTGAAGGACCAAAACGTCACAGATTCATCATCCATTTTTCAAGTGGACAACAATCGTCATTTATTACAAAGAAAATCCAGTACAATCTATCTTCAATTCCAACAAGCTTAATCAATTAACTCATTATTTACTTCCCTCGCGTACTCCCACAATAAATTCTACTGCGTACCACCAAACCAGCAACAGATCTGCAACTCGACAACTCCGGAGAAGCAGATCTCGCACAAAAATCCCATCCAAATCGCACAAACAGTACGGCAAACCACAAGATCAGAATCAAAACACACAGATCGTGAAAAGGACAGCGAAACGAAGCACAGAGAGCGGTGATTACGGACCTTGAGGGTTCGAGTGGCGAATTCGACACCGATGGTGGACTTGGACTCGAGGCAGAACTCGTTGCGGGTGAAGCGCGAGAGCAGGTTGGACTTGCCCACGCCGGAGTCTCCGATGAGCACCACCTTGAACAGGTAATCGTACTCCTCCTCCGGCCGCCGCGCCATGCCCTCCTCGTAGCTGCTTCTCTCTCTAGCTGCAGCGGTGAATGGCGACTGGTGCGACTGATCTCTCTCAGTCTAGTGCGAAAGAAAGAGAGAGAGAAGTTCGGTTGTTCACCAAATGCTCCTCTAAATATTTCCCAAAATACACCCAATAGTGAAGAGGCGAAATGGTGTCCCGACCAATAATTTGACCGTCTATCAGATTGCTCCCGAAAACGAGGGTATTTTAGTAAATTCAATTCGTTCATGCAGCTGTAATCGGAGATTAGTCGATGGAATGGTCGATTGAGTGGTTGATGCATAGGATTTGCGGCAGGGATTCGGTCTCTTCACTCGGTAACGCTGAGCATTAGCGATAAGATTAATAAATAAGATATTCGCTGCTCTTTTCAAGGAACAGCGGATCAAGTCGTCTACAGGTAGAACGCCATCCGGCACCTCGCATTCGTGAAGCGATAAGAGATGAAGTCAAATCATGAGGCATTGTTTTACCGTTACATGTTTTTTTTAAGTATCATCCTCCTAAAGCATAGGGTCGACGATGGTTCACATTTTTTACCGGAAAAAATCATGAGGTTACCTCCCGATTGTGACGAAATACGAAAAACATAGTAAAAAAATTGTTTTTCGCCGCCTTAAATTTACTCCATCCTTGCTAAAAAGCATGAACCACCACCTCTCTTCTCCCTGACCGACCGTCATCAAACACATGCACAACTCATCCCCTTAACTCCGACCGTCAGCCATTAATCTCCCACAGCAAGCATTCCACCCTATAAATCATCTCCATTCCCCCTAGCTTTCTTCCTCACCACCTTCCTTCGCCATGGGAAATGCTTGCAAGTTGGCCCTAGTGCTCATGGCATTCTTCCTCGGTGCAACAATGGCATGGTCGACATCTCAGCCTCAGGTCCCCTGCTTCTTCATCTTCGGCGACTCGCTGGTCGACAACGGCAACAACAACGACATCTTGACGCTGGCCAGGGCCAACTACATGCCCTACGGTGTTGACTTTCCCGAGGGCGCCTCCGGCCGGTTCACCAACGGCAAGACTATGGTGGACATCTTAGGTAGTAACAATGTTAGCTTTCTTTTTGCTGTTTGAAGTCTCGTCGATTGAAGTATTTGCAATAATTTGCAGCCCAACTACTTGGTTTTAGGGGCTTCGTCCCGCCATTTGCCAATGCTCAACGAGCTAATATACTGCGAGGGCTGAATTTCGCCTCGGGGGCTGCAGGAATCAGAGAAGAAACTGGCGATAATCTGGTACTTCAGTCTACTACATTACTGCATATCAATCTGAAATGACTGCAATTTGGTGGAAATTTAAAAGATATGTTGCTTCATTGACAGGGCGAACACTATCCGTTGTCGGTGCAGGTAGATCATTTTCGTACTACGGTGCGGGCAATGAAGAGGAGGTTCAAAGGGAACACCACAATGCTTGAAGATCATCTGACAAAATGCATCTTCTTCTCTGGAATGGGCAGCAATGACTACCTGAACAACTACTTCATGCCCAACCTGTACTCTTCCAGCTATGACTACAGCCCGAAAACTTATGCTGCCATACTACTCGAGGAATACTCGAGGCAGTTGAGCGTAAGTGATGACGATGACTCTCTTTGAAGAATTATGCAAATTGAGATGAATTATGCTTTGTTCATGGATTCAGCAAATGTATGATCTGGGAGCGCGAAAGGTGGCTGTGGTCGGACTCGGGCAAATCGGCTGCATACCGTACGAGCTAGCTAGGTACAACGGCGGCGGGAATGGTAGAAATCGCAGCAGGTGCAATGAAATCATCAATAAAGGGATCGCCATCTTCAACAAGGGCCTTGTGAGAATGGTCGATCGCTTCAACGATGAGCTCCCTGGAGCCAAGTTCATCTATGTCAACACTTACGATAGTTCGAAAGATCTCGTTGACAATGCTGCTTCTTACGGTATTTGTTGTTAAGCCTTTGAATTTTTTATAGTTGTATTGCGTTCTTATGAGGTCAATGTTTGGATTGCTATAGGTTTCGATGTGATCGACAAAGGTTGCTGCGGTGTCGGGCGGAATAACGGGCAAATAACTTGCCTGCCACTGCAGCAGCCATGCGAGGATCGTCGGAAGTACTTGTTCTGGGACGCATTCCACCCGACGGAGGTTGCCAATGTCGTCTATGCGAAGAAGGCCTACTATTCGACCTCGCAATCTGATGTGTATCCGGTGAACATAAGGCAGCTTGCAATGGATTGAAAATCTGAGAGGATCACTGTAGTAGGGAAAGCAATCCAAGGCTTTGAGGCTGTGGAGTTAGATTTCTTCTCACTGATTGTGCCTTTGTGACTTTAATTATGCATGAGTCGTAATGAAATTTCCGTTTTCTCAAGAACATTTTGTGTTGTCAATTGCATTTATGAATCACAATAAATTATTAAAGCGGATTAGCTCCAAATACTTTCTTCAGCAATAGACTCAAAAGTACAAAATTCCACTTTCGATCCACTCAACAAGACTCAAAAAGTACTAGCAAGCAAAAAGGAACAAGACTATGTTTCTAGTTTGGCTCGAGATCCAGACTTGCAAGCTGCTGTATGTTCATGGGGAAGACAACATTGGTGTTGCCATTGAAAGCCTTCCTCGCCAGCAAAATGTTCACAGTTGCTGTTGGATGGAATGCATCCCAAAACACATACTGGTCTCTGCTTGAGCATGGAGTTTGAAACGGAAGACAAGTTATCTGGCCCCGGTTCCGCCCGATTCCGCAGCATCCTCGGTCAACGACACTCAATCCTATAAACCAAAGAAGATGATCAAAAACTTGTAATCCAAGTACTGAATAACGTCTCTATAACCGGTACTCGTACCATAAGCTCTTGGGTTGTTGAGCAAATCACTGAACATGCGGTAGATATCAACGTATGTGAACTTAGCACCAGGGAGGTTTGCATTCAGGTTATTGATCATGGCCTTGACCTTGTCGTTGAATGGCACAACAAGGTTATTCACTTCCCTTGAACAATTGTTGATTGAATTTTGCGCGAGGATGTTCGGGGTGCAACCCAGCGCGCCAACTCCGGCGATCACAAACTTCCGAGCTCCGAGGTTGTAGAGAATCTGCAAGAAACTTATTAGAGTTCAGAAGCAAGAAGTATTGAAGAAGATAGATGCAGTAGTTACTAGTTAGTAGTATACCATGAGCTGCCTATTGTACTGCTGAGCAAGGAGATCGGCAAACTGAAGGGGGTTGTACTGGTTTCGAGTGTTGTAGTTGGGCATGAGGTAGTTGTTAAGGTAGTCGTTGCTGCCGAGGCCAACGAAGAAGATGCAGTGTGCAACGGAATCGGTCACTGCGTCGGCGCCGAGGTTGCCTGTGATCTGGTCTAGTGTTGATTCAAAGTTGCGAATTTGCTGGTTGAAGGGGATTCTTCCCACCTGCATTGCGAAACAGGCAATATTATTTGGATGTGTATTCAGATGATAGACAATATGGTAGAGAGAGTGAAAGAATGGAATCTTACGAAGTTGCCGCCAGTGTTGTCAAGGATGCCGGCGGCTGCTGATGCATAGTTGACGCCGTGGGACACGTCCTCGGTGGAAGCTTGAGAGTAGGGAGGGATGAGTGGCAACCCAAGCAGATCAGCTGTGGTAGGTGAACATGTTTATCTTGTTTGTTTCAACATACATATCAAGGCAAAATGAAGGCAAGAAGGAAAGGGACGGTGAAGGTTTCTTATTCACCTATTTCATCAACAATGGTGTAGCCATTGGAGAACCGCCCGGAGGCGCCGGCGGGGAAGTCGATGCCGTAGGGATAGTAGTTGGCCCTAGCAAAAGTGGGCAGATTGTTGTTGTTGCCATCATCAATGAGCGAGTCTCCGAACACGAACATAGCCGGCACGAGCTCCCGCTGCTGCCCCCGGCCTACTCTGCTGCGGCCGTTGGCCTCTGGTGCAGCTCCCCAGTCTCCATCTTCCTGAGCTATTGAGCTCAAGTGTGATGACATGACGAGGACCATGTAGAGGAAGATCACGGCAGCCATGATAGGCAAGGGTTTGAGCTCAAGTGATGAAATTTGGCCAAGAGGAGTTCATATATAGGGGAGAACTGAGAAGATCAGTTGTTTAATACTTAAAACACTTCAATTCAATGCAGGCATATCTTCTATCTGTATTGCTGCAGTGGAGTAAATGGCTATTGGGTGAAAACATAGCAGAGCTGCAGAGGAGTAAATGCACAGTTTCTGTTTGAATTTTGTTATTACGTTTGACTAGATGGAATTTATGTTCCTTCGGTGTATTGTACTTGAGTTAGATGCTGATTAAGGCAAAAAAAAAAATTGCATTTGGTTTGTGATTAAAGTTTCATGCTGTAATTCTGTTTGGGAAGTGTGCAGTGGGAAGGTAACCAGTATGCTGCAGCATTCCAAGGACTCGCTTGATCACGCGGCAACTCATAAAAGCAGCAGGCTAAGATGAAATGGAAGTCAATCCCAGAGAAAACAGGGGAAGAAGAATAGACATGCAGCCGAGGAACAGGAAGGAAGGAATCTGGATGGATTGCTGAGCAGCATCCATTCAACATGTTCAGCTTTTATCGATTCAGTTCGGCATCTGCTTTTCGTATTGGATTTCATTTCATGTTTGCTTTGTCATTCACATGTTCCACGATCACTGTCTATGTTTGGTTTTCATTGTTCATGTTTGACAGCGATTACATGAATAATAGAAATAAAATGGATCGTGGTAAATCATGGAGGAAATACTTCTTCTGTTATAGAGTTGCAGTTAACACGATAACCGTAGTTCTTATTAATCAGTAAATGCCATTACAGCTTAGTGATCACAAAGCCAAACACACAGAACGTGATAGAAACATCAAATTCAAGAGGTCTGATAAGCAATGCAAGCTCAGTTCTACTACTTCACATAAATAGTTAACTCTCCACAGCAAAAACTGTGGAAGTCTTTATTTTGTTCGACTTCCCAGCAGCAGCAACAGCAACAGCAACAGCAACAGCAGAATGGATTCCAGCTACTAGAATTGAAATAATTCGTTGTGTGTGGTTAGTGAGTCATTGCGTATAGTTAGTGGATATTGTATATCTGCTATCATTGGGCTTGCTTCATACAGCTGGTTTTGCTCTAATATCTGCAAAAAAAGACAGAAAATTTGCGCAATATTTCAATTGTACTTTTTTTAAAAATCATGTTATAAGAAAATTCATAAATACCTTTTCTTGAAGAAGTTCATTCGCGGCCTTCAGTATTCCCTCCTGCCCACGCAATATACATACAATTCAATATATTTCTTCGTGCAATTGAATCAACTAAGAACATGATCCTCCGAAGATGCAGAGCTTACCTTATTCTTCAGTGTCTGAATTTCCTTGAACATGATCTGCATCTGGTACCATAAAATTCAAAATAAATCAAACAAAAAATTCCAATTTATTCTCCGAAAAAAATGTCAAGTACTTTCACCTTGACAGATCTGATGTGATGCATCCAAATCTCAAGGTACCTCTCCAGGGATTGGAGTTCATCCAAAGTCATGTGGCCAACTGCCCTCTCTCCAAACATGTACCGGAGTCCCTTCTGCAGGAAATCGATTTCCTGCTTCATCACGGATATCTCCTGCACAGAATCCTGGCGCATGGGACGAACGAAAGATCAACCGAAAATTAGCAATATATTGGCTTTTGATTGCTTAGTCTACGTTTTTTCTAACCAATCATGTTGATATATCCTGAGGTGTTAGGAATTCTTATCATTCCGTGCTTATCTTCGTTTCGCAACCAACCACTTATTAATTAGAATGACTAATCTTAAAATTAACACTAATAATTATAAATAGTTATTTAGCTAGTATGACTAATTATCATAATTAAAGCCACTAGTCAATACTAAATTGAGATCATCTCAAACTAAACATTCTCTTATTATCTTATATACTTCATAGTATAGCGAGTCTTGTCATGTGTATGGCCTCATATGTCTCGCAATATTTATTAACGAATTGTTTGATTGGCAATAAGTGAAGAGAATTAGTTAAAAATTAGATCAGTTTCCTCCACTTCTTCGTTATTTAATTATCTAAAAATAATTTTTTGCAGGTGGGTCCATTTCTAAGTAAATTTTTTCTCAAAAGTGATTTTTAAAAGTGATATTTTGAAGTACAATAATATTAATAACTTCACATATAATAATAATATATTTTATAAAAAAATTAAATAAAAATATTTTACATAAATTTTATTTATGAAAATTTTAAATAAATAATATTTACATAAAAAATAAATAAATAAGATTTTATATAAATAATTATATTTTTTTTAAATTTTTTTTGTCCAACTAAACAATAAAAATAGATTATTTTAAATTATTTTTAGAAATGAATCGAAAATTAAAAAAAAAAAAATTCTCCACAGTTTTATTTATTTTTTGAATAATCAAACAGCCTTTAAAGTGTTTGGTGTTGATCCTACAAATCTTTGAGTCTTATTGAAGTCTAAGCATTAGAAAAACATGTCCAAAATCTTCTTTTTGGTCTAAATTATTCGTTGCATCGGAGAAAACATCCAAAGGAAAAGTTAGTGGTCTCCAGCCCTGGTCTCTCTCCCTTTTTTAATTTAAAAAAGGTTGTATATTGCAAATTAATGCAAATATTAATATGTTATCCGGAGTAGATAACGTTTAGTGTTAGGTAACATAACACGAGATCTCTTGATACAGTTCAAAGCTGCCTACGACGTAGAAGCATTCCTTGTTGTTGATGTCCATTTATCGTTCAGGGACCTCTGAGTCCCCGAGTTCCAGGAGAAGAATCAGTATTAGGAATTTGCCTAATCAACTGGTTAATTTCTATCAATTATCAAGAACTGAAAGGAAAAGTGGGTGACTTCGCACGTCACTGTGTTTGGTTGCAGCGAAATCAAACTTCAGTGGAAGTGGCCTATTTCACCAAATTTGGCACTTGAAGTACTGGACTTGCCGACATGCCATCAAATAATCAATTCGACAAATGATCTGAATTGCATCTTAAAATTTTCAGTTTCAATTAAGCAAATCATCAAGCCAAAGAAAGCACCACAATTTCAGTAAAGAAGCACACGAGCATACCTGAGCCTGGTTTATTTCAACACCTTTAGCTTGAGCTTCAGCACATGAGCTCCTGTACCTCTCGATCAAACCTTGCATAGTCCTTGTATCACACAGAATACATAATATCAAGAAATTAGGCGACAATAGATAGTAGAAGTCAGTACAGAATACTGACCCCTTGGTTGCAAGCTCGTAGAGCTTCCCATGAGAAGAGAAGATGATGATGCCGATCTCAGCATCGCAGAGCACAGACAGCTCCGTGGCCTTCTTCAGCAAGCCCGCCCGCCTCTTGCAGAAGGTGACTTGGCGGTGCACCGGGTTCGCGATTCTCCTCATTTGTACCTTCCCTCTTGCCATCAGCAAAGCTTGTTTGAAATCTCAAGCACACAACCTCCCACTAGTTTGAACTAGCTTCGAGGTTGTTGTCGTTCTTCTTCGGGCTCTTGCTCTCTCTTTTGCGAGTTTGTGGAATCATCGGATCGGCTCGCATTATATAGGAGAGACATCAGTGCGGGAACTAGTGTTTGTGCTTGGCTTTACACATCACTAACACAGCTGATGATGCTTTAAGGGACCCTTCCTTTAAGCTTGGGAGGGGCCCGGAGGTCATATCTATATGATTCTACACGGAAATGGCCTCCAAGGAGAGAATGTAACGGAGAAGTGGAGGTGTGGTGGGGGTGCTTAATTGAGGTACCCTACAAGTTAGCTTCATGTGCATGCCATCCATGTCCAAGGCAATGGGTCTTTGTTCAAACATTTTATTCAAAAGGTGGGTGCATCGAGGTGCTGTTTTTAGAAAATTATAAACAACAGATTGGTCTCTCTCTGGCTTTTGAGGCCAAGAATCTTGTCGAGGGGAACCTCATGAACGCTTCCATGCTTTTCTGCATGGCCGGGGTTAGGGTTGTGGCGCATGTTCTTTGGAAGAGGAGACACAAAAAAAATTTGTGGTAAAAAAACGCTTTAATCGGATTCCTTCACTCGAGGTTTTGAACACTAATATATTCAAAAGAGAGCACAGGTAAAGTTTATTAGACTTTATCAGAATAAAGAGCTGTGTGTCGACTTGCTATTTGTGGGTTTCATGAGTATGGAGCACTTAGTTAAGCGAATCTCTCATCAATCATGGGCTTGTATTGCATCAGTTTGATTCCATCTTTTCTCTTGTAAAAAATTGATTCAGATGTTTGTTAACAGTTCTTGTGCAATAAATATCTCGGAGGATTTATTCAAGATATTATGCTTCAATTCAGCTCTTTATCATATGACTTGTGAGTGAGCAAGATTTGGAGCCTTATCTCATCACTCATGAGAATCAAGACTATACAATGATTATTCTTGAACGATGAGATTAAACTGCATAAGAAATACTGATCTACTAGTCTTACAAATGCTCCACTAAGCTAGTGGTGTTAAGCAGTTATCTTGAAATTAGTCATAGTTTCAGAAAAAAGATCAGTAATAAATTTTTCGACAGTAAAACGAAGTTTACTTGCAAGAAGGATTCACTTATTGCTTCTATGCGATCAAAGTTACACTACATAGATTTTATGATAGAAACAGCGAATCCGCATATACAGTCATATGATCTCTTCCATTGAAAACTCGCAGAGGTGAAAGAGTCAAACCTTTTTTCTAATTATCCATTTGCATCATTTCGATCTTTTCGTTCAAATTCTAGTCAAACCGATAACCTGCAGGACCACTGAATGATGGATCTCGATGTTGTTGTGGTCTCACCTTCGAAATCTTTAGCATTGTTCGGATAAGTTAACAAAATATAGTCATACTCCACGTTCGACCAATAAGAGTATCGAAGCTTAGGTTAAACCCTAGCTATTGGATCGATGATTCTTCAGCAGAGCTTCCAAAAGAAAGGGAGCATGTGATACTTGGGATTTGCCTGAAAAGAGACGCTCCAAAAACTCGAATTTTTCCATGCACTTGCCATTCATGCATGAGGAATATTTCCTCAAAAAAGGAAAAAGAATACAAAGAACTGGACGTTAATGTGTGCTGAACTTACATACATCTACACCGCCCATATAGAAAAGCAGTCAAAAAAGCCTTAAAATTGGACCTTTACATGTCCTAGGAACAAGTAGATACCTCGGATATGATTAAAGGTGAGATCAAACTTGCATTAAGTGCACCAACTTGCTAATTTTTGTGGCTACGATGATTGCGATTGTGATGACTCTTCTCATGTGGTCGTGCTGCAAGACGCATGGCTTTCTAGGGTTTTTTAGCAGATGCAGGTTTTTAAGATGCATGTGTGCAAATATGCGAAAAGACCCCTTATGGTAAAATAGAATATGTTGAACTTTTGATTCCTTTGACAAAGGACAAGTTGTCCTAAGACGAGGGAGATCACTGGAACCTAATGCTCCAATTAGTGCGAGAGATTCTCACCTAAAGAGCACAGAAATAAACAAGCATATCACGCAATGAGAACAACTTTTGGGAAAGACTGAAAGAAAAAAAGAGGGTTTTGGTCTTGTCCACATGACCCAAATAGAAACCTAAAATAATTGAATAAAACAAGCGATTGGCTCTCCACAACTCCGGCCTTTCGATGCCGACTTTTGGATTCTTCATTTATTCTTTTGAGTTTTTATTTTGTCCACATGTGTTCAGAATGCTCATGGCGGCTTTCTTCTCAAGGATTTCATGGGTTCTCTTTGGAAGCTCTTTTCTTTATATCTTTTCAAGGGAAAAAAAAAAAAAAAAAAAGCTTGTGTGCAGCGCAGTAATGCCCGCGATTGTGATTGTATTTTGAATCTATTGGGGTGGTCGTACTCTTAACAAGCAAGATCCTATCATACTGTACTCTCTCAAGTTACATTTCAATCCCCAAACTAAAGAAACTCCAATGAATTATTTGCACTTTAATCCTCCAACTATTTTTAGATTATCAATTCTAGCTATTAAATAGCAATTTGCCATATAAGATCTTAACAAATCAGAATTCAGTGTTCAGTCCTCGAGTCTCTCAAATCGAAATTTACATATAAATCCAACCAAAACTTCAAAATGTTCACACCAAGACATTACAACACATTAACCCAATATGCAAATCAAATCCAATTAATTTAAGCCCAATTTTAAATCAAGTTATCATCCAATCAAATTAGATTCAAATTAAACATAAATTAATTAATTGACTCTATCAATCCAATCCATTGAAATAGTCCAATCCAAAGTACAACTAAAATCATATCACTAATTATCTCTAATACAATTAAAGGTCTCACACATATAATTATCATAAAAATTTATTGAAATATTCAAAAATCAAATCATTGTCGTAGAAAATTTTCAACGTGAATTTACAATTAAAACATCTAATAATCACCAAACCGACAGAATAGCATGATCTCAACCTTGTGATCGTTTCTCATCACCAGTAAGAAGAGTTTAGATCAACTACCTAGGAAAAACTTTATTGTCATTTCACTAACTGGGAAGATAAAAAGTCGAGGGTGGTTACACAGTGGATCACAAGGCGAAAGAAAGCAATTCATTTCAGTGACAATTTACTCTTAAGCATTCGCATCAGTATCGAGAAATGGGTAGTCTGTGTATCCAACAACTGGATCTGGAATGTAGAAAGCGGTTTTATCATACTTGTTCAGCGGAGCATTCAATGCAAATCTTCGAGGAAGGTCGGGATTGGATATGAACCAGCGGCCATAAGCAACCAAATCAGCATAGCCATCGGCAATCGCCTTATTGCCTTCTTCTCTATCGTATCCCCCAGCAACCATGAACGTCCCCTTGAAAGCTTTCCTCATGGGAAGAAGATTGTGTGGGACTTCAACCCTCTCTCCCACTTTGATCATCCTGGGCTCAACCATATGGCAGTATACAATTCCAAACTTGTTCGATGAATTGACCATGTACAGACCAAGTGAGTCGGGGTCTGAGTCACCTGACTGCATGTAGTTGGCATATGGGGATAGCCTGATCCCAACTCTGTCACCTCCAATCTCATCTACAACAGCCTCAACAACTTCAAGTGGAAAGCGACAACGATTCTCCAAGCTTCCACCATATTTATCGGTACGATCGTTGACACTATCCTTCATGAACTGATCAAGCAGATATCCATGTGCTCCATGGATTTCAACCCCATCAAAACCTATGCACATGTTAGTGAAAAATTAATGCAAGTATCATTGCAAGCATTCATTGTTTTCCATAGTTATCTTCCAAGGATCAGTTTTTTGAATGAATAGCTAATTTCTGTAGACTTCATCTTCCTAAGCATCAATAGATTTTACAGGTTCATCCAGTTAAGAAAATGTGGGTTAATTCAAAGAATAGCTCTTTCAGGCAACTAAATACAATGATATATCGTAAACTATTTTCACAAGAAGACAACAGCTTGGATAATTCATGGTGAATCCAGCTTTTCAAGCTAGGCTAGATAGAAGCAACAGGAAGGCAGACTATAATTCATGAAAGCAACTTTCTTGTGCTTCGGCAGCAAATCTATCGGAAATTGAAATTTATCTACTGAAAGAATGATATATCTGAAATAGTAGAAATTTCTATGGTAAAGCAGTATAGATTTCCCAAGTTTCGGCGCATTTGATTGTTTAAATGTTTAATCAGCATATCCTGTTCAATAGAAAACAACCTTTTGCTCCAAAAACTTTTTTTTTTTTTTGTTTGACATCAACACACAAGCGTAGGTAAAAGTTCAGTTTCAAGTATTCGATATTAGCATCGATTTAAATAAACAGCTGGGCAAAATGTGCAAGCAAGAGTACAAATTTCTTAAACACCAGAAAATTTTATAGAAATTGCTTTGAAGAAGACTTATTAATTTTGAAACCAATTCATACTAAACAGACTGATGAATGACGTTTTTTTACCGGCTTCAATTGCATTCCTTGCAGCAACTCTAAAATCATTGACTACCAGAGGGATTTCTTCAGTCGAAAGCCGCCTAGGAGGAGCGAATTCAGCAACATCAATGTTGTTGGCTCGCACTTGTGGTTTCACTGGCTTATCGGTGCATGAAATCGGAGCCTGTCCATTTGGCTGAAATTCTGCATTCAGGATTCAACAATTCATCATCCACATCCAAACTCAACAACCAATAGCTGGCTTTTAACATTATGCTAACAAAAACAATAGTTTTCAGTCTCCGCTGTCCACTGTAACACACTGAGTTTTGCTCAAACAAAGAACACACCATAGTTGGAAATTCTTCCCACGTGCCAAATCTGGCAGAAGAAGATGCCGCCCTTGTCATGAACTGCATCCACAATAGGCTTCCATGCTTCCACCTGCTCTTTAGTCCAAACACCGGGCGTTTCCGGGTACCTAATTCAGAACCAAAGAACATCAATTGCTCAACTCAATAGCAACATGCAGGGAAAACCCACCCCTGGGCTGTTTCGGAAACTCCGGTGGCCTCAGCTATCAAAAGACCGCCTTTTGATGCCCGCTGCGAGTAATACAAGACGGCGTGTGGCTGTGGAACATTCCCAAAGGACCTCTGCCTTGTCAATGGTGCCATAACTACTCTGAGGCATTTTCACAAACAGGTTCTGTCACATAAACAGGAGTAGAATCGAAAGAACAATAGAAGCAGTTTCAGGTGTTTGATCGAAGACCTGTGAGAGAGGTTGAAACCGCCCATCTTGTATGGAGTCACAAGAGGAATTTGAGCCACGTCCCCCATCTTCTTCTTCTTCTTCTCTGGCCCTTCTTCTCTCCTTTCTATCAATAAAGCTTCTATAAAGCTTCATAAGGGAAGATGAAGAAAATGCCAATTTGGATTTATGCTGACAGGTCCGGAAGCGTCGGAACGGTGGTACCTGTCTAAACTGTTCGAAAAATGCCAAACAGGCGCCGAACCAGCACCACACAATGCACACATTGCTCGGCTGGCATCGCCCTAAAAGTGGGGCCATCCATTCGGCATCCGCGCCGTCATTTCAAATTATTTTTTTTTATAAAATTAATATTACTTATTTTATTTTATTATTAAATTAAATTATTTTATATATATATCTATATATACTCTAATCGCTTTTCATCTTTTTGCTCTCACAAAATTGACCAGTCAAAGGGAGCCAGAGCAGAATTCATGCGGCAAGCTTCCGAATTAAAAAAAAAAGATGACGGATGGAGCTGATCCGTGTGCGTGTCATTTCCAATCCGATCACATTACGAAGACCTGCGGATCGAGAGGGGACATCAGGTATAATCCCACTATATAAGCCATGTTAGGTACAATTTAATTATTATAAATTTTGGGTCACAGTCGACTCCATTTTGACATGCCTAACGCAATCGGTACCACTTGCTATCACGGTTTAGGTGTCGGTTCAGTAGATTTTCAATTTTGAGTTTTTATACTATTTTTGTAATTATTTAATGTAAAATTAATTTATTACATTTAATATTTTATTATTTTTATTGGACTGGCACATGATATATGATAACGAAATTACGACGAGAAGAAATGAACAGAGTTAGCGAACATTGCTTCAGACACCATTTTTTATTACTCCTGCTATGTAATTGAATCATCAATCTGTATATCCGAGAACGGGATCGGGACTGTAGAAAGTTGACTGAGCGTATTTCTTTAGCGGCGACATTGAGCTTAAATCTTCTGGGAAAATCGGGGTTCGCCAAGAAAACCGACCATAAGCAACCAAATCAGCATAGCCATCCCTGACAACCTCGTCGCCTTCTTCTTTATCATATCCTCCGGAGACGATGAACGTGCCGTGGAAGACCTTCCTCATGGCGAGAAGGCCATGCGGGGGTATTTGCTTCCCATCCATATGTTCTAGCCATGGCTCAATCACATGGCAGTAGAGGATTCTGAAACTGTTGAGAGACTTGGCCATGCAGAGCCCGGGGCTCTCCGGGTCGGAGTCACTGCTCTCCATGGCGTCCCCGAAAGGCGATAGCCTGATGCCGACTCTTTCAGATCCTACTTCGTTTGCTACAGCTTCGACTATCTCTAACGGAAGGCAGCACCGGTTTTCCAGGCTTCCGCCGTACTCGTCCTCTCTGTCGTTGATGCTGTCTTTCATGAACTGTTCTAGTAAGTGCCCGAAGGCCGCACGAATATCAACTCCATCAAATCCTATGAAGAAGAGAAGTTTGCTCAAGGAAGGGGAATGAATATATACGTGAAGAAAGAACATGAAGATAAGCTGAGTTACCAGCATCAATGGCGCTTCTTGCAGCAACTCTGAACTCATTGACAAGCTGAGGTATCTCCAGTCGTCAGCCGGCGCGGCGGAAGTAATCTTCTTCTGGAGTCTAAGATATCACTGGCTTGCCTGTGCTGGAGACTGGAGCTTGTTCATTTGGTTGAAAACCTATACAAAAATCCATTTTCAGTATTGATGCAGCTTTCTATAGATTCAAATGGTGGAATTCAATTTCAATTTTCTAATGGAATTGTACTATAATTTTGAGACCCTTCCCATGTGACCAAGCTGGCAGCAGAAAGTGCCACCCTTGGCATGAACAGCATCCACAATCGGTCCCCATGCTTCCACCTGCTTTCTACTCCAAATCCCGGGAACATCTTTGAACCCCGACTTCGGTCTCGGAGACGATGGTGCCTTCGGTTATTAGCAGCTAATTTATATAGAATATAATTTTAGCTCATCCCAAGCTCGAGCCCAACTCAATCGGAATAGACCTCAACTAATTTATATAGAATATATTTTTAAAATTATATTTTTCTATATTAAAAAAAAACAAACTCTCAAGTTTAAATCTAGTAAATCGATTCCAACTTAAGCTTGGCTTGTTAAAAAACGAACGAAGCGTGCAAGCCACATTGAGACTCATAGGGAGCAAAAATAGTAATCTAACCCTAATTTACTATCCGCATGCACAACTGCTCCTTGCTTGGATACTTCAGGGCACAAAAGGTTATCTTAGATTGAGCAGGGGAACCATAAACAAAAGGTTCCAAATCACAACAAGATCCATCCCCCATTTTTGCTTGCAAAAGTGATGTTGATAACTTGATATCTTGTGAAAGACTCTAATCTGATATGCATTTTTCCTTTTGGAATTTGGACCACCTCTGCATTGCTGCGCACTTATGTGCTGTTCTGCACAAGGACCTTATGAGAGAGAAGAAGATGCTGTTTAGCTATACTTGGCAATGACTGTGACTCTCCTCATTGAGTATCATGCTGGTCAGGATTTGTGTGTTGGCCTTAAATTTTCTCTTCTGACAGAGACAACCTCATGCTTGTGTTTTCATGAGCTCAGCCTGTGTTCTTGAGTTTCCCATATCTGTGAAGAGCATGAGATGGAGAAGATGAAGTCTCGTGCATTTCCATGTACATCTTTGTGGTGAGTCGTGGGAGTTTTCTCTGAGTATGAGATTTAATTCAGTCTAGTGTGCAGACCCCATGAAATCAATGATTTGTCAGAAATCTCACACCTAAAACTATGACCAAATGGATTCAGGGTTTGGCAATGTTGTTGCATTGCATAGAATGGAGGACATATGCATCTGAACCAAAGATTATTCCATGAAAAAAACAGCCAATGTTTCTGATAAATTTGGGATGAGACAAAGGGTGTGCAAAAAAGTTACACAAATGGTGAATATAGAATCCCATTCTTTCTGCTTGAAATGGAAAGGAGTAGGGGAATGAAAAGGACAGCAAAATCTAGCACCATTTTTTACCACAAAAATTGTGATTGTTGGGCAGATGAGGACTCTTTAGTTTGGCATCAAACTTAAGCATTGGAGAAGTTTCACATGAAAGGAAGGTTCAGCCAATGTCCTAAATGCCTTGAAGAAACATCATGGAAGGCTTCACCTAGCACAAGAATGGCAAGAGAAGAGCAATAAATGAGTAGGGACGAGGTATTGGAACTTGCAACAAGGCCATCTTGCATGAATGAAGAAACCATCTTTGTGGCGAGAGCTCTGCTTTGTCTCAAACTTAGGGTTTTCTCCACACCACACTGCCATACTTGGCAAAGGGCATCATGTCATTTGCATCACTGTGATGGAAAAGCAGGAAAGAATAAATATATATAGAGATGGTGAGAGAAAGGGACCGCAACCAAAGAAAGAGTGGTCCATGGTGAAGCAATAAATGGAGGAAAGAAGATGGTGCAACCACAGAGCCAAAGGAGTGGTCCATGAAATAAATGAGAGAGTTGGAGCGAAAAAAACGAAGCACTTGGTTGAAGGTTCATTGGCATCTACACACAATATATACAAGGTTGGTTGTCTAAATAACTTGCAAATTAAGTCACACGATCTAGGTATTTATGAAAGCTCAAGCTCCGCGAGAAAAAAGGACAGATCATTGACCAAGAGAGAAATGAGACTGACATTAGTAAAGATAATTTGTTGCATTTAAATCTCATTAGAGCAATTCAGAGAAGAGATTGATATGCGCCAACCCTTGAGAGAACCCTGCTCCTAACTCGATAAGGATATTATGATGGATTAAATTTTTTTCTAGACATCAATTTTTCTGAGGAGATCATGAGTTTAATCTTTGAACTTGATCTTCATCACCTCTGATGCCATGTTGCTTATATGGATGATGGAAATGGAAAGAGAAATTAAGCAACGTCCATGGATGCATTAGGGTTTCCACAATTAGCATGGAATGTGGAATGTTGACACGATTGCTCAAGCCCATAATCCTTTTCATTATCTCCGTTCAGTTCTGCTAATCGCGATAATACCGTTTTCTAATCCTCATCCAAACGCGTCCTTAAGCATAACTAGACGTGCACTTCATGTACCTTTCCATAATGGTAAATAATCCAGAATTTCACTCCTCTTGATCTAAAGAGATGCTTCTCTAATTAAAATTAATTAGTGGAATAGAGCCCTCTCCAGTATTTTCATTAAAAAAATTAATCATCTTTTTAGTAGTTAAATTGGGAAACTAAACACAATCTTCCTTGCAAAAATATATGCCATTACTGTGACTATGATTCAAAAAGAAAAGACGGAGAATGAGGTCACATAGACCAGTCAATTTGAAAAAAAAAAGCATAAATTCTCATATATATATATATATATATATATATATTATATGTCATATAACAATCACATTCTCATGTTAAAATTTGGCAATTAAAGATTAAAGCTCGAGTCTGGTTGAACCACCGGTCAAATCAAATTTGATTGAACCGAAGATATACCCGGTTCAGTCTCTGGTCCGGAACGGGTGACGTCATACATTCGGCATCAGATCTCAGCCGTCCAACCTCTCCCATTCTGGCCAAATCAGTAGCCGTGGACCATCAATCGTACGGTTCTGATATCTCTCGACATGTTGGATCAGAATAAGCCCGCGGGTACACCATATCACGTGCACGCCGTAGCTTTCGGCCCGTCGTCGTCGTCCGCGCGCTACAAGGTCAGTTGTACCTCCGGAACCATTTAAGCTGCCCCTACAAGCGCAAATTCGGAAACGTGCAGTTTTAGTCGTTTATACCGAGCAGGTTAAAGTAAGTTACTCATGAAGGTACAACGGACTGAGGGCTTTCATTAAAAAGGGAAACCATCTGGTCGGAAGTGCAGGCCCATGCAGAGGCTCTTATACGCTCATTTTCCTCGTAATTCGCGGAAAGTCGGAAACTCCCGGTGTGGAAGTGGACTTCCCGGAAAAGGTAAGCTCCCCGGAATCTCCTGAGTTGGAGCTGCCCTGAGATCAGCGGGGAAACTGGAGAAGCTCCGAGTCGGGAAATCGGAAGTCTTTTTCCTCCATATCAGTTTACTGGTCAGGGTTTGCCGGAAGTGGAGTTCTTCTCTGCAGATTTTAGTTTCTCTCTTAGTTTTCAACTTTGTCCCTTCCAGTTTCTCCTTGGTTCTTTTTTGCTATATGATTCGATATTTTATTCTGATATTTTCTCCAATTATATTGCCATTAAAATCTTGTTTCAGCAGTAGATTCATCAATGCTTGAATTTTTTATTTGTATAAAACCGGAAAGATGTTTACTGGCTGTTATCTTGAGACTACGTTCATTTTATGCAAATTTTATGTGATCTTGTGTTAAAAAGGTTCGTCTTTTCAGTTGTATCTGCCAAGTTTATGTTAAAATGAACGTCTTATTTTGATTTCATCTGCAAAGATGTGATTTTTTGCATTTTTTTGAGGAATTGTGTTCTTTGTTGAGTTGATGGCTAGGGTTTCCTTTTCTGTATCTTCTTAAAAAAGTTTTGTATGTTGGAGATCTTCCCCCAGTAGGTTTTCTTTCCTGCAAAAGATATTATTTACAGTCTTCAGAAATCTTTAATGTTATTTACAATCCTCAGAAATGTTTTTTCTATCTTTTTTAGTAGGTTATAGTTTATTTAACCTTTTATATTGCCTTGGATCAGACTTGGGATTAGCTCGTGATGGTTTTTTCATGCTTAGCTGTGATGATCTTTTCACAATAGTGGGGTATAGCTATGTTTCTTTTGTTTCTTTATGAAGTAAACCTTTTTGTTCTCTGTAAAAAAATTTTTGTCATCAACCTTTGATCTTGCTTGTGCTAGGCATGATAAAATGTGGTGAGAGTTAATAATTCCAAGTTTTTTGCAACCATTTAATGTTCTTTGTGAATCACAACCCAAGATTTCTTTTTTTTTCTTCTTATCATTTTTCAGTATTGGATCAGTGAAGAGTAGAAAAATGGGCAGGGGAAAGATCGAGATCAAGAGGATCGAGAACACTACGAACCGCCAGGTGACCTTCTGCAAGCGTCGGAATGGGCTGCTTAAGAAGGCCTATGAACTGTCTGTTCTTTGCGACGCAGAGGTTGCCCTAATCGTCTTCTCCAGCCGTGGTCGGCTCTATGAGTACTCCAATAACAAGTATGTGTGCTTGATGCCCCCTCTTAGATTTTCACCTTCTTCATTGCCCTTCTCTTGGGTCTTGACTGCCAAATAGTATGGATAAATATTCGCATAAAGAGTAGAGATATTTCGTCTTCCTCCAAGATAGATCTGTTCTATGGAGCAAATTTTAAACTTTTGTTGAATCAAGTAATGAAATTCTACTAGACCCATTTTGAAGTCACTAGGAAATCCTCCAGCTCGATGCCACCAAAACAATCTCCTTAGTTTTCTTTTTCAAACAAAAAAAGCATATGAATATTTCAGTTTTTTTTTTTGTCTACATAATATTTGTAGGTTTTCATCAGTAGAATTTGTGCTGAGTGATGGAAAGTGGAGGGAATATAGAGTGAATGCTAGCAGTTTTCATCTTTGCCTACTGCTCTTTTTTAGCTTTCCATTTATGGTTTTCTGGAAATATCTTCCAAGGAAGCCACCTTGTTCAGTTATTCCATGCCATTTTGGCTTATAAACTATCTATATTTGTGATTGAGCTATGAATTTCTTTCATGATTAGAATTACCACTGCAAGATATTCCCAACCTTAGCTTTCGACTCTGCATCCACAACCTATGGCTAGGTTTTCTTTCTAGGGTTTCCATACGTGCAATGCCAACCATCTGCAACATCTTGAAACAAACTCCAGTCAGCAGATGCATGCATAAAACACTGGACATCATGAGAACCATTTAAGGTTTTATCAAATTTAGGGTTCCTTTCTTACCTGTCCTCCTCCTCTGCCTTTTCCCCTTCTTATGAAACTTGTGTTGGTTTTCCTTTACTCTCTCTTTCTCTCAGCTTTACCGTAAACTTTGGTGGTTTCTTCGCATCCAATATGAGAAATGTAGATATTCCTTTTTACATATGTCAAGCTTAGGAAGCAAAGAGCTCCAACTTAAAAGCCATAAGCATCTCCAATGGAAACTATGGAACAATCCAATCATTTTGTCTACAAAAATGTGTTAGCCTGCTTCGTATCAACATAGCTTGCATCCCACTTTCTTAGCTTTCTATATAGAAACCATAGAATAGGCTCAACCCAAAGTCTAGACAGAAACCCACGCTTTTTGTTGCTTGTCGGCTTCTGTCTCTTCTAGCACTAAGATGGAAACTGTGGTTTCTCTCTGCATGGTTTCCTTTCTGGTGCTAGACCACTCTCCTTGTTCCTGTCTTTTCTGTCCAGTGGTCTCATTGATAAGATCTACAGGAGTACAACGAGGCTATGATGATATCCCTTTGAATGGGCAGGGGTTTCTTGCTATGTTCATGGTTGTAGACCTGTGTGTAACTCGGTATGTGTGCCATCAGATTTTGCCAAAGAATAGTTTTGGTATTGCCTCAAAGTTGTACCTTGTTTTGTTGTCCTTGTTTTTTTACTTTGAAATGAAATTTAACCTTCATTTTTATTTTTTTAAAAAGTGACCTTCAGTTTCATGTTCCAAAGGAAATGGTGTTTTCCGAAGGGCTCGAGGTTTTTGCGTTTTCTTTTCATGAAAAGTAAATATTTTTTTATAATTGGCTTGACAGTTTCTAATTTGCTACTGTTAAAACCATAGATTGATGAGGTGTATAATATTTATGTACATCTAACGTTGGATGCATGGCATCCTACGTTCAAAGAATCTACTATGCTATAGGGAGAAGACTATTAGATAACATTTGAATGAGCTCATTTTTCAAAAATAGTTTTTAAATTGAAAACATATTTTCTCTTTTCTATTGGGTCTTATATTTAAAGGATGACCAACGATTACTAGGAAGGTGTCTAGGATTGTGAAGAAGAGCAATATCCCAATAAGCCTTGTCCCATAGTACATCGAATGGTCATGTTTGAAGTCGAAGGGTTATGTGCAGAGACAAGTACAACTTGTTATTCATGAAAGAAATCAAGTCCAAATGAGATTGTTCTAAAGTTAATTTGATTTCATGAATGTAGGAAGTCATGCACTCTAGCATAACTGAATAAGTGGGAAGGAAGTAGAGATAAAAGAGTATAAAAGTCAATCATGGTCACTAGAAAAATCCAAGAATTTGAGTCCTCGTACCATTCTGAATTTCAATGGTTGTACCTCAATTAGCTAGCATGAATACATTGTAGAATTTGCATTACTTCTCAACCTCTTTTTCTTTCCCCTATTGCCATAGAACCACTTCTGTTGCTCAATACTTCCAAGTTGCCATTCCTTCATCAGAAGTTACTTTATTTTTACGACAAGAAGAAGAATGTGTTGAGTTGCTTGTGCATACTCCATGTCAGTAATAGAACATTAGAAATGATTGACAGAATGTTTGTCCCCATATTACACCCTAGCTATGTGATGCATGTGAAAGACGCCAACTGTTCACCATACGCTCGAACCATACGAGAGTGGTAGAAAATGTAGAATACTTGTGTGATCGCATTTTTATGTGAGTGTCACTTGGGAAGTATCTCTTACCTCTCCTGTTTAACAATTGTTGGCTTTTCAGTATAAAATCTACCATCGAGAAGTATAAGAAGGCATGCGCTGCAAATTCGAACAGTGTCGCTGCCATAGAGATCAACTCTCAAGTAAGCAGGCTCACTTTTTCGGGTATATATGTGAACTACTTGATCTCTATTTACTTGTTAACTTAAATAGTCAAAATTAATATTGTCAGGAATTAGACTAGTCCATTTTGAATTGCGTTGGCCTTCTACTGCTAGTCCTTGCTGGCTAAGCCTCCAAGAACTTAGTAATTCTTCTAGACAGTGCATTTGGGTTTGAGATTTATGATTGCTTTGGCATTTTGCAGCAATACTATCAGCAGGAAGCAGCAAAGCTGCGTCACCAGATCCAGATTTTGCAGAATGCAAACAAGTAAGTTCATTGTACAATGTGTACCAAATTTATCTGCCACACTAGTAAATTAAATTTCCAATTCAAATTACTGCCACTCGTTTCATTTCAGGCACTTGATGGGTGAAGCACTTAGTTCTTTGAGTGTCAAGGAGCTCAAGCAACTTGAAAATCGGCTTGAAAGAGGTATTACAAGGATAAGATCAAAGAAGGTAAATTTCCTAGTTCATCATCTAAAATAGTCTTCATGTTTTAGTGCCACAATGCACACGACCAACACAAAGAAAACAAAAACAAAAAATGATTTGTAGGATATATCTATTTTGAACATTTGGCAAAAGAAAAATTTTGAAGCTAATCTAACTTGGTTTGGTATAATCACTAATCAATAACACAACTGGTAGTTGTTGAGAGCAAATGATTGTTTCATGAAGATTGGTAGACCTTGCTTGATATCTAGTTGCTAAATTTGGTTGGAGATCACCAAGAAAGATGGTATTCATTGTTTCTTTTGATGACTTTTCTGTCTGTCTCTTCAATTGCTTCCTGACAAGAGCTCGTGTATATTTATCAGCATGAGCTGCTGTTTGCTGAGATAGAGTATATGCAGAAAAGGGTAAAGCCTAATCATTTCCATGCTTCATCTTTTTTACTGATCAATTTGGATTCTTGCTGAAACATTCGTTTATGTTATCATAGGAAGTGGAGCTTCAAAATGATAATATGTACCTCAGAGCTAAGGTAACCTTTACAAGTAACCCCTCCAATAAAAGTATGCTAACCACACTCTGGCATTTTCTCGAATTTAATCATAGAAACAACTTGATGGGCTCAAAGAAGATCTGAAATCGATTTGACATAGTGTTTTTTTTTTCTCTTATCTGATTCTAATAGATGAATCACATAGTTTCTTTCTTGAGCTCAATCATCGAAATTACTTGAATGGTCTAAAAGAAGACCCGAAATCTGTTTTACATAGCTTTTTCTCGTATGTGAATCAAGTGGATGAACCAATGCTTTTGCTTGTTCGTCCAAATGGATTATCTAGATCCTCTACATTAATTGATATCATTTGTTTGTGCTCAGATTGCAGATAATGAGCGAGTCCAGCAAGCACGCATAGTGCAAGTGGGAGCCGAGTTTGACGCCCTCCCGACGTTCGATTCCAGGAGCTGCTACTATCACATCAACATGCTGGATGCAGCAGCCCAGTACTCCCACCATCAAGACCAGACAGCCCTGCACCTAGGGTATGAAAGCAAAGCCGATCCAGCTGCATGAAAACTTACTCTGAGTACGTGCTTTTCTTCTATAATTGAATCATTTTCAGTGACACTGCCAGAAAATCAGAATATACAGAAGTACTTTGCATTTTTTGAGATGTATTTTGGCGTCAAATTTTCCCTTGATACAGGTAACAAGATGGGATTCAATGGTGCAAAATGTCTCCATTTCAACTATGGCAGATACGGAAGCATGTGTGTTTTGTATTAGCTTTCCAAGGAAACAAACCTCTATTTGATACTGTTATGGCATGTTTAAGCTTGTTGCTCCTAATGTGCACCTCTTTTAATTATTGTATTCTCCTGAATAAATTTGCTTACTGCTATTATTATTATTATTATTATTATTATCATTGCAATTGAAAACAGTGGCAAATGATGATAATAAAAGATTATATCACCATTAAAGCACTAAAGCAAAGCAAGTAACAATAATGGTGATATAATCTTACAGTTTTCTCGTTGTGTTAAGCGGTGAGTTGACTGCAGATTTTTACGATATTCTTTTGTAAGTATAAACTGTAATACATGTATTTTTGGCCTAGTAGTGATAAAATGGGTTTTTTATGCAAATCCATTACAATGCAAGCGATTTCTTGTTAAAAGTTTTAATTATTCTTCAATATAATTGAATCTTAGGGTTACATGAACAAATCAAAATCATGAATTATTGTACACTAGAATACAGATACATAAAAATACATATATTTTTAAAATATTATAAATTTAATCATATTTATTGTATAAACTACGAATTATTAATAATCCAAAAGTTAATATTTTAAAAATTCAAAATATAGAAATTTCTATATATTTATGGATAGTTTTTACATATGTTGAATGCATAACTCGTATTTTATTATAGTAAAGATATATTGAAAAATTATTTATTACTATAAATAATTTATTTTTAAATATTGAAAATCCAAACTCAATTTATTGATATATATTATTAGTTAGGAATAGTTTTGTTCAGTAAAATATGAAAGATTAAATTTATATATTATTAATAATATAAATAATATAAATTTCAGGGAGGCATTTGTAAAATTCCCAGAAAAGCCGATTCCCACCCGTTACCTCCTATAAAAGACCAAAACCGAACGGCCCGTTGAGAAATCCCGGCGCTACGTCTCCTCCTCCCTCCATAACTAAATCGGCAACCTAAGGAGTCCCTCCAAAGCCCTATCTCTCCATGGAAGACGATCCCAACAACGATGCCGAAGTCCTCCCGGCGACGGACGGACAGGAGGGAGGCGGTCAGGAGGACGGCGGGGAGTTCGAAGAGGAGGCGGAGGAGGAGCACCAGCTGGAGTTCGGGGTCGAGGTGGATCCCCCTGGGCTTCGTGCAGGAGGGGGACTTTGAGCTGTATAGGCAGTTTGAGCGGCTTGAGTACGAGGCCCTTGCTCAGCGCAAGCGCAAGGCCCTTGAGCAACGACCACGGTCGGTAAATTGCGAGAATTGGTTGCTTTTGGATAGTGAAGTTTCTGTGTTGATTAGATATTAGCAATGTCGATATGATTTTTACGAGGATAGGGATGAGGCGGCGAAGAAGCCAGGCAGGATAGGTACCTGGGTGCCACTATGGAGGAGATTGATGAGATGATGAACTTTGGTTCACGAAGGAAGTCCAGAGGCGTAGGGACTACTCTCCATCTCATTTTTTTTTGTCGTTTATTCGTTTTGAAGAGCTTCTTTGACTGGTAAAATTTGATGTAAGAGGAATTTTTTGTTTTTTTTTGTTTTTTTTGGTTTGGTGTTTCGCGAGACAAGATTGTAGTTTGTGGCGGCTCTAATTGGGTACCAGAAATAGAGACTATGATGCAATTCATTAGTTTCATAGTCTTTATCTGCAAAAAGCAAAATTTCAGTATTTCATTGTCCTTATATCACATTCCTTTTTCTGTGGAAAAGAAAAGCACTTATATTTTTACCATTCAATTTTTAATTCCACTACTGCATGTTTTGTTTATTCATAGTTGGTTGTCTGGCTTGCTATCGTTATTTCTTATTAAGAACTCAACCATATTCTGTACCGATGAAATTATTCCGTTGCTACCTCTAGTTATTGTAAAAGCGTGTAGCTGAAATGATATTCTTTTCAAAATCCATTTAGGCATGCTTGGAAACCTAACCTGAGGGCACTATTGTTGATTACCGTGTTTCTAAGTGTGCTATTGGCTTTGCAATGCCTGACGGGATAATCGTCCCACTGCCAATATTGAAACTCTTCAACTACTAATAGTTTTGGTTTTATCTGTGAAAACTGTACAATGTTCCCCCAGTATTTGTAAATATATTGCAATCGAATTCAGATGAATTGGTCCTTCTCGTTTCATCCCAAAAGATGTGATACTTATATTCTAATGCTGGCTTTATGCTTCTTCTTGAACATATGTATATAATGGTTTATTTTTATGATCAGCCCAAGAAATGCGGAAGAAGGAAGGGATCACGAAAGAAACTTACTCCTGAAGTCTCTAGAAAGATTGGTGATGCCACTCTTTATTATGCATCTAGAGATTATGATGAGGTAAGTTCTTGAGTTCTTCAGCAGCAATTTCCTTTACTGATTGGCTTCTATAATGTAGTTGTTATAGAATTGCGATATTGCCGATAATAGCTGTATAACTTGTATTTTATTATCCCATTCTTCTTAATTTTTGAGACCTTAGGTACTTGTGCTGGAAAAGTATTGTTTGATATCATGCGAAACCCTTCCTTGATTAGTATATGAATGATGTTATTTGGAGGTCTTGAGATGATCATGCATTGAATTCTTTAAGTCATGCAGAAATTGATTCATGGTATAGCATTGCTTGTCCAAACATGGACATCTTTTTGGTCGTCTATGATATAGACTATAAATTAATGCTATGTAGTAGTCAAGACAAAATCTAGATCGTGCATTTGCATCTTTTCTCTGATAATGGCATTTTGTTGTAACCTAGGATCTTTGACCTACGTAAATGGTTGTCATCTTGCATTTCTCACAGTTGTGATCTGTTGGCTGATTAGTGTTTGGGCTGCAGTATTTCATTTTATTATATCTAGTGCTTGATTGTGTTACCAAGTCTAAATGCAGGCGATTACCTTACTGGAAGAAGTTGTGTGCATTGCACCAAATTTGCCTGCCAGATACTATTTACTTGGTCTTATCTATGATTCCATGGGTAACTGGAAGAAGGCATTGAATTTTCACATGATTGCTGCTCACTTGTCTCCCAAGGATCCAAATCTCTGGAAAAAGCTTATAGCTTGGTCCATGTGTGAACTCTTGAACCTGGCCCTTTAATTTGACTTTTTTCCTCAAACCAGTTGGTAACTGCTTGCATCTAGTGAGGCCCCCAGTATGTTTCTTGTTTTGTGTATCTGTTAAGTTATGCTCTTCGATTTGAGTGGTTCATGTGCTGGTTGACTTCTTTTTATGATTGTTTTATTCAAACTATTGCAGATTCTCAATATTTTTGGATTTAAATTGGATGCTGTGCACATGACTATTAGTCTTTTCTATTTAAAAATCATGGGGTATCTAAATTGATTGGACAGAACAAATAATTCCCATTTCTAGGTAGATAACCTTTTTGCATAGGTGAGACAAGGCATGTTTTATATGAGTTAACTAAAATAATATCTTGATTGCTTTCCTATCCTCGATAAAGAATCTATTGATATTATGTTGAAAAAGAACTTGATCAATTCTTCTATTTATGCTATAACTATAACAAGACAATACTCTCTGCTTTCCGTTTGTCTTTCTCTTTTTCTCGATTTAGTCAAATATATTTTTTGGTTTGTGAATGTGTTTCTGTATAAATAATTTTTTTATTCTATGTTATTGGCAAATCACTGGGTTGCCTTTGATGACATTTGCTGTTTCCTTGAATGTAGCGAAGAAAAAAACACCGGTCAGGTTAGATATTGTCTTTCAAAGGCAATTACTGCAGGTCCTAAAGATGTGGGACTTAGGTTTGATTGGACAATGCTACATTGTGAACTCGGGGAGTATCAAAAAGCTACAGAATCATATGATCAGATAATAACACTCTATCCTGGGAATGTTATAGCACGCAAAATGGCTTCAAAGGTTAACATTTTCATTTCTTCATCTGTTTTTCTCACAGTTTTCTTGTTAGGGAAGGGCTTTTTACTTTTCCATTCACAAATCAAATTCCTGCTTGTCTGCATGGTTTATGCAACTTAGTTGATATGCATTTCAAATAGATAATTAGCAGAATGAAACCTTCCTCACAAAAAAATTCATGTACATAATAAAATTGGTTCACTCCTTTTTTCGCATCCTTCAGACAGCTGAAGATAGCCTTATCTGTTTTTAAGATCATTCCTTTTTGATAGCTTTGAGGAAGTGTTGCAGAAAGCATAGGTATAGATGAACTCGATGAGCTTATGGTCTTAATTCATATATGAGCAACTATTATGCAATAACTATAATATGTGATGGAGATAGAAGTTCTCCTCTGAGGGACCCCTGTTGATTGGAAAGCATAGATAGAAAAAGCAGATATTAATAGAACTCTCTTGGTCCGAAAACTGTTATGCTATTCAGCTGCAACTAGTTTCATTTGGATGAAAAAGTTGATCTTATACCTCTCATTGGTTGTTTCGTTATTGATTGAATACAAACTAATCTTTAGTCCAGTATATAGTAACAGAATAAATTTCCAGAAATTTGTTGGCAAATTATTCTGTAGAAAAGTAAGAGTACAATTCAGTAATTTGAAACTATTTGTATGAATCCTAAGATTTACATCCTGAGTATCGAATTAAGTTAATCAGGTTCACTTGTTAGATGCTGCAATCAAATTTTAATCTACTACAGCTGCGGAACATTTTCTCACTTCAAGATTGTGAATTGTCTATGATTTCTGGCAGATGAACTAGAAATGTGGTCAGCTCCAGAGGGCTATTAGTATTCTGGACGACTGTGTAAATAGCCGCTCTTCTTAAGCTGATTGGGGCATTCTCATGCTGCTTGTCGACTTGCTCATGGAAAATAATTCACATGTACAGGCACTTCATCAAATTGAATGCACTGCCAACTCTGCTTGTTGCTCTAAAAAAGATTTGGTACTCCATCTGAAAGCAAAGGCGGTAATTTGCCATGCAAACCTTGGAAATATAGAAAATGCTGAGGTATCCTTCTCTATCTTTTTTAATCATATCTGAAGATATTTCATGTGTTCAAGCTAAACATGAAGCAATTATTCATCACATTGTAAATCCGGCTCTTGTTTCCTCTCTAGATGATGCATTTCTGCATCCATATCAATTGCATCTATGAGTTACAATTTGTTGTCAATGGAAACACAAATGCTACTCTAAGTATATGCCCATTCACTGCTTCTCTTTGTTGTGTTTCTACTAAGACATTGTCCCTGTTCCTTTCCAGAGTTTCCTCGAGGACTTGAGATCAGTGAATCCTGAAAAGTATGAAAATTATGTCATCATGGTTACAGAAGTTGGCGATTCTTTAGCAAATCTTGGATATTTTGATACTGCAGTGAAGTTTTATTCTATGTTAGACCATATGGACGGTGATGATAATGTAAGGTAGACCACCTTATTTATACTCATTCATGGCTTCTTGTTTCATGATGAACATAAATATCACGCTCTAAATTATGTGGTCTACTTGCTGATCATGACAAAAGCGAATTTAATAACTTGCTAGATCTTCTTACCTATTGCTTCTGAAATTTTCTGAGGTTGGTTTGGCATTCTTTAGAGCAAGGGACCATTTGGATTGGATGATTGCAAACTAAAGACGGTTAGTCGCTAGTGTGACTATTGAGTTAAGCATGGAATTTAAGCAGATGAATGTGTATAGTGTTTGGATATGGTTAGAGTGGTAGTATGGTTAGTGATCAAGTGATTCACGGAAATTCCTTTGCTTCAATATTTATTCGATAAAATATACATTGTGAAAAACAATTAAAGTCAGAGGGCAAAATGGTAAATTCATTTTGTTTTAATAAAATGTTACAAATTGGTCTGTTTTAAATCCACAAGAGAGATTCAGCTTTATTAAACATCTTCTGAATGCTAACTGGACTATGATCCCAATCCAAACAGAGCCTAATGATGCATCTTGGTCAGGATCTACATGTTGTTAACTACAGTTTTACCCAACTTGTTGGTTTTCATTGATTTATAATTTATCCATATAAGCCAGAATACTTGTGCCGCCATCCTGCTTCGAATAATTGGTTATGAGTTTCTGTTACTTAAACTCTGAATTCATGTGGTCTTGAACTTCCCAATATACAAGTTATCTGACCAAGTCACCCTTTCCCTAGTGCAGCGTAGTAATGAACACATACTTTTGACTGCTCATATAGGTTCACGAGTTGTTACCGGTTAGACCTATGGACATTTCCATCTACCTCAATCTCCTAATGTTGTAGCCCTTGTTATTTGTTTTCCTACCCAGTGCTTTCAGTTACTTGGATTACTTTATATGTTGCTTCAGATTTGCTATTAGACATGTAAGCAGTTTGCGTGGGTCAACTTGTAGATTCGTACACTGTCCGCAACCATTCTGTTCTTTTGTTTGATGTGTATCGTCAGGCTTGCCCATGCATATGTTTGTGCACGATTATTTTGCCACACTCTTTCTGTTTGCTTATTTTCTCTTATCCTTTTTTCCTAAGCATAAAATTTTCCTGCAGTTTTGTTAAGTGCTCATTTGACTATTATGAAATTCCTGCAGAGAAGCTTATTTCTTAAAATTGTTCAATGTTATGCATCCAAGATGGAACATGGAAATGCAATTTTATTCTTCTATAAAGGTTTCCTGGAACTCTTTTTGCTGTTTGATTGCTAAAGAATTGGTATCAGTTATTGCTGTTTAAATAATTCATTTTGTATTAGTGGTGTTTGATAACTTAATGGAAAGTTTTGTGTGCTCCAGTTAGTTCAGATTTCCATCTTTTAAAACATCACAATATATGTTCAAGCCTAGTTCTTACTTGGACATCTATTTGCTGATCTCACAATGTCAGCAATCTTGTGGGAATTACTAACTTTCAACATTTGAATAATCAGTAATTATTTATATTTCATGAAGCTTTTCAAACTGAACATTCTGTTTATCTGGTTTTCATATGAAGACTTTTCAACCTTAGGCAATTACTTTAGCCTTGTCTTGATTAATGAAGTACTACAGTTATTACTCCAGACATTTATTCTACTGAGCGTTCACCTGTAGCTAAATTTCTTTTACCATATCTGGCATGTTGGGAAGTTCAACCTAAAAACTTTTGACAGCTACTAGCAGATAGTTTCATTTTGGTCTGTAAAGCAGCCTAGTTTGAGTGAGCCAGGTCATGTTTGAGCTTGGCTCTAGTTCAGCTTGAGGTTAACTCATGAGCCTGGTTAGCAAGCGTTTGTTTGGCTTGTTCTTATTCATACCAACTCCAAGACTGCTTGTTAGCTTATTGAGAAAATTTAGCTGGTTATTGATTGGTAAAGCGGTGGCAAAAACTAGAGTAGTTGTAGATTGAATTCATGCTATGATGAAAGAACAACTGAGACAGAAACGAATCAACTCTTCATAACTGAAATTTATGCTCTGAAGTTGTTGATGATTTTTTTTCCCTTGGGGTGGAAGACTGGTATGCTTGCATTATTTCACTTCAAACATTGACAGCGCAACAGTTTCAGCTATATCCTAAAAAAGACCATTTTCGATATTATTTCTATATTAGAAGAATACCACTGGTTTTTGACAATGTTGGGATCAAATTGTTTTGCCTTTTTCAAAGATGGAATATTCATGATACCTCAAAGATCAGTGACCAGGTGATGTCATTGCATATTGAGTCATTCCAATTCCTTTCTTGTCATAGTAAGGCCATTTCATTTCTAAATGGTGAAAGCATGAGGTTGGTATATTGCACTTTGATTTTGGCATATGCAGTATTGTCCAGCACTTAGTTAATATATAATCTTTTCATGCATGCTCTTCTGTTCCATATTATCCCACAGAAGTTCCAGTCTATTTTTTTAATATGAGAACTACAAAATTCATGAATTAGATATAGTTTTCCTTGAGTGGCAAGTGGTACCCCCTTTCATGCTTTTTCAAATGTGAAAAACTATCAAGCTTCATGATGTCATATCAATCATTTGGGTTAATGGAGATAGATTTTGCTGATTTTGCTCCTGTTTTGTATTCCATATGAATACATTCCTATTACTGACCTTGTCAAATACTTAAATAGATCAAAGCACAGAAGAGGTTGACAAAAAGTGTTCTAGTTGAAAGAGTGAAATTGTTGGATGAAACCAAGGCTGACAATGTATTGCAGGGGTTCAAACCTGTTGCAACTAACTCAGAGCTGCAAGTTTTTTTTGCCTTCTAATGTTGTATAAAGTGATATGTATGCAGTAGGATGTTGTGTAACTTTGATGTAATTGGATAAATGCTGCCTGCCAATTCTTTCTAGTAATGCATGAAAAGGCTGTGTCTTTCTTCCCCTCAAGTATGGCATAACCCAAATTATCAAGGTTCCTTAACTTGTGATCTCAATTCAATGAGTTGTACCACTGGCATGCTACCTGCTGCTTTGATCTAACTTGATTAGCTGGTTTCCTGTTAGTTCAACTGAAAATAGATTTTTTTTTTCTTTTATGGCCATGTGTTGTCGTGTTATGTGGTAGTTATGAATCATCAGCTTAGGAGCAACTTTTAGCTTGCAAACTATTTTTGTTTTTGCTCTCTGCAACTTTGCAATTGCTTTGGTCTAGAAATAGCGATTGGCCTAAAACTTCTCCATCATTTGTTCCATGCAAGTTTCTATGAAAAACTTGGCTATTTGTAGTCTCTGAAGGTTTGCAAGTGAAAATGTTACATTCTTTGGGAACTGTCATGTTAATTTGTTAGTGGCACATACATGTACCAACCTGAATTTTTAGATGTGAACATTGTCAGTCTTGTGTTTATTGGATGCACATTGCATATCAAATCTGTTTACAATGGTTTAACTTCTTGTTCATGTTGTTGAACCACTGTTGTTTCATTGGGAGATACTCTCCAAAGCCCCAACTTCAGTAGGAGCCAAGAAAGGCCTTTTCATGAGCAAGCCCTCAATGATTATACTAGTGGAAGCATTAGCTGTCTTCATTTCCTTCATACCACCATTTCCCACTGAAATTGAAAAATGATGTTGGAAGGTTGTTAATCTTTTGCTTAAGATATAGCAAAAGATACATTGTTTGTCCTTTTATACTTATTGTATGCGCGCTTTTACATGCAGATCATATAGAGTACAGAAAGTAGTATTTGTGTATGCATGACCTTTTTTTGTCCTGGTATAAGGCTGAAGGCATCTAGAGCTAAAAAGCCGCTTCAAAAGATGGCAGCTTTAAGGGAAGAAAAGAATGTAGCAGCATTAGCTGCTGGAATGCATTGGCTTAGTGAAGATTCTGAAGATGAGACTCCAGTGGTATGGATGCCATGTTTGTCATTCTGTTTTGGTATTTTTTGACTGATCCTTATATCTCTGTGTGTGTGTGTGCATATGTTTTTTTTCCTTTCCTTTTTAACATGACCATATCATACTTCTAGTGAAGGGTGCCACAAGAACCTCCTCTGCCTGGTTTTTTGAAGGACAAGGAACACTACCAACTGATAATTGATGTTAGTATCTCTACAAGTTGTTAAGTTTCCATTATTTTCCATTCTTTTGCAAGTATTAAATTGTGATTCTTCTTTAAATTTTCCATACCACTAATATTGAAACCTGTGTCTTTGAAATATTTGGTATTGTAACTTTTGGCTTTTCTGGAAGAGTGCTCCCAGAATTGTTACAGCTGCATGCCATACTGCATTTTTTATCTAAATATGGTTTTCATTATCATGATGTGCCTTTTGGATTTATCAGAACTCTTTTGACATCAATGAATTGAACTATTTTGAGTCCTTAGTATATTGATTTTGTTTATTATTTTCTGCTGTATTAACCCTCTATTGGTATCTCGACTTGTAGAAAATTATAAATCTCTGCCCGATCATCTAATTTGTACATTTTGTTTATTCTGATCTACATTGTAAGCTCTGTAAAGCATTGGCATTCATGCGACAGTATTCAGATGCACTTGAGATTATCCTTTTAGGATTGAGATTGACAAAAAATACTATTGACATAGCAACAAGCGTGGTAGATAAGGAAAACACCGTTGCCTTTGTTAAGAACTCCTTGAATTCACAAGTAAGAGAGAAAATTCACTAAAGTAGAACTTTATTGAGAATAAGAGTTGTTCTCCCGTCCATAGGGCTCAAGACCTATTTATACAAATATCAAAAGTCCAATTTGAGTTAGTTTCTAGCTTCCCAAGTTCTAAACTGAATACAACTCAGCTTGAACCCATTAATTCGGTTGATAGAAGTTCTAAATAAGTTAACTTACGAAAATAAAATCCTAAATAAGGATTCATCATTCCCAAATCCTAAACTGAATAGGATTCAGCTCAAAATTAGTTTTGGGTTAGTGGAATCTGAAAATAAGACCTAAGACATCATAATGAAGAGAATTTAAATATATAAAGGTACTAAGTAAGGTAAATCCTAAGTTTAAATAAATGAGTGAATCAAATCATTTGTCATGTCCCCTTGACTTATGAATTAGCTCCTTTTGATATTTCTGAACTTCCTTTGAGCGTCCTACATCAGTATCCCTTTCTTGTAAAGAACTCGTCATCGAGTTATTTTGTCGTAATTTGCAGTCCTCAGGTGTATGGTAGTCAAACAAATCTTGAATATTAAAAGTGTTTGAGATTCCGAAATCCTTCGAGAGGTCGATGACATAGGCATTGCTGTTTATCTTTCTTAGTATCTTCAGTGGCACAATTTTCTTCTGTTTCAGTTTGTTGTAAGTTTCAGCTAGAAACCGTTCCTTCCTCAAGTGCACCATCACCAGATCTTCTTCTTGAAACTCTTTTGGACGCTTATGAATGTCTGCTTTAATTTTGTATTTGGCATTGGATTCTTCTAATTTCTTCTTTACCTCAGTATGCACTTTAATAATTCTCTCTACCATATTGTCTGCAGCTATGTTTGTTCCTGGCAATTTGGGCAACACCACCAAATCCAGCGGGTGCTTTGGGGTTCTTCCATTGACAATTTCAAATGGTGATTTTCCTGTGGACCTGTTCTTCATGTTATTGAAAGCGAATTCAGTTTGTGCGAGTGCATAATCCCACTACTTTGATTTGTCTCTTGCAAGACACCGAATGATGTTTACAAGTGTTCGATTCACCACTTCAGTTTGTCTATCTGTTTGTGGATGATAAGCATTGCTAAATTGTAGAGACGTATCAAATCGCCTCCATAATATCTTCCAAAAGTAACTTAGAAATTTTGTGTGACGATCAGAATTGATAGTCTTTGGCACTCCATGTAGCCTTACAATCTCTTGAAAGAATAGATTAGCCACCCTTGTTGCATCTGCTGTCTTCTTATATGGAATGAAGTGTACCATCTTGGAAAATCTGTTTACAACAACAAATACTGAATCTAAGCCTCGTTGAGTCCTGGGGAGGCCCAAAACAAAAATCTATCGATAGATCCTCCCATGGGGCATTTGGCACAGGCAATGGGGTATAAAGGCCAGTGTTTTGAGAGCTTCCTTTGGCTGTTTGGCATACATAGCACCTTTGTACAAAACGACCGACATCCCTCTTAAGTTGTGGCCAGTTATAGCGCTCTTCAACTAGTGCAATGCTCTTGTCACGCCCAAGATGCCCTGCTAGGCCACTGCTATACAACTCTTTCACCACCTTTTCTCTTAAGGAGCACCTTGGAATGCAAATACGAGAATCCTTAAAGAGAAAGCCTTCATGGAGATATAAATCAGTTCTTTGTCCTGCTTGGCACTTTCTAAACTCCTCTTTAAAATCTTCATCGTCAGCATACAATTCCTTCAAATAATCAAACCCTTTAACTTCGTTGCTTATAGTTACCATCAAGGCTGCCCTGCGGTTCAGAGCATCTACCACCTTATTTTTTTGTTCAGATTTGTGTTTTAAAACATAGGTGTATTACTGTAAGAATGACGACCATCGACCATGCATGCGATTCAAGTCCTTCTGGCTATCAATGAATTTCAAAGCTTGGTGGTCAGTATATAGAATAAACTCTCGTTGAATTAGATAGTGCTTTCAATGACGAACTGCTTGTACAACCGCATAAAATTCCAGCTCATATGTTGACCACTTCTTTCGAACTTCGCTCAACTTTTCGCTATAGAAAGCTACTAGTCTTCCTTCCTGAGATAGAACGGCTCCAATCCCTATGTACGAAGCATCACAGTCTACCTCGAATAACTTCTCGAAGCTGGGCAATGTCAAAACAGGTGAAGTAGATAACTTCTCCTTGATTAATTCGAAGCATCTATTAGTTTCTTGAGTTCAGGAAAACTTGCATTACTTTAAACATTCAGTTATTGGTGCCATAATGGAACTAAAGTTTTTGACAAACCTCCGATAGAATGTTGCCAGACCATGGAAGCTTCTAACTTCTGATATACTTCAGGGTATAGGTCATTCCTTAATAGGTTTTATCTTTTCTTCATCAACATGAATGCCTTCTGCACTTACAATGAAACCCAAGAACACCAATTGGTCAGTCATAAAATGGCATTTCTTTGAGTTGATGTATAACTTCTCCTTCTTCAGCACAGTAAGTACTTCTGTTAGATGCCTTTTATGTTCTTCTTCATTATGACTATACACCAGGATATCATCAAAGTAAACAACAACAAAATGACCAATGAAAGGTTTGAGTACCTGATTCATCAATCGCATGAAGGTACTTGGTGCATTTGAGAGTTCAAAAGGCATAACAAGCCACTCATAAAGTCCTCCTTTTATTTTGAAAGCAGTTTTCCATTCATCACCGGGTTTAATTCTGATTTGATGGTATCCATTCCTCAAATCTATCCTAGAGAACACCTTTGACCCTTCCAACAGGTCCAACATGTCCTCTAAGTGAGGAATTGAGAATCTATACTTTACCATGATTCGGTTGATAGCTCGACTATCTACACACATCCGCCAACTTTCATCTTTCTTAGGTGTCAATAAGGCTGGAACTGCACATGGGCTCATGTTGACTTTGACCATTCATTTTCTGATCAACTCTTCAACCTTATCTTGTAAAATTTGTGACTCTTTTGGACTCATTCTGTAGTGGGGCAGATTTGGTAAACTTGCTCCAGGAACAAGGTCAATGTGGTGCTGAATATTTCTCATTGGGGGTAGTTCATCAGAAAGATCATCCGACATGATTTCCTTGAATTCATTTAGGAAGGGTTGCAAGCCTTTTGGAGCTTCAGTGGGCATTGTCTTCATTCCTTTCTCAATCACAACAAATATTTGAGATGTCTCTTTAGCCTCATTTATAAAATTTTGCACAATTAGGAAGAAGTGACCCTCCTCTTGTAAACTTTTAGGTCGACGCTCTTCGCCAATGGGAGTAAGGATAATTTTCTTTCCATCTTTGAAGAAGATGTAGCAATTGTCTTGCCCACGATGTGTAGAATTTCTATCAAATTGCCAAGGTCTGCCAAGAAGAATATGACATGCATCCATCTCCACAACATCACAGATTACCTCATCCTTGTAGAATTTTCCAATGGAAAAATAAATTTGACATCGTTCAGTTACCTTGGTTTCACCAACCTTTTTAATTCAGCCGATCTTATAGGGAGAGGGATGTGATTCCGTTTTCAATTGAAGCTTGTCAACCATAGTCTTGGAGATGATGTTTTCACTACTTCCCCCATCAATAATCATGTCACAGATCTTGCCATTTACTGTACATCGAGTGCAGAAGATATTGTGACGTTATAGATTTTCCTCTTGCTTTGGGATGTACATTAGATTCCGAACTACTAAAGATGACCTTTTACCATCAGTCTCCTCGAATATTACATCTTCATAGTTTTCTTGATCACAAGCTAGGTCATCATCTTTTGAGTCATGTACATTGTCAGCCACAAAATTATCTTCAATAGCCAAGTTCACAGGTTGTCGTACTGGACAAACATTAGAACGATGTCCAAGTTTTCCACAGCGATAGCACTTTAGATCAGGATTTGAACTTGGATTCTTTACTGATGTGGTGTTTCCTGATGGCCTTGTAGGTCTAGCTTCAAGACTCATTTGTGTGGGAGGTCGAGGAGGTTGTGTAGCTACACCTCTATTAGGAATAGATTGTGCTCCTTTTGAATTCTCACCAATGGTTCTTCCCACCTGATTTCTGATGACAGGTCGCTCCAATTGGGACTCCACACGAGTTGCATTCCTCACAGCCTCATTAACCGTCCAAATAGGTTGCAAAGAAATCCTATCTTAGATGGTTGTGCATAACCCACCGATGAATCTTGCCACTTGATGAGATTCAGTCTCTATTAGATTATTACGTGCTGATAGGCGATAGAACTCCTCAGCATATGCCTTTACACTGCGATTACCCTGTCGACAATTTTGATATTGCTGAAGGAGTACCTGATCATAATCTATGGGAAGGAATTGCTTTTCGAAAAGAGCCTTCATCCGTGGCCATGCTCGAATTGGAGCTTTATTTTGGCGTGTCCATTCCAACTGAATGTGTTCCCACCATGCTGATGCACCCCCCTTTAGTCGGTAAGCAACAAACTTCACATTCTTCGAATCTGGAATCTCCATGTAGTCAAAGAACCGTTCCACTTCAGCAAGCCAATCGAGAAAATCTTCGATATGAAGTTGGCCATTGAAAGATGGGAGATCAATCTTCAAGCGAAAATCATGACGTCTATCATGCTTAGAAACTGGTCGATGAAGGATGTCTTCAATTTCTTCATCACTGGAGTTTTCAAGGATTTGTAAACCCTTTGAATTCACTTGCGGAGCCTTTCCTCGACCAATTGGATCGCAAGTCACTTCATCGATCCGTCGATGTAGTTGATTCAGGCCTTCAAGTTGATTCATCCTCAACATCAACCTTGCAAGTGAGTTTTGGATTGCCTTCATGGTTGAATCAAAATACTCACGGCTGATGTGATTACCCACAGGAGCACCGTCCCTAGAATTGCTGCTGGTTGCGTTATCGTTAGACATTAAATAAGGAGAGTCTGGCTCTGATACCACTTGACGTAGCAACAAGCGTGGTAAATGAGGAAAACACCGTTGCCTCTGTTAAGAACTCCTTGAATCCACAAGTAAGAGAGAAAATTCACTAAAATAGAACTTTATTGAGAATAAGAGTTGTTCTCCCGTCCATAGGGCTCAAGGCCTATTTATACAAATATCAGAAGTCCAATTTGAGTAAGTTTCTATCTTCCCAAGTCCTAAACTGAATACAACTCAGTTTGAACCCATTAATTAGGTTGATAGAAGTTCTAAATAAGTTAACCTACGAAAATAAAATCCTAAATAAGGATTCATCTTTCCCAAATCCTAAATTGAATAGGACTCAGCCCAAAATTAGTCTTGGGTTAGTGGAATCCAAAAATAAGACCTAAGACATCATAATGAAGAGAATTTAAATATAGAAAGGTACTAAGTAAGGTAAATCCTAAGTTTAAATAAACGAATGAATCAAATTATTTGTCATGACCCCTTGACTTCTGAATTAGCTCCTTTTGATATTTCTGAACTTCCTTTGAACGTTCTATATCAACTATTTCTAATGAGCAAAAGGAGGAGCTTCTAGCATTGGGTGCTCATGAGTATATAATATTCCTTTTCTCTTGATTTAGAAATGCCTTAACACATTGACAATTCAGTTTAAAATTAATACAATTTATTATTTCTTGTATGCAGAAATTCCGTACAATGATATGGGTTTGCACGACACATAGCTCAGCAGCATCCTTACAGCATCGCTGTTTGGAATTGCTACTAGAAGGTTGTTTCAAGGTAAATGATATCATAGCTGGACTCTGTGATTAAGTTGGTTGTCTTGTCTCTAAACCATGCTAGTTGTCACACAGCCGAATTTTTACCCTGAAATTTTGTCCGTGATGGCGCCAAGGTTTGCCCACCTCAGCCCGCCAAACTCGCACAAGCCCACAAGAGTATAAAGGAGAAGAGAAGTACAGCAATCTTGTCAACCTTTTATTGCTCACATAAAAGGAAATACAACTATAATGCGGAGTGGCACTACAAGTCTCTCTATCTGTGTGTGTACCCAGCTCAATAGACCCCCTAGTCTATTTATAGTACATATATTTGGCTGTGAGCAACTGCTGGAGATCATGGAGAACATGTTCCACAATATTCTCCCTGCAATTCAACTGCTGGAGGCATGGAAAACATTCTCCACAATGTTCTCCTGGCAGTCAGTTGACTCTCTGTGCTGCTTCCACCTGTCCCACGAGCCCTCAATTGCCTCTTTGCTGGTCACGTGTCCCTTAACAGTTGCAGCTCTGGTTCTCCAGCCTGCAGCTACGTGTCTTCAGCTTGCGACGCCAAGTGTTCAGCCTGTTCACATGCTCCTGCAGCTCACTTTAGCCAACCCGTTCCGCTGCTCGCTCTGCAGGACTGTTTGGGCTGTTCGGGTCTCCATCCGAACATGTCGTGATTCCGTCACTTGCTGCTATGTGTGCTGCTCGCGCACACATATATTGGAGGCAGTCCGTCGCCTCGCATGATCATGCGCTCCCTCGCATGATACTCCTCGTAGTGGCACCGACCACTACAGCTGGTTGTTTACTCATATGTGTGCTGTCTGTGCACACACACGCTGGAGGCACTTCATTGCCTCTGAGATCATGAAGTCCGTTACATGATCTCGTTGTGGTAGCACCTACCACTCACAACGGGTGTGACACTAGTCTTGTGCAATTATATAACTAGCTTGGTTTTGTACGATCATTAAGCCTTTTTTTCTTTTGATTAAGAATAAAATAGCTTAACGTTTGTATTAGAGGTGTAAATTAGGGCCTATCCCAGCACGGCAAGGTTTCTACAATAATTGTGCTATGCTAGCAATTCATATACATGGCCATGCTGGCACTCTTCTCGCAGCTCGCCAGCCAGGCACGATCCCCAGTACGAATATGCTGAGCATGACAAGCGCCGACCAACCCAGCCACAGTTTTGGCAGCCCGCCGAAACGGGCCATGATGGTGTGGCACGGTCCACTTTGCACCACTAGATGTTATTCACAATCCAAATGTTCCCTAAATGTTTATGCTTTCATTAACTTTGATTGATTACATCGAGTAACAATTGGGACAAAATGGTTAAATAGGTGAACTGCAGACTCTGAATCCAGGGACAAGAAGAATGTGGCCACACTAAAACCACAGAAGAAAATGGTTGTACATAAATTTCATGTACAGGTGACAGAGAAAACACCGTTTGATATATAAGTACGAGATATTCGGACCTAGAATGATTTGATGCTTGATGCTTCAGGTTCATGGTCTTTCAGATGGAACTGAAATGATTAGAAACTAATGCAAGCTATATTTATGGTTGAGGATGAAGGATGTAATCCTTTGATCTCAAAGGAACTGACAGAACTTTTCGTTTGTGGAATCTATGATTGTTCAGTCAAATGAGATGCAGATAGCTGGCACTTTTAGAAGCACAATATTGTGCAAGGAACATTCAATTTCTATGGGAACTGTCAGTTTGCACATGGTTCCACAAAAAACCAGGGCTCTGAAGGATCTTCCTTCCAGTTTCCCTTCCGGGTGCTGTTATGAGTAACTGGAGGCTGACGCATGATTAAGGAGTGAACAGCTTAAAGGCATCCATCATCTCTTGAAGCAAATGGATATTAAACCATCTGAAGAGTTACTTGTTCAGATATTGCGAGCAACATGTTTCAAGCATCAATCCACAAGTTAATTTAGTGAAAGCAATACGCTAATAACAACTGTGACATTTGCATGACAAAGCTGATGAAGCTTACCGTCGAATATATCTATTAGATAGATGCACAATTAATTACTAATAAGATATATATCACTTAGTATTCCCTGTAGAACCACATGTTCGTGTGTTTCACTAAATCCTCAAACGTTTCCTATCTTTGGACATACATTTTTGTTGCTGAATCAGTTTTCTTATGCAAATCCTGGCGTTATACATCTCAGTTTTCACTTATTGTAATTCATGAATATATAGGTTGTTATAAGTGTTAGCATGCCTAATTTCTGGATCAGTACTGCATTTGCGCTGTCAAATTGTGCTCGTCCAATATAATGATTTCCAGATAATTGTGGTTATTATGTAATCCAGTTTCATATGATTATTATGATGATTTGCAGGAATTTCCATGTCCATTACCTTTGATACAATGAAAACTTATATCGGACTATATGCTTGCCAATGTTTTATAGTATCCTGGTAATACTTGCATTTCTTATGATACATATTTGAAATTCGTGTCTCAACGTTACGGTTTAAAGTTTCGGCCGAAATATTTCGGTTTTGACTATACCAGTGAAATATTTTGGTCGATTTAATTTTGGTTTTTCCTATATCAGTCATGCTCTTGCATTGGCGAGCTCTCACTCACACCTGCACCACACTTGCGTCCGCATCCGCACCTGCACTCGCGCTCTTGTTGGCCTCGCGTCTATGCCCACGCCCTCGCATCGGCCTCACGTCCGCGCTTGCACCCTTACGCCGGCCTAACAGTCAGTGTCTCGCTCTCATGTCAACACACAATTAATAACTAAAAAAAATCTTTTAATCGATACCGTGCATGGTTGTTTTAAAATTTTTTTAAAAATATTATAGTATTTTTAATTTGAAATTAAAAATAATTAAAATAAAGTTAATTTTTATTCAAAATATAATTAATAAATAAAATATTATTTTGGTCGAAATCAAAATGGAAATAATTTTTTTTTGACCAAAACGCATTAATTTCTCTAAGGTTCGAAATCGTTTTTGAAATCGAAATTCAAAATAAAATCCCGTAAGAGTTTATAGACAAAAAAAAATTTTTATTAATTAAATATAATTATTATCTCTAAATTTAAAAGTTAGCCTATCCATTAAGGGTGTGTTTGGTACGGAGTCAGGGCTAAGCTAATCCCGTCCAGACTAGATTATCTTCTAAACAGCAAAAATTTGACCGTACTAATATTATTTTATTTATTTAAATTTTAATCATGTTTTGACTAAAATACCCTCACTTGATCTGAACCATCGGATCTCGATCCAACAGCTCAGATCGGATAACAGCCGAATACCGTCACTTGATCTGAACCGTTGGATCTCGATCCGACGGCTCAGATCGATGAACAGTAAGCGAACGCCGCAGCGGAGCTCCCCCCCCCCCACCCCCCCCCGAGCTCAGCCGGCGAGCTCAGGCGGCGGGCTCCGCGGGCGACCTCGGGCGGCCGGCTCCAGCGCGCGAGCTCGGGCGCCCCGCCTCCGGGGGCGAGCTCGGGCGCCCAGCCTCCGGGGGAGAGCTCCCGCGGCAGGCGAGCTCGGGCGCTCGGGCTCCGCGGCTGAGCTCGGGCGGTCGGCTCCGCGCGCGAGCTCGGGCGGCCGGCTTCGTGCGCGATCTCCGCCGGAGAGGAAGATGAACATATGTACAGTACTCAACCGAGGGCATTTTAGTCAACAAAAAATTTTAACCATCTGTTAACCAGATCAAGGACCAAACGGGATTTATTTGACCGTATTAGCGTTTTACATTTTACCCATTCTTTTAATCTTGACTTTGACCTTGACCCGTACCAAATGGGCCCTAAGTGATTAACTATAAAAATTAATTAGAATTAATTAAACTTATATTTACTGTTATGATAAAATTATTTATAATTATTTATAATTTTTTAAAAAAATTTATCATTTTTTAATTTGAAGTAAAAAATATAATTAAATTATAATTAAATTATGGTCAAAACATAATTAATAATTAAAAAAAAATTATCGAAACCGAAATGATCGGAACTAAAATCGAAATAATTAAAATGGTTAAAATATATTAATTTCGTTGGAGGCTGAAATCAAAACCGAAACTTAAAATTTTGCTCAAAACACCCTAAGTTCCTGCGCTTTATGAGGGATTTTTGAGACTGCGTACCTCCCTGGATGATGTTGGGCCACTAGTTCACAATGATAAACCAGCATCAAGCAGCTGCTACGGAATATCTGGAGGCTTATAGGTTGCAACCTGAAAATCCACTTATCAGCCTTTGTGTGGGTATGCTATCTCGCATTCTCTCTCTCTTCCACACTCGCGGTTCAAGAGGACTACCCTATCCCTAAACTTCCTTATGAAGACTCAAGAGTGTTGCTGAGAATCAGAGACCAGGTTACTGCAACCTTCACAGGGAAGCAGCTTATAATCTTCACTTAATTTACAAGAAAAGTGATGCCATCGATCTTGCCAGGCAAATCTTGAAAGTACTGCACGACATTTGCAGTTCAGAGTTGATGCAGAGGGGCTTTTGCATTTATTAAAGCTTATTCGGAAAGCTAAATTTTCGAGACAGCGAATTATGCAACAGAACTACAAAGAACTCTTATCAACATTGATGGCCTGCTGCCAGGGACAATTGGCGGACACGAATCAACCATGGAGCAAATGTAATTGGACGATTGGGATCGAGAGTTGTGTATGGAGGTTTTGTTGTTGATTATGATTTAGTCTCATCTTCTGACGTAGTTCTTGTTCATGGCTGCAAAATTCACGGAACATTTCCATTGTTACAATGCCGGTATGTGTATAGCTCTTCCCAACATATGTATCTTTACTATTTGTAAGTTGATATAATACTGGAACCTTTCTTGCAATGGAAAGTTCCTATTCTGCTACATTCTCCAAGTTCAGCCGTCAAATGCTGAAATACTGAAGGTGAGTTTCTTCAGGATTCTAATACCAAATGATCAAACAAGCAATCACATATTAATGACTAAGTTTACCGAAGCGGGAGGGAGCCAATTGCAAACAGTCATACAATCTTCAGATTGGTCTCAGATGATCCACATGGCATGAATGCTTCAAAAGGAAAATGTTTTACAGGGTTGGAGCCCTTTCAGCCGATCCCGAGATCACGGTGAGCAAGTTGTTGCCAAACGGGTCACTCAGGTGCTTTGCGAGGTTCTCCACAGGCCCTTCTCCTGTGACGTAGGCCTGTAGGAAGAACCCAAGCATGGCAAACATGGCCAGTCTTCCATTCTTGATCTCCTTCACCTTCAGAATAGCAGCCTGGTCGGGATCGTTCGCGAGTCCCAATGGGTCGAATGGGCCTCCGGGATGAAGCTTGTCCTCCAAGTCCTACAGGACAGGATGTTTCAGAACTCCGAATCGGTTGTACAAAGTAGTTTTGAAGTAATTAGTAAGGGCAAAGCTGATACCAGTACATTGGTGATTCTGTAATATTCTGCACCACCAACAAGAACAACCTCAGCAATGACGGCGACGGCGAGGTTGATGGGAATGTTCTTTCCAAAGTAGTTCAATGTGTTTCCATCAAGCAGAAGAGCCCCAGTCTAACACCGTTCAGGCAAGAAGCTTCATTAGATGCTAATTGCAAAATGATGAGGATATCTTTACAGCATAACATTTATTAGATATAATGCGCGACAAAGGAGCAGATGCAGACCTTGAACCACACGGCTTCAGGGCCGCAGTTGGCGCCAAACTTGTTGAAGGCCTCAGGGATGATGAAGCCAGCGGCACCCAGCATTGCCCACCGTCCGTGAATGAGCTCGTAAGCTTGGTATCTGCAGACGAAGAGCGAATCATCAGCGCCAAAACAAGAGGCAAGTTTGGTAAAATCATAGCCGTGATGGTTCTCATGCAGAAATAGGTATCTTGACAACTTAAACAAGAGAATACATCACATTGACAAAACAGAGTGCAGTAAAATGCAAGTTTGTCGACATACTTGGCGAAATTTTCCGGCTTCTTGCTGAGACCAAAGGGATCATAACCATAGCTGCAAGAGTCAAAATACAGCAAAAATAAACACTATTAAATTTGATGTTTGTTCATAATGCTATCATCTTCTAAGTGCAAGTTAGGCCAGGAAGCCGAGAACTTACTCTCCGGGCACTTCTCCGGTGAGGTACTCCGGCACGTCCGACCGGTCCAAGAGGCCTTCCGGCAAGAAAATTCTCCTGTCTGGCCCTGCGAAACCATTACCAATAGCACGTATCCACGTCAATACCAAGTCGCATTCCTTAGAAACTCGTATTTTTCGATTCCATCGCTACGGAGACTCAAACATATGAAGATACTTACCGTACCACTTGGCTAGCTCCTCGCTAACCGGAGACGCAGCCGAGGGCTTGGCCTTGGCGGGCTTCTTCTTGGAGAAAAGCGCGACGATCTTGGATGCCGAGGCCGCCCCGGAGGACGCCTGAGCTGACCGCGCAGGGCTCCCGAAGTTAAGCCGGCCGCCGAGCATCTCGGACATGCCAATCTTGGTGGAGGCGGCGGCGGCTGCGAGGGAAGCCATATGGCCTTGGGCTCGCCGGGAAGGGGAGTGATTTTTTTTGCGTAGGCTTGTGTGGGGAAGAGGATAGGGGACTAAATGGAAGATCTGGTGGTTGCGGTGGCGCCACGTCGGATTTCGAGGGTGAGGATGCGATTGGATGGACCTGGAGATGTGTAATCTGATGGGAGGATCTGGTTGGGTGAATTGTGATGACGTGGCAGACGTGGTGCTGACGTGGACGGCTTCGTGACCTCTTGTTTTCCTTTGTTTGGATATAAGAAGATAGGGAACTGTTTATGCGGGTAGAATTTGAAAATCCAATTATTAAATAATTAAATTATAGCTTGAAGGGTTTGGCCCAGACTTTTTCACTCACTTTTAGGCCCAAAGAAGCCCCGGCCCAACAACACATGCATACAAACTTCGGTGGCAGTTTTGGAAAATCCCACTATATCCCTTTGGTTTGCAAAACAACCCCCTCGATTTTTAATATTTACTGCCAAATACTTAATTTAATCACTGTTTTGCCACCTTTTGTTCCCCTATATCAGAGTATTTCCATACAAAAGAGGATAAGCAAAATAAAGGAGGTTTTTGCAATGATAAAACAAAGGGGTTCTGCGATTATCAATAATTCAAGGACATGCACAAATATTGAGCAATATAGGGGGATATTTGCAAAAAACCAAACTAAGATTTTTCTTGGTACCCAAAGCCACACTTCACCAAGTTTAACTCACTAAATTAAGCATTATAGCTAAACGAAATTTAAATATAGGTCACAATCAATGCCTCTAAGAACTTGAGCAGTGGAGTCCTCTCTAGAATAAGCTCAGACAGAAACTCCCTTCACTTTGTACAGGAAGCACTGAAGTGGAAGCTCAGGACTTAGGTTTACTTCCATTTGTCAATTTCTCTTGAAGTTGCTTCAATTAGCTTCTTCGTGTTCTCAATAAACTCGTCGATCAGCACATCAATGCTTTCCCTAAAAGTTAACAAAAATAGATGATAAATCAATCAAATTACAAACAAAATCGGAGCACTCAAATAGATGCACCGCAACAAAAATGGCAAGGAGTGCATAAAAATCAAATTTAAGATGGAAGTATGTACTTGTTTGCACCTGAGAGCCAATACATAAAATCTAAACAAGCACTATATGAATAGCAATTGATGTTTATGAGCATAGGATATTAACGAAGGTTTTCAAACTATGGACATCTACCAAACGAACTTTTACATCAGAATGCACTCTGGCAATCTTGTTAGGAGTGAGTAAGCATTCTACTTCACCTTTTGATTATCCTTCAACAAAATGACAGGTATCATATGCCCCATTAGCAATAAATCATCTATAGCTTTTGAATGGACATCATACATGAACATAACCAAAATCAAATAGTTTACTACACTAATTCAAGTGGGAAGTTTAGCAGTAAAGTCAAAGTCAAAATGTGGCTCTATGTGAGTTGCATTGTTAGACAATTGAATTAAAAGAATAGAACAACCAAGTGCCTTCCATAAATTTTGGAAAAGGGATATTGCAATGGTTCTTTAGAGTGATTCTTTAATATGGAATACAGTAGCTTGTTTACCATGGCTACTGAAACTTTCCCTTTCTATAGCTTTTCTTATAGTTGGAAATTTGCCTTCTTGTGCTTTTGTTTAATCTTTGATTTCAGAACTAAATAGTTGCTGGTGGAAAAGGGACTCCTACTTATTTTTAAATAGTGACAAGATGCTAAACACTTCGAAATAGATCACACTCAATTTGAGTTACTGGCAATCATAACTGTAAGAACCATCCGACCAACAAATAAAAGAAGCATCTGTTATTAAAATAATTCTCAAGATAATAAAGAACTTACTGATTTGGAAGATTTCTGGGCCTGCGAAATAGCCTTCCTACATTACTGTATTTGCGTTTCTCATCATACGCAATTCCCTTTCCCATGCCATAGCCAAAGCCCAGACCAATTCCACAACCAGCACCAAGCCCAAAACCAAAGTGTAAACCAGGAATTCCGACCCCAAAACCAGCACCTGATATGAAGAGATGAAGGAGAAACTTCACCATCAACAAAATCAAAAGCACAAAAAAAAAAAAAAACTTTGGAGGCAGAGCAGTAGTCACCAGTTCCACAAGTACCACATTAAGCTTATTCATGCTGCTGTTGGTGACAACTTGTGACAACAACAATCAACAGTCCCCCAATTTGCATTACTAGAGACCACCAAAAGAAGCCAAGACATGTCAACTCCAAATATGCCTTAAAGAGGAAAATTTTCAACTTTTCTGAATTTTTTAGTTTGGTTTTGGCCATTTGGTGATCCTAATATTTTAAGAGCATCAAGAACACAAAGACCTTCACTGTGATGTGGATGATCATCCATTAATTGATACTTCCACAAATATGTGTACCTTCAAACACAGCCTTGTACCAGGAATCCGCACAAAGCAAGTCCCATGTGTATTTCTTTTTTTTATTGGCAAAAGGGCCTGTTGGATATCTACCCTAATAAGTATGATCCAGATTATGGAACATGTGTAAGGCTATAGCAAATAAGAAATTTTACGTAAATAAAAAGAAATCAAATACCATAATTTCTAATGCAAGTCACAGTGGTTCCCGTCAAGGGAATATTCCACAAGCCATTAGCCACTGGAACTCTTATGCAAAAAAATTGCTAATTTATGGTGAAAAGTTCATGCTTGGACAATTTCATGCTGAACATGTACAATGTTGATCAAGAATTACTCTCTCTCACACACTTAAGTTCCCTGATTTTCCGTACTTTCCTATTTATACACATCTTCTTGATTAACCCAATTCAAAACCTATGTATATGCCACTACAAGGCAATATCTATTTCACTACAATACCACGTGCGTCTTAAATCCATCTAAATACTTGATTCATGAAACCCTTCTAATTTCTTAAGCAAAAAATTCATTGTTTTTTTCCAATGAGAATCCCAACATAAGAGTAATCTATCAACAAAAAAAGCCAAATTCGACAAATCCCGAGCATAATCAGGAAAATTCGAACTAGAAATCTTCGAGAAAAATAAAAAAGAAACCCACCAGAGACAAGCCCAGAATTCAAACCAAAGAAAAAAAAACACACCAGAGACTAATCTATCACAAACCAGAAGATTCAGATTACACAAACATATTCCTCAAAGTAATTCAGTAAAATATAGAGAGACGAGGAGGATTACCACCGAAGAGACCGAAGCCGAGGCCGACGCCGCAGCCGGCGCCGAGGCCGAACCCCGGGCCAAGCTTGCCAAGGTCCTTCGACTCAAGCCTAGGAAGCTTCCACACAAGGCCCTTGTCGCCGCCGTCCGCGCCGTAGCCGTTCATCTTCTTCGCTGTCCTCCGGCTCGACCTCCGCCTCGTCGCGCCCTCCGTTTCCGCCGGAGGAGGAGCCCTAGTCCTCCAGATTTTTCTACGGCATACTAAAAATGAGCACGTGGAACTCACGTGCCGATTGATCTTTCCCACGGGAAAAAAAGATTTTCCTAGGTTTTTTTGCATAAAATTTTAATGTTTCTTTTTTGCATATAGAACCCTGCAATTCTTACAAATTCGGCTTCTTGGCTTTTAAACACAATTAAATCTTATGTATTCATCATTTTGATAGTTTCACACTCGCTGATTTTCAAGATAGCATGACAGGTTTGTCATGACGTTCGCATTTTTTCAAATTATTAATTTTAATTATTTTATCTAAAAATGGATAAAAATATCAAGTGAAATGCATAATACAATTAGAGCCCGTAAATCTAGAGCGAAAGTAAAATCAATTGGATCTATTTCTACGTTGCAGACGACCCGTGTTGGACCAAAGTTGAGATTACGTGATTGTCTTGCGGACTTCATTCATTTGAAAAAACAAACGAGGCCTTGGTTTGGTCTTTATTGTCAATTTTCTTGTGCAAAACCAAAACTAAAACCGAAATCGAAACAAAAATATAAAATATTTCATTTTAAACAAGTTTGAAGTAGGCTGTTGAAGGAGTACTAATGGATTTCAATTTTACATGTCAAAACGAGAAATAATTTTCTCAAGTTACTTGCTATGTTTAAGTTATAGTTTATCATACTTTCAGTTTCGGTCAATCTTTATGTCAAGAATTTATCTTGCAACACCTAAATTTTTTATCTCAAATATTTTTTCATTTTGTATTTCAAATCATTAATCAAATATATATCTTGAATACAATAAACATATCCTCAATATAAAGAAACATATAATGAATGAATTATTTGATTGTATCTTAAGACAGACACAACAATCATGGTTATAATGGATAAAATATTATCCCAACACGAAACTATCAAACTTTTTATGCTATTATCTTGGAAATTATTTTAAATAATAAAGTGACTTATTCAACTTGTAGAAGTAATTTTCTTTGTCTTCTTGGATGAACCCTTAAGATTGCTATATAAAAATATGTTATTCTATTTTTTTATACAAAAAGATGATTTTGATATTAAGTTATTCTAACTCAAGATTATAAAGAATAACTAAAACAATTAGAAAAAAAATAGATATGTGTTTAACCACATGAGAGAAATTTTGATTATAAGTCAATACTCTCTTTTCGTGAATATCTTTTTATAACTAAATGAATCTTGAATTTTACATTGTCTATTCTAGAAGAATCCTCTTTCTTCTAAAGTATTCGCTTGCAACTAATTGCTCTTTTATTTTTTAATAATTTCACTAAATTCCAAATATAGTTCTTTTGAATAAAGTTTATCTTTTCGTTCATGGCAATATGCCACTACGAATAATTCTTATTTTACACTACTTTTTTATAGAAAGAAAAATCACTATTATTAGTAAATAAAGAAAAAGTTATTATATCCTTAAAATCATACTGTTGGGTGGCTTTATACTTCTTTGAGATCTTTGAGGTGAAATTTTCTCACAAATTTCAATTTGACTCTCAAAATTATCTTGAGAGTTTGGTACATTTTGAATATCTTCTTATAGAAAAACTATAAGCTCCACCTACACCTTAATTATATCGTTGAAATTTTTTTTGAGAGATTTTAACATTACACTTTCATCAAATATTACATTTCTCTCAATAATTATATTAGGAATACTGAAATCCCACAAAAGATAGCTCTTAACTCCTTTAGCATAACTAAAGAAAATATATTTTTTAAATATGCATCTAACTTATCTTTAATAACATACACATAAACATGACAAATAAAAATTTTCAAAGAAGAATAATATGCAGGCTCACTAGACCATACCTTTTCAAGAGTTTTGTAATTGATGATTATCTGAAGAGAACGATTCACAATAACATAAGTTGTGTTGATTACTTCTACCCAAAAATCATTGTCAAGATTTGTCGCATTTAGCATACTACGTACTTTCTGTAATAAAGTTATATTCATTTTTTCAGCCATACTATTTAGTTGAGATTTTTTGGGATAATAAAGTGGCATTTGATACCTTGATCTTTGCAAAATTTAAAAAACTTTGTTGATTTGTACTCTCCGTCAATGACACTTTTAAGATATTTGATTTTTATGTCAGTTCTTCTTTCAATTAAAGTTTTTCATAATGTGAAATAAAAAACTTCGATTTTGTAATACAAAAAATAAATTCATACTTTTCTAAAAAATCGTCAATAAACCTAACAAAATAATGAGCACCAAATTCTAATAAAATAAGATAGCACCACATATCAAAATAAATATAATCAATTAAGCCTTTAATGTAATGAATACCGATATTAAATTTTACATTGAATTATTTACCATAAAGATAATGCTCACATAAATTTAATTTATATGAATTGAGACATTTCAATAATTTTTTTTATTAAACTCATTCAAATATTACTCACTTATATGCCTAAAACACATATGTTATAAGTGAGTCATATTAAAAAAATCTTGAAAAACTGTTGCTCTACGTTAAACGATTTTTCCTACTAACGCCTATAAGTTTTCATACTTTAGGTCTTTTAGTACTATCAACGAGTCTTTAACAACCTTAAGAACTTTATTTTCAACAGAATACTTATAATTAATAGAATCCAAAGTACCCAATAAAATTAAATTTTTTTAAATCAGAAACATATCTAACGTCAATAAAAAATCCCAATAATATTATCAAATATCCTATTTTTGATTGTACCAATTTTGATAGTTTTGCATAAATTATTATTAATCATCAAAACTAAATCATCATTATAACACTTGTAGTTTTCAAATCAATCTCATTAGGACACGTGTGGTAAAAATAACTAAAATCAAAAATCCAAATATTATGATAACCATCAAAATCAAAACTAACAAAGAGAACGTTACTTTGATCATCATCAAAACTTCCTTTAGTAACTGACACTTATTCTTTACCTTATTCTTTAGACTGAAATTTTTTCTCTTTCTTTATTTTGAACTTCTAACACTCTTTAATTATATGTTTTATTTTTTTATAGTAGTTGCAACTCCTTCCTTTGGATTTAGATCTAGAACAAACTGTTTTTGATCTTTTTTTACTACGATTTTTGGTAATTAGTGCTTCTGAATATGACTCATCCTCTTTAATCTTTTTTAAATATTCATTAGATAAAATAACAATAAAAATATCGTTAAAATTTAAATTCTTATCATATATAAAAATAGTTTTTAGATCTTAATCAAAAGAGATAGATACGATAATAAAATAATTATATTATTTTCCTTTTTAATTTTAATATCAATGCTCAATAATTAAAAGACTAATATATTGAAAGTATTAAAATGATAAACTATATTCATATATTTTTTCATCCGATAATTAAAAAACTTATATTTTAAGTGAATTTAGTTTGAAATGTATTTATTCGTTTATTATTTCTCCAATTTTTTTTTAATTTTTGAAAGTGGTATTTCATCCCGAGATAAATAGAATATTTCATCGGAAAAGGATCTCAAATCACCAGTTCAGTTCGCACACCAGATCTCAAATACTCTACAAAAAAAGGCACGTACCAACTACCAAGTACTTCATCTTGAATGGCTCACGGTAAAAGACTTCATAACACTAGTGATACTGATCAATAGTTCATGTTTATAGGAGGTGTTTTCAAGGAATTGATGCCCAAGGAAGAGTACTTCTCGCGAGCTTTGTACAGGATCGACATCGGTCAGAACGACCTCACCGTGCTCTACTTCGGGAACAAGTCTGCAGAAGAGTACATCCCTAATGCGATGAAGCAGTTCACCACTGTCATCAAGGCTTTCATCTTTTGTGAGTTCTCCTATTCTGTTGTTTTTCTCCTTGCTAGTGATGAGCTTGTTTTGGGCTTGGGTTCGGAATAGAGCATACATGAGCAAGGTGGGAGATTCTTCTGGATCCACAGCGCCGGCTTCTTCGGCTGCTTGCCTTATGTTGTAGTGAGAGCTCCGCCGCCACTCGACCGCGCCGGCTGTGCCGTAGTTATCAATCTCCTCGCCCGGAAGTCCAACACGGTGATGAATGAAACAGGGACGCAGCTCAGAGATGAGCTCCCTCTTGCTTCACTGACTTATGTGGACGAATACTGTGCGAAAAAACCTTCCTCATCAGCCAGGCAAGAAAGCATGGTAAGTCAGTACATTTCTGAGAAGCAAAGAGTATATCGGCAGCAAGCATTGATGCTGATAGTTACAGGATTCGAGCACCCACTCGTGGCTTGCTGCGGCCACGGCGGAGTATACAACTTCGACGCAAAGCCACGATGCGAAACTAGGATTCCGGGCGAATGGCAATGAAGTCCGGATTCGATTCCTGAAACTAAACCGAGAGAATTGATGAAATTAAAAGTCAAATCTCTAATTACTGTATTTGATTCAATTTTATGTCTCGAAATCAAAGAAATCAGTTGATTTGTAACGGTTCTAAATTTCGATTTTCAATTTCCTGTGTTTTGACAGAGATCTTAGAATTGGCGTGGTTCCACGGCTGAATTCCTACTGTATTTCCATGCGAGAGTGAGAGCGGCAGTGGCGGAGCACGACGCGCGCAGAGCGGTGATGGCGGAGCATGGCACGCACAGAGCAAATAGTGGTGGAGCGCGGCACGACTTTTATTGTCTTTCTCATTGCTCGACCTGTTCCAATTTGTACCGACTCACTGTCAATACGTGCCGCTTGTGTTCACACTCTTGCCGATGTTGTCCGCGCACTTGCCATCGGCGCTAGCGCTGCTTCGCACCTGCTCATGCTCTCGCCCGCCATCGCCGCCGCCCGCTTCGCATGCACTCGTCCCACTGTCGTCGACCATTGTTTTTTTTATTATTTCTAATATGCTTTTGTTAAATTTATTAATATTTTGGTCGAATTAGGATTTTAAATTTAGATTAAGGTGGGAGTTTTTGATTTTGAGGTAGGGTTTTGAAAATGCGGTGTGCTCGATCTTTTTAAAATATTTATTATTTTAAATTATTTTTATAAATTTAATAATATTATTTATAAATAAAATATTTTTAAATTGATTAGTTTTATTTGTGAACTAAACAATGAAAATTTAAAATTTATGAATTAATCAAATTTTAATTTTATTTAAAAAAATATTCATCCAAACACAAAAATTATTTAATTTTTTTAATTCTTTCAAATTTCCGAAATTATTCAATTCTCTTGATTTTATAATTTTAAATTTGAAATCCATCCAAACGGTTTCTAATTGTAAACTCGTGCAGGAATTAGAGGAAACGGGTGATCTGGGACGGAGCTCATTACACTGAAGCGGGCGCCAAGTGGGTGGTCGACCAAATTGCAACTGGGAAACTTTCTTTCCCCCCAGATTCATTGACCGAGGCGTGGAAGTCATTTTCCGGAAAGCTTGGGAGTAGGTGAAAACTGAAAAGGAAGTGAGGGATTCTGGAATGATGTGAGGTAAAGCATGCGCTTGGAAGTGGTTGATGTTGGAGAATCCCAACAACCGATTCAGTGCTTCTGCTTTCGGTTCTGTGCCCTCGTCATACACGTACCTGTTCCCTCTTTTCTCCACATTGGTGGTTCAGTCCATGGTCGGTGTTCACGGTTTCGGTTTTGATTTTAATTTTGGTTCTGAATTGTTGCTCGAAGAATCTGAAATAAATTGGTTCACATACTCCAACTCATGCAAGTAATCCTCAACCTTGATAATTGTTATTTTTATTGGAAAATTTAAATTATTTTTAAAATTAGAAATGGCAGTGAAAATAAGAGGAGCTATCGGAAATTTTAACAATTTCCACCAAACTATCTGAATTTTTCATTATATAAAATAGCAAAAAGTTTTTAATTTTTTTTAAAAAATATTTATCTTTAAATAAATGTAAGAAGATAAAGTGGGAAATCTCGCTTTTGATTTATTTTAAAAACGATATTTTTTTCGAATGTAAAAGAATTATGATATTTCGGTTTGATAAAAGTAAAATAATAGAGACACTCAAAATCCACCGGTTGACAGGTCATTTCATCAAAATCACGTAAATAGCCTCTAAAATTAAGTAAAACTCATTATAAGTTAATTAAAAGGTGTTTCAATAAAAATAGAGAGCTTAATTGTATATTGCTGCTTTTAAATTTCCAAAATTACATATAACTTATTTAAAACAAAAAAAATTGTATATAACTGCTTGGGTTATAAATTATGTTATATATATATTTTTTTTTAGTTAGATTTTTTTGTTAAAAAGATATTCTATAAATATTTTATTTAACAATATTAGATGCTATATTTAAAATTTATTTCAAATTCAATCATTCGAATATAAAAAATTCAATCTAAAACGTGATAGATAAAGAATAAAAATCATGTTTATCCTTTGATTTTTGTTCTAACTCCATCGTGGTTCATCTTCCTATTTATTTTTCCAACACTGACATCAACATCTTCTACCTCATTCATTGATTGTTGTCATTCTCACTCGTGTTATCACCTTAAGTCTCTTGCATCATAACTAGTTCGTCATCACCCATTTTGTTGCCTTTTAAGTTACCTTCGAATTCAAGTTCTCTTTATCACTCTACCACGCTACCACTCTTTTTGACTCCAACTATTTTTTTTTCCTCTCTTCCATTGCATACTCCAGTCTAATATCTTCTTCAACTGTTTTGTCTTTCACCACTACTATCTTTTTTTTCTTCCTTTTTGCATCACCTCTTGCTCCCACTCTTTTTTTTTTCCGATTTCATCTCCGTTATTCATGATCTCGTAGTCCAACATGATTTGGAATAAAAAATATACATACATTAATATTTTTTGATAGAGTGTACATATGGAGTATTAATGGAGTGTGTTTGTTTGGTATTTGATAAAATGTTTTTAAGAATTGGGCAAGAAGTGGACGGGGTAGGGGAAAGAGGGATTGGAGAAAAAAAATAATCAGTGAAAATTGGAGAAAAAAAAGGAAAAAAGAGTTCAATTGTCTCAAGTATAATTTGACACTAATGTAAAACGATAAAAACTTATTTGTAATATCAATGCAAATTTAAAGAATTATATATAATTTTGTAAGTTATGTGCAAATCACCCAAATAGAAAACAAAGCAATTTTCATAAAATAATTACTAGCAAATATCGGACAATTGTAGGGTTATTTGCAAAAACACTTTCGTTACAGGGAACCGATCAACCAATGGGATAGGCAGACGAGAGAGAGAGCGAGAGGAGATGGGGGCGAAGAAGGTATTGGGGCCGACGGGAGAGTTTTTCCGGCGAAGGGACGAGTGGAGGAAGCACCCGATGGTCGGAAACCAGATCCGCCACGCCCTCCCTGGTCTCGGCACCGCCGTCGTGGCTTTTGGCATCTACCTCGTCGGCGAGGCCGCCTACAACCACTTCTACGCTGCCGATTCCCACTCCAAGCACCACTGATACCCGAATCATTCCGCCATAAGGTCTCCTCTCCTCCTATTTCAAGATCTATTTGATTTGGATCCTTAATTCTTTTTCCTGCTTCTGATAAGTATTTAGTTTTCGGTGACATTCGAGCTCTTTTTCTGCTGCATCTATCAGTAATTATTTTTTCTTTATCATCTTCTAGTTGAATTTTGTTTTATTTTCTGTCTAATTTGAAATTTAGGCTGTTTGTGCCGATCAGGAATTTTGTTCTTATTCAAGATTGGGATGCACTAAGAATTGGATTTTTTACTGCTAGACAAGTGAAATGAACGTCATTTTCATGCTCGGGTTTATGAGACAGATAAAGAATGCGATGGTGCATTCTTTGTTTCTGAACTAGATAAATTTGGGATATTGCAAAATGGATACTAAGATTGACATGGAATCACTGAAAATCTTCGAGTCGAATTTGTGTTGTTAAACATAAATAGTTTGTTAAGGTAAATTTGGGATTTTGCTTAATGTTTACTAAGATTGACATGGAATTGCGGAAAATCTTGGAATTTGAGTTGTTAAGCAGATATCTTTTGTTAAAATTTTTTAATGATGGTAAGGAGAAATCAAAATGAAAATGATTTGAGATTTGAACTACTGAAAAAGTGTCATTGAAATGTTGAACTGCTGGTGTCTCAACCCCTCGAAAGGCCTTGGATCTCGAGTGCTCGGATACTGCTGTTTTTGCCATACATTTGGCTGATGTGAAATTGATTGACAAAATTCACTCCATTTATGTGGCACGAAGATGTAGTTTACCTCTTGTTGAGTTTTGGGTGTTTCGAATTCGAATAAAAGTTTGAGTTAAAGTAGGAATTTAAAATTGGATTCAGACTCATGACTGATTTTGAATACTTATTATATAATATTAAGAGTTGTAATTAAAGTAAAATTCAGATTCAATAAATATCTATAAATATTCTAGTAATATATAAGGTTTAGGTGTTGTGTAGTGTTGATTTTAAACTAGAGATAAATAGAGAGAATAGATAAAACAGAAAGAGAAATAGTGTCAGTTTTTGTGTACGGGTCTTTTTAGTATTTCTCGGTGGTCTATTGTAATGGTTTCTTGTGGCGTTTTCTTAAAAGTCCTCTTTAAAGGTGAAGACATTGTCGAGACTCAGTGAAAGAGTTTAGTTGAGTAAGAAATAGTGCAATTTTTTTTATATACTCTTATAAAGTTTTTTTGTAATGAATTTCTCGCTCCTTCCGTTCCAAATCCCAACAATTAATATTAAAAATTAAGAGCAAACAACCAAAATTACAAAGTTCTTATTTGAGGTGAATAAATTTGACAATAAGATAAATTTTGCCTTATGATATACGAAGATGAAAGCAGTTCTTATTTGTCCAGTTTTTCAAAAGATGTCATAGGGTAAAGAAAAGAGGTTGATCAAGATAAGCGATAAAAACTGAAAGGAGATAGATCAGAAGATGTTGAATTTAATTATTTTAAATTTGACTGATGAGATATTGTACAATGTCATTGATGAAGAGACAACGGAGTACATTTGTACAAAATTTGATAAATTATACATGTTAAAAAGTCTCACAAACAAGTTTTAGCTAAAACAACAGCTGTATAAATTACGTATGAGCGAAAGTATAAGTATATCATATCACATGAATATCTTCAATAAGATTATCAATGATTTACTGAAAGTTGATGTAAAGTTTAAAAATAACGATAAGACACCGATTTTCCTGATATTTCTTTCTGTTTGGTATAACCATATTGTGATTACAATTTTTTATGATAAAGAAACTCTTAAAATAGAAGATATATAGTTTTCTTTCTAATAAAAAAAAAACTCTAATAGTACTATGAAATTTGGTAAAAGATTGATGGTTCACGAAAGAAAAAGATTAAGAGAATGTAGAAAAGACAAGTAACGGTTCAAATCAAAATTAAAGACGAAAGTACAATATTATTCGTATAAGAAGTATGACTATATTAGACGATATTGTTCTGAATGTGGGAAGATAGAGTTTTTCAATATAACGTCAACAATAATGGATGATACTTCTGAGAATAGTGCGAATGGAGATATTCTTCCAGTATCTGTAGAAATCAGTACTTTTGATGAGTGAATTTTAGATTTTACTAATTTTTATCATATTTGCTGTAAAAAGAATTGGTTTTTTTTATAAGTATAATAAAAAAAAAGTACTGTTTGATTGGGCAATAATTCGACCTGTGATATCACCGATATAGGAACAGTTCAAATTTAGATGTTTGATAGAGCGGTTCGTACTCTTATTGAAGTGAGATATGTCCCCAAGATGCGGAAAAATCTAATTTTATTTGGTGTACTAGACTTAAAAGGTTATAATTATTCAATAAGAGATGAAGTCATGAAGATGATACACGGTGTTAGAATCCTGATGAAAGGAGAGAAGTGCGTCAATATTTATCGATTAGTAGGACACACCATTGTTGGTAGAGTTTCGATGGCTATAGTGATGAAGAGTAAGTATGACGGGAGATAGACATTTTTCTCGAGTTATTTTTACTATAGCAACAAATACAGATCATCCGAAAGACTTTCAAAAGTACAATACTGTAAGCATGAAATGCGAATTTGAGGTTAGTTTGAACTCGTGTCTTGCGATTAGCTGAATAAGATAGTAGCTTAGGGGGAGGGGCTGAAGCTTGTAATGGTGGCATGTTCGAGTTCAAGTCAAGGTGGAGATTGTTGAGTTTTGGGTGTCTCGAACTCGGATTAGAGTTTGAGTTAAAAGTAGTAATTCAAAATTGGATTTAGACTTATGATTGATTTTGAATACTTATTATGTAATATTAAAAGTTATAAGTAGAATAAAATTCAGACTCAATAAGTGACTATAAATATTCCAGTAATACATAGGGTTAGGTGTGATATACTATTGACATTGAATTAGGGAGAAATACAAAGAGCAATAGAGAGAATAGGAAGAAAAAAAAGAAAAAAAGTGTCGGTTTTCGTATGTGGGTCTTTTTAGTGCTTCTCGGTGTACTCTCGTTGTGGCTTCTCATGATGTTCTCTTGGAAATTCTCTCTAAAAGTGAAAGCGTTGTCGAAATTTGATAAAAGAGTTTAGTTGGAATAAGATGATTCATGAACCTTCCGCTGCGAATCTTAACAACCTCTGACTCTTGCATGCTTCTGTTTTGATTATGACATGCTTGTTTGGTTTCATGCAACTTCTACTGACAAACCTAAGCGCAGGACTATTTTTAGCTAAATAAGAAAGCTTGTTAGTTTAATCTTGTTTGTTTTTATATTTAGTTTTGTTAAGTTATTGAGTTTCTTTCATATCATCAAATCAGAGCGAACCAGATAGTAATATTGATTTTGGTAGCTATCGTGAAAGCATGGTTTGTATTGCATTAAATATGGAGCTTAGGCTAAAAAAACTATCTTTGCATTCTTACTTTCACAAATTGGATACAAGGGTCCATGAAGTAGGAGATAAGAATCATGCTATTTACAATGCGCTAGTCATTTTCAATGTTGTGTATCCACATCATCTGTGTACATTATGACACAAGCTGACCTGCCTGGTCTTAAGAAGCATTAGAATCATTATTATACTCAAAAGAAAGGTATGCACTGTGATTAATGGTTATAACCTATAGAACCAACATGATAAGTAGCGATGGAAGGATTTTTTTCTTTTTGGTGGTTGGAATGGGAGGGTAATTTGCTCTCATTTTATTAGCATATTTCATGATGGCTCCATTTGATGCAAACCAGCATTGGTTTCTTTAAGAATTTTTCCCAAGGTTAGAGATGACTGTACAGAGAAACTGTCAAGTTATGTAAGTGGGAATAGAGCGATTTAATTTGATGGCCGACTAACATTAGATGATTTGATATTGGTAGCAATAACCTGAGGTAGTTATGAGGAAGCTAACCGTTTGGATTTGTAAAGATCATACAAAAGATCATATTTAACTCGAGGGTAGGGTAGGTCATGTACTTGAAGATGATAATCTATGTGAATTAGTCCAATTATTGATCTTCCTAGGAATCATATTGCAAAAGAAACTTTTGTTGAGTTTATTGTGCATTGGTTTTCTTTTGAGATAATTGTCATGTACTGCTAAGTTGATCAGTGCCGATTGTGGTGACGACTTTGATGGGAAGATGGTGTGGATGATTGACCTAGGAGGAAGCTTTCTTCAATGCTAGTTATTAGTAGTATGGACATAAGCCTTCTATTTTTTCACCAACCTACTTTGTTTCTTTTGCCTTTATGTACTCCTGGATTTGGGAGTTTGTCTCTTTTCCTTTTTCACCTGATGTACATGATTGATTATGTGATAAATAGACTGCTGTAAAAAAAGGCTTTTATGTTTGTTTCGTAAAACTTAAAACTTCTAAGAATTTTAATATTCTGAAATTTTTAAATTTCGAATTTGAAAGTTCTGATAGTATGTTTATTTTATAGCGCATGTAAATTTAAAATTATAAAATTATAAAATTATATGTTTATTTTGTTGGATTTATAAATTCTAAAATAATAAGTTTTGTGTCTTGTTTAATTATAAAGTTTAGTATATGATTTCACATGCTGAATTTTAAAGTTTAATCAATTTTAGAGAATCAATAAATCTTATAATTACTGGAATTTGAAAGTTCTAGAATTTTAAAATTTTTTATAAGAAATATTGAATTTATAGTTTTCAGAATTTGAAAGTTTAAGAATTTTAAAATCCCATAAAATAAACATGCCTTAAATGGCTTACTGATATTACTTAAATTGACTCTTTTGCAGGCGCCCATGTAGCTGATGAAATGCAAATATGAACTTGTGTTCATTTCTTCTTAATATTCCCCTTGTTATTGAACAAAACATGGGGCCATGTTTGAGTTCTCCGATGAGTTGCATGTGGAACAATTATTTGTTTCTTTTCCTAATCAGGCTTTGTAGACCATGTTGTGAAGTTTCTGTTTGAAATAATGGAACATTATAGCTCATCTGTTTTGTACTTGAGATTATCAGTTTGGGTTTGCATGCCTTGGGCAATTCAACGGAAAAACCTATTGTGTTGTGATTAGAGTTGCAATTCAAGGGAATAATTCTATTTATGGCTTGGATTTCACAATAATTTCTATAATCTTTCCTTGTAACAGGTCCAACGTTTCTGTTGCAATTCAGATTTTGCGTTCGGTTTTTTTTCTATTCAGGCTTTTGTGTTGCCCTAACATCTCCTGCAAATTTAGCTCTAAAGAGTAGTCCGGACTATTAAATTTAGATTATCTTCTTCCATGGTGTACGAGTTGTTTTATTGAGCAAGTTCAAGTGCTCATGTTATGTGATGCAGAACAGTTCGAGGTCGTGGTGTTTTGACTGTCCGAAAAAAATGGTTTGTGTTTGGTGTTCAAGGGTGTTGTCATATGATTAGATGTAACAGTAGTTAGAAGAGAATTATTTATGATTTGACGCATTTTCTGATTAAGTAAAATCGTTGGTAAGTAAAGATTTATTAGTAGAGTGTGACATTCGATAATCTAGTTTCATTATATATTTTTTCTCTTATAAAATAAACTAATTAATTTACTTTCCTCTTTTTAAATCAACGACTATGATGCAATCTACTCCTGGATTGTATTAGGTAAATGATCGCCATAGAATTTTCGAAATCTTCGACGGAGGTAGTAATCTAACGTTTCCCGGAATTGTTTTATTTTTTAATATAGAAAAATCTCACGGGGTTAGATGCAAATTGCCCCTTTCATTATCAAAGCAAGATTGCATATATCGACCCTACACCTGAATGTTTGATAATATACGTAATTAAACCCCTCATAAAAATCCGCCTAGAACAATCCAGAGCCCTGCAGAACTCCCAGACGACCATCCCAAACTGCCATGTCATCGACCAATTAGCATCCAAACCCCTTAATCTAAGCATTATTAATTAGAGGGACCTAGAAAGAACCTCCCAGAACCATCTCAAACCTCTCCGGGCACTCTTATAAATCCACCTTTCAAGTTAGGCTTCCCGCGCTGGGCACAAAAGATCGAGAAGTTTTAGCATTACAACTCCTGCAATTTCCAAAATTCTGATGAGGTTCTCCATGTTCGCTTTGGTTCTTATTCTGTGCCTTTCGGCCCGGCCCGCGAAGGCTTTGACGCCCTACGCCCGAAGCAGCCTCTGGGACCTGATGGTTCCTGGCGACGATCCGTTTCGGATCCTGGAGCAGGCTCCGATAACCATCCCCAAACCCGTCGAGAACCTCACCCTCGCACGTGCTGACTGGAAGGAAACCCCCCACGCTCACGTGATCTCGCTCGACGTCCCAGGTACGTCCGATTCCACGGGCCCACATCAACGGCTTCCATCTGAACATTCAAATCAACTTCTATAAGGTGTATTTGCAAAAATATCCCCAAAAATGTAATTTGTGGAAACGATCAGGGGTGAGGAGGGAGGACATAAAGGTAGAAGTGGAGGAGAACAGGGTGCTGAGGATCACCGGCGAGACGAAGGCCGAGGAGGATGCGGACGGCGAGCGTTGGCACCGGGCGGAGCGCACGGGGGGGAAGTTCTGGAGGCAGTTCAGGCTGCCGGCAAGCGCTGACTTGGAGGCCGTGAAGGCGCACCTCCAGAACGGTGTGCTGCGGGTGACGGTGCCGAAGCTGGCGGAGGAGAAGAAGAGGCAGCCCCGGGTCATCGGCATCGCCGAGGAGGGTGGCGACGGCGAGGACATCAAGACGACCAAGGCTGAGATATGAGATATTTTGAGTCTGACTTGGTTTGATCTGAGTTTGGTGGTGCTTCGTGTAATTGTGGTGGTCGCGTGCAGAATGCAAATGGAGATTGAACAAAGAGATATGCTGTAGACACTTGTGAGTTTTTTTTTTAAAAAAAAAAAAAACCATAATGGGTTCGCATGATTTCTTGAAATCTTAAGACCATACACAGAAATCTAAGTCTATTTAAAAATTATATGCAAGTCCCTCGAATTGTTTGAATTTAAGTATGACGCCCTGCGATCACTCAAATATTTCTCTTTCTAAAATTTTCATTCTTGATACACAAAATGTTATGTTAAGAGTTAAAAAAAGCCAAATTATTTGACAAATAAGACAAGGAGCCAACATGTAATAACATGCGTAAAACACGCTTAGCCGTAAATTAAAACAGTATTAAAAAGAATTTGGGAAAACAAGATCACAATCCGCTCCGGAAAACGGGTCGGACGCAACCGCTTTGTGGCCGGACGAAACCGACCCTGCGAGATCACGCGGGTGGTGGGGGGCCACCGGAGTCCCGCCTGTGCCTTAGGCGAACAGCCAGCGAGTTTCTGACACGTGTCCCCACCTGAACGGCCGGGCCTCCCCTTCCCTAGGGGTACCGAACAGCGAACGTCGGCAACCGAGACCTGCGAAGACAGTACCGATGACGTCAGCAACGGTGGAGGGGCCCGTGTGCCGACGTCCTCCCCTGACGCGTGGCTTTTCTGGGTTTTTTTACAGTGTAAAACGGGGCTCGGGCCCGCATCGGCCATCGGATTCAATGAGGATTTTGTCGCGTAGCGGGGCAAAGGCTTCGGTGCGGTCGGGGCCGAGCGGGCATCTGCTGTGCGGCTGCCTCGGATCACGCACGCCACTATGATCCCCCTTTAATCATTAATATTCCATTTTTAATCCCTCCTTAATGATCATTAGCTCACCACTAACAAGGTTTTTATTTTTCAAAACATTGACTCGAATTTTCAGTTAATGAGCCTAACCTTAAAAAAGCAAGAGAAAAAGAAAGTAATCCAAACAAAAAGTTTTCATCAGAGTGGATTTTAGCAAATAGCCCCTTGTGATTTGTAGCTATTACAGGTTGCATCCTCCTAGCTATTCCTGAAACAGTGGTAGATGTTTTCAAACGAGTACACGAGTGCGATTCATCTTACCAACTCCGAACATCCTCTTTGCAGATCAAAAGAAAGGTCAGCGCGGTCTCTCTTTTCTTTTTCTCTCTACTTTCTCTCTCTAGATTTCTACTGTGGTGTGCTGTGCTGTCCTGTGCTGTGCTGTCCATTGGTTTTGAAGCTCAATGTATTGTTCAATCGGAATGGTACCGTCCAGCGCCAGCACCAACTCTACCTACCAACTTCAAGGCCAGCGGCCAAAATGGACATCAAAAGCTCGGTTGCAAGACAAACAGCACGGTTAAAAAGCCCTCTGAATTGTTGCTATTGTTAGAATCCCGAGTCTTGTCATGTGTGTCATCACAGCCAAAAAAAAAAAAAAAAAAAAATCAATTGGGGACAACAACTGATCTTCTCTCCCATTCTCTGTCTCTTTTACTTTGCGGTTTTACAATGGGGATGGGGTAAAACATCTTTGATCTTTCCCTGTTCGATGGATTTTTGACAGCCTTTGATCCTTCCTACAGTATCTTGGGGTTTTGGGTTGAGACTTATGGTCTTCTACTTTGACTGGGAGTGGACCTATTCCCCACTGTTTCGATAAAGCTTGCAGGTTAATTGCTCTAAAAGAATTGAGATTTTGTATGGTTCTTAAGTCAATGTCTTTGCCTTTGACTGCGCTTCTGCATCTCTCACGTCATTTTGCATTTAAACCCCTGGAAGATAATCCATGAGAGCTACACCGAATTGCACTCATTGCATCCCATTGTTGGTACCGGAAGGAAGAAGATGAAGAGTGTGTGTGTACATTGGAGTGCAGGAGTGCATGGGTTTAAAGTGGAGTGGTAGAATTATGGCAAGGCAGGTTGACAAGTGCAGTATATATAATGGATGGGTTTGGTCGTCTTTCCCAAGTAACTGGCCAGAAGCAGCAAGAAGACCAACAAGAGCATTCTCCCTCCCATTCATTCCCAGGGAGAAAACAAGGAAAAGGGAGAAAGACTGAGAGAGCAGTGGTGGAGTGTGAAGTGCGCCAAAATCATGGCGTGGCAGAGAGCGTGTCGTGTTAGGGTTTCATGCCTCACGCCTTGGCAGGGAATGAGCTTTCACTGCTATTTCTGATTCTCAAATATGCGTCGTCGCAACTTGCAAGCCCAAACGAAAAGAAAAGAAAAATCTTCAAAATTGATATCTAAAATGAAAATTTCTACGCAATTTAAACTTGAAAAGCTTGGTGTTTTTGATTAGATGAATTACCAATATTGACTGAAACACACACGATTGAGAAGAAAAAGAATTTTAGTAACATCATTTGAGAACTAGAGGTCTTTACCTACAATTTCGTTATAATTCAAGGATCATAATGAAATATTCCAATTGAGAACTAGAAAGGCATGCATTCGACCCTGTTCTTAACTCAACTAAACGGAAAGGAGATGTTGAGAAGGGCTGATTCTTAATATATAAAGCCATAACCCTAATCCAAAGCCAAACTCCATTACAAATATTAATCTTTGTTTAACTTGGCATTCACATCTCTTTATGCTCGAACCAAACACCAAATCACATTAAAAAAACGTTTATCATCTCTTCAAGATAAAGGAGAAGCCTTCCTCAAGCTTTGCATTAACACATTTAGTTAGGGTTCCCTCCCTTACAAGCAACCCCAGTGGCCAGTGCTTTTTTACTTAAACTACACTAGGATTATCATATCGAATGCAAATATACCCCTATATATATGCGTAATTGCACGAAACTTCTCGCATTGAGCTCGAAAGAACAGGTGAGAAGGAAGGAAAAAAGAGAAGGAAAAAGTGGGAGGGTAAGATTCTAAACGTGAGCTTGAAAATATGCAGAAGAATGATGGATCTCTCTCTCTCTCTCTCTCTCGTCTCCATGGTTGCATTGCAAGCTTAGCATGCATGCATGTGTGGTCCATGCCCCAAAACTCGTACATGGTCCCGACTGTTAAAGTTTGGGACATTTCTGGTCTGGTGTGTTCCAAGCCACAGGACCAAAAATGGTTTGACCAGCTAGCTACCAGTCAGTTGCATTTGAGCTTTGCATTCATGTCATGCAGCCAAGTTTGTGAATGAAGTAGACTGCTTATGAGTCATGGCAATACAGACTTGGTTTGAAACATAAATGAAATATTTGAAACAGGAAAATCACACAAATATTTTAACAGTTGAAAGAGAGGATACTCTACAGAATGATTCTCTTAATATCGATCGATGTTCATAGTTAGATAATGTTATCAAGCTTGTGAAAAATGGAAGGTATCAGATGAAAATTGAGCTTATATATATGATGATGACAATACTGTTCTACAAACTCTTATTAATTGTATGTACCACAAACAATTAGTATCTCTAGTTCTTATATGGATTGTATATATTTTCAATGTATGTATGTACCAATTGAAATAATGATCAGATTTGATGTATAGGGCCTTGAACTTTTGACTGACTTGTTTGCATATAAATCTGAAGCATGGAAAGAGAAGACAAGGCATGTTATTGGCCAATAAAAGAGACGAAAGCATGGTTTTATGATCAAATGGCATCCAAACCCATTTATTTTTGCTGTGGCTCAACTACCCCAAATTATTTCAAAAAATGATACATTTAATATCAGAGTACAATTTACTTTGGGTAAATCAAGATAAACACGTCACTTGCTCTGAATCAGTTGGTGGTGGTGATGGTGCATGGATAGCTCGAACTTCATGTGTAGCGAAATGTGGTCCATATAGTAGATTACTGTCGCATTAAATTTGAGGTTAAATTCTTATGTTGACATTTCAGTGTGGAGACGATCTCGGAGAAAACTTTGGAATCTAAGCATTTACTTTGACATTAAAGTCGGTGAAGAAGATTTGAAGGAAGTCATGCATGGAGATCTTATCCATTCTATCGAGAAGAATTTAGACATTCAATCTTGTGCATGCTAGCTAATAACCCACCAAGCCCATGCAAGCTGCCAGGGAAGGTTCAATGATAAGAGCCTTGACCATGAGGCTGCAGATATGAAGGAGATCATGTGTCATACTCGTGGTTAGATTTTGTTCAAATAGGTTTCACATAGGCTCATGGATGAACTAACCCAAGAGAGAAGTCTCATAATACCAAACTTATGCCTAATAAGGAAACCATGCTTTAGGATACTTTGTACTCTTGACCCCTTTTTCTCCTCACAAAACTCATTACCCGTTTGAAAGTTACCCTGCACCACCATCTATTTGCTTGTCAAGTCTACTTGACTTCAGAATCCCTAGGCTTAAAGGTGGCTTGCAGATGATGATGCCTTGGATTCCAACACCAAGGATGACCGGTCAAATTTCTCTTCGTTTGCTTGACTGTTATTAGACCCGTGGATTATTCCATTCGGATTATTTAATTTTCGGTTAGCGTTTGATTTTTAAGATACATAATATTAATTTTATTTTTAATTTAAATATAATTTTGAACCGAATACAAAACATTGACTCGATAGTCATATTGGCTTTTTCATATGGCTTCGAAATTTCGATACACTCTATTTATTGTAGACTGTAAATTTATTTTCTGAATTAAGGAGTCATGAGCCAGCCGATTAATCAAATCTTCTTCATTTGCGCGGCAGTTAAAAGGTAGTTAAGGCAACATCTATTGACAACTTACATAGGTGACTCAGGAAAGGGGGGCTACGGAAATATCTAGATTTTGAGGGTGAAATTTGGTATTTTGTAGCTTTCTGAGCTTGTTAGTGGGCAATTTGGTCCAATAGAATCGCAACTAGGTTCTGTCATTTTGATATTCCTCAGAGGGCATTATAGTACTTGAAGCTATATTTTACTTCTTTTCAAAATTCCATGGTGGGCTCCAACTCTCTTGCTCCCTCCTCCTGCTTCCTCTCCTCCTCTGACACCACTGCTCTCTCTCATCTCTTTCCATTGTAAGCTTGATTCCTGATATTGCAAGCAAAGCAAACACCCCCACACTATCTTTTATATAAAAATCTCTGCCCCCTAAACCCCTCCAACGTTCCCCTCTTTGTCTTGCAAAAAAATCTCCTTTTTACCTCTCTTCATTTCTCTATCTTCAACTCTGCTCTTCCCTCACTGCTGCTATAAACTTTCTCCTAAAGACCATCTTCAACCCATGGAATCCGGACTTGCTGGAGTTATTGCAGCTCCATATTACCTAAACTAGCAGAGTAAACACTCTCCCTCCTGTGGTGGTTTACCTTGACTATCAAAGAAGCTATCTTTCTCTCTCTAGAGCTGTAGAGAGAGAGAGAAGTGCAGGAGGAGAAGCCACAAGGTGAGTTTTGTTTTGTCGTAGGTTCAGTCTCTGCCTGCATTGTTGCATGCCTCCCCTTTCGTGGAGCTCTTCCTCTTCCACTGCTTGCTGGTCTTGTCCGAAGAAGAGGTCTTTGGCCATTGTTTCCTTGCTTGGATTCAATAGTTTAGCTTGTAGCCTACCACACCAACATAACACTGATTAGGTGGGCACTGCGGTTAGAGTTCCAGGCTCTTGTCATCCATTCTGGAGAGGAAAAAGCCAAGAAGCTTGGTCTCCATACTAGGATGCTGCTTGTTTGATCTTACTGTGGTAACTTCATTGTAAGGTTTCAATTTTTTCCAGCCTGCAATTCAGCTTCACTGCCTTCTTTCCCTTTTCTTTTTGTTCTGGAGACCAAAAGGGAAGAATAAACAAAGGCATTTAGGACAAAGATAGAGAGAGAAACTCAGAAAGAAAGCATGGATCTTTCTGGCCATGAAGCTGATATCCCAATCCCAATAACTAGCACATATGTTGGTGGTGTTGGTGCTGGTGCTGGTGTCCATGGCCACAGCATCATAGAAGACACAACTCCGCTCCATCCTTCTAATGGACCTCTCCCTCTCGCCGCTGCCGCCGCTTCTGATGACCATCACCATCACCTCCACCACCACCACAGCATCAAGAAGAAGGAGGTGGTGAAGTACAGAGAGTGCCTAAAGAACCATGCAGCCTCCATTGGAGGCAATGCCATCGACGGCTGCGGGGAATTCATGCCGAGTGGCGATGAAGGCACCATAGAAGCCCTCAAGTGTTCGGCCTGCGGCTGCCACCGCAACTTTCACCGCAAAGAGACCGAGGGCGACCCCTCCTCCTGCGAGTGCTACCACCATTACAGAGGGAGGAAGGTGGTAGGTCAGAAGGGTCTCCTCATCTCAAGCCCAGACGCGTACAGCCTCATCCCGAGACCCGCCCCAGCGCCGCACCAGATGATAATGCCGCTGGGAGCAATTCAGACGTCGGAATCCGACGAAATGGAGGTGGCGAGGCACGTGCCGCTGGCGAAGAAGCGGTTCAGGACCAAGTTCACGCCTGAGCAGAAGGAGAAAATGCTCGCCTTCGCGGAGAGGACTGGGTGGCGGCTGCAGAGGCAGGAGGAGAGCGTAGTGCAGCAGTTCTGCCAAGAGATTGGAGTGAAGAGGAGGGTGCTCAAGGTCTGGATGCACAACAACAAGCACAACCTGGCTAAGAAGGCAGCTCCCCAGCAGCAGCCTGATACTGTCTAGAATCCCATACCAGTCGTTCTAATCATGCGTATGGGCTGTTGTGAGCTACTCATTGAGATCTTTGAGGTTTCTTTTTTCTTGGTTCTAATGGTAGAAGTTGATGTTAGATTCTCATAGAATTTCTGCTTCTTGATTTCTAGTGCTCTTAATTAGAAGCTTGTACTTTGATGACTCGAATCCACATTCAGCTCAGCATTCTTCTTTTAAGTTCGTGTTCATCTCCTCCATTTTTATCTTCTATATGGCAATGTTACAAGAAAATTTATGCAAAAAACAAGAAGAAGAAAATGGTGGCCACGCTAGAAATGGATTAAGCAGTGTATTCCATGGAAGATCAAAAGATACGAGTACATGAGTGAAATGACACAACCCAGGATAATGGACTGCAGCCACAAAACTAAAAGCAAAAGAGAGAAGGGGACAGGAACAGGGATTTCTGGGCATCTTGTGGTTAATTATCTTCATTCATGCTTATGTTTGATTTGAGTGGTGGATTTCAATGATGTGATCATATGGGGAAAGTGATGGCAAGGTTCTTTACGTACAACACGCGTACATCAAGCCTCTAAGCCTGCACATTGATTCAGTTCAAAGCATTCTCTTTTCCCTTTCCCTTCCTTTAGAAACTGGAACACAAGCTTCTAGCACCTCTTTACACTACACACATATATTTGGCATTCTAATCTTGAAAAGGAATTGGGAGAAAAAGAAACACAACTACGACGCAAGATTGACAATCGGTTATACGCTTGAACTATAAGAAAAGCTTTTGATCGGAACAGAATCGAGAAAGAAGATGAAAAACCCTAGATATATAGAGAAAAAAAAGATGAAAATGGCTACATTTTTCTCACTTCATCGCATTGAGATATGAGAGAGTGGTTCGGAAAACATGAACTATAATAAATAATCCTATGTGAATCCGTCACGCCATCGACCAATGAACCCGAGTGTACTTGGAGGGAAAAAATTTTTGGAAGTGCGCTATATATTTCATTCGGATCTTGTCCTTGGTACTCTGATTCGACCAAGATCACCTTCTACGTAGGGACGTGAACGGGGCGGTATTGTGCCCTGGCCCGCCTTCCACCATCCGAGGCGGGCTTGGTCTGAGTTACAAGGGTGTGCCCTTGCTGTTATGAAAAGCTAGCCGAGATCCAGAGTGAGAAAAACGTTCAAATGATCTCGAAGTTAAAGCAGTTCACCGAGATGGCAAAGCAATTGGTAGTCACGTAAAAGAGATAGACAAGGGAGCAGCAGCGTCTGTCACATGAAATGCACTGATAGGTAGGATTTCTCAATTAAAGACTTCATTTCCGGAAATTAAATGCAATGTAGGCAAGATCAGGCACCATCAGATCACGCCCACGCATCATAGGTTTGAATTTATTGCCCCAATTCAATGTGCTTTATTGTCCTTCACGTCACATTTCTGGGCGTCATTCGTCGTGCCAAATAATTTGCGAACAATTTTAGAACAGACTACGAAGTCGAAGTTCAAATTCACTGCGAAGACTCGCGAGTGTAATGCTCTGTTTGCTTATTTTGAGTGCGGAAATGCTCGGGTTGGGCACGGCCGGGAATCTGCTAGCAAGCAGCTCAGGCCCTGAACACGCTACCGGATTAAGAGAGAGAGAAAAGAACAGAGAGAGAATAGAGGAGAAAGTGCTGTTGCAGTAGAGCCCACAGCACAGGTAAGCCAGCCGGAAACATGTGGTTGGGTTGTCAGGGCGAGCGATCTGAGGCCACAGAAACCATGCCTAAGTTAAGTAAATAATAATGGCAGAGCAAGCTAGCACAATCAGTGTCATTGCATCTGCTCCACAGGGAGGGCGAAAAAAGCCCCCCGCACTGTCCAGTCTCCATCCCCGCGCTCGGGCCTCTGCTTCGTGTCGCTCGAGGACCCCACTCTACACCAGAGCTGTAAATGACTATAGACGTACTCTCTCAATTCCTAGAGTTAGAGACTCGCAGCATCCAACAAAATCATTAGTTGCTCATTGTCATTAGGCTTAGCATTAGTTCTCCGGCAAAAGTATCAGTTAGCTGCGTGTGCACAAGCAAGTTGTTTGAGCTAATTGGGGGATTTTAATCATAAATGTCGAAGAATGTACTGAGGGAATTAAGACGCGTACTCCTATGTTTTAGGGTATTCATTAAGACTAACAACAAGGTTATTAGCGTTGTCATTGATGTTTTTCCTTATCTTTCATTGTTTATAGCAAGTAGCGCAAGTAGCTCGGTTGCAGTTGCTTGTCTCCTTTTGGGTACAATATATCCCATACATTCTAATCCAGAACATTGACGCGCTAGACTTTAAGAGCAAGACTAGGGCTCCATTGGGTAAAAAATTAAAGTTGATTAACTAATGTGACCAAATGCAATCACCGCACTTTCTCTCAATTTGAACTACCTTAATTAATTTTACATTTTACCAAACATATCAAATACACGACGAATTTTAGAGCTTGAATTTTGAAATCCAGTGACACCCGATGGATTCCAAAATCCAGGGTTTTCGAGAATTATGAAATCTATTGACTCCATAATATGTGGACCAAACAAATGAACGCTCCAAAATCCTGGATTTCAAAATCGCTCAAAAGAAACACACAGACGTACGCAGACAAATGGAAACAAGAAGGCACCTCAGGTTGCTCTCGTCCAAATGTGCATCTACTCCATAGAGTCCAGAGACTGAAGCATCAAACCTGGAGATTACAGGATCTGAAAACAAAACAGAGACCCATGCCATGTCTGGACCAAGTCTTGTGGGCCAAGACAGCCTCAATTGCTGTAACGCTGATAAGAAAGTCCAAAAGTGTATAACAAAGGTGCCAAACAGATAAGCTAAAAAATTGAACAGTAAAATGTTAAACAGACAAGGCCATATCAAAGTATTTAGAACCGGAATATCAATAGGATCCATGTATAAAATTGATCATTTACTAGTATGTACCATATGAACGAAAGCTATCTCAGCAAGGAATAAGCTGAACAGCAAAATAAATAAATAAATAAATAAATAAATAAATAAATAAAATTTGTAAATGAAAAACTCAGCAAATTCTTACAAAACGTCATGATGCTATGAAAGTAAAACACTCGAAGCACCCAACATTATGGACTTCCACAAGAGAGCAGAAAAATTGCTCCACATACAAATCTAATACCTTAGTAATATAGAGGTAATGGCTTAGCACTTTGCTTTCAGCAATATAATCATCTTCCTACCACCTGGAAAGCTTCCATAAAGCACACGACTTTTTTCCCTACAAGCAACAATGGTCAAAATGGAGACCTCACAATATTGGTCCAAGAGAGAAATGAAGACGAGTATCTCTCAAAACCAATTCAAATGCAACCAGTAGGTGAACACTGTTGACACATTAACTGAATGCTTGGTGGCCTTCGCTGATAGGGTTGGCTGGGAGGACAGATGACAAAAACCCTGCCACTTCCTTTGAATGAGCAAAAGAGAGGAACTGGGAAACTGCACCTGGGTACCATGTTAGAATTGCAACAGATGAACTGTGCAATAGAGCAATGGTCATATCAAGACATCAAAGCTAATTGTTAGATTAACTTTGACTGCAAAATTTACCAAGAACAGTGCTCAGAACTAATAAGATCTCGTCAAGATTTTGGATGGGAAGGAACAACACTATGCTTCTTTCAATTCATATATTCGAGTCCGTCCAGGATTAAGCAATGAGTCTGACATTATCCAATCCTGCAAAATAACAGTGTGAGAATAACAACGAAATCTTCTTATTCAATTAATCCAGATGATGAAGACAAGTAATTAACAAAATGAAAGCTGTAGTTCAGTTGCAGTTTTGACAGCAAGTGTGTGTAGATTATGGGAGGTAAATTCCAGGATGGCCAACTACTGAGCTATGCAGGTTGAGTTTAGGTTATAATAGGTTCAAGCCAAAAAATGGGTCAGCCAAAGAAAATTAGTTCAACTCCTCACCTGCTCTGCTGCCTTCTCCTTGAAATCTCCATAGGAAGATGAAACAATCTTGCAAGACTCTGCAATATGAGCCTCAAAGTCCAACATTCTCGGGACTAGATGGTTTGATAGGGATTTTCTCATATCTGACTGGTTGGAGTGATTGTGTTTTCTCAATGACCCATTAACATTTGATTGACGAATAATATGCAAAAGCACATGAGCCTGCCACACAGAAGACATTAAAATATATTTGAAGCAAAGAAATGACCCAAAACAAAATTGATTTAAATGAATATGACTCACATGGAAAGCTGCTTTCAGTATGTCATCAGATTTTGCTTGATCCTTGAGCAACGCATAGACGTTACCCTTCGATGGGTTATATGAAACTATGTATCTTTCTTGCTGTCAAATGAAAATGGCAATCAATAAATATGCCTCTGGAAAACAGCAAACAAACTGTAGAAAACTAACTTATTCAATGAATCTATCACAGCAAAAGTGAATCGTCAAGTGTAATAATCAAGAATTGGTCAAAATCAAGTCGCACCACCATGAAATAAAATCAGAAATATAACACTTGACTATGTTCCCAGTGATAGTACCTTAAACAAGGGCTCTAAAGCTAGAAATGAAGCAGGATCCTGGAAAGCATCCCCAAATCTTGAACCTGTGAAAAGGTTAATTTTTAAATCATCATGAGGGATTAGATTGAAAAAGAGAATCATATCATGATGCAGGCACACACCTAGAACAACAGGTGTACAATTTGACCAAGGAGGGTTAAATATTCTTTCATTTGAATTTCCCTCCTTCAATGATGGAACATATCCTGAACAAGAACCATAGGATTATCAGTAGCAAACCAAAAGAACAAAAATAGATTCATGAACCAGTCAGTAGCACAGAACATTAGGAAAGCCATTCAAATAGTTGGCCTGCAAATTGATGGCATGGTGCATTAATATCTACTAGTAAGTGTTTTCCTGGGATCTACTGGTATGGTATTTTAGGTAAATCGAGTAGCAGTTGGAGATTAAATGACCAGACAGATGAAAAATCCAGGACAATCTTGGATTTGATTTTTTTGGTTCAAACTGGAATGTTTTGGTATCCTGTGAAGCCAAAATGGATCAGGATTGCAGCGGTTTCAGCTTCTGCAATGTTTCCACTACTTACTGCCACCAGCCATATCAACTGTTGTTCTGAATCCTCACTCATCCAGAGCAATCACCATGAGACAAGTTAGCAACTAGCAAATGAGCTAAAATTAAAGGTCCTGGCTAATTTGAACTGAAACATTTCAATTTAGTCCTCTCCCCTCAGTCCTAACTGAAACATAACTACAAACCAAGGGTATGACACACTCTAGCAATACAAGGTTGTGCATTCAAACTAGATGTATTCACAAAGAAAACAGCATAGCCGACTACTATACACCAGATACAGTATGATATATCATAAGAATGGCACAGGAAGTTATTACACATGCAAGTTTGCACGAAGTCATCAGATCATAAATGTAAGAAAAATAAACAGCAAGACGTATACTATTTTGATTTTACAATCTAAACAAGGAACCACAGAAAGGCTTTGATGATTTGCTAACACCAAGAATAAGATAATAAACCAAATGCAATAAGATCGATTGAAGTAAGAGCATCAATCTGATGTACTCTCACCCACATGCTAGATAGCATACATAAATTTAGAAAACCCAGATTACCATTCTTAAGAAACGACTCCACAGCCACACTGAACCTTGCACGATTTAAAGTGTTCAATACAACAGACCTAACCTGGAAATTGAAGCATGAACTTGTCAAAAAACAAGTGGAGTTATTTCATATATAAAAATTAAAATATACATAATTAATATATAGAAAAGATATCATACCTCTTTATATGAGCTGAAAATATACCCACATGATAGAAAGGCAAAAGAAGTTACTAAGGATGGATTCCCTTTTGAAATAAAGATGCTAAGTCCAGTCCCCAACTGCCAATAAATGATTATAAGATAAAATCAGTAAAGTGACTGGGAGGTAAGGAAAGTACATTCAACATTTCAGCAATTAATAAGTTACAAAAATGTTATCTAAAAAGTTACGATCAGAACAAAGAGACAATCCTGGCTGTTTGCCTTGCCATAAGAATTTTATGGCTTCCAGCTCAGAATTAAATGATCTTTAACACTCATGTACTTCAATATAAGTGAAATTTTCCCTTCAATCTAATATCAGAAGACTATTTCTCATTAGGTTTTGACCTAAAGTAGAAGGATAAGAGCACATGTCCATGTTCCCAAGGAAGCCAACCACGCTAGATAGAGAAGTTAGAAAAATCATGAACCAGATCCAAGACCTCAGACTTCGACGCCAGCTTTCAGCCAGGTCTGGGTTCAGCTAGACACTTCTTGGATTCCTAGTAGGCAAAGTAATTCAGAGAAATAAAAGTATCATAATAGTGCAGAAAAATCCTCTATTGACAACAGGTGTCTTTTAGGCATGGATTTGGGCATGTAAAGTGCGGTCAAAGGGCAAGGATGGAAATGAAAAGTAGAATTTACAAATATAATTAGCAATATTGCCATTTAGTTTTACTTATGGTCCATTTTAACCCAAGCACCTAGCGTTGCACTACAACGATATTTCATATTTTCATGCAACCATGCACAAAAATCAAGTTAAGAAGTACAATACCAGATCTGCAACATTGCCAACACATTCTCCCTTTGCCGTGACATCGCCAATGTTCTCTCCTTTTGCATATGCCTTGTAAATGGGAGTGCGTGTAGATGTTGATGTCACAGCTGCAACATTCTAGACACAACCAGAGATTGTGTTTAAATATATCTTTGATGAATATATGTTGTTTATCACTGAAAATTCCACCAGAAAAATGGATGCCTTAAGGAACAAGACTAACCTTAGCTACATTGGCTGCACATGCCAATGGTAAGAAAAGATGGGGAACTGCAGCAGTCGCTAACTCCACTCCAGCCCCTAACTCCATCAAAAGATCACCCGCAAAACGAAGCTGGACATAAAATCAAATTTCACAAGAAAAGTCTGATTAATTTCATACTATGTGCACCGCATTAAGAGGACAAAAATGATATGAAGTCATTCTGCCATCTACCTGCTTAAGGTCATAGTCAAATTTCTTTCCTTGGCGTGCAAAAAGCATTTTACCAACACGTCCAGCTCCATCCTATACCATTTGAATTTTTTGCTTTTAGAATTTTCTAATGGAAATCAACTCTGGTACAACAGTTTAGACATTTAACAAAATAAAAAGATAGCATAAAATGCAGGCATTTACAAACCTTCAGACACAAGGGTAGTATTTAACAGAAACCAGACAAGGAAACGATTTTTACTGATTCTTAAATACAGGTTAAAATTTTTTTTTCTTTGTATTAGATGACAAAGACAACACCCAATAAGCAGGAGTCGAAAAAAAAAAAGAGGCACCCAAAGAGGAAAGGCAAAAGAGATGCCCCCACCATGATTTGCTCTTTTAAGTCCAAACACAAATGCCCAAGCAAAATATGAATTAAGAATGCTATTTTTGCAATGCATTTACCTTAAGGATCCAGTTAATTGCAACTGCACCAGATGCAGCACTGTTTCTAGATACTCCAACTGAGCTCAGAAGTGTCTGTGTTGTGAAAACACCCATTGCTCCCCCAAAAAAATGCTGAACATGAAATCATAGATGTTGTCAATCATTAGAACTTTAAAGTTCAAAACAGGATCAGTGAATCACATTTGAAAGCCTCTAGGATATAAGTTGAATATAGATCAAGATTTACCTTCAAAGCTCTCCATGTCATGTATGGCACGTATGAAGGAGTGACACTATCAGGAAAGCCTTCAGGCACTACATAAGATCTTATGAATGACGCCAGTTCCTAAGAAAATAACAATTTATAATGAACAATAAGACCTGAATCCATTGATCTGAAATCAAAATCTTAACAAATGTTTCTGCTTTTAGGGATTCTTCAACTTTATTGGCAAGTTTAGGCATAAGTCAACCCTAACTATGATTCCCTAAAATCCGAACAGGACATAATACCATGAAAACTAAAACTCAAATTAACACTACCGAGTTCAATCAAACCCAGATGCATCAGAAAGACGTTCATCACAAGCAGAAACCCAAAAAGAAAAATTAGAACATCCACAACTAGGAAAAAAATGCAGTAGAAACCTCAACGAACAGGTCATGAAAACATTAACCTCAAATCACTAAATGGAATCAAATTGACGGAAAAAAGCAACGAATTTTGATAGAAAAGGTCCCGTAGGACGATAGTTTCCATAAATTCAAACAAAATGAGCCGCAATCACTGATTTAATGAGGGAAATTCAGCGGAAAAAAAAAAAAACCCACCACATTCGAAGAAAGAAAAAAAAAACTAGAAATCACTAAAATCAACTCACATCGATTGGAGCCCGCGGGGTCTGCAAAGAAACGGCCTTCATCGACGACCCTTTTCGAACGCTCCCGGACGGCTCCACCTCGACCACGTAATTCCACCGCCGGCCATCGACCTCCTCGCAGCACAAGATCCTCGAACCGGCCCCATCGAAAGAGATTCCCTGCAAGTTAGGGCCAAACCTGAGCTCCGCCGGCGAGATCTGATCGACCGGGGGAATCACAGCAGGCGGTGGAGGCGGGGGGGAGGCGAGGGTTGCGCGCATGGCCTCGCGGACGACGCCCCGAGCCTCTGGCGAGCCTGCAGCGAGGGTTAGGGTTTGGGAGGGAGACGATGCGCGCTTGAGCGAGATCGGAGCCATGGAGATAGAGGAGGCGGAGGAGGGAGCGGAGCGGAGAATTTATATAGGGTCGGTCGCAGCTGGCGAGACTTGGGTTTTGTCGTTGGGCCCCGCTTGGGAATAATACGTGGGCGGTGATTTTGAGACCAGAGAGAAAATGGAGACCTAAACGAGGTTTTTCTCTCTTGTGTTTTATTACTTTAAACTGTTTTAAAAATCGAGTTTAATTAATGGCCGAAAAGGGTGATTGAAAGTAAGTGCAGGAAATTAATGAGCCTCTCCTGTTTTAATTTGATAATTAATGAGCGAAGCCAAGTCTAAACATGATGATTCACGGTGCGGTTGGACCTAACTGGGTGAGTCCATAATTAATCGCAATTACGTGCGGCATCAATTCAAGATTAAACCATATCGTTAGCCGACCAAGAAGATCGGAAGTTCAAATCTCATTGTTAGATTTTTCTTGCAGGTTCTTTTTTACAGAAAGGAATATTTAAACAATCCCAAGATTAGTCCCCCAAAACAACCTCAATTAACAAATAATTTGACAAAGAGCCGATTGTGTTCGACTCGATCGAGTCAAGTGCTCTTTGTATTTGAATCTAGTTTGGTCACCCGATTTTTTTTTTATCACTCTGGTAGTCGGTCAACAAGTTTTGACTTTGGGATAATTACATTTTAGTCTCTGAATTGTTTTAAAATCGTTTATTAGCTCCCGATTGTTTGAATATTGCATGCAAGTCCCTAACTAGAATGTCTAACTTTTTGATGATATCCTCTAACCCAACCAAGTTAGGTCATTGTCACGGTGGTAAAGCATACATAATTTTGAAAAAGTTCAGGGTTCAAAATGTAATTATATATCCCTTAACCTTGCTTAATATCTGTATATACTGTAAAAACAGGACCCATATGAAAATACACTAAACTGGAGGGGCGTATATGCAAATGAACCCTTTTGATGAACCCCATCCGGTCCCGTTCTGAGTTTTACACCGGCCACGAAGTATGGATGAAGCTTCTTTTTCTCTGATGCTCGCGGCCAATGAGCACGGCGTCGTTGGTGCCAAAGCGACAAATTTGCGATTTGATTTTGAAAAATATGAAAAATATTAAATAATTATTAAATAATTTTTTTGAGTGAAAAAGTATTTAAAATATGAAGAAAAAACCAATTGCAGCTAGTAGCATTCGATCCTGAATCAGCTTAATAATTCCAGATCAAATTATTAATCACTAGACTAAAATACACCATATAATATAAATATAATATCTAATTTTAAATATTATATTTTAAAATTTAAAATTTAATTTTAGATTAAAATATTTTGAATTAATTCGAAACCAAAAAGCTTTCGCCTAAACAAGTCATACGACCACCAAATCAATGCTCGTCTGTGTCAAGCAGCCCATCTTAATTATTTAGTACATTTTCGAATACAAATTGCAAGCAATCCCGTCTTGTTCAATCAACTCCCTACAGAAGACGTAGAAGAAAACACAAATCGGACATGGGAAAGGTAAGATGATGTTCACAGAGCTCAACGCTGACGAGCTGTGTGCAATGTATTAGCAGGGTACGTAAAATTGCCAGTTTCTATCAGATCAAACACCCATTTGTTAGCAGCTTCAGTGTAATGAGTCCCATCCCAGATGATTCTTTTCATCGGATCACTGCAAGACTTGTCTTCTGCGACCGTCCCGTTGATCAGCGTGATCTGCGAGAACAACACTCTCGGGTCGAAGTTGTACTTGCCCCAGCAGTAGCCACAGCAAGCCATAATCGGTTGCTTGAATTCTGAAAAAAATCATGCCATACTTGTAAAGAGATGTTCATTTTGATGCTAACATGTATATGTTTTCTTGTTTGCTTACCAAACTTGCTAGGTTGACTGATGTGTATACTTCGCAGCGTAGATGTCTACATATGTGATTGCAGCATGAAGAAGCTCCATAATGAGCTGACCTACCGTTTCATTCAGCACTCTGTTGAACTGCTTTGCCAGATCGTTCGCGGGTACTGAGCAGCCGGCGAAGTCCGCTGCCATCGATGGCGGCAGTAGGCTCAGAATAGAGGGCAGGCAACCTAGAGGACCACGTGTTGTAAATCCAGAAGAACTTTCCTCCTAGCGCGTATATATTCTATATCACAGTACTCCGAGAATCTATTAAGATGAATCAATGGTTCGTACCTTTATGACTCTTCTGAATTCCTCCATGGCTTTTGGCAAGTACCAATCTGCAGACTCGTTGCCCCAAAAGATCCCCATCATGTTGCTTGGCCGACGTCAAACGTATACAAAAGTTGTGAAAAGCACTCCTCCTTGGGCAAGAAATGCTTGTGCGCTCGTGTGCTGTTTAGACGTTGAGACTTGTTCTTGAAGCGCGAGAACACCCTCAGCTGGATGTCTAAAGAGAAGGGAATGATTCCACCACAGTGAGCGTGTCTTCTGAGGCAGGATGGTCGAGCCGCGGACGCCGAAGTTTGCTCTGTGGCTGTAATCGAGGTGAAATGAGTCTAGGTACGAGTTGAGAAATGGCAGCCCAAGTTTTTCTGCGATGAAGTCGAGGATGATGCGGTCATCGGAGAATCTCCTGGATGGCTCATGGAAGAAAGTTTCCCTGTAGAGGATATCAAGCAGGGCCAAGAGGACGGAGAAGCCGCCGGTGTGGTTCGAGACACCGAGGTTGAAGATGGCTGGGAACTGCAGGGAGCACTGGAAGCAATGGGAAGGAGCAGAAGGAACGCAAGGGCGTAGAGAGGCTTCATTTGTGGAGCTTCCATTGCCACCGATAGGAGGAAGAAGAAGAGGAGGGAGGCTTTTATAGAAAAAATTAAGGTTTGACTTAAATTTAAAAACGAGATAATATTGTCTAATCACATTAAACATAGCGCCTTTTAGTATAATTTTTTAGATTTACTTAATTTATTAAAAAAAATTATTTCAATCTCTACCTATATTTTCTTTTTTAAATTAATTACTTATTAATATTAATTATTATTTAATTAAGTTTTTATCAAAAATTTTACTTTTATTTTTTATAATTTTACAATTTAATTCTTTCAAAACTTATTATTTATTTTTTATGTAAAATTTTTTTTTAATACGAGAGCCCCTTTTCTGGATCTGTAACGCCTCCACCGCCACCCCGATCTGTCCCGCGCAACCTCCCCCTGCGCCGTCCTGCGGCCATGCAGCCCAGCATCGGCGTCGCCCTGCGCAGTTCCGTGCTCGCGCCCCGCAGCCCTGTGGCTCGCGCCCACAGCCTAACGGCCCGTGCCTACAACCTCACACCTGCAGCCCCGTGTCCCTTTTTCAGATTTTACGCATTATTTTGCCTTATTTACTCACACTATTGCAGAAATTGGTGGTGGTTGTTTCACTACAATCAATTGCATTTCTTACTGTTGTTTGATCCGGTTTGATTTGATGAGAAGAAAAAATTTTGCTGGATTTAGGTAGAAATTTCTTTTTATTCAGCGTAGGCACGAGCGCAAGTTTGGAACTTGATTTCAATATATGTCATAATTTGGAATTGTATTTTTAGTTTATTGTACACTGACTTTTATTTGGTTTATTTGGCTAATTATGACAGTTTGAGCATGAGTTTATGCTTGAAAGGACACCTCTAGCACCAACATGCTCCGACCCTCACCTGCTCCGGCTCCCAATAGCTTGCTTGATTATTATTGTTGATAATGAGAAAAACTGCATCTAATCTGTTTGATACATTTGTCCATGAATATAAGACATTATTATTTTCATTTATTACTGAGGAAAAAAATAATCTCGTATTGTCATATATTTAACAGATGTCTGATTCAGAGAATTTAATAAAATTAGTATTTTGTTATAAAGATATTGAAAGAAAATTAGACATATTCAAAAGACGAAATATATATTTGATAGATAATAGTTTTGTTGGTTAATGCAAATAAATACTTTTTTTTGTGAAATAAATAGAATAAAATAATAATCAAATATATTTCTGTGAATTACCCATAGAGGTTATATGCTTCAAAGATATTTGGTGGTTTAGTTTTTCAAAAAAAGAGAATATAGCAAGTTCATACATATATTGCTATCAATACTTCTGAAAATAAAATGATAAGTGCTCATAAGTAAGAAAACAAGTTTTACATTGGATGAATATTGCGAAGTAAAATACAATAAAATAAATACAAAATTTGATGAATGATAGATACAATGTTCAGTTAAGTTACATGCAAACATTGAGGGGAAAATATTATGTTTACAAGGTTATTTTTGATAATAAAGAATATTCTTTTCATTTATTTCATTCGTTTAAGGTGGGGTTGGAGAGGAGAAATCTAGATAATGTTGTTCACTTTATCTAAGGTCTATATATGTTTTTTCAAAAATATTTTTTGTCACTACATGATTATAGTAAAGTTGTTCTTACGAAATATAAACCTATATTAGAAATTGATAAATGCATATGACTCTTAATTTGTGGAGTTGAGGGGAAGAACAATCTAGCTCCGATTACACATGTGATAACAGAATGAGAAACATACCAATTTTCGTTATAGTTTTTATACAACTTAAGGCAAGTATTAAAAGATTTAGACATTTATGTTTCGTCTAGTCCCATTACCATGGTTAAAACCACAGGTGACAGCAAGTGATCTAGAACTTAAAGGCCACCTCCACGACGAACAAGTTTCAGGATCACGAAGAAACCTTGTCTTCCGTAGCGCACTAAGCTCCTTCTTCAAGTGAAATTCACTTGGACCCACACATTTCTCCACCATTTTCTTGAGTGATGCAAGAACCTAAAAGAAGGCCGCCATGTTAGAGACATACAGGTCATCTAAAGCCTACAATTAAGGAAATTAGAGTTCTACACAACTGATAGCTCACTGTGGTAATTTATGTGCCCATGAGAACAGATTCAGCCACAGATAGTTCAATTATGCAGAGAGTTCAGCTGAAGCACAAGACTAGCTGTGGGCAAATGATAAAGGATAAATTTCTTGATTGACTGAAAAGAAGTCTTAATCAAGCTATAAAACTGTAGAGTTAAAAGAAGACACAAGTAGGCTTCCATAATACATCATTGTTTGGACCCATCAAGCAGATATTGAGAGGTAACTCTTTGACCAAGAATTCCAAAAAGCAGAAAACCATGAAGAAAACCCACTACTTAGAGAGTCTGATATCCACACGAATAGTGCATACATTCATGAGCAAAGACCAGAAAATCAAATTCAAGAAAAAATTCAAAGAAAAAATAAAATAAATTTAGCAGCTTCGTCTGACAATGTGTTAAAGTTGGTTAAGAGATGGGGATAAATGATCATTACATTTTTGCGGATGAGATTGGATAAAATGTAATGGTTACATTTTATCCCCATTCTTTAACTAAGTTTAACGCATTACCAAATGTAGCCAGTATCCAAAAGGCTGCATATTGAACAAATTTTAACAGCAAAAATGTGTCAACGCGTTCTGTTTTCTGATATAGCAAACTGCCATAATTTTCCCATCAATTAGGACATAAGCAGGATGTAAACTTCCATAAGATTAACCTCATCTGCGAAAAAAATGCTCAACATGCACATACCATAATCAAAAGATAATTGGTCTGACGAATATTGGCAAAACACGTAGGTGATGGTAGACAGCAAACTTCCACATCATCTAGACAGATAAAAATTTTCAAATACAAAATAATAATCGAAATTATACACTTAAAAACATTGTTTAGTAAACATCTACATGTGATTCTACCCTTGCAAATATCTACAATTAGCTTTACATATCTTATATCACCCCATTATCCAAAACATATTAAACCTCACGAGGGTCAAAGCAATATTCAAGATGCCAATAGCACGCATCTACTTGTTTGAATTCCTGTTTATTTAAGCATCCTCCAGCTTGCGAGCAAACCAAATTCATTTTTTAAGCATCCTCTTGTTTGAATTCCTTACTTCATCATTTTGTATCGCACATCAATACTTGGTGGCATTATTCAGGTCAACGAAATCCAGCATAGTTTTTTTCTTCTCATCAAATCAAACCGGATCATACAACAGTAAGAAATGCAATTGATTGTAGTGAAACAACAACCGCCAATTTCTGCAATGGTGTGAGTAAATAAGACAAAACAATGTTCAAAACCTGAAAAACGGAGGCGGGACTGCGGGCACGGGCAGCGGGGCTGCGCGAGCTGCGGGCGAGGGGCTGCTCGGGCTGCGGGGATGCGGGCGTGGGTTGCGGGGCGCTGGTGCGGGGCTGCGGGGTGCAGATCAGAGTCGGGCTTGGGGGATCCGGAAAAGGGTCCTCATATAAAAAAAAAAAAAAAATATTACATAAAAAAATAATAGAAAAATATAAGTAAACTTTTTAAATTAAAAATTTGATTGTAGGTAATTAATTTAAAAAAATATAAGTAAATACTGAAATTATAAAAAAAATTTAAAGAGTTGTAGATGAAAAGCCCAAGCAACAAATGAGGTTTAGCCGGCATTTTGGAAACCCAGTGAATGTCGAGATATTTATCTTGTTGTGCGTGGTCATATAATAAGTTAAGGCGAGTTGCAGGCTTTTCATGCTAATTAAAATCTCAAGAGAAAAATAATAATTTTCATTCAACCGCCAAATGATTACTTGAAAGAGAATTAAAAATTTTAAAATAAAAGAATTGAAAAAAACAGTTAGCTCCAGCTGCTTGTGCCTTGTCCCGTGTGACCCTCTTTCATTTTCTTTTGATTAATTTTTAAGTCATTAATGTCCACTCGATATAAAAAAATAGCTATTATTGTATAGAATTGTGAGCTCGTGTTTTGCAAGTCGGAATACAGGTCAATTTCTTTTATCGGAAATTTCTTTTTCTTTACAAATATATTTTATCTTATAAATCTTTCTTAAAGGAGGTAATCAATTCGGCAATCAATTCGATAAAAACCTAAATGGATGAAATATAATTTTTTTAAATATATATATCGCAATTTATTTATTTAATATTTAATATGAAATTAATTTATTTTGAATTATCTTATTTTAATCAACAATCTCTTTTTTTAGTAGTAGCATTAGAAAATTTATTATTAATCTCCAATTAACTTAATTTTTAAGCCTAATATCAATACCTAATTGGTACAGAACTGAACAAGAAACACAAAACGGACACAAAATGTAATGAAAATTCGAATTTGAAGCAATCCATATTATTCAATACATCTTGGAATACAAACTGCAAGCAGAATACATCTTATTCGACAAACTTCAGATGGGAATGAAGCAGAAAACACATATCACGGCAAAGCAAAGACGATGCTCCGCAGTGCTCAACGCCTACAAGCCGTGTCCAATGTGTTGGGAGGGTACGTAAAATTCCCACTTTCGATCAGTTCATACGTCCATTTATTAGCAGCTTCAGTGTAATGAGTCCCATCCCAGATGATTCTTCGATTCGGTTCACCGCAAGACTTGCCTTCTGCTAGCGTCCCGTTGATCATCGCCGACTGCGAGCACACCACTCCGGGGTGGAAGTTGTACTTGCCGCCGCCGTAACCACAGCATGTCTTGAAAGGGTGCACAAACCCTGAAGAATTTAACATGTCAGACTTGTAAAGAGATGTTCACTTCCATGGTAATATATATGTATATATGTCGTCTTCTTTGCTTACCAAACTTGTGAGGTTGGCTAAAGAGTGTATACTTTGCTGTGTAGATGTCTACATATGTGATTGCAGCATGAGGAAGCTCCTTAATGAGCTGATCTACTGTTTCATTCAGCGCTCTGTTGAACTTCTTCGCCAGATCATTCGCGACGACTGCGCAGCCGGCGAAGTCCAGTGCGAATGAAGGCGGCAGTAGGCTCAAAATAGCCGGCAGGCAACCCAGAGGGCCAGTATTGTGGATCCAGAAGTACCTTCCTCCCAGGGCGTATATACCCTACATCGCAGACTCCAAATTTAGGAGGAAACCTATATTGTATTAGAACACTGATATGAAGATCGACAGCTTTCATGGTCCATACCTTTATGATTCTGCTGAACTCCTGCATGGCTTTTGGGAGGTACTCATCCGGAGACTTGCCGCTAAAAAAGATCGCCGTGATGTCGTTCTGACCGACGTCAAACGTATACAAAGCTTGCGAGAAGTACTCATTCTTAGGCAACGAGTGCTTGTGCTTTCCCCCGCTGTTGAGGTGTTGTGACTTGTTCTTGAAGCGCGAGAACTCCCTCAGCTGGATGTCTAAAAAGAAGGGAATGGTTCCGCCCACAGTGAGAGAGACGTTCTGCGGCAGAATGGTCGCACCGCCGACGCCGAAGTTTGCCCCGTGGCTGTATTCGGGGTGGAAAACGTCGAGGTAGGAGTTGAGAAATGGCAGCCTGAGTTTTTCTGCCATGAAGTCGAGGATGATGCGGCCATCGGAGAATCTCCCCGAAGGCGCGTGGAAGTAGGTTTCGCCATAAGGGTGCTCAAGCAGGGCGTTGAGGGCAGCGTAGCCGCCGGTATCGGAGTTGGAAGCCCCGAGGTTGAACATGGATGGGAAGTGGCAGGGAGCACTGGAAGCAAAGGGGAGGACTAGAAGGAAAGCAATGGCATAGAGAGGCTTCATTTGTGTGGCTTCAATTGCTGTGAGCCCCCAAAGAGGACGAGGACAGGGGAGAGGCTTTTAAGTTAATAGAACCGGATAATTATTCCAAAAATTTAATCTAAAATTCTTATTTATTCAATTATTTAATATAAAAGTAACCTAAGTTTCCGTCTTACTCACATGGCCAATTCTTAAATTTTTTTTATACATGAAAGGGGTACAATCATCAGCTCATCGCTTATTTGATGTGTATTATTACGTAAAAAATTTAGAGAATTATGAAAATTGAATAAAAAAAGCTTAATTCCGGCTGTTTATGGGCTGCGTTGTATGTAACCCGGATCAGTGGGTTTCACTTTACCAACTCAACTTGCATTTTTCTTTTGATTACTTGTTAAGCAATTATCCTACTAAACTTCACGATCACGAAAAAGTAATTATTGAATGGAACAATATAGGTCAATTGTTTTGTAATATTACAAATAGGAATCAATCCGGTAAACGCCTTCAGCGATGGTGGCCCATCCCAATTGACATCATCTGGCAGGGATCTGGGAGGTGATAAGATGTACGCTAATAGCTGGAATGCAAGCTAAATTTAATAATTTCCCGTGGAAAACCATTCTGGGCAATTGCATATGCTGACGTGGATTCTGCGTCAGACCAACGTTGGCCACCTCCTCCCAGTTGACCTGATTGATATGACCTCCGTTATTTGAATAATTACAGGAGGCTCCACCAATTTCATCCGACTCCGATCTAGTAGAATTCAAGGTGCTTCTCTTCGACAAGCCCTGCCGAGCGAGACTGGCGGATCAGTAAACTTTCCGGTGGCGATTTGGTCGAAGACGAGCTTATTAGCAGCCTCAGTGTAGTGAACTGCGTCCCCATATTATGCTCTTGCTCGGATTCCGGCACGACTTCCCTCGCCGGACCTCGACGCCGTTCACCGTCGTCGTGTTCCCGCACCGCACATTGAAGTTGAAGTTGTAGTTGCCGCCACCGTAGCCGCAGCAGGCCCTCGCAAGGTTTGGAAACCCTGAATTGAGCAAGCAACTAGTACATGTCAATGCAAATTACTACCGTCGAAATCATTGCTCGATGGAAAACACGCACCATGCTTTTTGGCCTGGCTAATGACAGAATAAGTAGCAGCGTAGACATCGACATAAGTGAATGTTGCGAGAGGCAGCTCTCTTCTGAGCTGAGCCACTGTCTCATTCAGCATCCTTTTGTACTTCTTTGTCAGATTATTTAAGAATACCGAACAGCCAACGGAGTCGAATCGGGATTCAGCAGCCGGAGCCTGCAGCAGGAGATACGTCAGGCACCCAAGCGGGGCGGCATTGTGTATCCAGAAGTACCTCCCTCCTTTGTCATATATTCCCTGCAATCCAGCACGAAAATTTCCTCAAGACTTGAACACAACAACATGCAGCAAGCAGATCTTTGATCTTTCATTATTGTGCCCAGGGATACCTTTACGGCCGTCGAGTACTGCTTCAGCGCATTTGAGATGGAGGCCTCCGCAGTCTGGTTGCTCAAGAAGATCACGGCGACGTCGTTGAAGCCGATGCAGATCGTGTACAGAGCTCGCGAAAAGTACTCCTCCTTGGGCATCAGGTCCTTGAAGAGACCTCCTATTGGTATCAAGTTTGAACTACTTGTCAGTTTCAGTATTTCGCAGCTGTTATTGAAGAATGAACTGGAACTCGCCTCTTCTATAGACCATTTGGGACCTGGATGTGAACTGCGAGGACTGGCTGAACTGGACGTTCAAAGAGAAAGGGCTGTAGCCTCCCTCGGCCAGTGACAAGTTCTGCGGGAGAATTGTGGCGACGGAGCTTGCGAAGTTGGCGCCGTGTCTGAAGTTGGTGCCCAAAGAGTCTATGTATTCACTCAGATGAGGCAGTCCAAGTCTCTCAGCTGGAGTTATAGATATCATAAGAACACTTGTTTAGTTGGTCTGAGAATGAACAAGTTGCTCACAAGAGAAGGTAGACAGACGTATGCGAACCAATGAAATCGATAATTAGGCGGCCGTCGGAGTATCTGCCGGCTGGCTTCTTGAAGAAGGTTTCTCCTTAAGCTGGAGGGACCGGTCCGAAGGCCGCCGAGAAGCTCCCGGTGTCGGAGATCGAGTCGCCGAAATTGATGATAGCAGGGAACTCACATGGTGGGGAAGACGCCTGCGCTGATAGCAATAGGATGTGAAAAACTGCAATGGAGATGGGGAGCTTCATCTGGTAAAGCCTCAGTTGCATCGAGAAACAATTCAGTCTGGACCTGATACAGAGGAAACGTGTCACAAATTCTAGCTAAACTCCAAAATTTTTTTGGTCAAATTTGTTTGAAAAACTCGGTTATGGAACAAGACAATAAGTGTTATAATCTCATGTAAGATGAATTAATTCTATATTAGATATTGAATAGATAAAATTTAATATATATAATAAAAAAAAGTGCATATCACATAAACTTAAGTTTTTAGAATGGTTTGGTGTCCGGCTTATTATATTGATCCGGTTGACACTTTTTCGATTCTCCCAACGAGTGGTATTAGAGTTTCAAATTTAAAGTTGTACAAACTTTTAATATCGAAATTACCATGATGATGCAACTGAATTGAGTCACATATTAGTCTTTCTTTAAAAAATAAAAAAAAACGAGACAAAAACCCGTTAGTATAAATCACACAGTAAAACTGGTTGAATAAAAGTGTTTTTGATTAAAAATATTAAAATTGATGCGGTCAAATCACACCTGAAGGGAGGGATTATTATAATATCATGTGTGATGAACTAATTCTATGTCGGATATTAGATACATAGAATCTAATATATATAGTGAAAAAATATTTATATCCCATAAAATTAAACTTTTGGAATAATTTGATATTCGGCTTACTAAATTAATCTATTTTAATAATTTTTCGACTCTGCTAACAAATAAAATAGAGCTATCGACTTTGATGATATGTCACAGCAAAGCATGCATTTGTTTCTGAAGCGTGGAAGCTGTAAAAATTAGACTTGATCATGGTTTAAGATTTACAAAACATGCGGCATATCCTGTCCACAAAACCATAACTCATTCACATATCAATTATTGACTTGAGGGTCGTACACTCTCCTCGTAAAAGACGTGACAAGCTTGATCGCTGAATAAAGACTTGAGTTGGACGTCAAATTTGAAATTTATTCAACCCACATTCTGCAGAGAATAATTCACACATGATAAAATGATGCTTCCGTGAGAAACTTATTCCGTATCTGATTACACTTCCTAAATGGACTACAAGGCTTCTCCGTGACAAGCTCTGCTCAGGGGAACCGAAGGATCAGAAAACTTCCCGGTGGCTATTTTCTCGAACACCTTTCTTGCAGCATTCTCAGTGTAATGAACCCCATCCCAAATTATACTCTTTTCGGGGTGCCGGCACGACTTCCCGAGCAGGACTTCAACACCGTCGATGACCGCTGTGTTTCCACACCGCACGTTGAAATCGAAGTTGTCTTTCCCGCCGCCGTAGCCGCAACAAGTCCGCAGGGGATGCTTGAAACCTGAGATTCAACTGCAGATTCAGTCGCGGAGTATGCAACAAAATCTTTCTCTGAAAAGAAATGGAGATATTCTCAGATTTTCCTTTGATTGTCACACATACCATACTTTTCAGGCTGGCTGTAGAGAGAATACTTAGCAGAGTATACATCCACATAAGTGAATGCAGCAAGAGGCAGCACTTTTCTCAGCTGAGCCACTGTTTCATTGAGCATCCTGTTGTACTTCTTAGCCAGCTCATTGAAGATCACTGCGCATCCGGTAGCGTCCATCTCCGGCGCAGTAGGAGGAACTTGAAGACGAACATATGGCAGGCAGCCGAGAGGACCTGTGTTGTGAACCCAGAACGACCTCCCTCCTTTCCCATACACTCCCTGCAACTCAATCCAATACAATTATTTGAAGACCAAGAACTCTCCTTTCGCAACTGTGTCTTAACGAAGGTTTTAAAATATAATATTTAATGTTTTATATTATATATAAAGTTTGTACCTAGTGCAATTAGTTAAGTTATTAATCTTCTTCCAAGAGGCTTGAGGTTTAAAACTTGGTAACTGCAGGGTTTTATTTTTTCATATTTAATTTAATACTTTTTATAAAAAATATGTGCAAATAAATTATTTTCACATTTTTAAAAATAATTTTAAATATTTTAAATTCAAAATTAAAGTTTAGTGAAAAAATGAAAAATAATTTGACGAAAATGGAAACAGACCGAAATAATCCAAACGTATAGGGTTCTATAGATACCGAAACCAATCTCGAAAGTTAAAACCCCGGTCTTAACCGTTCAGTACCTTCACAACTGCTGCAAATTGGCTCAGCGCATTCGGGATGTACTCATCCGCGGACTGGTTGCTGAAGAAGAGCGCGGTGAGGTCGTTCTGGCCGATGTCGAACGTGTATAAAGCTCGCGAAAAGTACTCCTCCTTGGGCATCAAGCGCCTGAACACGCCTCCTATTTACATCAACTAGTGAATACTAAGTACCAGTAGTGTTGCTGAAGAGAGTGTGGTATTACTTGCCTCTTTTGTAGAGCATTTGGGATCTGGGTTTGAACTGAGAGAACTGGCTGAACTGGACGCCCAAGGAGAAGGGACTGTACCCGCCAGCAGTCAGTGACATGTTCGGCGCAACGATGGTCGAGGAGGAGGTGGCGAAGTTGGCTCCATGGCTGAAGTTGGCGCCCAGAGAGTCAAGGTAGGCACTAAGGTAAGGCAGTCCGAAGCTCTTTGCTGCAGTTAAAGAAGCCACAAATGCATTAGCATGGGAAAAAGGAAGGTTTTGGCGAGATGTTTATCCGTATACCGATGAAGTCAATGATGAGACGGCCATCGGAGACTCGGCCAGCGGGCATGTGGAAGAACGTCTCTCCGTTGGGCGGAGGGGACGGCTCGAAGGCCGCGGAGAGACCGCCCGTGTCGGAGTTCGAGTCGCCAAAATTGAATATGGCAGGGAAGGAGCATGGTTTGGCCGAGGTGTGAAGTCGTAGCAATAGAACGCTGAATGCTGTGGTGAAGAGAAGGGACTTCATTTGGTAAAGTATTGTGGGGAGGAAGGAGGAGCAGGAGGTAGATGGATGGTGCATGAAGAAGACCGAAGGGGAGGTGTGCTAATCAATTTATAATTTATTTATTTATTTTTACATTTAAGGTCTAATATTTTCTCCATTCCAATATTTTCAAGAAACACCTTAATTGTTTGTAATGCTGTATAGATCGCCTCATTTCCTGTAGGATGCCATCGACATCTAATTTCAATGTCTATCCAGGATTCCATTATCAAAAAAAGTAAAAAAACCATAGCTTTTAGTTGTTCTTTTAAATAAAGTAATATATTGGGTTTAATTACAAATATTGAGAATGCCAAAAAGTCCCGTTCAGTCCAGTTTACAGAACACGCCACGAGGAAGACGATCAACCGCGGAAGCTTTTCCTTTGAGGCCGGCCTCACGTTGAAGTGACAAGGAGAGGGAAAGACCCAGAAAAGTCTCTGACGGCACGACAAGAGTTATTTCCATTTCCCCGGCCCTTAACAAGTCAAGACGCCGTGTTGGATTTTCCCGATCTTAGTTCCCCGTCGCAATGACTTTTTTTTTGTTTGAAATGGCCACGTCTTGGATTCCCTTATTTATCGCATTTGCGCTCGTATTAATTATTTATCATTTAATTAAGGAATAATTACCTATAAATCCATGTTATTAGCCTTAATTATCCACAAACCCCTAATTTCCGGAATTACCTAGATCTCCTCATTTTCAAAAATATTTATCCACACCCCTAATTATTATTTAATCAAAATTTTCCCAAAACATTCCAATTTTACCCTCCATTATTTTTACAATTAAACCCTTAAAAACTTATTTTTTATATTTAACATCCCGAAATTCTGTTTTTTACAAATAACACCCCGAAATTACTCCGATTTACAGAAAAGTCCCCGAAATTCGGATTTTTGCAAATAACACCCCAAAATTATTTCGATTTACAGAAAAGTCTCCGAAATTGAACGGCGGTGAGAGTGGCGGCAGGCGGGCGGCGGAAGCGGAGGCGGAGGCCAGAGCGCCGGCGCGCCGGCACGAGGGCGCAGACGGCCTCGGCACACGGGACAGACGCCGAGGCCGGCGCGCCGGCAGCGGGCGCGGACGGCCTCGGCCTCGACCTCGGCATGCGAGCGCGCCGGGTCCCCATCCAAGGCCTTCGTCCGCACCCACGTGCCGGGGACGGAGGCCTTGGACGAGGACGGAGGCCCCCGCGTGCTTGGGACGGAGGCCGAGGCCAGCGCTCCGACGCGCTCGCGTGTCGAGGCCGAGGCCGTCCGCGCCCGCTGCCGGCACGCCGGCCTCAGCGTCCGTCCCGCGTGTCGAGGCTGTCCGCACCCTCGTGCTGGCGCGCCAGCCTTGGCCTCTGTCCCCGACACGCGGGCGCGGACAGCCTCGGCCTTAGCCGTCCGCGACCGAGTGCCAGCACCCCGACCTCCGCCTCCACTTCCGCCGCCGGCTCTGGCGTCGCTGCCCGCTCCCCGCCACTCTCGCCACTATCCAATTTCGGATACTTTTCTGTAAATCGAAATAATGTCAGAGTGTTATTTGCAAAAATCCGAATTTCGGGGACTTTTCTGTAAATCGAAGTAATATCGGGGTGTTATTTGCAAAAAAAAAACCGAATTTCAGAGCGTTAAATATAAAAAATAAGTTTTTAAGGGTTTAATTGTAAAAATAACAGAGCGTAAAATCGTAATTTTTTGGGAAAATTTCGATTAAATAACAATCGGGGGGTGTAGGTAAAAATTTTCAAAAAAATAAGGGGGTGTGGATAATTTCGAAAATTATGGGGTTGTGGGTAATTAAGACTAATTATAGAAATTTATAGGTAATTATTCCTTTAATTAAAAACTATTCTATCACACGTTAATGACTCGACTCAACGTTTAACTGCGTATAACATATAATAATAAACAATTTCAAATCATGTACATTCGGTAAAAATAATGATTAAAAAAGAGATAATTACATAGCCTTTCTTGTTTATCAAAAACCTCCTAATATTTTAATAATTACTTACACTCCTCTCTTTTTCAAATTTATTGCTTACAAATCTTTTATTGTTATTTAATCAAATTTTTTTTTCAAAAATTTCATTTTTACTCTCGGTAATTTCACAACTAAACTCCTTAAAAAATTTAACTTTTCACTCTCCACTTTTTCTCTAAAATATTTACAATAAACTCTTTGAATATTTTTTTATAAAAAAATTTCATTATTAATATTTTTCAAATAAAAATTTTTAAAAAGGACCTTAAATATTTTATAAATAAATCATATATAAGAAATATTTGTATATTTACAAATAAACCCCTTGAATATTTTTTATTTATCTATAAGTCCAAACTCTATTAGTTTTTAAATAAAATTTTACAAAAAAGAGTTGAAGGTATTAAAACTTAAAATGTTAAAATCCAAGTCTAATATTTGTATTTACAAATAAACCCCTCAACTATTTATATTTATTAATAAGTCTAAATTTTATCAATTTTTTAATAAAATTCCACAATATTGATGTTTTCAAAAATTAAAATTTTAAATTACAAGTTTAATATTCGTATGTTTACAAATAAACCCATTGAATATTTTTATTTATAAATAAGTTCAAAATTTTATCATTTTTAAAATAAAATTTCCCTAAAAATATATTGAAGGTTTTAAAACTTAAAATTTCAAATTACAAAGAATATATTGAAGGTATTAAAACAAAGAATCTTGAAATTCTAAGTTTTAAAACCTTCAATATCTTCTTTGTAAAATTTTATTTAAAAAATAATAAAATTTGGACTTATTTATAAATAAAAGTATTCAAGAGGTCTATCTATAAATGTACAAATATTAAACTTATAATTTGAAATTTTAAGGTTAAAAATCTTCAATGTTTTTTTTAAAATTTTGTTTTAAAAATGATGAAATTTGGACTTATTTATAAATAAAAATATTCAAGGACTCTATTTATAAATATACAAATATTAAACTTGTAATTTGAAATTTTAAGTTTTAAAACCTTTAATATAATTTTCGCAAAATTTTATTTTGAAAATGATAAAATTTTGAACTTATTTATAAATAAAAATAGGCAATGTGTTTATTTGTAAATATACAAATATTAAACTTGTAATTTAAAATTTTAATTTTTAAAAACATCAATATTGTGAAATTTTATTTAAAAGATTGATAAATTTTGGACTTATTTATAAAGAAAAAGAGTTGAGAGGTTTATTTATGAATATACAAATATTAAAATTGGATTTTAACATTTTAAGTTTTAATACCATTAACTCTTTTTTGTAAAATTTTATTGAAAAACTAATAAAGGTTGGACTTATTTACAAATAAAAATATTTAAGGGGCTTATTTGTAAATATATAAATATTTAATTTATAATTTAATTTCTTATATAGGGTTTATTTGTAAAATATTTAAGTTCCTTTTTATGTTTTTTTATTTAAAAACTATTAGTTTGGACTTATTTACAAATAAAAATATTCAAAAAGGCTTATTATAAATGTACAAATATTAAATTGATAATTTAATTAATTATATAGGGTTTATTTGTAAAATATTTAAAATATTTAAGATCCTTTTTATAAATTTTTATTTGAAAAATATTAACATTTAGATATTTTTATAAAAAAATATTCAAAGGGTTTATTTGTAAATATTTTGGAGAAAGAGTGGAGAGTGAAATGTTAAATTGTTTAAAGAGTTAGTTGTAAAATTATAGAGGGTAAAAGTGAAATTTTTGGAAAATAATTTGATTAAATAACAGTTAGGAGTTTGTTGGTAAAAAATTTGTAAAGGGGAGGGTGCATGTAATAATCAAAATCTCAAAGGATTTTTGGTAAATAAAGGAAATCTCATGGGAGTGTAGGTAATTATTTCTAAAAAAAATTACACAACCTTTTCATATATGCTTTATTTACCAGCAACCTCTATAATTTTAATATTAACTTACAATCCTTTTCCTCCCATTTTGAAGCTTACAATTCTTTAATTAAATTTTAATTAAATTTCAAATCAAGAATTTCACTTTTATGATTATTTAAGGTTTAAAACTTCACATACAAATCCTCATTTTTAACAAAAAAAAAACCCTTGTGTTATTAAGATCTTACAAAAAACTTTTATTTTTATTGAAAAATTTACAGAAGGTCATTTATTAAAAAAATATAGAAAAATTCCTAGTTTCATCAAAATGTACCAAAAAACATGAATTATAAAAAATATGCCAAAAAAACCCTTTTAAAAATTTTTTTTATGTAAAATTCTTATTTTTTTGAAAAATTTACAAAAAAAATCTTCATTTCAAAAATTACAACAAACCTAAATTTTTTAAAAATTTACAGAAAAATCCTGGTTTCTTAAATTTTTCATTAAAATCCTCATTTTTTCAAATATACACAAAAGTCCATAAAATTTTAAAATTTATAAAAACCCAAATTTCTTAAAATTTTACAGGAAGACTCTTCATATTCTTCAAAATTTCCAGCAAAGATTTAAAATTTTTGAAAAATCTTATTTTCTTAAAAATAATGCAAAAAGCCTTTCATTCCTTAAAAATTTACAAAAATTTCTCATTTTCTTAAAAATTTTTAGAAAACCATCAGTTGAAAAATTTACAAAAAAGTTTTCATTTGTTAGAAATTAGTAGAAAATCCTTCATTTTTATAGAATTTTACAAAAAACCGTCATGTTAAAAAATTTACAAAAAAACTCATTAAATTTTAAGGAAATAAAGGTTTTTCTACAAATTTTTAATAAAACAAGAATTTTTACAAAAATTTAAAAATAAGGGATTTTTTTGGAAATTTTGTAAAAATGAGAACTTTCCTATAAATCTTTAAGAAGCCAAGAACTTCTTTGCAAAATTATAAAAAAAGTCACTTTTCTTCATGTTTTTATGATAATGTGGACTTTTGTGCAATTTCTTGAGAAAATAAATACTTTTTCGTAAATTTTTAAGGAATTAATTTTTTGCAAATTTTAAAAAAATAAGTGATTTTTTTGCAAATTGTTACAAATTGATATTTTTCTTGTAAATTTTCAAGAAGACTGATGTTCTTGTAATTTTTTTGTAAAACGAGGACTTTTCTATCAATTTTTAAGAAAAAGGACTCTTTTTATGTAAAATTTTTTGAAAATGATTAGTTTTTGTAATTTTGAAAAAGTTAAGTGCTTTTTTGCAAACATTAAAAATATGTGGACTTTTTTTGTAAATGTACAATAAAGTGAGGACGTTTATGCAATTTTTTAAAAATGAGTGTTTTTATGTAAATTTTCAATAAAACATGAGTTTTATGTAAAATTCTAACAATGAGGATTTGTTTTTTGTATTTTCAAAAATTGAGGTCCTTTTGTAATTTTTGAGAATAAGAATTTTTTAGATGTTTTAAAATTTCATTATTTTTTGCAAATTTTAATTAGGTTAAGGACTTTTTTAAAATTTTTAATAAAATGTGGGGTTTTTTGCAAAACTTTAACAAAAATGGAAATTTTTTTGTAAGATTTAGTCAAAGGAGTGGTTTTTTTAAATTTTAAGAAAATAAAAATTTTTATATATTTTTTAAAATATTGAATATTTATATAAAAATTGACTTAAGAGGTAAAAGTGGACGTTTTGGTTTAAAATTTGATTCAAATTTAATCAAAGAATTATTTATTATAAAATTACAAAAAAAATTATAAATAAATACTGAAATCACAGAAAATTACTCATAAATGGAACATATTTTAAGAGATTGTATGTAAAAAATCTAAAGAAAAATTTACGCATAGGATGTTTGAGTAGTATTATAATCAAAGTATATATCACGATAATATGATAAATCAAAAGCAATACACTTATTTTCCAAGTCAGTGGTCATATTTGTGTAAAACAATATTTTTAAACTTGAGCAAAACGTTTTGATCCTGGCCCATGTTGGCTTTTGATTCCGACTGTTTTAGCCAGCTTAGAAGTTCCTTTCCTATTGAGGAAGATAGCTTAGTGCCATTGGTTGTAAATTTCATCTCATCTGGACATGAAATCGGAAGTGATCTTTCTCGATGCCATTGTGCCTCTCTCATTTTCTAAGTGAAACAACATCCGTCTTCCATTGACATTGTACTTGTTGTTAGGATTCATACTTATATATGAGCAAATCATGATCCCAATCGAGCTTGCCTTCTCAACAACGTGATGGGTGTCTCATGCTGGGCCTGTTTATGGCCTTGCATGGATCCAAGCCCCCTGCTTCTGGTGTCATTTCTTGGTTGAAGTCGTTGTGACAAGAGTATAAGCTTGGTCTCACTTCTTGGCTTGAAAGAGAAGCGGCCTGATCAGTTAAGAGACATAAACCCATAATTAATGCAAACCAAACAATGTTACGATTTAGTCCATTCAATAGCTCGCCACTCTCCACATAAAAAATTTGAAGAGCCAAATCCTCGTGGCACAAACAACTTAGCCTCCAGTGCTAAGCCATCTTCTCAAAGTCGAGTGCTCACTGCCATTTGTTCGCCTCTTGTCCCCTTGCAATGCTTTCTGTTGCCGTGACATCAGAAAAGCCAACCCTCTTCCTTTTCCCGAACACGATAACCAGCAGCAGAGATCAAAAACTCATGGCGCTGATACTGATTGTTTTCTTCTCCATTCGCCAATCCATACAAAACTCTCCCAACTCACGTGGCTCGTGTGAGATCGAAAAAGAAAGGTGAATGCTACATGCAACAAGTTGATTTGAATATTCAAGAGAATTCTCGATACGAAATTCGGTTAAAAGAATAGGATTCTGAGGTGCACAATGCATATCATCCACCAAAGTTTAGGTATGAGCCCATGTCACGCAAGACAAGACACTTGTTAGTAGTGGCCATGTTGCTTCCTCCAATCCGTTCTCCACTATAAGTTAGGTCCCTCACTTGGTTCCTTGCATGGTGAACCAAGTCCATCCCTTTCTCACAACAGGATGGCCGAAGAGATCAACAACGAGTTCCAGCTCAATGCGACGAGAGACGACATAGAAAGGTCCATGGGGAGCAGGCTCTCCTTGTTCTCCAAAGAGTTCGGGTTTCGGAGGCACAGGTGGGAGAGCAGCAGCGCTCTCAAGCTCCCCAAGGGCTGCCATGGAGGCTTTGTTATACACCCTAATGCAAGGTAAACATAGTACTACTCCTTATGTTCCTCTCTAATGCAGTGTTTATGCCAGCTTTGTTCTCATGCACATGGTGTGCAGGTGGTATAGGTTGTGGGTGAACATGATATTCCTGTGGTCCATCTACTCCTCCTTCTTCACGCCGGTGCAGTTCGGCTTCTTCAGGGGGCTGCCGGAGCGGCTGGCAAACCTCGAGAGCGCGCAGATTGTGTTCCTCGCCGACGTGGTGATGCAGTTCTTTGTGGCCTACTTGGATCCTCACACCTACAAGATGGTGTATGACAGGAAGAGTATTGCGCTCAGGTGAGACTAGATGTCAAGTGCGATGGAATAAACTTACGTCAGATAAATCTCAACTTAAGGTTGGAGGTTCGGATGTGCTCATTGAGATCCACTAGTGCATAACTACAAAAGTTGAGGTTATGGTTCCAATCCATAAGCCTTCTTTGTGGCTCTAATTTTTCCAAAAAGAAGAGAAAAAGAAATACATAGCTAGGAACTGGTGCACGTTCTCATTTATTATAGAATTTTCATGACCTTTAGTTTCCTTTTTTCCTTTTCTATTCAACACACGAGTTCCATGGTGATAATAACAAATTATTTCGTGTGTTTGCACGAAACACTCCATATTTTTTGATCTCACCACTGTGGAGTGTCGAACAATTTGAAGAGTTTGCATGAACAAAGTCAATGGCCTTCATTTATATGAGTCCATCTTGAACCTCTATTGCAGGTATGCAAATGGGAACTTCATTCTAGATTTCCTCGGCTGCTTCCCTTGGGACTTCATCTACAAGGTGATATAAAATAGCACCTCCAAACTCCACACAACTCGATCCATCTTTTCCTGATCAACTCTTGGTACTTCCTTTTCATCAAAATTAGGTCACAGGAAGAAGAGAAATCGTCCGTAGTCTCGTATGGGTACGCCTTTTCCGAGCGAGAAAGATCTCGCAATTCTTCAAGAGGATGGAGAAGGACATCCGCATCAACTACTTGTTCACAAGGATAGTCAAGCTCATCACTGTGGAGCTTTACTGCACCCACACGGCGGCTTGTATCTTCTACTACCTTGCGACGACAATGCCACCGGCGCAAGAAGGATATACTTGGATTGGAAGCTTGACAATGGGGGATTACAAGTACATCAACTTCCGGGAGATAGATTTTTGCACGCGGTATATCACTTCGTTGTACTTTGCCATCGTGACTATGGCCACCGTCGGTAAAAATCGCTCAACTGCATCTTCTTATCATGAATTTAAATGTGGGGGCGAGCAACAAGTTGGAGATTCTTCTGACATTTTTTCTTTTCTGCTGTAGGTTACGGAGATATTCATGCAGTGAATACTAGGGAAATGATCTTTATCATGATATATATCTCGTTCGACATGATACTTGGAGCCTATTTGATTGGTAACATGACTGCTCTCATTGTCAAAGGATCCAAGACGGAGAGATTCCGAGATCGAATGACAGATCTAATCAAATACATGAACAGAAACAATCTTGACAGAGACATAAGGTCCCAAGTTAAGAATCATCTGAGGCTGCAGTATGAAAGTAGCTACACCAAAGCGAGAATTCTAGAAGACATTCCGGTTGCAGTTCGATCCAAGGTACCGGTTTCAAAATGGCATTGCTAACCATTAATAGATCAAATTGAGATTCTGTTTCAACTTACAAATAGGTAATACATGCAAGCTTGTGATTCTGCCTTAGCTTGATTTTTTGCTTCACATGTTATTGCAGATATCTCAAAACCTATACCTTGATACAGTTCAGAAGGTACCCCTTTTCAAAGGATGTTCAGATGAGTTTCTAAATCAAGTGGTACGTTTCGATAATTTGGTCGGACAGTAAACGATAATGCAGAGTAGACTGTAAATTAAATATCCTGACTTGTCGAGTTGAAAACCATACGTAGGTTATGAAGTTGAATGAAGAGTTCTTCCTCCCAGGGGAAGTAATCCTTGAACAAGGAAGTGCAATGGATCAGATTTATATTGTATCTCACGGCCAATTGGTAATGACTTGTTGATATGAAACTATGCATTTCAGTTGAAATTCAAACATAATGCTGTGAAAAGTTGATCGACAATTCTGAAACAAAGAAAACTGAGAATTGAATTAACGACTCTGACCATAGTTCATTGTAATTTTGCTTGCAGGAGGAGGTGGTAATTGGAGAAGATGGATCAGAGGAGTTAATTGCGGTTCTTGTGCCTTACGATGTATTTGGTGAGGTAGCCGTGTTATGTAACATTCCTCAACCATACGCGGTCCGCGTGAACGAATTATGCAAGCTGTTACGGATGGAGAAACAGTCATTAACAAGCATTTTGCAACTCTATTTCAAGGATAGCCGCCAAATTCTCAGTAATTTACTCAAGGTAAAGCAGTAACAACTCAAAAAACAGTGCGTACATGTCCATTTCAATCGAAGAATATGATAAATCTTGTTGCCCACAGGGAAAGGAGACCGATCTGAGAATTAAGCAATTGGAATCAGACATTACTTACCTGATAGCAAAGCAAGAAGCTGAGCTAGCATTAACAGTAAACAGTGCTGCTTATCATGGTGATCTGTATCATCTCAAGGGGCTAATCAACGCCGGCGCTGATCCAAGCAAAACTGACTATGATGGCAGAACTGCACTTGTATCTACTTCATTATATCTGAAATCTTTTTTTTTATTTTACTGTTGTCCCTATTTGAAGTCTCACTTAGACTTGCATTTTCTGTTCTTTCAGCATATGGCTGCATCAAAAGGATATGAAGACATTGTAAGGTTTCTCGTACAAAGAGGAGCAAACATCAATTGCCTAGGTAAATCAAAAGTAGCCAATGTAAATATTTTTCCAATAAGATTTCTGTCCTAACTCATATGAATATGCAACTATGGTTCTGTATACATGCAGATAAATTCGGATACTCACCATTGCTGGAGGCAGTGAAGGCAGGCCATGACAGAGTTGCAGCATTGCTCGTGAAGAATGGTGCAATCCTCAACATAGAAGATGCAGGAAGTTATCTTTGCCAAATAGTAGTTGATAGCAAGATTGATGTCCTGCGGCGCCTTTTGGAAAACGGGCTCGATCCAAACTCGAAAAATTATGACCAACGAACACCACTTCATGTTGCAGCTGCAGAAGGTCTGCATCTTGTGGCCAAAATCTTGATCGAATTTGGAGCAGACGTTCTTTCAGAAGACAGGTATGTCACTACTATTAACTATCATATGCATAAATGAGAATTTTACATTTGTATTAGATGCCAATTTTTACATTTGGATTAGTGATGACGATCAATCATCAGAAAGTCAAAGATTTTAATTGCATTGTAGGTGGGAAAACACTCCACTGGATGAAGGCCAAAGATGTGGAAGCAAACCATTGCTGAAAATATTGGAGCAAGCAAGAGCAGCAATACAACGTATTGGTGAAGATTAGCTTGAAGAGTGAACTTATCAATATATGTTCCCATAATTTTGTGCTTTACCTGGAATACTTTGCATCAGAACCTAACAAATTTTGGGGGCTTTTTGATTGGGAATCAAGGTTAAGATCAAAGTCAAAACTAGTAAACCACTTTTGTAAACTAATATTTTTTTATCAAAATTAAGACTTCAATAATTTAAAGCTCAAAAAACTATTTATTTTTTTATAATAATTTAATTTAATAATAATATAAAATAATAAATATTAATTTTACAAAAAAAAAATAATTCTGAAACGAGCTAATCCAAAATAAAATGGGGCTTGAAGTTGAACATACCTTTTATTATACAAAAATTCACAGGACATTGAATGCTGAATGAACTGGATTCAACAAACCAATAAAAATTTTAGAAAAAATATCAAAAGTGGAAAATGAAACAGCCACTGATCAATTTCAATAAAGAACAGCCACTAGAGTTGACCATAATGTTGTTCATTTTGTCCCACTAAAAGTTTATAGTTCTAAACATAGCTCTGCCTCTTTCCCCATTCTATTATTGGTCTTTCCTATGAAAAATTGGCTCAATCTGGGAAAAATTAAGAGCCATGACAGACTCATAATAGTACCTATATCTCTTTCACCCGAATGGAAGATTGAAAAATTTACAGAAAAAAAGTACAAGAATGCACAATCTAGGGCTTCAATATCATATTTAGCAGATTTATCTCCCGAGTTTGTTTTTCTGCGACTTCGACTTCCCACATGGCTCACACAAAGATAAGCAGGCAGTCCTTTGTGATCTTATGTGAGTTCCTTGTTTCCCCTGCCATCAAGAAGTTTAGATATTTCAGACATGGGCCCAAATAATGATAAGGTTAAATTTTCCTGGCCTTTACCTTTGGTCTAGGAGGTTTTCGGGTATTCCAACAAAAAATTGCATTGCAACCTGCTCCAGACTCGTATCCACTGGGGCCAATAGAAAGAAAGGCCAAATTAGCAGATGAAAATGCAAGTAGATCATAACAAACAATCAGCACAAACACATAAACCAACAATAATTTGTGCAATTTTCTATCATGAACCAATGGATATTCTAACTCGAAACACAAAACTGTCAACAAATGAAAAAAGTTTCACAAATCTACTGGCAAGAAGAAATTCAAAGATAAAAAATGATAGAAATGAGAAAAGCAATTGACTCACAGGCTTTCTTTTTCAAAAGTTGCTTCTAAGCTGTCACTGTGCAATAAACTTGGAGAAATAGCATATTGGTCGACTCTCTCACTAACTTTTTCACTGTAGCGATCCTGGATGTTACAGACTTTTAAGGCTTTGATCTGTTGATTTAGTTTGTCCTCCCAGTGCTTCAACGGTATAGGTGCTGCTGAGGATCCATTACAACTGTGACAACTAGCACCACTTTGTGGAAGGACCTGGTTTTTCTCAGGTCTTAATAAGTGACTCAGAGAACCTGGAGGGCCTTTTTCTGCAGTAGCCTGAAGCCATGCATTCTCCAATCTCTGTTCATCAATACTGACTGTATGAGTCCTTTGGATTGAAGGCTCATGGTCATTCAGTTCTCTGTCATCTTCTGATGTTAAGATCAGAACATCATGCTTCCGTTGTGTTATCATGCCTCCAGAGAAATCCAAGCTTTTCCTAGGGAAGTTGGAATTGGGACTTCCATGCTCCCCAACTTTATCGGAAGTACTGTTTATTTCATTGGAGGTATCCACTCTGTTCTTGGCCAGAAGCTTGCGATTTTTCTCCCTGTGATCTCTGGCCAGAAGCACAGACACTGATTTACCCTCTGCATATAACTCTTGCATCAGGCCCATGCGGACCTCTACATTGTGCCTCAAGACTATTTCTACTGAGTTTGTGATGCTACTCAGGAATCTCTCAGCTCGAGACTTCACATCCTCATCTACAAATCCTATAAAAGCAACTAGCATGCCTGCAAACAGAAGAATGCTACCCACTAGTTAGTGATAATGGGTTCGAAATGCATAATTTGCAACATGAATAAAACTTGAGCATAAAGGAATCTGCTCAGTTGCATTGGAATCAGTTAGTTCAGTCTATTCCTGGAACTTAACATAGAAAGACAGTTGCTTGTTCCATGGGGTCCAGGGATTGGAAAGCAGTTACACCAAAGTGCACTGGACATCATATTTATACAAATTCAGAAATATATTTACAAGGTCCCCCCATTCTCAGAAATGCATTCCTATTAGAATCCTGATTCAATTGCCCTCTCAAACTATTTTCTTTGAAGCATTTGCTTGGATTTCTACTATTTTCTTCAACTAAGAAGAATTCAAATCTGATTTACACTAAATGCCCTTCACTTGTCTCACCATATCGACACACAGATATAAAGGAAGTAAAGGGAAATGAAAATTCAACTAGTTTCACAAAGCTCATCAGATCTGGACCAATGATTGGTCAAATGTATAAAGAACATATAATGTAATAACCATTAGTTGAAATTGGGACTAAACCTATCACCAAATTTCACATTGTTCCCATTTAGAAAACTGTCAGCCAAAATGAGAATAAAAGAAATAGCAGCTGACCGACAAAGGTAAGTAAAAATTTTCCAAAAGTTGAAAGCAATTTAAATTAACTGTGTTCACACAAGCAAAGCTAAATGCTTAAGTTGCAAGTAGCAAAGCAAAAAAGTTATGATATGCAACCAGATATCGCAACATAAGGTATGCAACAAGAAGATATAGACTAGAAGATATGGACAAATGACTGACCATCAGATTCAGTGATTGATACTAGCTTTCCATGAGCATAGAGCAGTTGACGCAATGTCTTTGAATGGCACTTCTCAATGCATCTTCTCCAAATCTCAGCCAAGTCTCCTGAGCTTATACAACCAAACTCTGTCTTGGTGGTAGTATCCATATCAGTGGCATCCACTAGGTTTTGATCAGCATATTGGTTGTTTACAGGCAACAATTGAGAAGATAAGAAGTTGTTGTTTGTCAAGGTTCCATGAGGGCTAGAATGTCCACTAGTTATTCTAGGAACCAAAGCTGAATTTGATTGATGAGTAACTGCTTGAGGAGAACTACCCTTGTAAAGCAAGATTTCTCCGCTTCCATCTAATGCATCATTATTCATTATTTTAGTACTCTGCTTGCTGCTGTTACTTGATTGAGGTGGTCCAACAGCATGACCAGAACCAAGCTGAAGTAGAGCTGCAGTAAACCATGTTGAACGCTCACTTGAAAGCCGTAACTGTTTTTCAGCATCAGAAAGAATCTTTAGTGCTTGTTGTAACCTCTCCAACTCAGCTTCCGTTACTGCAAATTATGTTTCGCAATTGGTAAGAAACAGAAGAAAATCAGGAGGCTTCAAAATTGGAGGTAGAATAGAAAAAAAAAAATACCAGAAAACTGTATTAAGCTATGAACATGAATACATGACCTTTGAGTTGCTGCAACTTCTATAAAAAATCTGTATGTGACTTTATTTAATGAACAATAACTAGAAAAATAAAAAGGGTGTGCTACTAAGAGGCAAAGACATCATAATTTCTGTACAGTCTAACAATGCAACAGCGTGTCATTTGAGCAGGATTTCAGTTTTGGCCTCCAAAGAACCAGCTGAGGTGATATTCAACCTCTTGACACTGGATAAAGTTAGTTTCCGGGACAGTTTTATCAGGTACCATAAATGGTTTAGTTCAGAAGTTTAGGATCCTTTGTCTTTTGGCATTTCCCTGCACTTCCTTTTCAGGTACAAATGATCAATATGTCTAGATGCACATTTGAACTACAAAGAGCTGAATAATTCATTTCATTCTTCCCCAGAAAATAGTAAACATTGGATAAATGTTTAGTTTGAGTACTATAATGCCCAGTTCAACTAAAACTATTAAGTGCATGTGATTATCTCTTGCAATTTAAAGATTATAAAGTGGTAAAAATAACATAGACTAGTACACTTACAACTTCGAAGACCAAGAACTGTACCACCAGATTGTGAGTTAGCCAACTGGTAGGTTCCAGCAATGATGTCCATTATAAGTGCAGCTAGCTGGGACATTAAAGCCATTGGATCAACACCAGAATCCATCAACTCCCTTGACCTTTTCACAGTTTCTGAAGTGTCTGATGACATAGCTATCTCCAGTAGATCAAGTAATTTCTCTTCTGGAACAACACCGACCTGTAAAGATCACACCAATGAAAAAAAGGAAAAAAGAGCATTGCAGGTGTCCAGGCCAATATTCAAACACAGCATATCAGTCAACAGATCCCATTAATTAGGTTTTGACTTGACACAAATTGGAATTCGACATAGCATAGAATAGTTTTACTGAATTAAGGTAACAATAGTTTGAAAACTTAAGACAAATTTGTTGCTCTAAATAATATTATTTATATTTGACAAAATAATAGAAATATTGCAAAAGCAAAAACATATCTACTTCTAGTCAGGTAAACAAAGGAAAATCCATTTCTACTTCAGAAGCCAAGCTTTAGCTCAACCTGTAGAAATTCATGGTTTGTTTGTAGAGGAATAGAAATAAGCATTTTTTTGAAGCTAGCAAATTACTGCAATGTTCAAGTAAATTATCACACAGGCCATTATCAGCAATAAAAGGGAAAAAGGCGTCAAAATTTCACAAATATCTCAGGTTTAAAAAATTAAAATCCACGGACAAAAATGAAAAAAGGAAAAATCACACAGTGAAGGTAATTGGCATCATGAAAACTTACAAGATCATTTACAAGAGATGCAGTTATCTTTTTGCCTAACAAACTCAGCTGGTCCAGCATAGTTTCTGCATCACGGAGAGAACCATCGGAGTTTGAGGCTACTAAATCCAGAGCGTCCAACTCAACATCAAGGTTTTCTTCAACAGAGAGCATTCTTAACCGGCAGATCATATCAGCATCCTTAATCTTTGGGAAAAGGAATTTCTGACATCTTGACAGAATTGCACTAGGCAAATTCTCGGGATCAATTGTTATGAATATGAAGACAACACGCGGAGGTGGTTCTTCAAGAAATTTCATAAATGTGGACCATAACTTGGAAGATAACATATGGCATTCGTCAATAATGAAAACTTTGTACCTTGAAAATTTGGTAACTATAGACATATTCTTCAACAGATATCTAATTCTATCCATACTCTTTTTATTGGTGGCTTCCACTTCTATCACATTCAATCCATTTCCACTAGAAAAATCATTACACTCCTTGCAGAAGCCACATGGTTTTTTATCTTTAATGGACATGCAATTCAAGGCTGCTGAGAATACCCGAGCAGTCGATGTTTTTCCTGTCCCACGTGGACCATGAAACAGGTAAGCAGGGGCTATTCTTGCCCTTGAGATAGCATTACCAAGTGATTGAACAACAATGTTTTGGCCTATTATTTCATCAAAAGACCTTGGCCTATATTTCTGGCTCAAGCTTCTATTATCATGGATTTCCAACTCAGGTTTACAAGGGAGGGCTAAATCCAATCCATCATGACTTTTGCAGCTTGACCATCTTCTTCCATCTAAGCGGCTCAAAGCCTCCAAATCAAGCTCCCCAAGGTTAGTTGATAGCTCATCACTTGCTTCATCTGATGAACTGCATTCATTACAACTATTGCTCAACAGAGGCAAGCCCTGAGAAGCATTTAGCAGGTATTTTTGCTTTTGAGAAGCAGATAACCTCTTCTTATTATAGAATTTCTGCCTCCCACAGAGGATGCTACTTCCTTTTCTTAAAGTATCAGATAATGAAGGAGAATACCAGCCTCCACAGCCCATATCCTTTGTTCGTTTGGGTCGATAACGAGGGACCCCAGATCCTTGGCCTCTAGCCAAATCCATCTGATCTAATTCATCCTCATCAAAAGAAGTAGTTCCATCCCATGATCCAACAGTACTGGGGTTTCGAACTCCATATCTATTGTAAGAGCTTGCTGATGCAGGTGTATAAGAATGGGATGACTCTTCTCTTCTAGTACTTTGGAAGACTTTGGAAGCACGTGACCAATTTTGACATCCAGAACCAGAGAATAGAGGCGATGCAGACCGAGAAAGGTAACCATTTCTCTGAATAAGATCATGGGTTGCGTGTTTTAAATCCTCAGAGTTGCAGTACTCAATATCATCAGATGGTTCAACTGGGTTAGCTACCCCAACAGAACTAGATGGATGATCTGGCAACTTTTTGACTGGCACTGTCCGCTTTCTTAAATTGCTACTTCTATGTGATTTTCTGACAGATTTTCTCACTGGAATTTCAGGTTGTCTGCCTCTAGAACAATATAAGCTCCCAGGAACATCAAGATAAGTATCACTCCTGGAGTCTACCTTAGAAGCACTGCTACAGCTATCTTCTGGACTCGCCTCTGGCGATTCTTGCCTGTTATCTTCAGACAGTTTTGTTCCATTATCACTTGATTTACTAGAATGATGCCTCCAATTGTACAGAAACACTTTTTTCTTATTGTCATCATTTGTAGAAGGTAACTCAAGCAGCCCACTAGAGCTACTTAACCCAGTTATGTTCCCTCTAGTCCCATTACCATGGTTAAGCCCATAGGTGACAGCAAGTGATCTAGAACTTAAATGCGACCTCCATGATGAACAAGTTTCAGGATCACGAAGAAACCTTGCCTTGCGTAGCGCACTAAGCTCCTTCTTCAAGTGAAATTCACTTGGGCCCACACATTTCTCCACCATTTTCTTGAGTGATGCAAGAACCTAAAAGAAGGCAGCCATGTTAGAGACATACAGGTCATCTAAACCCTACAATTAAGGAAACTAGAGTTCTACACAACTGATAGCTCACTGTGGTAATTTATGTGCCCATGAGAACAGATTCAGCCACAGATAGTTCAATTATGCAGAGAGTTCAGCTGAAGCACAAGACTAGCTGTGGGAAATGATAAAGGATAAATTTCTTGATTGACTGAAAAGAAGACTTAATCAAGCTATAAAACTGTAGAGTTAACAGAAGACACAAATAGGCTTCCATAATACATCATTGTTTGGACCCATCAAGCAGATATTGAGAGGTAACTCTTTGACCAAGAATTCCAAAAAGCAGAAAACCATGAAGAAAACCCACTACTTAGAGAGTCTGATATCCACATGAATAGTGCATACATTCATGAGCAAAGACCAGAAAATCAAATTCAAGAAAAAATTCAAAGAAAAAATAAAATAAATTTAGCAGCTTCGTTTGACAATGTGTTAAAGTTGGTTAAGAGATGGGGATAAATGATCGTTACATTTTTGTGGCTGCGATTGGATAAAATGTAATGGTTACATTTTATCCCCATTCTTTAACTAAGTTTAACGCATTACCAAATGTAGCCAGTATCCATAAGGCTGCATATTGAACAAATTTTGACAGCAAAATTGTGTCTACATGTTCTGTTTTATGATATAGCAAACTGCCATAATTTTCCCATCAATTAGGACATAAGCAGGGTGTAAACTTCCATAAGATAACCTCATCTGCGAAAAAAATGCTCAACATGTTCCAACTTATAACTAAACTCACTTTGAGTTACCATGTTGCTCAACTCTCATCACATTTTGCTCAACCCCCATACAAATTTCAGAGAAAAATGTCAAATCCTCTTATATAGACACAAAGTGGAAACAATTGATGCTCCAGTGAAGATGCTCTATCATCAGGCTAGCATATAAGAGCTTCAAAGGACGGTTAAGAATGAGCTGTAAAGATTCCAGGCTACTGTAGGGTATGGGCACCCAAGACCCACCCAGCCATTTATAATCTTTGACATGCCCATCACTAGTTCAAGTTTCTGGGTCAACTGCAGAGGTTAAGATATGTATCTCTAACCTCCACTAGCCTCTGGTTGGCAACTGGGCATGTAATAGGCCGCCACTTATTACACTTCAATAAAAGTAAATGATACATCTTCCATATGTCCTATTTTTAGCGGCACAACAAATGATTCATGATTTTCATAGGAGCTTCCAACATTTTGAGACTTTCTCAAGAGATAATTTTAAAGATTAAACTTCCAAACCCATCAGAACTTGCTACCAATGGATTCTTCTAAATAAACATAGTGCATGTTTTATAGAGTTTCATATCAACATATGTCTAAAACCAAGTATCCAATGCCAAAAAGATTTTGTTATGCACACCACCATGTTAACTTAAGTACATAGCTACTTTCTTTAGAATAATGATATTTTTCCAATTCTTTTCCAAGAAAGGTCAAATTTGAACAAGGACAGTCACATATATCTTGTTAAATGCAAGATTCATCAACTGCATTTAGAAGTTGATCAAAAGAGAAGGTTTTCACTATCAAGACCATTTTTAGAAAGTAGCCAAATAAAGCCATATGTTTGTGAGTAGTTAACATCCCAAAGATGTTGAAGCAATACAGTTATTAGTGCTGAATATGCTGATATGCACAATCCAGGTTAATTTTACAGGAAAACTCATGATAAATTTCTATATGTTTGATTTCTCAGATAAAGGAAGGTGTTCTCATTTCATTTTTGAAAAATAGTAAAGAAATAAACATGATGAAGTAGAGGGTATCAGACCCATGTTTGGACAAGTTTTCTATTAAACAGACAGATTGATCAGGATAAGAACCAAAAAACTGTAAATGTTCATTATTGCAAATGAAATGTGGATAATGGAGTTTACAACTGCACAATATGAATGTTTTGCATACAAAGAACAAATCTAAATACACGGTTGAGAAAGAAAAGTATGCCTTGACAATAAATGATGGTCTGTTAAGGTTCAAATATCATACAGAATATGCACATGAAACATCTAATAGCAAGATTAGATTATGAAACTCAGAGTAGAGATACTGCAGAAGAATATAGTTGCATGCATACTAACAAATGGTTCTGTATCAAGTTTACCTGATGACTTATTTTCATAGAAAAGGGATTAGATAAGATTATTTTAAACAAATAAAAAAGGTGTGAACTTTCAGTTTTTGTTTGCCTAAGAGATTTTTTTGGATTCAAAACATGGTGACCCCAATCACATGAATTGAGTAGCCATTATGGTTAAGTGCAATCAGGCCCCATCATTATGCAGCCACACATGAAACAATATACTGATGTGATCAACCAAATGCACATTAGGTATTACAACCAGGTCTAGCAGCAAAATGTATCAGCTTTTCTTATATTATATATTCTGTACCTGATGACTCCATAATTGGTTGAATTGAGAGTTGTTTCTAATATTATTACATTTGGGAATAAGTTTGAAACTTTGTTTAAGGAACCATGATCTCCATTAACACGCCAACAATATTCACTTTAAACTCTATTATAGATAATTAAGTATTAGACAACCTTTCTTCTATATCTCTATACTTCAATGTTCCATATGTTATAGTTGTTAATTAAATGTTTTCATTTTTTATGCTTGTAAACAGAAGCATGTGTGTCTGCATATTACATGTCTACTGGACTGCCACTTAGCCATCTACACATTAAAAGATACTTTCGCAGAGCATTGTTTACTAGAGTTTTCAATCCTGTCACTTGCTGAGTATTAACATTTTGGATCTGCCCTGAAATGTATCCCTGTCTGGTGATTATCCAGATTGCAAAGACTTATGAATGATTTAGTAATAATTAGTTTTAGCTAGATTAAATGAATGCCATCATCAACAGCATGTCCGCATGTGCATAATTTTAATACAAGAACATTTTGCAGGCATGTGAGTTGCACAGATATGTTCAGTATAGTCTCAACTGGGAAGAAAACAAATCTCAGTTGTCAAAAAAATTGTTGGCATATGCAAGTTGCTTATTGAATTTTGTCTGTTGAAAAAGTTGTAAATGATGTCAAAGAAATATTGCATTCAGCTTATTTTACATCTTGCAATCAAATTGATAAATTCAGCAAGGAACAATGTGAACTTTCGCATTTTAACATCCAGTCCCAAACAAAGACATGACTGCAAAAACATATATTACTAAAATGTAGATGAAAATCATGTCTATAAAAGGTCAGTAGGTACACGAGGAATATAAACAAGGCAATTTGTTTACTACAAGTGTGCCTTTGGTAGAAGAAAAATGGTGCGATTGAATTTTCAAATAAACCGATGATCATCATATGGAAAGCATGAAAACTGCACAGCTAAGACTTGATTACAAAGGACAGGATCTGGGACAAAACTACCAGAAAAACAGAAGACGCTAAAAACCAAAGAAACCAGTGAAAAATGCATGTCCGTGAAGAATATCAACATGAACCGAGTCAGGTAAAAGAAAAAACAGCAACCGAAAAATCACACTGCAAGAAACCAAAGGGACCCGAGAGAATGAGATTTGTGAAGACTCGTCATCAAAATGTAACATAAAGAACAAACCCGGACCGATCCTATTTCATAACCAAGCGACAGAACAACATCATCCACCGAAACAAGCAGCTTTCCAAGCTATACTAAGCTTAAAATCGCCAAAGAACCGAACTTTCCACAAAACGAAGCACCGGAACCAACAATGTGCATCAAAGCAAGCACAAAGAAGCGATCTTGAGCGAGAACATACCTCAAATCTGCATCCCCGGCCAAAAAAGGAGACGAAAGAAGAGATTCTTATCGGAGAAAAAGGAGCCGGCCGATCTCAGACGAGAGAAAGGCAAGATCTTTCCAGGGGCTCGGGGGAGATTCTAGGGTTTGGGCATTGAAATCGAAATCCCCGCCCGGGAACGCGCCGAGATGCCCTTTTTTCGAGAAGAATGGCTTCAATTTCGCGAATCATGAGCACTTTTTATTTCCTCGTGCCCTCGCCTTCCCCCTCGCACTCCGCGTGTTCATTTTTCTTTTTTCTTTTGTTTTCATCTTGTTTTTTTGGAGTTTTCCCATTTTTTCAGTTTTGTTTTTCACATTTTTCTCGCCAGGCACTGCAAGTGAGAAGCAGGGTTTGGACACCAGCATTCGCTGCTCCAAACCCTAGATTTTGGTTTTTCTCTGTTTTCCTGTTGCATGACAAATGGCTTTTTTTTTGGAAAAATAAAGGGATAATTACTTATAATTCTATGTAATTAGTTTTAATTATGTATAATCTCTCGTAATTTTTGGAATTATCCACACATTCTCATTTTCAAAAATATTTATCCACACTCCTAATTATTATTTAATCATTTTTTTTCAAAACATTCCGATTTTACTTTCGGTTATTTTACAATTAAACCCCTAAAAACTTATTTTTTATTATTTAACACTCCAAAATTCATTTTTTTCAAATAAAATCCTGAAATTATTTTGATTTACAGAAAAGTCCCCGAAATTTGGATTTTTGCAAATACCACCTCAAAATTATTTCGATTTACAGAAAAATCTCCGAAATTATTGCGATGGGGGCAAGGGTGGCGGCGTGCGGGCGGCGAGAGCGGATGCCGGCGGCAAGAGCAGATGCCAGGGCCAACGCGCCGGCACGCGGGCATGGCCGTCTGCGCCCGCGTGCCGGGGACGAAGGCCGAGGCCGGCACGCTTGCGCAGACTGCCTTGGCCTTGGCCGTCCGCACCCGCGTGCTGGCGCGCAGGCCTCGGCCTCCGTCCTCGGCACGCGGGCAAGCCTCGGCCTTGAGGACGGGGACGGGGACGGAGGGCAAGGCCGGCACGCTTGCGCAGACTGCCTTGGCCTTGGCCGTCCGCACCCGCGTGCTGGCGCGCTGGCCTCGGCCTCCGTCCTCGGCCTCGAGGACGGGGACGGGGACGAAGGGCGAGGCCGAGGCCGGCGTGCCGGCACGCGAGCGCAGACGGCCAAGGCTGAGACAGTCCGCGCCCACGTGTCGAGCCCAAGGCCAAGGCCGGCCCGCAGGCACCCCGGCAGTGGGCACGGATGGCCTCGGCCTTGGCCGTCCGCGCCCGCGTGCCGGCACGTTGTCCTCGCCCTTGGCCGTCCGCGCCCGCATGTCGACACGTTGGCCTCGCCCTCCGTCCCTGGCACGCGGGTGTGGACGGCCATGCCCGCGTGCCGGCGCGCCCGCCCCGGTCTCCGCTCCCGCCGCCGGCCTCCGGCGTCGCCGCCTGCACGCCGCCACCCTCGCCGCCGTTGCAATAATTTCAGAAACTTTTCTGTAAATCGAAAAAAGTTTTGGATGGTATTTGCAAAAATCCGAATTTCGCGGACTTTTCTATAAATCGAAATAATTTCCGGGTGTTATTTGAAAAAAATCGAATTTTCGGGGTATTAAATAATAAAAAAATAAGTTTTTAGAGATTTAATTGTAAAATAACCGAGAGTAAAATCAGAATTTTTTGGAAAAAAAATTGATTAAATAACAATAGAGGTGTGGGTAAATATTTTTGAAAATGAAGGGTGCGGGTAATTTCGGAAATTAGGGGATTGTACGTCATTAAAGCTAATTACAGAGACTTATAGGTAATTATCCCAAAAATAAATAAGGATTTTGGCAAATAACTCCTTATGTTTCTGGTATTCGTAGTCAAGCCAATGTATTTTCCAAAAGCTTTTTGCATTTACCTCCTATTAATGTCCATATTCGCAAAGTTTTAAATCTTTCCTAAATTCATACTAGTGAAGCTTTTACTACATTAAACTCGTCTTTAATTGTAGTACCGAGTACACGCACGAAGTTTAAAAAAAAGAAAAGAAAAAATATGCGAGATGGAAGAAAGGAAAAAAGGGAAAGTATTTATTTGAACTTGCAAATATATTTTAAATCCAAAGCCGTCATTTTAAAGAAATATATAAATGAATAAAAAATGCATATAAGATATCGAGCAAATGGAAATAAAAAATAGGTGAAAATAATTAAAAATGCATGTGGATTGGGTGTCTTCATATAGCTCAGTGAAAATATTTATGATTTGATTTTTATTTTTTTTTGGTGATGAGATAAAATCACTGGCAAATAGAAACTTATTATTGGAATATTATATTGGATACTCTAATTAATGATGAGTTTAAGTTAGATTTTTCATATAAAAAATTAAATTAAACTGCTATCCCTAAAGTAATGTCCCTCAACTATGACATAGGCCTTCCATTATTTCATATTTATTTATGGGTCCTTTCAATTGTACAACGAGAAGTCACCATCACTGCAGCTACCATACAATGTAGGCCAACCCATTAATGTATTTGGCCTTTTATTGGCCAACAGAATTGCAGGGTTCCATACAACATCTCAATTCATATGCAAAACTATCTGCTTCAATCTTCAATTCAGGCTTTTCAGAATTCACTAAGTACAAGCAGAAGCTTGCAAGAGAATGGCATCATATTTTCTACCAATTGAGTTCATCATCTTTCTTTCAAATTTATAAAATAATAAATGCATTTTTGGAGGAAAATGAAATGTGAGCAATCATGAGTTCGAGCAATGAAATATAGAACCAATAATTAAATATGATTTTTTTGAAAATATTCATAGTTATAGGTCGTGAGTCACCTCAAATTGTGAGTGTGTTAGGGTCCAATGCAATATAATTACCAAGGCTAGAGTCTCCTTGAATGAAGGAGAAATTTGAAAGCATCATTGGTGGAGTATTTCCCTCCCTCACTCCATCACATAACCAGATATACATTATATTCCATTCACGATCTTGCAAAAGTTACTTTTACTGAAAAAGAAAAGAAAAAAAAAAAAGGCCAAGACAATGGAGTAATTTTGAACTGAAGGGTGAAAAAGCCATGGCAAGCTGCAAGACAAAGTGTGCCCTCATGGCATGATTGATTCTTTCAAATGCATGAACAATGGTGGAGTGTCCTCTGATATACTTTATAGCAAATCTTCCAACTAGTTGCACGTTGGATCATTGGAAGAGGACAAGAGGCTTCTGCTCATTGTGGGATCTGTGCCAAATTAACTTCCTTTCTTTTTTGTTTGTTTGTTTGTGAAGCATGTGAAGGCCTTTGCTTCCCATTAATGAAGACAAGAGCTAGGCAGGCAACAAAGCAGTTTGGTTCCTCTCTATAACCTAATAAACATATATGTTCGGGCTCATGCATGCTTTCTTTTAATGAGTTTATGGTTGGTACACATACATCACATGCATGATGTATCTCAAAGGAGAAAGTTTATGAAGATCTAGGGTTAACCATTGGTTCATGACTAGTGTGGTTGCCATCGCTCAATGTGGTTCTTTATTCAAGAATGAGAGGAAGACAAAGCTTTTGGTGCATATATAGTTAACCATTTCACGTTAATGGTCAAGAATGGATAATAAGGATCGATCTACTACTAATATGAGATGTCGTGATCGATCAACGACTTACATAGACTATAACAGACAATGTCACGTTAATGGTCACGAATGTAAGAATAGATCTATCGCTAATCAAAAAATATGACTACGATCAATCGATCATTGTAGTCAAAGGCGTTTGTCTGCAATCTGCATATTGTGATAACTTGCATAGACTACTCTGATGTCTCGGAACTCATGCCTTCATGCCTCTAAATTATTCTAGAAAAGAAAGATAAAAACAACAAAAGAATCGAAACATTTTGAAATGGGACCCTTAGTCAACTTCATGGCCTTCATTTTATTTGAGTGCTTCGTTGTTGGCCGATAGTATATGTATTGCACATCGTGTCTAGTGCCTTGAGAACATTCCATGTGCATGCCAAAGCACTAGCAACAATACATTGCAAAGCAACAAGTGCCCTCCAATATACTTTCTCCATTGAACTCGATTATGCAGCCATTCTGGATCACAAGGTCCAAGGCTTTTTATTAGTTAATTATCACTTCATCCACTTATGCAAGCATCTGATTCAAAGAAATCCCTCAAAATCTCGCTTTTTTGACACCCCATTCACATGATATGGAGCTAATGAAAGGATCGTCGAAAACAACATGGATTTGTCTTGGCTTTCTTGTTGTGATATGGATTAAGTGATGACTTTAGTTCCACATGGGTTGGTGAAACCCTTGTTCAAAATACATTTTTGAGTCAAGGAAATAAGTAAAAAAGAAAAGGTGGATCCGAAACATTTGTAAAATTTTTAGAGGTTCACTCGTTTGTGTTTGTATCTAGTTTTCCCATCACTTCTCTCTCAACTAAAGAGCTTTTGACTCAATTGATGCATATGGGGCTTTTATGCTTGTTCAGTGGCAGGCACGAACACTTTACATCCCCATCATTCCAACACCTTGTGAAACATAATGCTTTTCCAAAATTTTTTTTTTTTTTTTTTTTGAGAATACATGCCACATATCATATATTTGACTAGAAAATAAAATCACTGATGAGATTCAATTTCTAAGAGATTGTAAATAAGTGATTATCAACTTTGAAATCTTCTTAGAACATTACATCACGATCTTTTTCGACTCTTAACTTTGTCAAACTCTCGAGTTTTTCAAAGAAAATATTACGAAAAATATACGAAAACATCTTTGTTTCTACCGTAGCTAGTGGGAGAATGATCAACACAAAGTTCATTTGCTCCAAAAAAAAAAAAAAAAAAAAAAATCAACACAGATTGTTCCTCCTTCATACCCCGCATGGTGCTCTAGATGTTGATATTAGGAATCCCTAAAGAAGAGATCACACACACACGAGTCAACCCATTTGAGAGGCTACCGATGGCTACCAAAGGCTTTGATGCATGGGAATCCTATGCCTATCATGGGATTCCTCCACCCCCGAAAAAAGAGTTGACTTAGCCTAGGGCCAATCGGCCAGGGCCCGGGCCCAGCCCGAGGAAAGTTCATACCTCCAAATCAACTAGAAAAAGGAATGATCGCGACTAACAAGGTTGCCTAGGTTCTCCCTAAAGAGAAGAACATTTGTTTTAATCGTGCTAATTGTGATGATCTTGGCCCGAGCTGGAGTCACCTCGGCCCGGCCCGAGAAGCCGCCCCTTGGAATACATTTCCACAATTTTTTTTTCTCAAAAAAGTGGAACATTTCCGCAAAATACAAACAGTGTAAGCGCTTTCTTTTTGTTCCAGAGTGGCATTTTTTATGAACTTAAATTTAGAATTGAGGTCTCCACAAAGTCAATACAAATATCAAACCTTACTCTCTTCTTCCATTTCAAAAACCTCTCTCTCCCTCTCTCTTCTTCTACTTCTACTTCGATTCTCAATCCATCTCTCTACTCCTCTTTTCATGAGTTCATGCAAATACAAATCTCATGCAACGGCCGGCGACCGACGGTGATGAACGTGAAAACCAAGCTCCGGGCAGCTCTCAGCTCTCTCATGGACTCAGCTGCCGCTGCCTCCTCCGCCCGCAGCATCCTCTCCGACATTGAAACCGCCGTCGCCCGTGGAACCGACCGCCACGACTCCCCCGCCGATGACAAGTACGTGCATGAAATCCTCTTTCTGGTCTCCAACTCCCCCGGTTCCATCACCTTCCTCGCCCGAACCATCTCTCGCCGGCTTGAGAGGGCACGCGACTCCATCGTCACGCTCAAGTCCCTTCTGCTGCTCCACCGCTTGCTTCGCGGCGGCGACCGCTACTTCGAGCAGGACATCCACAATCTCTGGTCCTCCGGGGAGCTCCGAATCGGTCTCAATCGCTCCGAGCATTCTTGCTCCTTCATCGCAGGATACGCCGAGTTCACGAAAGAAAGGATGGAGTGGATCATAAACCAGTCCGGCAAGCTAGAGCCGGCGCGGCCGCCGGGGCTGGAGGTCCAAGCCTGTGAAGAGAACGCAGAGGAGCTGGTGCTGCATAGGCTTTCTAAATGCCAAGCTTTTCTTGATAGAGTCATGGATTGCTTGCCTTCGAGCATTTGGTATTCCAGCAGGGTGGCACACGTGGCTGTGAACATGATTCTCAAGGAGAGCTTCTTGGTCTATGAGAGCTTCTCGGATTGGTTTGAGATAGCTGTAAGTTCCTTCTTTAATCTCAAGAAGCCCATGAGAGTTCTAGCGCTTGATATAATGAAGAAGGCATCAACTCAAACTGCAGAGATTGATGAATACTACAAGAGATGCAGACGAAGCATTGTAGGGAAAGGCTTGGAGTATCCTGATGTCAGAATTGTTACAGCAGATGAGGTAACGGCCTTCGAGCACTGTTCTTACAATTACCTAGCTTCGACGGAGGCCGGGATCTCCCGAGAAGAGCAAGAAAAGGAAGGACGTTTCCTTCCGTTCTCTAGTAAGCTGGAGACCAAGATAAGAACAGTGTGGGTGGAGTTCAGCGAAGACGATTCGCCGAGTTCCGTCTTCTCCATTGGCGGAGGCCTCAAGGACCGGCTTGCCGGATTCGCTGATGACGTTGCTGCTCATGGGGAGAGCTCGGCGGCAGGGAAAGCCATGCGGTCGTTGTAGCCCTCAGTGAAGTAGTCTTCGTGTTGGCTTTTTTTGTTTAGCGAGTGTAATTTCTTTCTCGTTTGGTTTCTTTAGCTGCTACGGGGTACGGTGTTCTTGGTGAGTGAGGGTTGGGCTTGTATTTTTATGAACTTGATTTGATTCTTTACATCAAGTTTCCTAGCTCACCCCATATCTTTTTAGTATCTCTTGAGTTGTATGTGTTCTATCTCAACCCCAGATTGGGCCCTTTTGATCATCAAAAAAAATAAGACCGAGTCAGACGATCTCCACTGTCTCGGTCCCAGTTTATGACCTTGATTTCTATATTCTTCAACCCCAAAAAGGAAACTCAAGGTTATCGAACAAGCGAACAGGGCCCTGGGCCCTCTGCACCACAAGCTCCAGTGTTACCTGTACCGCAAAACAGCTGAGCACGTTTGATTCAAAATTAGTATCAAAATCAAAATCAAAACTAATAAATTATTTTTATAAATTAATTTTTTTTTATTAAAATTAATTCTGTGATAATTTAAAATTCAGAAAAATATTTAATTTTTTTATAATAATTTAATTTAATAACGGTATAAAATAAGTAAAATTAATTTTGTAAGAAAAAAATAATAATTTTGAAAAAAAAATTATCAAAATAATTTTGATACTAAAACCAAATGGTGCCCTAGATTCCAACCAAGAAAAGTGATGTGTCTCAGGTCAAAAGCCTTCTTTGTCATGGCCTGGGATTTGAGTACCTTGATGATTTTTGCAAGATTGGATGCTTCATCCTCAGGTCTACACTGCATAACATCTGATATCTGGGGCTTTCTCTTCTGAAAGAAGATGACATTGGGATACAAACAAACATGCCATCTCCAGTGGTTGACCAGAACAGAAGTCTTAACTCAGTGGCATCTGTGTGACAGGGCAAGTTCATCAGTCAGGTCAACTGTACTTTTATTCACAAGTCAATGGACAGCAGACTGCAACAGTGGAAAGCAAGATTCCAAGTCTCCTGTAGAACATCTATCTTCAACAAACAAATTTGAACTAAATTTCACACACATGCTTGAAATGAAGAGATAAACACCAGTTTGTTCCATAGATCCAACAGCAAGTTTGAAATCAGACCTAATATATATTTGACAAGGCAAGTACCAGTAAGAAACAGAGAACTAGCCATGAAGATGAGTAGCTAACCTAGAAGGCAAATGATCAGCAAGAATATATCATATTGAGTCCAAAACTAAACTTCTGACCTAGGAGCTTGATGACCCGATCCTTTGCTGAATCTGACAAAAAGGTTCCTTCTAATACCTCCAGCAATCATCAGAATCATACTCTAGCCCTCTTGCTGCTGCATGCGGGGCACTTGTACTGCTTGATGTGCTCAGCTCTGGCAGGAGTTATCTTGACGCACCTGCCATGGAACCACCTCTCACACACATCACAACATATCCAGAACTCATCGTTTGCATGATTATCGCCACAAGCGCCACATAAGGTATTGCCATGCTCCTCGTCTTCCTCTTCCTCTCCGCCTTCGCTCTCTTCCTCCTCTTTTGGAGGAGCCATCCCTGATGCCTTTGCCTGGGATACATTAGAAATTAGATTCATATGAAGAAAACACTCAGATGCAAGTGGCGAAAACGGTAGGACAAGCAAGATGATAGAGTTCCATATTGACCATCTTTGTGCTAGACTTGTTGCTTTTGCTGCTGCTGTTGGGGAGTTTCTCCTTAGATTGCTTCCTAGCTGCTCCTGTAACAACCTCATAAATAGTGGGCAGACCATTGATCATGTTGAAGAGCCTCCGCCTGTGATCAGAGTGGTGCAAATCAGATCACATTGTATCAAGCATTTCCTGTCTTCAGATCAACTATATATGGTACTGATCCTAGAGAGGAACTGAACTGGGAATAATTAATACAGGACTTCATACTGAAAATAGAGTAATCTCTGAAACTATAAACATCTGAAGTATATAATGACAGCTGAACTTAAGAAAAATTGGTCCCTACATAGAAAGAAACTCAACAAAAGAACATAAAGAATAATAAAACAGACATCAATCATAGCTCAAAAGATAAACAACATCAAAAACATATAAGCGGGAAGGTTAACAAATGGGCAGAAAGAAATAGTTTAGTTGCAATATCCTGTTACAAAACTAGCTTTTTTCGCAATGGGGAGATATGTAAATCATCTTAACACTTGATTTTTGTTTTCAGTAATCAGCATTACACTACTTAGCTTATCACTTATAACATTATCCCTGTCAAGCCATAGAACAAATGCTGCAGTTACAGAAACCAATACAAATCCTTTTTAGTGAATAAAGAATAATCAAATTTAAAGGGGATTCCTGTTAATCTTATTTGCCAGCACTCCATTGACTTGTAGCTATTTAGGTTGGGATGTTATGCTTCATTTTCGTCCACAAGTATCAATGTGGAATCAGAACAAGTGACTGATGAAATTCATACTATACTTTCCATTTTGAGAAGCAGACAAAAGATGCTGATACACTCCATTTAGCTATTAATGATGAAAGACCAAAGAAGATAGTACGAAGCAACTAAAACAAAAACCTAGAAGAGCTGAAACTGGAAGTGGAAGCAAAAAACACAGAATTCTGTAACCCCTAGACCTTAACCATAACCTTAGTTGAACATCTGGATGGTGACTTTGTGCTTTCTAGGTCATCTAAACATGAATTTAAGCTTTATAAATTACATGAAAAACAAGTGGCAAAATAGTGACAGCAGTATACATGTTCATCCTGCAACATTTTGCATGAAAGGATTTGATGTGACCTGGAACCAATTTTGCATTAATAGTGATGGAGGGTCGGTCCGATAAAGCTGGCATAAGAGCCTACTACCTGACTGAAACCAAGTGAATCAAAACCAACTTGTCCTTTCCACCAGGTTGGCACCCCAACTTCGCAGACCTCATAAATAGCGAATAACCCAGCTTCTCGCACACAACAAGATATCAGGCTTCCTTAACAAACTTGTGAATTAACACTACATTAAATGTTAGAGCTCCAATCATGGCATGATATTGAAAGTCCATATTCTCATCATGACTCCACATATCCTCCCATTAAATAGGATAGGCTTCCCAGGCCGATGAAGACATCAGTCTTAATTGCCAGAGAAGATAGCATGGATAAAAGATTCTCCCGCAAATTTTCTTAATGAAGTAGACCCCAGGTTGCTTCAGAATTCATCTTCTCCATCCATCATATCTACTTCCATAGCTATAAAAACCTCAATGCAACCACTGGTAAAGGGGTTCGACTCTTAGACCCTTGCCTCTACTCATACCACTTACCACTTGTACTTTTACTAACTTGGCCATCGGATGGTATTCGCTGGAGCCACTGCTAGCCTAGACTTGTTTCAAACATGAGGAGTTGAGTTGTAACGACCCAAAACGTAAACTCAATCAAAACTCGTAGTGTCCCATTTTTGTGCTCCATCATTTGGAGATAGAGGAAAAGGCCACAGACCAGCTTCCTCCATGCCTTCCCAATCTAAGCTTGGGAGGGTTCCCAAGAGCCACGACAAGTCAAGGAAGTAACCATCCGAGGTGACATAGCAACCATAGCAGAGTCACAACACGACCCTGCTGATGATGCCTTCATCTCTACCGTGCGTGTGATAGGAAAACAAGCAGCTGCTGCTTGCCTCACCACTCAATAGCCCCTGCAAAAAGAGGTCCCAAATCGAGAAGCTCCTCCATCCCACCATTCTTCAATTCCTACAACACAAGATTCCATTACTTGAGTAGTTTAACAACCTCTCTATCCAGCTACAAGCTCTTGCCCAAATGATCCAAAACCAAAATAGCCTTTTTGTTTTACTCCCAACTCCACCAAATCTCCTGGCAATATCGCTTCAATTTTAACTTCTACATATCTCTCCCCAACCTTAAGCACAATTGTGCTAACAAGCTCCTCAACACTCCCAAGAGAACCAAGCTCAGCATGAATCGCACGCCCAACCACCAATGCACATACAAGATGAACTACGGGCTCAACTCTCTCAACCTCCCTGCACGCACGACACTCCCCTCAACAAGTATTATGCTAATTCCAATCCCTAGCAACCACCTCTCTATCTATCCAACATCATCTATTAATGAGTCATGCACCTCTTGTCCCATTGGAATCCACCCTCACTAGCCTTTTTGCACCCTTCCTCCATAAACCCTCCACCCCGAAGTTTGACTCCCCATAGTTGAACCCTACAAAGAGAAGTTTGACCCAATGAAATATGTTCTTTACTAGTCCCCTCATGAAACTACATGGGACAAGAAAGACGTCATTGTTTCGTGCCTCCCCTTGTCTCTTTGAGATAGGGCCGCAGCTTCATATTTGCCCTTACCACCCACCTCAAAAACAAGTTTTGTTGATTTAGTTCAGAAGTTCATCATGCTAACTATTTCCCTTGTCTCGCCATAACAAGAACTCTACTTCAATTCTGCCACTCCGACAATAAAAAGGATAGCCCCTCCAAACCTATATCAGTTGTTTCAATACTAAGAAGCTGAATATTAGCAACGTCGACAACTCTATGATTCTTATTGCAATAGTAGCCGGTTTAAAGCTCAACTGTCTCTTCTATTTGTTGTCAAAAACCCTAGCCATAGACATACATAACTTCATGTGGAGAGCGCAGAAGTACATCAATGTTGATGACATCCTTATAGCTTGTAAGTGATTCGGCATCAAAAGCTTGGTAGGAGAAGCAAAAGCTGAAGCTACCGGAGCCAAAGAAATGAAGGCCTAACATGCCGATTGCAGCCGACATGAGATAATCTAATTTACTCTTCTAAATAGGCCTTTAATAAATTGTCGGAGCCTTTTGAAGTAAATAAAAGATTGATCTAGGCAAGCTACTAAAGGCGATTCATCAAAGATGCCTGATCTCATCACAACAAATGGGAGAGAGCCTTCTCTTCTAAAAAAGACGACATAGGAAGTTGGAGTGAAGAGTCAAAGCAGCTTCCCCTTCAAATCAACAAACCTAACATGTATTAAATTAACATGAAAGTTGGAGGTCCAAAGCTCTGAAGTAACACCACAAACCGCTCAGCACAACCACACCTATAGGGCCACAGTAACTGATGGACATTGACATCTTGAAGATGTTGAAAGTTGAAGAGGCCAACATCGCATGTGTAATGAAAGATATTGACCAAATAATCTTTTTGGCACGAGACTTACAAGGAGTGCTTACTTTACACAATGATCCACTGGTAATTATGGTGAGCTGAATCTTCATTAACACAGAAAACTCAGCAAACATATTATACAACTCAACATTCTGTTAAATACACGTCGACAATTGCGTTGAAGTCATTTGGAGACTCACTGGTCGGGGTTTGCAGGCAATTCAATCACCCCACTCAGACTATTGATTTGTTCGTCACCATAGACAAAAGAGGTAAGGACACCACAATGATGACTAAGTTCATGTTCGTTCCAAGTCCATCCGCCTATAATGTCAACTTGGCAGACTGACCCCAAAATTCCTAGAAGCAATCATCTCCATTTTTTATCTCTTGATCAGTTTTCCTACAAAATCAGGACAGAGTTGTTGAGGTTAGAAGAAGCAAGTTGGCAACTTGACGTTACTATAAGGCTTCATGGAATAAACCAACAACTATACCCTCGATGTCGGGGAAACTCGGAGGCCTAATTGTCTAAGCACAAATCAATAGAAAGTTGATCCCAATTTGGATAAACTTGCACAAGATTACAAGAGCCTATAGCGTCCGATCTTATAAGCTCACTCAGCCGCACATGACATTGGTTCCAAGGACACTGTGTAGACTGCTTGAAAAGCCTCTTTTTAATAAAAAGCTCTCTCTTGAACATCAGTTTATAACCAACAAAACCCCTAATCTTGCTTAGACAATAAAATCCCACCTTTGCCTAGACACTAAAGCTCTAATCTTATTTAGGCACAAAAGCCTTAGTCTTGCCCATACCATAAAGCTCTAGCTCCGCAAGTATTCTTTCTTAAGGCCAATTAAACTCGATATTCTGTTATCACCAATTTAGCCAAATATTATTTATTAAGTCTAGCTCAACCCAATATTCTATTACTGCCAACTCGGTTAGGCATCTTTTCTTAAGGCCAACTCAGTTTGGTATTCTATTATTGTAAGCTCGGTCATGTATTTTTTCTTAAACTTAGTTCGGCTCAATATTCTATTACTGTCAGCTCAGCCAGGTATTCTTTCTTAAGGTGATCCAATATTCTATTATTGTCAACTCAGCCATGTATTCTTTCTTAAGGCTAGCTCAGCCTGGTATTCTATAAACATCGGCTCAGTGAAATATTCTTTCCTAAGGCCGATTTGTCCAAAACCTCCTCTACATGCGAACTTGACGAAATCTCCTTTGAATGCCAATTTGGCAGGCCTTCCCTTAGAACCGACTTGATTGACCTAGCTTAGGCGCATGACAAGGCCCTAGGCCCTGCCAATTAGCCATCGACTAAGTCCTAAGTGACTGACATCTTCCCGAAGCAACCACAGATCCAAAGGTACACCTATGTAACAAAAAGAACATTTAAAATCATCTCACTATGATCTCTATTGAAATCGGTTGGTTGAAACTTAAAACCTTGCTTCAAACAATGAGCAAAATCCACTCATAAGGATTTAAATCTAAATCTAGAATAGCCTCTGCAACATATTTTGCTCAATAGTTCCTATCAAAAACAATTGTAGGATTTCAGTGCAACTAAAATATCAATGGGTTTTGCAAGGAACAACAAGAGTTCAAAATTTTACAGCAAGTCAAAGATATCAACTTTAATCGGAAAATAAGAACATTATTTTTTCTAGCGGATTAGGCTTTAAAAAAACACCTAAAAACCAACTGGTCATATAGAACTCACTGTACCAAACACACTCCCTAAACAGTTAAGCCACAAAGTTATTCTTTCAAATTTGCAAACTTCGGCAAAAAGTAATTCATACAGCAGAGGCTTCAAGTTTCCAACCAAACATACCAAAAGTGATGATTCTTCTCACAAACAAAACAACACAATAAAACAATGTATATTTCTTGATAATGTTATTTGCACAAGCCAGCATTATTCAGAAAGGGGCAAATTTTTTGGAAATTCCAATCAACAAAAAGAATAAAATTGAGTGTACCGATCAAGTAAATCGGCAATCCATGAGCCCAAAATACTCAAACCAAGAACAGGACAATAAGACAAAAAAAGGTAATGTTCTTTTTTTCAGAAAATAGGTTACTATTATCAAAACTTCAACTATTGGACTGTAGTGATAAAAATCAAGGTGCATTATCAAAACAAAACTTGTGTTACTGTTAGCAATGAAAACCTAAAAAAACCTTAAAATTTATAGTTTGGTATCAGAAACCGATACTAATGTCAGATTTCGGTCATTTGACCATCAAAATGGCACGTGACATCAGAAATTTTATGTAAAACACAATTATAGGAAGCAGAAGAAAAGAAACAGATGTCATATTCCTCGAGGAGATCAGCATAATGCCCAACATAAGATGAATTACCTGGCCTCTTTATCAAAACCAAAACGTGCCCCAAAATAGAAGGCCACAGCCAATAGCCATGCATCACTGTGAACAGCAACTAGTGATAACCAATCTTCCTCATCCATTCCATCCCTTGCAAAATTGATGCCTAATGCCGGCTCAGGAAGTTCTGGAGGCACTTCTTCAGCAGGCAAGCTTACTTCCCAAGTCTCATTGGGAAGTCCATACAAACATAAGTTCTCCTTTTCTACAAGCAAATCCACATCACTCTCCATATGGTAGCAAGAAAGAAAGAATCACAAATAAAAAACCAACATCAAAGAATTCACAGCATAGAACCCCATCGCTATTACAGCCAAAATTCTACATTCACTCAAACAGATCATACAATCAAAACTAGCATACTTCTACTTAACAATAATATCTGCAGTTCTGCCCTGGAGGCACATTAAAAAAAATCAGCTTTGCTCTATTGGCGGCATGGGAAACAGCAGACTAATTATCACACAGTGATTATATAGCAAAGCGCTTCATAAAGATTACATGCATGCTTCTGAAAATAAGTCAACTTACCACAAAACATACTGGTGATTGCAACCCTCCTTCAACCGAAACTAATACTCTTCACGGAGGATAAATAAGCAAGAAACTCCATCCTTCAAACTTAAAGTTAATCCTAGGCCCTCCAGCAAGGCCCCTAAACTTGCACCATATTAACTATTACTTGAAACATCCACTATCTTCGGTAAAAGCAAAACACACCAAAAGAATCACAAAGCAACATTTCCTCCGGTTATATCAAAAATAAGAAACTCATATTTCTAATTTCGACAGAACAAACATCCACACGCCGAGGGAACGAACCAATCACTCAGTCCTTCAAATGGCTACAAAATTAAATTACAAGAAAAAGTCCATGCAAAACTAGCAAAACAAACAGAAAAATAGAAGAGATTGGGCAAAAGAGCATTCATGAAAAACCAGCAATATGAAATCGATACCTTTTGCAGAACAAAAACACATTCAAAAATAAGAATGGTTGTGCGCAAAAAGTCAAAAAATGACCGCAAAGCCAAGCCAAAACCCTAGAAACCGAACACAACGAACCACCAGAAATCAATCAACACCGAGCGCCAGGAGCTCACCGGGATCGCAGAGCTGGTAGAACTTATCAACCTCTGCAAAGCCAAAAACAAAACCCCGTCAACATCAATCATCAAACGAAAAAAACGAACCAAAAAATCCAAATCCCGAAAAGAACTAGCTCAAGAGCCACAAAGACCGGTGGTAAGAGCCTTGACCAAGCCGGCGCGCCGGCCGCGGAAGTCCCGGAACACGTCCTCGGCGGTCCTAGGGCTGTACGGCCCGTCCATTCCCCAGGCCCCAATATACACCAAAAACCAACCTCTCGGCCTCCAATGGCTTCCCCGCTGAGCAATCCCGCCCAATAACCCCAGAAATCCGGCAACCACTGGAAAGGCGCCGACCTGGCGAGAATTAAAGCTTCCGATGGGGCCCAATAGGCAGAGAAGAGGGCGGAGAAGCGGAGGGGAAGGAGAAGGAGAAGCGGAGAAGAGAGACGGAACAGGAAAAGAACGAGACGAAGGCGGAGGAGAGAAGAAGAGACGGAGATTTCCGATTTTGAGAATTAGGTGGGGTAGGATGATGAAGGCCAAAGGGGATCTCGTGAGATGCGATCTGAGCCGTAGATCGCGTTGGTTCGGTTTCGGATAAGGTTATCCGGCTTTCCCTTTCACTTCGGGCCGGGTCTTAGTTGAGGAATGGGGCCCACCGGACAAGCCATTTTTGGATCGAAACTCGAAACAAAGGCCGGATCCATTTGATTCCCACATGGAATTTGATCTTTTTTGAAGTTTGTTGAAGAATTTGAGTTATACGGGATTTTTGCAATAATTTCAATTTCCAGGGAATTACATGTAAAGAAAATTGAAAAAAGGGAATTTTAAATCCTTTTTAATGAAATTTTAGACAGCAGTAAAATACTCCATTTGTTATACGAGGATATAACTCAAGTTCCAGAAGTCAACTCTTCTCTCGATGTAAAACTTCAAAATAATACATGTAATTTAAGATGATACAAAAAAAAAATCACTTGAGTGTATCGCTTTACAATCATTTCCAGAATGATTGAAAACAATGCAGGGTGTTTCCGATGCTTTTCTAACATGTCTTGGAGCTTAATTGTTATAAATCTACTGCCCCCTGATGCAACTTATTTCGCACTGATGCCATTTTCTTGTTAGTTCTGCAAAAATATCTGAAAAACATCTCAGGACTGTACATGAAAGGGTTGTTGATCATCAGCAGTATGGCCTGCAAACTGTGGTCATCCTGCTCTGTGGCACATTCTTCACAATGATTTAACAGAGTCCGAGGTTAGCTTGGAAATCCCACTGAGCGAGCAGGAAAGAGTTGTTGGAAAAGGCATAGAACACCAACCTGAAATGAAACATGAAAAGTTAAGCGAAGAAATACAAATGGGAGTATCGTTCTGTTGTAAGATCACTTAAAGGTCAACAAAAGCAGCAAAACAAGTGCAATTTGTTTTCTGCAGTGTGCTGAACTGGTTGAAATAGCAATCCACTTTGATAATTATATTCAAAACTCAAGTTTGGAGTATACCGTCATAAGCTTATAATCATATAATTAAAATTTTCAGGCTATTACTTCAAGAATTTGATGATAAAATGATATGGTTTACATTCTCTAGCGGCAGCCATAGAACACCCTGCCAATGGAAGATATGAATGGGAACAGTAATATAAGTTTAGGGTTTAGTGTTTAGGAGATTTTCTTGTAAAGAAAGTGCAAGACTTGGAAATTATAACCAAACATAAACAAATGGATTAGAGAGGTAGGATGTCAAAGACTATAAAAACTACACAGACAGAAAAGCAAGATCCACAAAATGATCCTGGAACATTAGATGAACAAAAAAAAAAAAACCGAAGACCTACTCAATCTCATTAATATAAAATAAAAGGTGGCAAAAGAGGTGCATTCAAAAAATTGAACATCTAGAATGAAAAGATATATACATATAAAATCCTTGAACCATACCTGTTCCACTGCAGTCTATAAATTTCAAATTGTGCCCAGAACTTAAGGTAGATCTCCAACTAAAGCACTCATCTTCAACAGGCACATGCCTTGTGGATTCAAGCTGTCAACTACCTGAAAAATATTTGATGAAACAAAATGAAGAAGTTAGTGTCTGTTTAATCATATGAGTCTAATTCAAAGAACCACAGGAAAAAAATGGCCCACACTCGTGGCAGTGCCTGCACCCATCAGAGCTCTGCCCTCACAAAGCCAGACTTAACTTATGAAAGAAATTGATAGACTAAAACCATTATATTTCTGCATGGAAGGTCAAGACTTTCTCCATAACCTTTGTACATGATTTACATAGAATGAAAATGATATATTTTAGCACCGTTTGTAATGTATAACAAACTGACATTCCATTTACATAATCAAAAAACAACATAGATGCCAAAAGAAATAAATGATCCAAGCAGGCCACTGAGACAGCGAATGTCTTCAACACTTCAAAAGAATGACACAAAAATGGCATACCTCACTCACTTGAAGAATGTACCTCTCTTTGCAACAAGAACTTCTGAGAAAGCTTTCTGCAGTGCCCCCTTGGCAATTTTATAAATTACTGCAGATGAAGCTCCCTCTTCTGCAAATCTAATAGCATCACGACAGAGATCATTGCAACGCCAAGCCAAAGCCTGTTTGCAATTATTCTGAACCACAGAGCTATGCTCATACGACAACATGCTGCTTTTTGCATTTTTAGTCCACCGCTTCAATATGTAGTATTCTGGAAGGTTAAGAACACCAACTGCTGACGAAACTCTAATCATATGCCTACATAAAATACCAGAGAACTCAAACATGCAGCAGCTACAGCTAACTTTCTTTTCAGAAGAATTATAACTGACTATGTACACTCTTGTAGAATCTACACATCTTGCCACCCGAAACTTGCTAAGGAGCCCATCCTCAATTTTCTCCATTAGGAAACCAGAAGATTCGACAAGTTCCCCTTGAAATAGATCAAAAACAGCTTTTGTGTAAATATCAGATGCTTGCTTTTCCAATGGCGATGGAGTTTTTAAGATCGGTCTAGTCTGAATGCTAGCAATATCTGCTTGCACTTCCCGTTCATACTGTCCAGCCATTGCTTTATCAAACTGACTGACAAGATCACGTAAAGTGGTAGTTGTAATAGAATGCCTTTGAAAGAACTTATGCATAGTTTCCAGCTTTGGAGCAGCGGACAGTTCCCCAAAGAAGGAACCTTTAAGGTATAGTGGAACCCATTTTTCACGAATAGCAAACAGTGAATGCAACCACATATTCATTTCCAAACTGTATCTTTCAAGAAGCAACTTCCAGCATGACTCGAACTCCTCAATACTTTCAGACTCATTAACACATCTCTTCAACTCACTCTTAAATGCAGGATGTGCTGAGTAAACACTTGCTAGTCTCTCTTTACAACTGTGAAAGATGTCCCTCGTGCAGAACCGATGACATACCTTTGGGAATACCTTCGAACAGGCTGCTGCCATTGCCTCATTGTGAGCAGTCACAAATGACACAGGACGGCGTCCACTCATCAGTGCAAGCCATGTCTCAAACAACCAAGTGAATGAAGCCTCACTCTCGTCTGTCACGAAAGCACATCCAAAAACAATAACCTGTCTGTGATGGTTTAAACCACTGAAAGTGGCAAAAGGCACTGCACGCTTATTCTTCTTGCAGGTCATATCGAAAATCACAACATCACCAAAATAGCCATAAGCCATCCTCGCTCTGGCATCAGCCCAGAACACATTTGCCACACAATTGTTATTATCAACCTGAACAGCATAAAAAAAGGCAGGATTCTCAGCCTGCATCTTCTTGAAATACTCCAACAAGCTCTGAGCTACACCTCCACCAGCACCAAGCCCACTCTGTTGTGTTTCAGAATTGGAATTGTGCACAATAAGCTCCCAAGGCTTCTTGGCAAGCTTCTTCTGTAGGACAGAAGAGGGATTAGGAGTGACCCCGAGCGCATGGCAATGCTCAAGAATACACCTTGACACATTCCACTTCATGTTCTCACGACGGTTGACCTGGAGCATGGCCTTGCAGCCCTCCCGTGATGAAGCCCGGTTGCGACGTTTCTTGGTGAGATCGAAGGGGTCTTTTTTAGTTGGCCGGCCCTGGCGTGAGCACACAAACCGCCGCATGATCACTGTGTCGTCCACCCTTGACGTGAAAGACTTGCTATTGCGCACCCGGAAGCCGACCCGCTCAGCATAGGCCGAGTAGAACGCCCGGGCCTCTTCTGAGGAATCAAATTCCATGCCAAGAACTGGCTCCCGGGGCTCAACAGAGCCTATGGAGACCGCCGGGGTATCAGAAACCAATGGCCCAGGCATCTCCCTCGCTTGCACTTCTGCTAAGGATTCAGGTGGGGCGGAAACCAGCAAGGCATCAGTTTCCAAATGGGATTCTTGAGAGTCGATTGGGAGCAAGGGATCCACATCACTATCATGTGTGATTTCAAACCCTAAGTTTGGCCCTAGGGAGGTGATGCTGCTATCCATAATCAATCTCCAAACCAGACAAAAATGCCACCTTTAGCTACAAATTATAAAAGCGCCGAGGAGATGAAAAAACACATTAGTTTATAGGGGCAAAAATGCAAAAAAAAAGAGGGGAAAACAGGGGAAAACTCACGGATTGGATGGTCGATTGATATTTGAATTGGAAGATCGAAATTTCGGAATCAAATTCCGAGAACCAATAGCGAGAGATGGTCGGGAGCCCTAGCTCAGTCCGCCGGGGCGATCAGATCACCACGTGAACCGCCGCCAGCAGATAACTAACGAGAGCCCACAGAATCGGTTGATCCGGATGATCCAATCGAGGAAGAGAATGATTGAACGGATCCGATTGGCGGGATTTCGCTTCGGAGGGAGCCCCGCCGGAATATATAAGCCATCTAGGGTTCGGACGGAAAGGAACGCCGATTGAAGGGCTGAGATTGACCGAGATGTTTATATTATTGTTAAATGTGGGATTTTTCACATAAAACCCCCTGTGTTAAGCGATATTTGTGAAACCACGTCCATTTTAATATTCAGAAAACAATTATATCAGAATCACTTCTTTCTCTTAATGGAGAAAAGAATATCTTGTGAATAATTCGTAATTGAGGTGTTCATGCATGTTTAAGATCAAAATATTTTCGGAATTTTATTTACTAAGATCTAAAAAATTTTGTAGCAATGCGTGTCTCCGGAAATCCTGGCCTACTTCCTCTCGCTGACAAATATTCCCTGCCTTTTAGGACTTTGGCTGATATCAACATAAAAATATTATTTGGGTGGTTTTCCTGCAAACATCCAAAAATAAGATTTTGTAAATAAAATGTATAGCAGGCGGTTTAATGCAAAAAAACTTGTATTTAAGGTGTGCGTGATAAAATGATAAAATATTAAAAATAATAAAAATGACGAAGGTATAAATTCAATGGTCCATTTCCTAATACCTTTTCTTCCCAAAAAAGAAAAGAGAAGAATTGTAAAAAGTATAAAGCCAGGGAGTTAAATCACAAACAAATCAAGAATTCCTAAAAATAATTCCTGTAGCTTACTTCCAATTAATTATTTGCCAGAATATAAAATATTTCAATTGCATCAATAAATTCATGATTTAAAAAATGATCAAGTGCAAATATATCTATAGTAAATTAGCCACATTTTCCATACAGACTTGATCTTTGGACTACTCAAATACTCAAATAATCGAGCATAATTCCCTTTTCTGCCATATTACACAAAAAATATCAATGTCTAACATTCAAGAGAAAAAATGACAAAATCTTTTGTTCCTGCATAATTAATTCTCGTTTGAAACTTCCAAGAAGTTCAAACCTCACCATCTTTGCAATCAGCTGAATAACATCAAAAGAATAAGCTCTGGTCTCTTGTTCCTGTAACCAGAATCTTGCTTTTCTTGCAAAGATTATAGAGGTGCAGAATCCATTTCTGAGAGATCCATATCAGCAAAACTCTTGCCTGCAAACCAACATCTGTAACATAAAAAATATTGAGGAAGTGATAAATGTGAAAGTTAAAGAATTATACTAGCAAATAAATTCAAGTATTTTCCACTTGCGAGGAGGTAAGTCCCCATACCTGCTCGCGCATCTTCCTTTTGGCTGCGAAGTCAACACAATTCTTGCTCACTGCATGTTGCTTTTTTCTTTCACTATTATTTTTTCCCCTCCTGTCTGCGAGCTGCAAGAACAAAAAGTTACGAGTGAAATACAAGTTATAGGTTCAATGAGCTTCTGAAAAGTTAAATGATAGGATAAGCAGACTCAGTATCTAGTATTTCTTGTATAGGCCAAGTCTATGAAAAGCAGTTCTGCAACTGCATATATAAAAATATGACTATATCTTGGAAGAATTCTGCTAAGCACAGAAGTTCAATACCCCAAATTTAGCAACTTCTTACTCAAGACTTCTGAATCTAGATTAATTTTATAGATGGAGCCCAGAAAGAAGCTGCTGTAAATGTTTTCTATGGCAATTGATCGCATGGTACAACATGGATCATTCCAAAGGTTTTGTGCCACTACTGAAACAAAGAAATGCTAACTCATGGTTGCCAGTGCATGTGGGATTGCACAATGTTATACTGCATCATGAAGAACCAGATTGTCGGGCTGAACACTTAAAAAGATAAATTGCCAATGCTAATGCAAATCACAACTATGCATCAGTTACCTCCAGTTACGATTCACTGTCACAGCACTAGTAGAGTATCCTTATGAGCAAATAAAGCCACTCTAGAGCAGCTCAATGACATCTCAAGTCCTCCGAATGCAATGACCTTTTCCTGCTTCCCAATCATATTGCCATTGAAAATCGTAGATTTCATTGAACTGCAATAATTTCAAACAAAATAAAATTAAATGACATTGACAAGCTTATATTGAGCCTCATCCAACCATCTAAGTCAACCAACAAGCCACTCCAAGACTGCATCAAGCAGCATTTGTGGGCCATGGCTACCAAATTATGGTTTTCTTCTCTACATAAACTGTTTAATCTTGTTCAGTGTGACAGGGCAGTTTACTACTTGCAAAAGTAGAAACTTGGCATACCTTGCTCTCTCAAATATGCAGCTTTTCTAGCAGCAACAACCTCAGCAAATGCTTTACGAAGAGCATCCTTTGAGACCTTATAAATCATTTCTGATGTTGCCCCCTCTTCTGCCAACTTAAAGGCATCCAGACAGAGATTATTGTACCGAGAAGCCAGACCAACCTGATCAGAATGCTGAAGCTCAGCACTTTCACACACCATAGAACTATTCTTAGATATCTGTTTCCATCGTTTCAAAAAGCAATAATCTGGAAGCTTACAGAAACCAAGAACAGTGAATATTCTCAAGGCATGCCTACATAGTATGCCTGAGAAGGTAAACATACCACAGCTACAGCTTGCACGCATATCTGAAATATCAAAGGTGACAATGAATGAATTCTGAAAATCCCCTCTTTTTAAAGGCACTCTGTACTTACAGATCACCCCATCCTCAATTTTCTCAGCAAGATAATTAAACGACTGGATGAACTCCTCCTGAAATATGGTAAATATAGTCCTGGTGTAAGTCTGTGCTGCTTGTTTTTCCATAGCTGATCCAGTTTTCAGTATAGGCAGACTACACAAACTAGTGAAATCTGCTTTGGTTTCCTTTTCTAGCTGACCAGCCATGGCTTCATCAAACTTCACAATGAATTCTCTCAAGCTAGCGTTTTTTTCGAAGTTTCTTTTGAAGAATTTGTTCATGCTTTCGGACCTTTGAGCTGGCGATACTTCTGCAAAGAATGTGCCCTTCAGGTATACCCTTGCCCATTGCTGGCGAGCTTCATACAGTGATTGCATCCAAATATTGTCTCTTAGACCATATTTGGTGCAAATCACTTGCCAATCTGACTCAAAATCTTCAATTGTCTGTGACTCATCAATGAATTTCTTCAGTTCACTTTTGAAAGCCATCCGAGTAGCCTCTTCTGAACAGAAATTCGGTAAGTTCTCCTTACACTTGCTCAAGATCTGCCACTTGCAAAAACGGTGGTGGGAGTCAGGGAAAATCCTAGCAGCTGCTGCTTTCAAGGCATCATTGTAGTCAGTAACCAATGAAACAGGATGGCATCCACGCATGGCCACTAAAAATGTCTCAAACAACCAAACAACTGAAGCCTCAGAGTCATCAACAAGCAAAGCACACCCAAAAACAACTGGCTGCAAGTGATGATTATATCCAGTAAATGCTGCAAATGGTAACATCTGCCTATTCTTCTTGTATGACGTATCAAACATCACAACATCGCCAAAATGACTGTAAGACTCACGAGCTTTTGCATGGGCCCAGAAAACATTGGTAAGACGTTCATTATTATCGACCTGTACAGAATAGAAAAATGCTGGGTTCTTGGACTGCTGTGCCTTCAAATACTCCAATAGACCAAATGACTCACCCCCTCCCAAAATAAGTTTGTGTTTAATCTCATTGTTGCCGCTTCTGGACAAGCCTTCATACAGGGACCTAATCTCAGCAGGAATGAGGGGCAATGGTCTTCTTTTCTTAACATTCTGCACCTTAGCATCTGCCACCAGTGGATGAGTATGCTCAGGGACGAACTTGGAAACAACCCACTCCCCATGGTCCTTCCGACTTAACTGTATCAAAGCCTTACACCCCTCCCTGATGGACTTCCTATTTCTCCTCTCCCTGCGGTCATCACCATGCCTCTGCTTCTTGACACTGAATCCCTCCTTGACACATGTGTACTGCTTCATGATGACAGAATCATCACGCAACGAGGTCCGGCACTTGCCAGCACGTGCACGGAACCCTGTTCGCTCAGCATATTCATAATAATATGCTTTGCCAGACTCAAGAGAGTCAAACTCCATGCCAACCTGAGGGTCAAATTGTTTTTGACTACCAACAATACCAGCAGCCTCATTATCAACACATAATTCTATACATGGAGGTTGGTCAACCAGTTTGCTGTCGAGCTCTTGACACCCATTGAATTGTTCATGAGCTTCTTCTTGTTGGTAATCGTGTTGGTATGAGACTGGGTTATCATTGTTACAGAGTTCTTGAGAATGGAGATAATATCCAAAGCACAAATTTGCATGTGCATCCATAAAATTCCCTAAAAGGATAGACTGAGACCTGCATATACCAGTTACAATTTCTTGATTAAATTCTCTTATTCCTTCAAGCCAAATGGCTGATAAACATTCACTACATTAGGGTTTCGGAACCAGAACTTTCAAGATCTATAGACAGTACCTGTCCAAGAAACATTCCTACTAAAAATCCCAAACTTATTCTCAAACAAAAACCAGATCTCAAACAAAACGGTTCCCAAATCAATTATTAAAACGCTATGAATTTGATGAGACGAAAAAAACCTACTCTCAGACAAGCAATCAGCAAAAGAACATTTGAAAGCAATAACATTTGCAAATGCGGCCACAAAATTCAAGCTTTGAGCACAAGACATCGACATAAACACCCAATTGCCACAAAAATCAGTAAAAGAAAATACTCCTGCAATACCAGCCAGCCAGTCCCTTCAAGATTCATGCTCCTCGAAATAACCAAAGCATCCACAAAAGACACGGAAGCAGATTACCAAAAACAAACGGAAATATACCCCAAGACCCTAAGAACAGAAGCAGAGGAAAGAAGATAGTGAAACGAGATCAAATGGGCAACAAAAAACAGAAAACAGAGGGAAAAGTTACCGGCGGGAGAAGCGTAGTTCGTCTTCTCCGCGTCGGAGCTGAGACGATTCGGGGGCGGAAGTTTCGGATATTTCCCAGTTGTGTTTTTTAGAAGGCGAGGTGGGCTGGTCCTAAGAGGACGCTTGGCTTGTGACGTGGATGCTTCTCAGACGTTCGTTTAGCTCGTGATTCTTCCTGATGTCAGGGCGTTCGGTCTGGTGCCTCTCGCGGAGCATTTACCGTCTGATCGTTGCTAGATTCGTGTTCCTCTGTCCTGTTCCATCAACCCTGTGTTTCTCGTCCTAATACTTTTTACCAATAAAATGTGAAATTTTGTCTCTGAATCCATCAGTTTCTGACAATTGATGACAAAGTTCAGACAGGGGTGTGCGTGCAAAAGGTGGAGCATACATACATCTATACCAATAAAATTGATTGACAAGGGTACATATACAAATAATAAATCTGTCCAGAAAACTGACAGCAATTTCACTTTTTTTGCAATTATAGAAATGCAAAAACCAAACACAAATACAGTCAAAATAGGGTTCTGCAGAACGATCTGCTACATCAGAACGCCAAATGCACAACATCCACAGAACACCACTATCACAACTGTACATGGAAAACCAGAAAAAAAAAAAAAACTATCTGTACATATCCAAAAGACAAAGTTGATTTAGAAGCAAAGAAAAATTAGAAACTTGTACTGCTGAAACCAGCAATTGGATACAGTCAGTTCATCTTATAAGCCCATCCATTCTCATTGAGAAATGCTTGTACTGCTTCCTTGATTGCCAGGTTCGACACCAGCTGATTTTCTTCCAATGGGTCCCGAGTCAGCGGATCGAATTTGCCAACCTGATTTATTTAGAGAGCTCACTTTAAATAGTCATTAAAATATGAAAACAAAAATTAAGATGTAAGCAGCTCAAAGATTATGTCACTAGACCAGGAATTAACCTTCTGAAGATGTTCGAGCAATGCAGCTCTTTCATAGGTTACACCGCTTGGAGTAATCACAGGGTCACGAAAGATTTCTAGTGTGATCATACAGCATAAGTGTTCTGGCACCTGAGCATCAAGCATCAAATAACAATCATTGTGAACAGAAAACAAAACAATTTTCATATTGAGTCGACATAGACTTGAAACCTGTGAAGGTGTGTCAGCCAGTGCGACTTTACTGAATACTTCTGATAGTTTCTTGATATGTTTAGAGCAATCAGCTGCAGCTTCTATGGAGCCATCCTCAGCTTGATAAATATCAATAACACAATGTTGTTTCAGAGCTTTCTCACATTCATCCCTGATATGCAAGTGTCATGTTAAGAGTATGGAAGCATGCAAGCTGTTCTGAAATTACCAAGTAATAGTTGCACTATTTAGCTAATCGGCTCAAAAAAGAAGGTCTCTCCTACTTTAAATCCTGTAGCCTCTGTACTCGCTTGCTTGATAATTGTTCCCACTCAGCATACTTAGCTTTAGCAAGTACCTGCCAAATCTCTTCCACCATGTAGCCAACAGGGTTTGCCACCCTCCCAAGATCCAAAGCCTGTGTGAAAAAAAATTCCATTAAATTTTCTGTATTTAGGAGCAGTTTAGTCCTGGACACCCAATCAAGTGTCAATAACATGGAACACAAGAAAAATGTTAACAGATAATCACAAGGCATTTTTTCTTTACCCATCTCAGTATTATCAAAGCTTTGTATAGTTGAATACCTGCACAATGAAATGAACTAACCTTCTCCAATTCCTTGATACCTGAGGCATATTCTTGCTTTTCAAGCAACGCTAATCCCAGCATGTAGTGGGCCTACAAATAAAGAAATAAAGCTAAATAAGCATGCAAGTTTAAATTAATTGCTCAATATAGTGAAATACATAAAATACAGAAATTATTTCAGCAGCACATATGTTACCAGAAATATCCAACGAAGGGAGATTTTCTACAGTACTTGAAGAAATAACCTAAGTTGGAAGAATTATCTGAAGCCATGAACCCTCCTACAATGAGATGTGTCTCTAGCATATTCACTGGATTAACCATATGGAAACCACCTAAGTTAGTTCTGAGTCCTCAATTCACAAAATTCTACAGAGTTGCCATCAGCAATGAAGTATGGTACTTGACAGCTTAAGCAAACAAACTAAATAATTGGACCTATTCAGTGTATTCATTGGTGAATATCCATAATGCTCCAATTGAGAAACATCTCCATTAGTGAATTAAAAAGAAAAGCCAGAATTGAAAATAAGGTACTAAGTGTTGACCCTACTGGAGACACCAGTATCACAGTCATTTGCAGCTAGCTGTGGAAGGTGCATACAAACAGGAAAAAATATTAATGTCCGAAAAAATGCATAAAAACAGGATTGAGGTAGCAATTACTTAATATGTCCAAGACAGCAGGTACAAAATATCCATTTGAAACAAAAGGAAGCACCAAAAAACGTCCTACTGATTTAATTATCATAAATGACAATGTCATCTGAACCATCAACAGAAATACCCTAAACCTTAACAAATCTTCCAAAGAAAACAAATCAATCCTATTAATTTTTGATTATCCTATAGGCCATCCTCTCAATCAATAATGATACTTCGAACAATTCCAAGAAAGACCATTACAAAAGAGGTTCTGCAAAACAAATATGGAATCTTTTTTTCTGGAAGATGTTTACACCTCTGTATACTATTCTGAAAATGAATAAGAGCCATGAGTTTGGCATAATCTTCATCTGCTTCGACATAATTCATCAACAGCATGGACTCATAAGATCTTGGTCTGAACAATACGTTTATTGGTTTCCATATGATAATCTTGGGTCAATCTGAACTACATTGGCAACTGACCCATATCCTCAAATAGCACACTATCCTTCTTTTACTCCTAATGAAAAGAAAGACATTACCTGCAGAAGCAACACGAAGATGCAACAAATTGATCCAGAACCAGATATTACAATCTAGGAGATGGAAACCCTAAACTCCATAAGCATCACATAACAGAATCTATATAAAGAAAACACAACAAACTTAAAGTTTTGAACCTTTCTCATAAGTTGCCAATGTCTAAAAAAATCCTGAACCTAACAGCAAGAGTTTAGATTCAATGTGTGCTGCTGTTTACGATACAAGCAAAAGAAAAGGTAAAACAAACATAAAAAAAATTCTGAAAATGGTTAAACTTGGTTGATGCTGATGATTTTTTCAGACATTGTAAAAGCAAATTAACCTTTAATTTAAAGCGGAATTAAATATTTTTATACATTATTGGTTAACTAATTGGATAGTCACATAAAATGATTCTCAAGCACAAATTTCAAATGTTTAAGTATCTAAAAGCATCTGCCTACAAAGAGGTAGATTGATTTTCACCTCACTAGCTTATGAGTTGGTGGCTTTTCAGCTCCTTATGGTGGGTGTTCGTGTAAAGGTACCTGTCTCAGGGAGGCTTAGTTGGGTGCATTGACCAAGCGAAGGCCATCAGGCCATGACCAGCCAAAGAACACTGTCATGGCCAGAATGCACCAGATTTCACAGCATTTCAAGCGAATGCTCTCAGAAAAGAAAAGGTTTCAGAGGTTGGGTTTTTACTGGGAAAACCATTGCAGAGTCTTCCTCCTAAAGAAAAGCTACTGAAAAATAATAGCAACATCTACAGTCATACTAGAAGCATTGTCCTTATAAAATAGATCTCAAAATTCTCTAGAGAATTCACCAGTACTGGATTCCTATTCAAAGGAAAACGAAAACCTTAAGATCACTCAGAAATGCTAGTTATCAGATGAAGAAGAACCAGTGCAATTAATGCAGGTTAACTCGATATAGAGCCGAGAGTTACCGAAGGACTAATCAAGGTTTTGCTGAAATTTACCATAAATTGTCATCCAAAACAGATTCTTTATCATGGAGTAGAGGACGAAAATAAAAGCCCTTTTTCACTTGGTGCCCTATTTTTGAGATTGCAATACATATTTACCGTCCCCAGAGAAATGAGAAAATGAGAAAGGGAAAATAAATATGGAAAAGAAACATCAAAAATATCAAAATAGAAAGAAAAAAGGAGGAAATATGAATCTCAGAGTCTGTTAAAGATAAACAATATGAAAGTAGCATTTGAAGCTTTTGTCAACAAACATATATTTTTTTGAAAATGGCATTGCCTCCACTTTCTGGGTGTTAACCCATGGAAAGGAATTCAATCAGTAGCTGATCAGGATCAAGCAGCAGACCCAGGTCTTCAGGAATAATAAACCATACACGTCAGTCATTTTCATCTTACAATGAAGCCTGTAAATAAATTAAGAGTAAATGAATATACACGGATAAAAGGTTAGGATACTGGACTTTATTATATCTCCTCATTTGCGGGTTGATTAGAGAAGATATCTGCCAAAAACCTAGACCAAAATTGATGCCCAAAGCATCACACTCAAAAACAGATAGCTAACCATGCTATGAACAACTTATAAAATTACATGTCCCCTTGAAATTAATACAGAATGCATACATTAATCAAGCTCAATTCTTGAAATACAAGGAGATTATTCAACGCCTCATCGAAACTTCAAAGAAATGGAGGTCATCTCAAAAATTAAATGAAAATTTTATGATGATGAAGCGGATTACCTTCACGGAATTACTATCAAGTTCAATGGCTCTTTTGCAATCCTCTTCAACTTTTGCCCAATCCCTACCAAACCAAACAACCATATCCCATTCAACTCAACCAACAAAACAAACCCAATTCCATAGCGAGATGCAAAACAATTGCGATTCTACAAACTCGCGTCTCCGATAGCAGAGCGCCCGGTTGGTCCAGTACACCGCCACGTCCGGGCACAGCGCAATAGCCTGGCAACATCGAATCAAGTCAAAATTTCACGAAAAAAAAGCATTCGAAGTTTCGATCCTGATAACAATCCCATCACGATCGGATCAGATTCAAACAAAACGACAGATTTGAGATAGAGATCGAGTTAATATGATGTGAAGGGGAAAAAAGAAATGGGGGATTGAAGGATGCCTCGGTGTAGGCGTCGATGGCAGCGCCGATACGCTCCTTCTTGAAGAAGGTGTTACCATCCTGGCGGAGGAGCTCCGCCTGCTTCGCTACGCATGCCGGCACCGGCGCCATCGTCGTCTTTTTCGCGCGAGATCTTCTTCTCGCGGCTTTCGAGGAATTTTTGGAGTGCGATCAGCTCTCACCTCAGCTTCGGTTTCCAGCGATGTAGAAGCTTCCCAAACCAAGGAGGAACATTCAGGTGCCGTTTGTTTGGGAGATGAAGATTAAGGCTAATAAATTATTTTTGTAAATTAATTTTTTTATTAAAATTAAGATTTTAATAATTTAAAATTTAAAATTTATTTAATTTTTTTATAATAATTTAATTTAATAATAATATAAAATAATAAATATTAATTTTATATAAAAAATAATTTTGAAACAATCTCCTGTTCCCAAAATAAATGGACCCTACATATGACAGCTATGGAAGATTTACAATTCTAAGAATTCTATCAAACCGAAACTTTTGTGAAAATTTTTTTCAAATTAACAACTATAATGACGACCATATATTTAGCAGATAATTTACACTCTTTATTGTGAAATATAAATAAAATTTATCGCTAAAGAAAAAGGCAAAAAATAATTGTGGTGTATATCGATGTATGAACACATATTATCTGTTAAATCAGATAGCGATTCATGTAAATTTGACTATATAAATCGAGGGCAAATTTAACTATACCAATATACCTACTCCGCTAAATATTTCAGTACTAACTCCTGGGCATGAGAACCTCGAACCATTGCCGAAATGTGGGACAACCGAGTCACAACAAGACCCTCATCTCATTCCCACGTTGTCATAAATCATATTAGGCTCACAAGGGTAAGCATTTAGCTCAACCCAAATTTTGAAAGTTATGTTATATTGACATTTACCAGTTAATTTTTTATCTCAGTAATGATCTCTTACTCTATTTTTTACGCTATTCCTATTAAACGATGATGGACTGTGATATAATAATATAAAAAATATATCAAAATTCTAAAATATCTGAATTAATTTAACAAAAAGATCACAATTTGATTTTTTTAATCCCAAAATCAAATTAGTATTGTTCTACTAAAAGTTCTTTTACTTATCTACCTTTCGGACTAATATAAAAAATTAAGTCTTCTCCTCTCTCATTTTGTTCCTGAAAATCACATTATTTATAAAAGAATCAATTTTGACTCAAATATAAAATTTGTCTTTAATAGGATCACCCTGGATGAACAATGAAATTGTTTTAGTTGCATATTGCATGTTGGCTGAACAGAAAAACAAAGGTCATCGAGCCTGAACTAAGGAGATGCAGCAAATATCAAATATGAGTTCAACAATTTGCTAAAATGTGAAGAAATTTTGAAAAGCGGGAGAGGAAACAGGCAAAAAAAAAAATTGTGGTAACTCGTCAAATTTAATTATTAAAAAAAATTCGGATTATTGTTTCGTATTTTTTTTGTTGATAGGTTGCACCAAAGCTCCATAAGGTATATATATTGCAAATATCTTGTCAATACAAGGTTTTCCACAAGGATTTTTACATGTATGTTATTCAAAAATATTGAATTAGAATTATATTTTTAAAATTCTTAATCGCACCGGTACTTCTCTAATTTTTTGAAGGCATGCCCATAAAATTAAAATAATATTTTTTAGTAAAAAATCAAAACAATTTAAATAGATTCTCACATAATTGACTTCGATTCTTTTTAAAATACATATACAAATATATTTTAGTTATTTTACAATTTTTTTAATTAAATCCCTAAAAACTTATTTTCTATTATTTAATACCTCAAAAATCGGTTTTTTGCAAATAACATTCCGAGATTATTTCGATTAACAGAAAAGTCCCCGAAATTCAGATTTTTGCAAATAACACCCCGAAATTATTCTGATTTATAAAAAAGTTCTCAAAATTATTGCCACGGTGACAAGGATGACAGCGCCTGGGCGGCGATGCCGGAGGTCGGTGTGTCGGCACACTGGCACGAAGGCCAAGGCCGAGGCCGTCGCAAGCCCGCATGCTGGGGACAGAGGGCGAGGCCGCCCGCGCGCCGCCACCCTTACCGCCGTCACAATAATTTCGGATACTTTTCTGTAAATCGGAATAATTTTGGGGTGTTATTTGCAAAAATCCGATTTTTGGAGACTTTTCTATAAATCAGAATAATTTCATGATGTTATTTACAAAAAATCAAATTTTGGGATATTAAATAATAATTAAAAATTTAGAAGTTTAATTATAAAAATAACCGAAGGTAAAATCGGAATTTTTTGAAAAAATTTTAATTAAATAATAATGGAGGGTGTTGGTAAATAATTTGAGAAAAAAGAATAGTTTTAAGGATTCAAGGATTATATGATATAGAAAAAATATACAATATCTATAAGCAATTAAATTTCAATAATGATTTGAAACAGATATTCCCATCCCTATAGAAAAAATACCTTATTTCTTTGAAAAGGTACGAAAGTGTATTCCCCAGCCCGGTTAAATACTGGCCGGGCCAGTACTTCTTTTAATTCAATCAATCTAGATCAATTAATTTCATTTAATTTATATAAACAAAAACATAAAACATATTAATTATATATTATTTATATAATTAAACAATATCTCAATAATATTAATATAATATCTCCAAATTTTAAATTTTAATATATATCGATGTTAATATATATAATAATATCTCAAAACACACATATTTTAAATAAAAATATAATTAATTGAATCCCTAAAAAAGTCAAACTTTATTTTATTTATTTAAATTTTAAATAAATTTTAGATCTGATTTAACCGAATTCATAATATCTAATAGTTAAAAAGCGAAAAAAAAAAAGAACAGACGGCGATTATAGATAATCAAGACTAGTAAGAGAGTTATAGGTAAATGTTTTGCCTTTTATGGCAATCCCAGTCCGTTGCATTACTGACTGTTTGGTGCAGCAGCACATCGGAGCGGAGGTTCCTCACGAATCCAAGAAATCCAGCTTTGCAACGTCTCCATCAGCCCGTTCTGGACGCAATCCAGCTTTTTTCCGGGTATTTTTCCTGTTCATCGCGTTCTCTTTTATGAAATCAACAATCAATCCGGCGACAAAACCTACAATGCAAAAAATTTGATGCGCGAACTGTAAAACCCTAAGAGCAAAAGTTCATTGTAGTTCTTCTCTTCAAATTCACTGAAAAAGGGTGAAAAATATGTTAATCCCATTCAATTTTTTTTTACATTTTATCACATTCCAATATGAAATTCGAAAGCTAAAAATGGTTTTCAGTTTGTGTGCTCATTGGAAGTGTTTTTGCTGAGAAACTAGAATAGTCAGTGTTATTGATATATACTCGATTTTAGATTTTTCCCGATCCCTTTCTGTGTATCTTCAATGCTCGCCAGTTAGAAATTTTGAATCATTTTTGGGACTTTTCACGCAGATTTGAATGGATATTCTTGTAAAATTGACTTGATCGTATGAAAGGGTTGAATAGGTTTTTGGAAGTCAGCAGAAATTATCAAGGCCTCACTGTGACTAATTCTTGCAAGGATGTTCCCATTGAAAAGGGATTCAATCAGTAAAAAACCAAACAGGACCTGTTCTGGTCTGCTCTTTCCTACCCTTATATTTTTCTTAGTCAGTGAGAGCTGCAAGACTCCAATTAGTATTAGCTGAACTTTCATTGTGGACATGTGGTGCACTCAACAACTTGTACTCTCTATGGAATTGTCTAAATCCATGAATGCTCGAACATGGTCCTCACATTCTACAAAATGGTAGCCACAACACTTCCAAGCCTCATTGATTGGAAAAACAAAAACCTAGTCTTTTAGACTGCAAGAGTAGATTTTGATGTGCCACTTTAACCTTGTATTCTCTTTGATCCTTCCTTAGCCTTGGGAATTACCAGCATATCCTTCTTCTCCTGAAGTATGCTGTTACTTAGGTGTTTTGTTGCTCAAAATCTACTATTATATTTATGGAGGAAGTCTGCCATTTATAACCTCACATTTTAGTTTTATAATCAAATGGTTTCTAAGGAAACAGGTGTTGAATTTGTCAAACCTACATCTTCCCATTCTTTTTTGTCCCTTGGTCATTTCTTCTTACTCCATAATATATTGAAGTGAGTATAACAGGATTATGTAGTTTTGTGCCAATTTTTCAAAACCGCTGGGCCTATTTTAATCTAGGTTGAATTAATTCAGTTTTTAATTTGTTATGTTTTGTTTTGCTCTGAACCAATGGAAATTGAATCCAAGTCATAATTTCTGGTCAATCCAATCTGCTTGTAGCACTAATGCAAGCTCTTTTCATGATTTTGGAGGTGGATTGGTGGGCCCAGAGGCTATAAACAATTAAATATAAAAATGGAAGGAGAATTCTGAAACAGTCAAACATCCATTTGGTAGTTCCTGGAACAATATTTTGAGAGAGTAGTATCGGAGGAACATGACGAGGGATAGATAAGCCTCTGCGTTTTTTATATGCTCAATTACAGTCGACATTTGAGGATGAGAAAGACTTGTTTTTCACTTCCATTATGCCGGACCCAGCCCAGCCAACCTTGAGTTTTAGGAAAATCCAATTGGATAATACTCCCTGATGTATGTGAGACACTTTATTATCGAAAGTTGTGTTTTATAGCAGACGGTGGATGGCAAGCAGTTGACATAGTTGCATGAGGTAGTGTTTTATAGGACAGCATGTGCAAATATTGAACTCCTATGTGTCTCTTGATACTCTTAGAATTTTTAGTTGTACTTGTTATCTACCTTCTTGATAGTTTGGGCTGGGCAGTGGAGTAGGAAATTTCGAGGGGTTGATCCAAGGGTTGGCAGCTAAAGTTGTTCAGGGAGGAGTCTTGATCTCCTGAAACCTTTTGCCCCAGAATGTAATGGAATGATAACTTGATCAAAAAAACTGGTGTCCTCCTTGGAGAAGAATGCCCCTTATATAATGAATACAAGTTGAAGAAAATAAGGTATATCCTAAATAAAGAAAATATTTACAATTATTACATGTATAAAATCAGCCATAGAATCTGCTAACTTTGGTATAAAATCACTCATAGAATCTGCTAACTTTGGTATAAAATCAGCCATAGAATCTGCTAACTTTGGTATAAAATCAGCCATAGAATCTGCTAATTTTGGTTTGCAATCAGCCATAAAATCTGCTATCTTTGAATGACTAGCTAATTCCTTTGACATCCCCCCTCAAATTGATGCGGGTAAGTCAACAAGCATCAATTTGCTAACAAGAAAGTTATGTCGCTGTCGTGTCATTGGTTTGGTGAAAATATCCGCAATCTGTAGAGTAGTGGAGATATGTGGGAGAGTGATAACTTGGCGATCATAGGCCTCCCGGATAGAGTGACAGTCAACCTCTATGTGCTTTGTGCGTTCATGGTAGACAGGATTGGCTGCAATTTGGATGGCACTAGTGTTGTCAGCATGTAAGGGAGTAGGTTGATCTTGGGTGAAACCAAGCTCTGTTAAAAGACCACGTAACCAAATGATTTCTGAGCATGCAGTAGACATGGCACGGTACTCCGCCTCAGTGGATGATTTGGAGACCGAGTCTTGCTTCTTGCATTTCCAAGAGATAAGAGCATCACCAAGAAACATACACCATCCGGTAGTTGATTTTCTTGTGTCCGGACAACCAGCCCAATCTGCATCACTATAGGCCTGTAGTTTGAGGGAAGAACCAGTAGGGAAGAATAAACCATGACTTTGTGTGCCCAGGATATATCTGATGATGCGGCAGACTGCAGATAGGTGGAGATGCCGAGGGGCTTGCATGAATTTGCTGACAATATGGACAGCATAACAGATGTCCGGGCGGGTGATAGTTAGATAGATAAGACTTCCAACCAGCTTGCGATATAAAGTGGGATCCTCAAGAAGTTCCCCTTCACCCCGTCGATATTTTACATTAATTTCCATTGGGGTGTCAACAGAATTAGTGTTTGTGAGTCCTGCTAGCTGAACCAAATCCATAATATACTTGTGTTGATTCAAGAAGATACCTTGAGGCTGATGATGCACCTCTAACCCCAAAAAATAGGTGAGTGGGCCGAGATCTTTCATGTGGAAAGTAGAGTGCAACAAATTCTGAAGTTTAGATATAGCCTCCATATCAGAACCAGTGATGACAATGTCATCCACATAAACAAGAAGAACAACTATGCCCTTGGATGTCCGTTGGAGAAAAAGTGAGGAGTCATACTGGCTTTGTGTAAATGAAAAACTAAGGAGGGTCGATCGAAACTTTTCAAACCATACTCGTGGTGCCTGCTTCAATCCATACAAAGAGCGTTTTAGTTTGCAAACTTCATTAGGGGAAGAAGTGGGCATACCGTAGGGAAGTTTCATGTAAACTTCCTCCTTGAGATCACCATGCAAGAAAGCATTCTTTACATCCATTTGATGTAAAGACCATGATTGTGATGCTGCTAGGGCGAGTATTGTTCGTACAGTGGTCATTTTGGCTACTGGTGCGAAGGTCTCTTCATAATTTAGGCCATACTCTTGCTTGTTGCCAAGAACCACCAATCTAGCCTTGTAACGTTCTATGGATCCATCAGAACGGAGCTTGATAGAAAATACCAACTTACTACCAAGAGGTTTCACAGATGGTGGACACGGTACAATATCCCATGTTTGGTTTTCTTCAAGTGCAAGAAGTTCTGTTTCAATAGCTTTTCGCCAACATTCATACTCCATAGCCTGCTTATAGGATGATGGAATAGGAATAGAGGACAAGGTGGCTGTCAAAGATAAAGGAGAGATGAAACCATACCTATCTGGTGGTTTACGAACTCGAGTACTTTGTCTGAGAGGTGCTGGTGCAGTTGTTGGAACAGGATCAACATTAAGGGAATGAGCTGGAGGGGGCCCGAGAGGTGCTGGAATCTTGCGTCGTTGGTAGACTATGAGAGGCTTTGAAGGCATGGAATCTTCAGAATGATTAGTAAACATTGGCAAAACAGAGAATGAAGGAGAAAGGTCATCCTTGTGTGTGGAAAAAAAATACTGATTTTCAAAAAAAATCACATTTCGAGAAACCCGAATACGTCGTAGGTTGGGATCATAACAAAGAAAACCTTTTTGGTGCACCGAATAGCCTAGAAAAGCACATTGAACAGCTTGAGCTGTTAGTTTTGTCCGTTCGTGTGTAGGAAGATGAACATAACACACACAACCAAAAGTACGAAGATTAGAGTAATTTGGGGTATGACCAAATAACCGAAAGAAAGGGGAAACATGATTCAAGGAAGGAGAAGGTAACCTATTGATGAGATAGACAGCAGTTGAGAGAGCTTCACACCAAAAACGAGAGGGTACAAATGACTCTAATAGGAGGGTGCGAACAACATCTAGAAGGTGTCGATTCTTTCTTTCGGCCACCCCATTCTGTTGAGGGGTTGAAGGACAAGACCTTTGAGAAATTATACCATTGGTTTGTAAAAATTCTTGAAATAAATGAGACATGTATTCTCCCCCATTATCAGAACGAAGAATTTTGATACTAGCAGAAAATTGGGTCTGAATATGTGCATGAAAAAGCTTAAAGACAGAAAATAATTCATCTTTAGAATGCAGAAAATAAATCCATGTGAAGCGACTATAGTCATCAATAAAAGTGACAAAATACTTGTAATTAGCATGGGAAGTAACTGGCGCCATTCCCCACACATCACTATGTATCAAATCAAAAGGCTGGACTACTTTAGGTGTGTGAGTGGGAAATGGCAGAACTTTACTTTTTCCAAGCCTACAAGAATTGCAATCAAATTGAACAGTACTAAGAGATGGTGACCCTTTATTGCCAAGTAAACCAGAATTTAGCAAAGTATAAAGCACATTAGAGTTTGGATGTCCAAGGCGTTTATGCCATGCTCGGTAATCAACATAAGCAGAATTGCAAGTGATAATAGATGAAGAGGAACATGAAAGACATAGGAAACTGAAGAGGAAAAAGACGTCCAATTTTAGGCCCCCTTGCGATCATCTTCCCCGATTGCTGATCCTGCACCACACAACCAGATTTAGAAAATTCCACTTTACAATCATTTTCAACTAATTGTCCAACAGAAACAAGATTAGTGGTAAGGTTAGGAGAGACAAAGACATTGGTTATGGATGAAGAAACATCACCAGTGGCAGTGATAGGTAAGGAATTTCCATCAGCTGTATAAATCTTGAGATTTCCAGGATATTTATTTACATTGGTGAGGAATTTAACATTGTTTGTCATGTGATGGGAAGCTCCAGAATCAAAGTACCACGGTGAAGGTTTAGAGAAAGGTTTGCCTGAGAGTCCTAATGTGAAAAATGTAGAAATGATCATTTGCTGAATCATTTCATATGTCACAGATTGAATAGGAGCAGGAGCACTTTGTGTCAGATGAGCTTTATCCTCAGAACTACCAGCATTAGAAGAATCAACTGAGACAGTGTATGCCGTTCCAGATCTCTTGGGAGGTCGAATAGGACATTCCTTGATAATATGTCCATCCTTTTTGCAATAGTTGCAAAATTTTTTTGAACAACTTGAAGCATAATGGCCAAATTCTTTGCAGCAATAACACTGAATAGTACTCATGTCCTTACCTTTTGACTTGCCTTGGGCTACATAAGCCATAGGAATAGGAATGGATTTAATTTGTTCCATGGTGGCTTGAGTGAGAAGCCGTTGTTCCTCACGAAATAAATCATTGAGACATGCATCCAAGGATGGAACAGTTTCCGATTCATAAGATTAGATCTGGTGCTTTCAAATTCAGATCTCAATTTCATAAGAAATTGATCCCTCTTAGTAGTTTCATGTACAGATTGAACAGAAATAAGACCTTCGGGAGGTAAGGTAGCATAGACAATATCAGTATATTCAGCCCAAAGATTCATGAAGATAGAATAAAAATCTGAGATTGAGAGACTGCCCTGTTGAAGACTTGCTAGCTCGTATTCAAGTTGAAACCGACGAGCAGTGTTGTGTTGACTATAGAGTTTTTTCAGATAATTCCACATTTCAGCTGCAGTTTTGAAGGGTCGAAGATTCAAGATGATGTTGGATTCTACAGATCCTAGAATCCATGTCATGATTTGAGCATCCTTGACTTCCCACTTGGAGTGCTCATCCTTGTCTTTGTCAGGTGCAAGTTTGCTGCCATCAATATGACCCCATAGATCTTTGCCTTTGACAAATATCTTGAAGTGAAATGCCCAGGCTGAGTAGTTTTTGCCATTGAAACGAATCAAGAATTCATGTTTGTCTGAAGACATGAGGCTGAGATAACTTGATCAAAATAACTAAGAATAATGAACTGAACTAGGACTGAGAGAAAGAGACACAGGAGAATTCAGAACTCAAGCTCTGATACCATGATAACTTGATCAAAAAAACTGGTGTCCTCCTTGGAGAAGAATGCCCCTTATATAATGAATATAAGGTGAAGAAAATAAGGCATATCCTAAATAAGGAAAATATTTACAATTATTACATGTATAAAATCAGCTATAGAATCTGCTAACTTTGGTATAAAATCACCCATAGAATCTGCTAACTTTGGTATAAAATCAGCCATAAAATCTGCTAACTTTAGTATAAAATCAGCCATAGAATCTGCTAATTTTGGTTTGCAATCAGCCATAAAATCTGCTATCTTTGAATGACTAGCTAATTCCTTTGACATGGAAGAACAATCAGTTTTTGGGAGTATCAAGAGGGGAAAAGGTTTTCATGAGTGCCACGTGGAAAAGAGGATGGGAACAAGGATGTTGGATGCATTTATATTGATTGCTCTCCAGATTTTGGTGGTTTTAACATATGCCGATCCTCAGGATGGTATTTTTGGATTTTCCTTCTCCTTTGTTTTTCCTGGTAGCTTGATATAAGTTATATCAGGTGTATAGAAGTTTTCACTTGCTTGTCTTAAATAAGCCTGTTAGTATGAGTTATTTGCATATGATTTGTGTTCCAAACCTGAAATATTTCTTTTGACATATGTTTCAAACCTAGCATAGAACCTTGTGATCAAGAGACAAGTTATTTTTCTCAATCTGTTTGCTATTACTTACTCACAAGTTTAGAGAAAAATCCATGTGCCATTTTATGGAGAGCCAACATTAGACATCCAGAACTTATGTAGCTTATTAAGCCCCTGTAGATTATGTTAGATGACAGGTAGTGTTCTTAACATTTCAAGCTATGGCAATAGCTGGATGTTTGTGTAACTGTCTCTGGGTGATCTCTAATGCTTTTCTGCTTTTCTTGATGCAGCTCCAGCTATCAATGCTCTAGGTAATCTGTGGACAAACAAGCCTTACAACTGGATTGGTGCAGATCCTTGTAGTGATGACTGGGTGGGAATCAAATGCAAAAAATCGCAGATCATCTCCATGTAATAACTTGAATCATTTCTTCACCTTCTCTGCCAGTAGAATAAGTCCAGTATACTTAATGTTTTGTCTTGTTTTTCAGTACTCTATCAAGTTTGGGATTGGAAGGAACACTTTCTGGATATATCCAATCTATAACCAAGTTGCATACTCTGTAAGCTCTTTTTTTCATTTGTCTGTTCCTTATCTTTATGGGAGTGAGAGCAATGAATCAAGATACATTAATAACGTTGCATGATACAAGATCTTATGCCTCATAAATATATTGTTGGCATCATTATTTTTGTCTATTTTTTCTGGTCAGATCCTGCTGTTTGTGACATCAGTTATCTGATAAGACGTGATTGGCTGATATATGCAGGGATCTGTCCTACAACAAGGGTTTGACTGGACCACTTCCATCATTTATTGGAAGTTTAAGCAAGCTTGAGAATATGGAGGTTCAGCTGATGCTATGCCTGATAGGAAGCCATCTTTCCTTCTGGCTTGAATTCCATACACTGTTTCAATTTGTTATTTCTTTGCAGGATCCTTGTGGGTTGCAGTTTTTCTGGTGAAAAACCACCTGAAACATGCTCTCTGACTGAGCCAGTCTTTGTGTAAGATGCATGATTCTCTTGCTATCTTTATTTGTTCAAATGAGGTTGAAAAGTATTTTTCAAGATTAAAAATCTTTTACTTACAATCAGATCAACTGTAGCTTGTTGGCCAGGAAGAAAATATTCATAAGCTTAAACTGATCTAACTGACATGGATGTCCATTGGTTGATATTTTGTTATTTCATTTGCAATGTGGTCCTGATTTAGTGTTGTTAACTAGATTTCTGTAGGGTTTTAATTGCAAAATGCAAACTTTGAGGGTTTTTTTGCAAAATGCTAGTTTCAGTGGGTTATTCACAAAGTGCCATCTTTGAGGGCTTTATTTGCAAAAATATCAATCTTGAGGGATTTACCTGCAAAGTGCCAACCTCAAGGATTTATTCGCCAAAAGTGGTCTGCAAGGGTTAATTTGTAAAAGAGATTTTACAGGCTGAAATTGGGGCATGATTTGGGCCCATTAGGTTCAAATTGAGCCCATAACAAATTGTTACTTTTGGAGGGGTCAAACAAGGATTTCTGCAACTACAGATAACCAGATTGTTTTTTGAATGATCTAATGTTATAGCTCTCTTCAATTAATTCTCTCTAAGAGAAAAGTCTACTATGAGACTGAAAGACACTGAAGAGGGATGGAGTTCATTTCAGATTGTCAACATTAACGCTGTTCAGGATTGCCCATAATTGTATGAAGTTTATTGCCAGTTACCAGAACTTAGTGTTTAAATGGTTGAGTTGTTATTAAAGATAATAAGAAATGAAATAATTAGTGTCCAAATGGTTGAGTTGTTATTAAAGATAATAAGAAATAAAATAATTTTGTTTGGACATATTGGAGGCCAAGGGAGATCAAATAATTCGGCTAGCATTGTCTGCTAGGCTGGTTTTCTCTTCAGAATATTATTCATTTATTAATACACCTTGTTAATCTGATCTAGTATCCATTCATGGATTACAACCAATTGTTTGACATGGTGCATACATTCCACTGCTTTTGCATGAAGTTATAATTTTAGTATGCCTTTAATATGAATATATTTTAGTTTCTTTACTTTTTAAAAATGATTGCTAAAGCAGATCTTTCTCTGTAACCACCTGCTACTTCATAACGGCCCATTACTCGGGCTCACAACCCATGACCCAATAACCGCCTCTATTTATAGGCAGCAACCACCCACTAAACTTTCACGGATCGAGAGTCAGTTTGAAGGTAGAGAGAGTCAAGGAACGATCGTTGGGAAGGCTTACAGAGTGGCAAGAAAATTCAGGATGATCGTTATCGAGATTCGAGGTAGGTTGAGTTATTTTCATCCGTTCTCTCTTTGCCTCTATTCTTGAGACAAGTTCATATTGAATAATCGGTAAATTTAGTGATCCTCATGATATTTAGGAGGATGATGATAACTTAGATCTAAGTAATTATATATGTTTAATTTTTGAGGTGTTATACCGATCTACGACATGTTTTGAGAATAGAAATATTAGAGGATTAGATTTGCAAAATCCCCATCTTCCTCTCCGATCAGCATCCGCTACCCTACGGCGACCGGCAGCGGGTGGCGTGCACGGCGTGGTACGTCGGCGTGCGGTGCGGTGGCATGCGGTGCAGTAGCGTGTGGTGCCGCTGCGCGCAGGCATCGTGCGTAGGCAACATGAGACCCGGTGTCGGCGCAATTCCGGCGCGTGGTACGATGTCGGGAGCTGTCGGTGGCATGCGCACGACAGTGCGGGCCGGAGTTCGGCCAACGCGCGGGGTAGCGTAGATCTGATAATGCCGGAGGCGGTGGCCTGGCGGCAGCCGTGACCCAGCGGAGATGGCGGCGTGGCGGCTTGGCTGCATGACGGCCTGACGGCGGCGGCGGTAGCAAATTAGATTAGGGTTTGAGGAGGAAGAAGATGATTGGTTTTGGTTTTGGTTTAATTTAAAGTTGGTTTTGGTTTTGGTTTAGTTTAAAGTTGGTTTTGGTTTTGGTTTAGTTTAAAGTTGATTTTGGTTTTGATTTTGGTTTTGATTTAGTTTAAAGATGGTTTTGGTTTAGGTTAGTTTAAAGTCGATTTTGGTTTAGGTTTAGTTCAGAATAGGTTTTTATTTAGATTCTGGTTTTGGAATTGGTTTGAATCAGGTTTGGGGTTAATCGAACAAATGATAAGGTGAATGGTTTAGATCAAATTAAGTAATCTGAATTTATGATTCAGTTCATTGAAATGAGTCTGATTATTACGAATTGGAATTGAAATTGATTGTAGATTAGATTAGAGGAATTTAGTAAGATTGATTAAATTGATTGATAAATTGATTTGGGTTTGGGATAATTGATTTATGATTGTGTTGAAATTTGATTAGGATACTTAAATCTCATTAAGAATGAATTTGTAAGATGAAATCAAATTATAATTTGTTTGGAAATCGACTGGATTGGTTATGACTTAGAAACTTGAAGGACTAATCTGTGAAACAAATTGTATTGGGGACTTTTGTGAAAAATATACTGTAAGGATTAAATTTGAAATTATTAAAGACTTGGGTGATGAATTGCTGGATCAATGGTTGTTGATAATAATCTGATAATTTTGAGGTTCATAATGTAGAATTGATGAAAATTATTTATCTTGATGACGGAGTTCTAATTTGGAGTGATATAGAGACTAAATTGCATATATACATTTGCACAATTATAAACTCCTCACTTGAGATCTGATTGTGATGGTTTAGGAGTTGTTGGACTCGGTTTTTCATGTTGATTTTATTGGTGGTCTCAAATCTTTCCTTTGACGATATCTTCTAACTGAATAGTCTAATTTGTGATCGAGTCGACTCCTTCCTATCGCTTGGTAATCTTGACTCGATATTTATTATGGCTGAGCATTTGGTATCTTGAGGGATGTATGCAGTGGGACTCTATTTGACTGGTACCAGTCGGCGATTCTCTACTTTGGTACGGGATTAGCGAGACTGTCAGACGTAACAGTAGTCGGTCTTCTGAGTTGTAGGGGACGTGATCCGTTGTGTGACTAGACGGGATCACCACTCCATCAGTAGTTGGGAGTGTAGCGTGGTATGACTCTGTTTGGTAGGAGATTCAGCCACACCCGTATATTGATTTACGTGTAGATTGATTCGACTCTGCTTGGTGGGGGGTGCAACCGTCTCAATAATATCTGTAGGGGAGTCCATAGTCATTGTCCCTAATCACTGGCTATCGTGATTGTGATATCTTTGTTGATTCATTCCTTACTGTGAGTTGTAGGGGACGTAATCCGTTGTGTGATTAGACGGGATCACCACTCCATTAATAGTTGGGAGTGCAGCGTGGTATGACTCTGCTTGGTAGGGAGTTCGACCACACCCATATATTGATTTACGTATAGATTGATTCGACTCTACTTGGCGGGGGGGTGCAACCATCTCCGTAATATCTGTAGGGGAGTCCATAGCCACTGTCCCTAACTATTGGCTATCGTGGATGTGATATCCTTGTTGATTCATTCCTTACTGTGGATGTTGGTTTATCTAATCATCATTGTCGTTGTATTATTTTTGATGCTATTGTATTAATTTTATTGTTGACACCTAAATATTGATCTCTCCTACTGTTTGGAGGAGGTAACTCCCTACTGAGCATTCGTGGATCATTTTTTGATTATTCCTATCCACAGGAGAGTAGCAGTTAGGCACAGGTGACTACAGTAGTAGAGAGTACGTGCGCGACTACACTTGGAGCTGATTTATTTACATGTTATTTTTTTTTTATGTATGGGAATACTTTTGAGGACTTGAGTATTTCTAGTGAGACTACGTTTTGTTATGTTATCTGAACTATATTCGTATCGATGAAATAAATTTTAATTCTATGTATTCTGTAAATTTTTTATATGTATGTTGTCTACTTGTGTTGTGGTTCGATCGGACACGACAGGGGTGTTACAACTTTTATGGTATCAGAGCATAAAGTTTAATAATAACATAGTTTTAAGATTTATTTCATGTTGTGCAATGTACAATTCTTATCGATAATAGGATTGCCTCTATATTGATCGATTCTGGTTCTACACATTCTTTTATTGCCCTTCGCTTTGCTATCAAGCTAAGTAGAAAGTCTGAATCTTTAGAGACAATTTTGATAGTTTGAATATCTACTGGTGATAGAATGATTGTAGATCATGTATTCAAGCAGTGTATTATTAGAATTGAAAATCGAGAACTCACCGTAGATCTAGTCCTATTAAATTTTAATGACTTTGACGTCAATTTAGGCATGGACTGGTTGACAACTTATCATGCCAATGTTGATTGTTTCATGAAGGTAGTAACCTTCAGACCACTTGAGCAGGACGCTTTTACCTTCTTCGGTGTGCAAGAAAACTTTCCTCATATCATTTCGTTTCTTCAAGCCCAACGACTACTAATGAAGTGTTGCAAGGGGTATCTAACTTTTATTTCTGAGGAGCTATTGAGTACATCTCGATTAGAGGACATTCCTATTGTCCGAAAGTATCCAGAGGTCTTTTCTGAGAAGTTATTAGGATTGTCTCCTGACAGAGAGGTGAAGTTTGGCATAGACCTTAGGTCTGGTGCAGCTTCGATCTTGAAACCCCCTTATAGAATGACACCAGTGAAATTAGTAGAGTTGAAGAAATAATTGCAGAAACTTTTGGACAATGGTCACATACGCCCCAGTACATCTTCTTGGGGTGCACCAGTCCTTTTTGTGAAGAAGAAAGACAGAACTATGAGATTATGCATTGATTACCGTCAGTTAAATCAAATCATAGTAAAGAATAAATATCCTCTCTCTCGAATTGACGACTTCTTTAATCAGTTATAAGGTGCTCAAGTGTACTCGAAGATTGACCTAAGATTTGACTATCATCAATTAAAGGTCAAGGAGGAGGACATCTCGAAGGCGCCTTCAGAACTCGCTATGGACATTACGAATTTCTTGTTATGCCATTTAGCTTGAACAATGCACTGCTGTTTTTATGGATTTAATGAATAGAGTATACAGGCAGTATTTAGATCAATTTGTCATTGTCTTTATAGATGACATTCTAATATATTCCAAAAGTCACAATGAGCATGAGCAACATCTCAGAATTGTTTTGGAAACCTTGAGATAAGAGAAATTATATGCCAAACTTAGTAAGTGTGGCTTTTTGTTGTCAGAGGTGGTTTTCTTGGGTCACGTGATCTTTGATGCTGGTATATCGGTGGATCCCAAGAAAATAGAAGCTGTGTTGGACTAGAAGAGACCCACTAATGTAACTGAAGTGAGAAGCTTTCTTGGATTGGCAGGTTACTATAGAAGATTTGTGAAAGATTTTTCTAATATTGCTATTCCACTGACCCGATTGACTCAGAAGAGTGTTAAATTTGATTGGGCTGAGGACTATGAGCAAAGTTTTCAAGAATTAAAGAGAAAGTTGACTACTGCACCAGTGTTAACCATACCTTCCGATGGTGATGGTTTGGTGGTATACAGTGATGCTTCCATCAACGGGTTAGGTTGCGTTCTAATGCAATATGGAAAAGTGATAGCCTATGCCTCTAGAAAATTGAAGGCCCATGAGAAAAATTATCTCACTTATGACATTGAGTTAGCAGCCGTCATTTTTGCACTAAAAATTTGGAGGCATTATGTTTATGGATAGACATTTGAAATATTTACTGATTATAAGAGTTTGAAGTATCTTTTCACCCAGAAAAAACTCAATATGAAACAGAGGAGATGACTAGATTTCTTCAATGACTATGATTGCTTAATCAACTACCACCCAGATAAAATTAATGTTGTTGCAAATGCACTTAGTAGGAAATCAGTAGGATATTTAGCACATTTATTGGTAAGAAGATGGAAGATCTTAGAAACCTTGGGAGACATGAAATAACCATTATAACAGAAACTCAACGAGAATTGCTAGATAGATTGCGTTTAGAGTCAGAATTAGTGTTGAAACTTAAAGAGTGCCAATTGAAAGATCCTATATTGCAGATCTTAAAATTTGAGTTAACTCAAAGTTTTAAAACTAAGGTTTGATGTGACTACTGATGGTGTGATTCGATATCAGGGTCGGTTGTGTGTCCCTAATGATTTTCAATTAAAGCAAGAATTGCTAAGCGAGGCTCATCGCTCTCGCTTCTCAGTACACCCAGGTAGCACAAAGATGGACCGAGATATGAAGCAAGATTGTTGGTGGCATGACAGGAAAAGAGATATTACAGAATTTATTTCCAAATGTTTAGTGTGTCAACAGGTCAAAATTGAATACCAAAAACCAGCAGGAAGGTTACAGTCACTTCCTATCCCTGAATGGAAATGGAAACATGTGACCATGGACTTTGTGGCTGGGTTACCAAGGACAAGGAAATGGTTGGATGCTATTTGGGTTGTGGTGGATCGGTTAACTAAGTTAGCCCATTTCCTTCCTATGAAGATGACCTACTCCTTAGATAAGCTTACTGAATTATATATGAAGGAAGTAGTGAAGTTTCATGGGGTACCCGTTACCATCATCTTCGATAGAGATCCCAGATTCACTTCACGATTTTGGGGTAGTTTTCAGAAAGTTTTGGGGACGTAGTTACGTTTTAATACTGCATATCACCCTTAAACTGATGGTCAATCAGAGAGGACAATCCAAACACTAGAGGATTTGTTGAGAGCGTGTATTCTGGATTTCAAGGGGAGCTGGGACTTTCATTTGTGTCTAGCTGAGTTTACTTACAACAATAGTTATCATGCAGGTATTCAAATAACACCTTATGAGGCTTTGTATGGGAGGAAGTGTAGATCTCCTGTGTGTTGGACAGAGGTTGGTGAGAGGCAGATTTTGGGACCAGAGTTGGTTCAGTTATCTACCGAGAAGATTGAGGTGATTCGAAAGAGGTTGCTCATAGCACAAAGTAGACAAAGGAGTTATGCTAATACCAGGAGGCGAGATCTAGAGTTTCCCGTGGGCGATCATTTTTTCTAAAGATCTCTTCAACAAAGGGCGTGATGAGATTTGGGATGAGGGACAAGTTAGCACCTCGTTATATTGACCCCTTTGAGATCTTAGAGAGAATTGGAGCAGTTGCTTATAAACTTGCTTTACTTCCAGCATTGGCTAACATGCATAACGTCTTCCATGTGTCAATGCTAAGGAAGTACATCCCAGATGCCACACATATACTATCATTTTAGCAGTTACAGCTAAGAGAGGACTTAACTTGTGAGAAATAGCAAATTCAGATTTTGGAACGAAAAGAGCTTATGTTGAGAAGAAAGGTGATCCCTTTAGTAAAAGTACGGTGGTAGTATCACTCTGTGGACGAGGCCACTTGGGAGAGAGAGGAGGACATCAGGGGCAAATACCCCCATATCTTTTGAGGTATGTTCATTTTAAATTTGGGAACCAAATTTATTTAAGGGGGTAGGAATGTAATCACCCGTTACTCTATAACGGCCCATTACTCGGGCCCACAATCCACGACTGAATAACCGCATCTATTTATAGGCAACAACCACTCACTAAACCTTCACGGATCGAGAGCCAGTTTGAAGGTAGAGAGAGTCAAGGAACGATCGTTGGGAAGTCTTACGGAGTGACAAGAAGATTCGGGATGATCGTTATCGAGATTTGAGGTAGGTTGAGTTATTTTTATTCGTTCTCTCTTTGTCTCTATTTCTGAGACAAGTTCATGTTGAATAATCGGTAAACTTAGTGACCCTCATGATATTTAGGAGGATGATGATAAATTAGATCTAATCAAAATTGAGTAGAAGATGAACAATGGGCGAGGACGGCGTCTGTTGCGTCGTCGGTGGGGAAGGAGGAGAGTGCGGTGTCTGCTGCGTGTGGGCGGCGGCGGCGGCGGCAGCGGGGAGGGGGGAGCATATAGTTAGGGTTTGCTGGAGAGATCTGAGCCGTTGGATCGAGATCCGACAATTCAGATGAACCGATGGCATTTTTGTCAAATCTTAATTATAATTTAAATAAATTAAATAATATTAGTGCAGTCAAATTTTTGGTGTTTGGAAGATAGTCTGGTTAGGGCGAGGTGACTTTAACCCTGACCCTGTTCCAAACCCGCTCAAAAAGATTAGAGAATTATATTTGCAAAATCCCCATCTTCCTCTCTGATCAACGTCCACTGCCCTCCGGCGACCGGCAGTGGGTGGCATGTGTGGCGTGGTATATCGGCGTGCGGTGCGGCGGCATGCAGTGCGGCGGCGTACGGTGCCGCAGCGTGCGGCGCCGCTGCGCGCAGGCAGCATGAGACCCGGCGTCAGCGCAATTCTCGCGCGTGGTATGGCGACGGAGTGGCCGGTGGCGTGCGCATGACAACGTGGGCCGGAGTAGGCCAGCACGAGGGGCAGCGCAAATCTGACGACGCCGGAGGCGGTGGCCTGGCGGCAGTCGTGACCTAGAGGAGACGGCGGCGTGGCGACGTGGCAGCGTGGCGGCCTGGCGGCGGCGGCGGCGGCAAATTAGATTAGGGTTTGAGGAGGAAGAAGATGATTGGTTTAAATAAATTTATTTTGTATCGATGAAATAAATTTTAATTCTATGTACTCTGTAAACCTTTTATATATATGTTGTTTACTTGTGTTGTGGTTCGATCGAATACGACAGGGGTGTTACATTCTCCTTTTCAATATACTCTCCAGGACTGAAAAAGAAGGTACATATGTATTGAAGGTCTTGAAGCTTCTGGTTACTTGGACTGCTATTAGATGCAAGTGGAAGTAAGAAAAAATAGTTCTTTATAAAATCAAGGGGCCCATGGTAGTCAGTCCAAGAGCCAATTGGATAGATGAAAGATCAATGTTTGTTTAGGATGGAGAAGTATAGAATGATATATCAGGGGAAGGCAATGAAATTTTTTTTTAATAATTTCAGGGGCACAAACTAGACATACTAATGGGTATTCTTGTTGAATTTGTGGCTGTTAGGATTTGCTAAAGCTGACTACCAGGGTTTTGCTAAAGCTCCATTGAAGGAGAAGTCACTCCAATACTTTTTCTTATATTTTGGAATTGATCAATTATATATTTATAGATGGTTTTGAGTTATACCTAAATCCTAATTGGATTTTACTCCTATTTGAGTTTGACCTCCACCTAGGTTTGACAAGTTTCTCTATTACGAAAGAAAATTCACAGACAATGATGAATTTGGGGTACATTGATGTAAGATAATTACATTTTTAAGATAATTACATTTTTTATAATAAGATCGAACGTCAAGTTAAAGTTGAGAAACAACTCCAATTTGAATTTGTCAGGATTAGTACAAATATATTTTAGAATTCATACCATACAGGATATTTGTCCAAATGAAGCAAACAATTATTCATTGAAAAGTTAATATTGAGTATTATAATTTTGTTTTTTACTATTTTTGCTAATTTAATATTTATGTCGGTCAAAAATAGGGTTCATTTTTGAATCCGAGCTTTTGTTCTCTCTCGATATTCTTTATGTATTTAAGAAATTATCATTGTGAGGAGACAGTGATTTTTTTTTATCCCATGTGCTTATTTACTGTGTCAATTCTGATGTATGATAACTATATCTCTTTACAACAAAATCAGAGAGTTAAAATTGAATTCTAACTTCAATTTGGATTTAATAGGATTAATATAACTGCAGTTCCAAAGCCATATTATCCAATATATTTGTCCAAATCAAATAAATAATCACTCATTGAAAAGTTACGATTTAATCCTACAAATTTATTATTACTTTTATTAATATGATACTTAGGTTGGTCAAAATTAAAATTAATTTCTAAGTTGAGTTTGTACAGCCTTATTTTAATATGAAATAATATTTAGATCTTTTTATTTATAATAAATTATCTAAGATTGGTATTAGAATTTGAGTCTTTTTTTATCTATTCCAATTAAAATTTCAAGTTTATTTGAGGGCTTTATTTATATCCCAAAGTTTTAATGAAAGAGACAACTTCTCCATTAATAATATTATATTAATTTAGGGTTTTTTTCTTTTTATCTTTTTAGTAGATTAACGAAACTATTATGGACGAGAAGATAATGATATTTTTTCCTACTCATCATGCTTTTCACTACATTAGTTGGTATCAGTGAGGTTATTTCCTGACTAAACTATTGTTTGTACTAGGTGGTAACAATTTTATTAGCAATGATTCTAGAAATTATCAAGATCGAGTAGGACCTTGATGAAGTAATATTCCATACTTTCGTGATTAAGATAATTTATTTATCTAAATGACTACAGATAAAAACTCTTCTCAAAAGATAATTTCTTCTTATAAATTGTAATAACATACTCTTTCAATAATATTAAAATTATCGAGAAGGTAATCGCAATGTAAAGTCTTATGCTGAGAAGTTTTATCGTCTATTAGCACGTAATTATCTAGCGGAGTCTGAATCTCATTAAGAGGTGAGATTCATTGATGGACTACGTACAATCATCCAATATAGAATTTGTTTGTAACCCATTTTGACGGTTAATAAGGCTCTGAGGAGTGCAACTCATGTGGAGTTTTAATTAGAGCGATTTGTTATTAGAAATCAGATGGGGAGGATGATTGGTGAGGATTCAAGAGGAGCAGAATCTATTCCTAGTAGAGATACAGCTGCACAATGTCTTTGACTTCCTACATAAGTAAATCTTGAAGTTAGACCTTTAAGGCCATCAGGAAATATCACATCAGCGAAGAATCTTAGTTCAAATTTTGATATGAAGTGTTATTACTGTGGAAAATTTGGATATCGTTCTAATAGTTGTTCAGTACGACAACTTGTGAATGTAGCTATTGAATATAATTATATAACTAAAGATTTGCATAACTCAAAAGATGATGATCTAGTTTATGATCAAGAAAATTATAAAAATGGAATTTTTGAGAAAACTGATGGTGAAAGGTTATCTTTGATGGTTCAAAATCTGATGTACACTCTAAAGTAAGAGAAAAACTTATAATGTCACAATATCTTCTGCACTCGATGTACGGTAAATAATAAGATTTGTGACATGATTATTGATAGCGAAAGTAGTGAGAACATTATTTTCAAGACCCTAGTTTATAAGCTCCAATTGAAAACGAAATCACATCCCTCTCCCTACAAGATTGACTGGATAAAAAAGGTTGGTAAAATCAAGGTGACTGAATAATGTCAAATTTGCTTTTTCATTAAGAAATTCTATAGGTAAGGTAACTTACGATATTGCGAAAATGGATGTATGTCATATTCTTCTTGGTAAACCTTGAAATTTGATAGAGATTCTACACATTGTGGACGAGACAATTACTATATTTTCGTCAAAGATGAAATGAAAATTATCCTTACTCTCGTTGGCGAAGAGTATCAATCCAAAATTTTATAAGAAAAGAGTCACTCTTTTCTAAATGTACAAAAGTTTATAAATGAGACAAAAGGAATAGCTCAAATATTTGTTGTGATTGAGAAAGAAATGGAGATAATGCCCATTGAAGCTCCAAAAAACTTGCAAACCTTTATAGATGAATTCAAGAAAATAATGTTCAATGATCTTCCAGACGAACTACCTCTAATAAAAGATATTTGACATCACATTGACCTTATTCATGGAGTAAATTTACCAAATCTGTCCCAGTACAGAATGAGTCCAAAGGAGTCACAAATTTTGTAAGATAAGGTTGAAGAGTTGATTAGAAAATAAATGGTAAAAACTAACATAAGCCTATATACAGTTCTAGCCTTATTGACATGTAAAAAAAATGAAAGTCGGTAAATGTGTATGAATAGTCGAGCCATCAACTGAATTACGATGGAATATAAATTTTCAATTTTTTACTTAAAAGATATGTTAGATATGTTGGAAAGGTCAAAGGTATTTTGAAGAGTGAATATCATTAAATCAGAATTAGACCAGATGATAAATGAAAAATAGCTTTCAAAATAAAAAAAGTACTTTATGAGTGACTTGTTATGCCTTTTGGACTCTCAAATGCACCAAGTACCTTCATATGATTGATAAATAAAGTACCTAAACCTTTCATTCTTTATTTTATTGTTGTTTATTTTAATGATATCCTGATGTACAATCATACTGAAGAAAATATAAAAAATATCTAGTAGAAGTACTTCCTATATTGAAAAAGGAGAAGTTGTACATTGGTTCAAAAAAATACAGTTTTATGACTGACCACTTGGTGTTTTTCGGATTTGTGGTGAATGCTGAAGGCACCCATATTGATGAAGAAAAGTTAAAAACTATTAAAGAGTGATCGATACCAAGAAATGTATCAGGAGTTAGGAGCTTGCATGATTTGATAATATTCTATTGGAGGTTTGTTAAAAATTTGAATTTCATTATGACACCAATGGTTGAGTGTTTGAAGCAAGGTAAGTTATCTACCGCAACCGTCTTGGCACTGCCTAACTTTGATAAGTTATTCGAGGTAAACTGTGATGCTTCTTATATAGGCATTGGAGTTATTCTATCCTAAGAAAAAAGACCAATAGCTTTTTACAGTGAAAGTGGTCAACATATGAATTAGAGTTTTATGTAATCGTACAAATAATTTGTAAAGTATTATTTAATTCAATGAGAGTTATTCTATATATTGACCACTAAGACTTGAAATTTATTGATAACTAAAAAGACTTGAATCATATGCATGGTCAATGGTCATCATCCTTATAGTAATACACCTATATTTTAAAATATAAATTTGTATAAAAAAATAAGGTGGTTGATGTTTTGACCACAAAATAGCCTTGATGATAACTATAAGTAACGAAATTAAAAATTTGATTATTTGAAGAAGTTGTATGTTGAAGATAAAGATTTCGAAGAAAAATTTAGAAAGTGCCAAGTAGGATAAAGAAGTGATTTATATCTTCATGAAAGTTCTCTCTTTAAGAGTTCTCATTTTTGCATTTCAAGGTATTCCTTAAGAGAAAAGGTGGTGAAAGAGCTATATGATGGCAGCCTAGTAGGGCATTTTGGGTGTGACAAGAATATTGTACTTGTTGAAGAGCGCTACTATTGGTTGTAATTTAAAAGAGTCGTCAATCGCTTTGTACAAAGGTAGCATGTATGTCAAATAGTCAAAGAAAGCATTCAAAACACTGGCTTTTATACCTTATTGTCTATGTCAATTGCCCCATAAAAGGATTTATTAATGAATTTTGTTTTAGGCCTTCCTAGAACTCAACAAAACTTAGATTTTATATTTGTTGTTATTGACAAATTTTTTAAGATGACACGCTTCATTTCATATAAGAAGACAACAGATATGATAAGTATAACTAATTTATTTTTTCAGGAGATTATAAGGGTACATAAAATGCCAAAGACCATCATTTTTAATCGTGAGTCAAAATTTCTAAGTCATTTTTGAAAGACATTGTGGAGGTAATTTGATACGTTTTTATAATTTAATAGTGTTTATCATCCTCAAACAGATGGACAAACTAATGTAGTGAATCAAATACTTGTAAACATTATACGGTGTCTTATAAGAGGTAAACCAAAGCAGTGGGATTATACACTTATACAATCTGAATTTGTTTTTAATAACATGAAGAATAGGTTTATGAGAAATCGCCATTTGAAATTGTCGATGGAAGAACCTTAAAACACACATTAAACCTAATAGTGTTGCCCAAATTGTCATGAACAAGTATAGTTAAAGATAACATAGTGGAGAGAATCGTTGAAGTGAATACTGAAGTAAAAAAAAATTAGAAGAATCCAATGTCAAATACAAAATTAAAATAAACATTCATAAGTATTCAAAATGGTTTTAAAAAAGAGATCCGATAATGGTGCACTTGAGGAAAGAACGACTTTCGGCTGGAACTTATAACAAATTGAAGTAAAAGAAAATTGGGCCATTGAAGATACTAAAAAAGATAAATAACAATACTTATGTTATCGACCGCCCGATGGATTTTATTTCTTTTTCAAACCTCGTTCAATAACATATGAGAGAGTTCATTCACCACTTCATGACCATGAAATTTCGCCTCGATCAAAATTTTATTACCATGTTCCATTCATATTCCTTTTCAAACCTTGCTCAATAACCTTGTGAAACCCATATCTCATCCACCAGTTGGTAAGACACCTCAGACCCAGGGCAAGAATCACTTACAAAGAGTACGTGTTTAGTGTTGATTTGTATGCCTGCTTTTATTTTGTGTGCTGGTTATGTAAACCCGCATGTGAAACACTCAGCACTCATGTCTCATGATTAGTTCTCTCCAGGTTAAAGAACTCAAAGAATGCCATTTTCTGAATTAAACTAGATATTGAGGCCCTTGGGAATAGCTGTAAAATCTTTCTTTTCTGCAGATTACTGGTAAAACAAATGTTAGAGGGCAAATGTCACCAGCAATATTCAACCTTCCACAATTACAGACTGTGTAAGTATTTTTCCTATTGGAGATTATTGATAGGACTTATCATGTTCACAGAAGATTCATTTGTTTTAGACTGCCTTTTTAGAAATAATCCCTGAAACTTATATATATCTACTTCTTGGAATAGAGTGTGTTTAGTTTTACCTTTATAGAAAACTAATAATTAAAAGGATCTAAATTCATTTCAAGAAAGAACAAGGATAATGTGGCATTTTTACCTATGAGGAGCAAATCGCTAACTTGTAATTGAATGCAGGACAAAAAATGTCACAAGATGCTTGCTTAGTGAAGTTGACATATATCCTGCCATAATAAGAAAAGTGAATTACCATATTGTGGTATTCAATTCACCTTGTCCTACATATCTTCATGGAAAACGAAGCATCCTGCTCCTGCAAATTTCCTTTTATGGTCACTTGAGATTTAATTTCGCTTTGAATCTTCAAAAATGAGTTTTGATATTCAGGATGCTGATAAATATATCATCAGCTGAGGCTGTTTAATTAAGTTTGTGATAGCAATTCCAGTGGTAATTTTACTTATTTGTATAACTCAATTCATATGAAAATACTGGATATTTTATTCTATAGAAGAAATGCCTTAAACTATGCTTATTCACTTACAGTGCACCAAAATAATATGCTGCTAGTAGAATCTCATAAATATGTTCACTGGAAAGAAGCTGATTTCTTTTCCTAGTCTTTCTTTCTCTTAAATGTGTATATTCTGATATCCTAAAGTGGTGGATGCAGGAGGCTCAAAACCAATTTTGTCAGTGGCACACTGGAGATTGATGCAGACCATAGTAGTCGGTTCCAACTTGTTGATCTGCAGTTCAATGAGATTGTTAATGTCATTATTGACAGTAGCTACTCTCCTGACCTGCTGTAAGACTCAATAAGATCCTCACCTCTTTCTCATGCCTTAAATCACCTATGCAAAATTTAAATTCATCCAAGTGGCAATAATTAAATGTGTGGCAGACTACTGAAATCTTCACATCTGGAATGTTGATTGCACACGATTTGTGGTCTTACATTGTACTGCTCTCAGACTTGCAGGCAATCCAATCTGTAAGCAAGGAGGAAATAATGACAAGTTCAAATCCATCCCCTCCCACATACTCAACTCCTATGAGTTGTGTGGGCATTACCTGTCCAGAACAAGCTCTCAGTCCTAGGTGTAGCTGCTCATATTCGTTCCCGGGCACCTTAACTTTCAGGCTTCTCACAGTTTCAAACCTCAGAGACAATACATATTACCAATCTGTAGAAAACTCGCTCTATGCTTTATTTCAAGCAAACCCTGTGGAGTCACTATCCATTCATGATCCTTTCTTTCATCGATTCAAGTGACTATCTGGAAATTAGCTTGGATGTCTTCCCTGCTGGAAGAAATTATTTCAATCAAGCAGATATCTCTAACCTGGCACTGTTGCTTGGCAACCACACATTGAAGTTAGCTGGCTACTTTGCACTCTATTATTTTCTTCCAAAGCCTTACATTGCCTTAGAGGGTAATTTGTTTTTTTTTTTTATTTCAATGTTCGATATCTTTTCTAAGTTCCCATCCAAAAGGGGAAAGGTATAATCTAATAAATTATATATCCAGCTGTGGCATCAAAAATCAAGGAATACAACCACCGTCATTGGAGCATCAGTTGGTGGAGCTGTTTTGCTGCTTGTACTGATAGGTTTTCTGATTTTTGTGGCACAAAGAAAGAGAAAAGCTAAAAAGGTTTTGGAACAAAGCAATCCTTTCAGTAAGAAGGCCAATTTTATTGAAACATTTTGTTGTCTAAAAGATGTTTTTTTTTTAAGTTTTCTAATGAGTTACATTCTTGGGGTACGATTTTGTGATAGAAGTAGTGGTAGTGTTCCACAATTGAAAGGAGGCAGATGGTTTTCCTTTGAAGAATTAAAGAAATGCACCAATGACTTCTCTGAAGCAAACATTATTGGTTCTGGAGATTATGGAAAGGTGCTCTTTTGCATGTTTCCTTTTTGAACATACAAGATAAAGTTTGTCAAGTAATACTAGACAGTTTATTCAGTCATACTAATACAAAACGTAAAAGCTTAGATGAAACAGAGAGATGAGTTTATCAATGTTAACATTCAGTGTATGTACTTTTGATGCTCATTCTGTAAAAGAAGATTATTTTTATGGACAGAAGAATGGTGTTTATTTTTGCAATATCTGCAGGTTTATACAGGAACACTTCCTGATGGACAACTAGTTGCTGTAAAAAGAGCTCAGGAAGACTCCATGCAAGGTGGACTTCAATTCAAAACTGAAACTGAGTTGCTGTCAAGGGTCCACTACAAGAACCTTGTGAATCTAGTTGGTTTTTTGCTTTGACCATGGGGAACATATGCTCATCTACGAGTTTCTTCCCAATGGCAGTCTGAAAGAAAGTCACTCAGCTACTTCAAGACAAACTACAATATAACTTCACAAACACTGCAGTTCATTGTTAGAGTAATCAGCATTCAATTGCCAGGGATGTCAGGAATTCATCTAGATTGGAAACAGAGGCTTTGTGTTGCCGTTGATGCAGCCAGGGGTCTCGCTTGGTGTGTGGAGGATTCAGCAGCTGACCGGCCTACAATGAGCGAAGTCACAAAGGAGATGGAGAGCATCATGTGGTTGGCTGGCATGAACCCGAACACAGACAATCCTTTTACTTCAAGCTACGGAGACTCAAGCACTGCCTGCAGTCACCTGTACAGCAAAGAGAGCCTCCGGAACTACAGTGGCAGAATTCCTTCATCTAAGTTTGCACACAAATAAATTTGGAAACTTTATTTCAAAGAAAACAGAGGTTCCCATTGAACTGTTCTGTATCTATCCAGAAGCTATGAAATGCACTCCTAGATTCTCTGTTTTATTATCTTGTACAGAAAAAATGAATCATAAATAAAGGTGCACTTGGTGTCACATACTCTTCTCCTTGGCTATTGATTGAGATATGCCTGAATTATTACAAATGACCAAGTTTCTGCTTGCAATTGAAGTGGTACTGGCAATAGACATTGGTTTGGAGGTGAAAGGCAGCGAAGGACATTCTAACATTCGGATTAATTATGTTTATATGTAAAAAAAAGTAAAATAAGAAGTCATATCTAAGACATATGGAAGATAAACATAGAAGTAACTATCACGGTCAGCATTGAACAAACCAAGTCATACAAATACAAAATTGTTTTCTGCAAATATGTTTCTTGTCAACTGCATATACCTACCGTAATCTTTAAACCAAACTTGTTTTTCTCATTAATATTTTGGAACAAATTGTTCTTAAAATAGTGGATATGACATCAGAGGAAGTTGGTAAAATAGTTGACTTGATTTTTCACGCATTGTTATAGGACAATCACTATTTTACTGATGGAGAAACCACCAACAATTTCATGCAGACATAAAAAGCAGTTTTGTTGCAGTGGCACATGGAGCTGATTTTGGAGCACTGCTCATTGAGATCTTTATCAAGCCAACTAGTCAACTAGTGGCTATCTCTTGGATTCAATAAAAATCTTTTTCTTCATAGCTAACTTCATGACAAAATTTAAATAGTAGCTTCTTCTATGTTTTTGTCCTATTAAAAAACAGATTTTGTGAGGCCCAGTGGGCCAACAGGGCATAGAGGCTCCATTTTGGCATTTAGTCCCACATTAATAAAATGTGAAAGTTGAAATTAGATTAAATACGATGAATGTCGACCGAATAACAAGTCCTTTATTTGAAATTTTCTTATTTTCAATTTGTATCAATTAGTGAAAAAAATTGCTTTTAAAACTAGGGAAGACTAGTTCCATTTCCATGGCCAATATAATGAGGGACAAAAGCAAAGAAGGAGCTAGAGCCTGTGTTGTTCTTATTTCGGGAAGAACCTTTGTAGCTTTGATATTCTTGCACTGAAACTCAATGGAACATCCATTTTTCAATTATGGCATTAGACACAGGAGACAACTGATTTGGCACTATTGGATGTTCTTGCTGATTGTAGTTCTTCAAGCGGTGGTTATTTTAGCTGATACAGTTAATAATGAAGGTTGGTTTTACTTGCTTTCCGCTTTCTAGGTCTGTAAGCATTATTCATTTGTCTGTCTACCAATCAAACTTGGTATTTAATTTTTGTGCTGGTTTTGGATCTGATAATAGATATAGCACTTGAATACTCACTGTTACATATCTTGAGAAGATCCTGTTATGGACTCTTTAGTATATACAGAATTTTAATTTATGCCTTAACATAAAACTGACACCTCTGATGAGAGGTGTCTCTGCCAAGCACTTGAGTGAGGAGCTGTTGCAGATAAAAAACTTAAATATGAACGGCTGACAACTTGTCTGTGGTATCAGTGCACCACACAGGCAGAAAAAGGAATTCTTGAATCTGCAGAATAGCTATTATTAGAAGCAAATTTGCAAATATTAGTCTGAGTTCCTATTTCGTTAATAATTTAGTTAGTATTTCTCTGCCATTCTCCTCTGATATCACATTTTTTCGGCACTATCCAATATCATATAGTTGTTTTCCGGTGAGAAAGTCTTTTATTAGAGTTTCCTGATGGATAGTCGTCTTTTCTGATTTAGCTGCCGCTCTTAGTAATGTGGCCAGCAAGTGGCAAAACCCACCTCAGAACTGGAAAGATTTGGATCCTTGTGATAGTAAGTGGGTTGGAATCAACTGCACCAATTCTCATGTTACCATGATGTGAGCTATTCAGTAATTTTTTTCTCATTATATTTGAGATGGCTAGTTTAAATGATAAAATTTAACATTACCTTATTTGATATGATACACATCAGAATACTGCCAAGCATGGGACTTGATGGTACTCTGTCAGACGACATTCAAAATCTACCTGAGCTTTGGGCTTTGTGAGTTATTTTCTGTCAATCTTCTTGTTAAACAGGAGTTTTCAACCACCTTAATGAGTACATTGTTATGCAGATTTACTCTCGGATAGTAATTTCTGTAGTTAAAGTTGCGGAGAATACGATACAAAAAGTTCTTAATCTATCTAGCATTTATAATCAACATCATGAGGCATTTTTTATTTTATAGCCATATATGTTTTTACTCCTCTGAAATCTTGGTATACTTGATAATTTAATCAGCTAATCAATGCAGGGATCTTTCTTTCAACCCTGATTTGGGTGGACCACTTCCAGCTGCAATTGGAAACTTGCGGAAATTAAAGAATTTGTGAACTATCTTCAGTTTTTTAGTTGATGCAGATCTATGCAACCGTTTTTATCCAACCTTTGGAATGAAGTTCTCTTGTTTCATTTCTTTTTCTTTCAGGCTTCTGTTAGGTTGCAGTTTCAGCGGTCAGATTCCACCAGAACTAGGACGATTACAACGGCTCACCATTCTGTAATCTTTATGGCTTTCTTCTTTTTTCTGCTTTTGTAGTTTTAAAAAACACAAGAGCTTCTTAGCCTTCAACAACATCCTTTTGCTTTATGGAACATCTGCATTGGAGGGAATGCATTGCATACAATGCCTCGAAAGGGAACAAGTTAAAAGAGTAAATAGAAATGTTACAGTTTAAGGTGGTGTTTGGTTGGTAGATTTCTGGTTTTCATATCTCTTCTTCACTTAGCTTTGATAAGGAAATCTCATGAACTTCACAGCCACATAGCGAGAAAAAGTCTACATTGCAGGAATGCATTTTCTAAAGCTTGAATCTCAAAAACTAGGTTCTGTTCATTTTTTAAAAAAACATGATTTTTGTAATTTGGAAAGACTATGATATCCAAAACTGAATGAGGTATTTAAACACTTTCCAAGGAATGATGATACAGCCACACATACAAGATACAAGTGATACCCATACGTAATGTATTTATGCTTTAACATCTGTCCTCAAATTCTTTCCAAGAAGGAAGAATGAAAAAAAAAACTCCGCAAATTCACGGCAGGACAATCATAGAGTTTGCAATCCAGATTTTATAGAGCACGTTAATGGATTGCAGAGAGAATATTCAGGTGAAATCATTGGATTAAGTGACAATCTGCTTATGAAAAGTAGGATCTCAAGTAGTTTGCAACAGCTTGATGGAACTGAGTGTCCATGCTATACCTTCTTCCCCATTTAATTTTAGGTCAACTGAAAAATGGGCTGGAGCCTAATTGATCTTGCAGGATTCTGGATGCTACTTGATTTGCTTCTGTAAGATTGTTCCATCGTATGTTGTCTCACTGAATCAGTTGCTTATATTACACACCTTTTACAAATTCTTAGTTTACGAGTTCATTTAAAGACTGTAAGTTGCAACAATATCTTTGCCAAAAGAACAAAATAAAATTGCGCCAATATGTTATTTTAATCTCTTTGTTCTATTTACTAATTTATTTGCTCCTCATTTCTACAGAGCTCTAAATTCTAATAAATTCAGTGGATCAATACCTGGTTCTCTTGGGAATTTGACCAGTCTTTCTTGGCTGGATGTAACGCACAATGAGCTTTCCGGAACTCTGCCTACCTCTGATGGTACTAATCCTGGTCTGGATTTGCTGACAAGAACCAAGCATTTGTAAGCAACAGAATCACTTCGCTTGGACATAATGCTTCGAGTCCCATTAACAAGATAAAATCATAAATGTCAATATTTTGATGAACAGCCATTTTGGTAATAACAAATTCAACGGTACCATTCCACCTGAACTCTTCCACTCGGACATGCAGCTGAATCATCTGTAAGCTCCCGATATCTCAAGTTTGGAACGACCTTCTCTATATTTTTATCATTTTTATTGAGTTCTTTGTCAACGTGCTTGAGACAGCTTAACATTAGACATTCTTTTCAGTAGTTGTAATGTCATAAAATTTCCAGGATCATGGACAACAATTACTTTTATGGCAGCATCCCTTCCACTTTGGGTCTTGTCACAACTCTAACGGCTCTGTAAGGAAATCAGAAACAAATTATGAAAATGTGTAATGTGATACCTGGCATTACCCGCAATGCAGAGAAACACTAATGTGATTTCTGAACAGGCGTCTCGATAGGAATTCATTAACAGGGCCTGTACCTTCCAACCTCAACAACCTCACCAGCATCTCAGAACTGTAAGTGAAATTATGCTTTGTTAGAATATGCATAAGATAAACTTTATTGTAAAAAAGAAAAAAAAAAAAGATGACAGAAATGGCTACTTCTTGTTTCAGGTACCTATCCCATAACCAGCTGTCTGGTCCCCTCCCAAACCTTACTGGAATGAATGCACTCACTTATGTGTAAGTAGGAAAAAGCATATAGAAAGAGGCAGGATAGGAGGATCTATTTTTCTTAATACCTTTGTGGTAGTTGGTTGTGGAAAAAGAATGTATTGTTTTTGTTCTTCGTACCAGTTGAGAATCAATATTCTCTAATTTTGTGGACTGAGGAAAATGTGTTTGTTGTGTGAATTCTATATTTATGGCTTCTGGAGTTCTTGTGGTTTCTGGAATAACTTATCTGCATTCTACACTTTGTTAAATCCTAATTCAGTAACTCACATGTGCTGTTTGCTAATGGAGCAAGTTTTTTGCAGGGACTTAAGCAACAATTCTTTCGATCAGTCAGAGGTTCCTTCATGGTTTTCATCAACCTTTACAAATTTGACGACACTGTATCTCTCTCTCTCTCTCTCTCTCTCTCTTTTCTGCCTCCGTATCTTTGGGTGACACACAAACACACTCATACATTGATATAAGCACGTGACGCGCACATTCACAAATATTATGCTTTCTGGTGCATGGAAGGATCAAATCTCTTCTCAAGGTCAAGATTTTATGACCATGTTCTGCGCATATTTTTCTTTAGAAACCTTGTCCAATAGCCCTATGAGACTCAAAATTTCATCCAGCACTTGGTAGAACATGTCAAACTGGGGTAAGAATCACTTACAAGAGTCTATGTTTCATTTTGAGTCATATGGCTGCATTGGTTTTGTGCCTGTAAGTATGTGAAAAGCTCAGCACTTATGTGTCATATTTAGTTCTCTCTTGGTTAAAGACCTCAAAGAATGACATTTGCTGAATTGAAATTTGTATTGAGGCCCTTGGAAATAGCTGTAAAATATGTCTTTCTTACTGCAGATTACTGGAGAGAACATCCGTTAGAGGTCAAATACCACCAGCACTATTCAATCTTCCACAATTACAGACTCTGTAAGTATGTTTTTTTTCCTCTTAGGGATTATTGAATAGGACCTATAATGTTTAGAAAAGTGTCATTAGTTTGAAACCCTGCCTTTCTAGAAATATCCCTGAAAGTTATGTCTTTACTTCTTGGAATAGAGGTCTTCTGTTTTAGGTTTGTAGATAAGTATTCACTGAAAGGATGTAAATTTATCTAAAAAAAGAACAGGGATAACAAGGCATTTTTACCTATAAGAAAAGGATTACGAAATTGTAAATCGAATGCATGACAAAAATTGTCATAAGATGTTTGCTGAGTGAAGTTGACATATATCCTACCATAATCAGAAAGTGAATTGCCCTTTCCCAACATATCTTCAGGAAGGTTGTCAGCATTTGGATAAAAATATCAGAAACTGATATTGTCTGTTTAAGTAAGTTTGCAACTGAATAATTTCATTGCTAGTGTTTACTTGTTTTTGTGTCTCAAATTCATCTGAAAATATTGACCATTTGATTCTATGGAAGAAATTATTTTTCTTCGCTTTGGTGCACCAAAGTGATAGAGTGCACAATATTGGACCTCGAACAAATGTCAGAACCCTGATTTTTTTTTCCTTATCTTTCGTTGTCTTACATTTGTATACTCTGATATCATAAAGTGGTGGAGGCAGGTTGCTCAAAAACAATGATTTTAATGGTACTGTGGAGATTGATGCAGTTTATCCTAGTCATCTCCAACTTGTTGATCTGCGGATCAATAATATTGCGAAGGTCATTAATGACAAGGGCTACTCTCATGACCTACTGTAAGACCTCAATAAGCTCTTCACCTCTTTTCCTTGCCCAAAATAACCAATACCAAATCTGAATTCATGCAAGTGGCAATAATTAATGTGTGGTGGATAGTAGACCTACTAAAATCTTCATTTGATATTTTGTGTGCAAGTTATGTTGTATTGCTCTCAGACTTGCAGACAATCCAGTTTGTTACTCAGGAGGAGGAACCAATGAAAAGTATTGTGGAGTTCCAAACCCACACCCTTTACAGTACTCAACTCCACAAAGTTGTGTGGGCATTACCTGTCCTTCAGAACAAGATCTCAGTCCTTACTGTAACTGCTCATATCCGTTCAAAGGCACCTTAACTTTCAGGCTTCTCACGGTTTCGGATTTCAGGAATTTGACATATTTCAGCTCTTTAGAAGACTCGCTTCACGATTTATTCGAGTCATACCCTGTGGAGTCATTATCCATTCATGATCCTTCCATCGATGGAAGCGACTATCTGGAAATTAATGTGAACATATTCCCTGCTCGAAAAAGTCGTTTTAATCAAGCTGATATTTCCGAGATGGCACATTTGCTAAGCAATCAAACATTAAAGTCGTATGGCTACTTGGTACTCTATTACTTCATTCCACAGCCTTACATTCCCTTTCAAGGTATTTTGATATTTATTTCAATATCTGATGCCCATCTAAAAGGGCGAGAGTTGTTGTCTAATGACTTATGTCCACCAGCAACATCAAGTTCAAGATTAAAGAATACAGCCGCCATTATCGGAGCATCAGTTGGTGGAGCTGTTTTGCTACTTGTCCTGACAAGTTTGCTCATTTTTGTGGCAAGAAGAAACACGAAAGCTAAAAAGCTTATGGAACTGAGCAATCCATTTGGTAAGAAGGCCAGTTTTATGGGAACATCTTGTCATCCAAAAAGTTCTTCTTTTAGTTTCCTGATGTGATTTATATATTCTTATCAGGATCTTGGGATGCATCTAAAAGTAGCGGTAGTGTTCCACAATTGAAAGGAGCCAGATGCTTTTCATTTGAAGAATTAAAGAAATGCACCAACGATTTCTCAGAAGCGAACACTATCGGTTCTGGCGGTTATGGGAAGGTGACTCCTGTGTTTCTCTTTTGAACATATAAGATGAAGTTTAAGCCTTCATACAATTCGAGACATTTAAGCTTTAGATGGAAAACAGGGAGACATTGGTTTAGCATTATTAGCGATTGATCATTCACTGTATGAGTGTTCGATTCTCATTCTTTAAACAAAATTATTATGGACAGAGAAATGGTGTTCAGTTTTCCAATATCTCCAGGTTTATAGGGGAGCACTTCCTGATGGACAACTGGTTGCTGTAAAAAGAGCGCAAGAAGACTCCATGCAAGGTGGACTTGAATTCAAAACTGAGATTGAGTTGCTGACAAGAGTCCACCACAAGAACCTTGTCAATCTAGTTGGTTTTTGCTTTGAGCACGGGGAACAAATGCTCATCTATGAGTTTCTCCCCAATGGCACTCTCAAAGAAAGCCTCTTAGGTACTGAAACACAAACTTCAATGTAACTTCTCAACCACTATGATCCATTTTTCAAGTAATCTGAACCAAGACGGAATTGCCAGGGACATCGGGAATTCGTCTGGATTGGAAACGAAGGCTTCGTGTTGCCCTTGATGCAGCCAGAGGTCTGACTTACCTGCATGATCTTGCAAGCCCTCCCATTATTCACAGAGATATCAAGTCTACCAACATCCTTCTAGACCATAATTTAAATGCGAAAGTCGCAGATTTTGGTCTCTGTAAGCCTCTGGGGGACGACAAGAAAGGCCATGTTACTACTCAAGTCAAAGGGACACTGGTGAGTCGTGAAATCTTCAAAAGAATGAACTAAAGCAATTGTTGTTACGATTATTTTTTTTCGAAATCAAACATAATTATGATGAATTAAACTAATGTGTTTATCGCAGGGCTATTTAGATCCAGAGTACTATATGACTCAGCAGCTAACTGAGAAGAGTGATGTGTATAGCTATGGTGTGTTACTATTAGAGCTGATTACTGCCAGAAAACCTATCGACAAAGGAAAATACATTGTAAGAGAAGTGAAGGCAGCCGTTGACACAAAGAAGGATCTCTATGGTCTTCATCGACTTGTTGATCCTGCAATCGCATCTGACACCTCGCTAGTTGGATTCAAGAGATTCCTCGAATTGGCTCTGTGGTGCGTGGAGGAGTCGGGAGCCAATCGGCCTATGATGAGTGAAGTGACAAAGGAGATAGAAAGCATCATGCAGTTGGCTGGCATGAACCCGAACGTAGATCATCCTTCGACTTCAACAAGCTACGAAGACTCGAGTACTGCCCGCAGTGATCTGTATAGCAATGAGAACCTCTGGAACTACAGCGGTCATATTCCTTCATCGAAGTTTGTACGCACGTAAATGTTATCCTATTGAAATCTTGGTTTCAAAGAACATGAAGGTAGTTTGTTTATATCTATTGAACTATTCTGTATATATCCAGTTGCTATGCAATGAACTCCTAGATTCTCTGTTTTATGATCTGGTTCAGAAAACATGAATCATAAATAAAGTTGCATCTTGATTCATAGATCATAATTGCTAATATTCTTATTACATTGTCTAATGAAATTGAGCTGTTGCCAAACATTACTTTTTCCTATGGCATCAGGAGGAAACAAAACAATCTGAACAAGTTCTTTCGACACAATCTCTTACTCTTTATCACAGTGTTTGTTCTTCATTATCTTTTCAGCCTCCATTGAACTCTGCATCATCAGTGAATCAAGCAGTTCAGATCATTGGCTTCTCCAGCAGAGCAGACAGGTACCATTCATTCTTCTGAATTCCCCGGTCGAGCTTCCGCCCAGCGGTCCACCGGAGCTTGTTGAATCCAATCCGATCGAACATCGGCACGTACGTCCTGTTCAGCTGCTCCCCTAGGCAGAAGAAGTGGTCCAACCAGAACAGCCCGCCCGGTCGGAGCACCCGGTAAACATCGAAGAGCGCGAACTCCAGCATGATGTCTGGTATCCAGTTGCTCAACACATGCATGGAGTGCACAATGTCGAGCGTGTTATCGAAGAATGGCAGCCGGTGAGCCACACTGACGTGCATCGGCACGAGCCCGCGGGAGGCGATGAAGCTGTTAAATGGCCCGTCAAAGTTCATCGTGCTTGTCACGATGGTCACATTCCTCTCCCTCATTCGCGCTGCGAAGGTCCCCGTGCCCCCGCCTATGTCGAGCCCGATGCGTATCGTCCCCGGCGGCCTGATGCTGAGCACGCCGTCAATGCTGTAGTCGAGGCCGCCGTTGTCGTAAAGCCACCGGACTTTTTCCCGGCCAGCGAGGTCGAAGCAGTCCTTGCAGTCGTAGGACCCCTTGGCTTTGTTCCTGTTCACCAGGCAAGAATAGTTCTTGCACGTATAGGCGTCCCAGGTGATGCTGGTGTCCGCCGGAATGGTCCAGAGGCTGGCTGGAAATGGGACCGGCTCGACGTAGCCTTTCGGAGACTTCGGGTGGCAGCGGCGGCGAGGAAGTGGCTCGCAGCCCTTGAGCATCAACCTCTGGGCGAAGACCTCGTCGGAGGGGCATTCGCGGCCAACTTCATACGTCATGTACGCTACCAGCTCTTCCTGGAAATGGCGGCAGGAGGAGCCCATAGCCGGATAAAGCTCGTCGGAGCCGAGGTTGGCGGTATACCCGAGAGGAAGCTTATGGGGGCCAACGGCGAGCTTGAGATCGCCGAAGAGCTCGTCCCGCCAGCCGTCGAGCTCTTCTGGCATCGGTTTGTCGCCGTGGGAGCGTCCGAGCTCAGAAAGGAGGGTCTCGAGGAGGGAGTTGGAGGTGGCGAGGCGGCGGTGGAGGTCGGAGAGTTGGGTGTGGGTGGCGGAGAGCTTGGCTCGGGTTACGTTGAGCTCGAGGCGGAGGGAATCAGAGTCCCAGAGGTGGATGGAGGGGGCGTGGTCGGACCACCATTGGAGGGTGGCCGAGCCGGAGAAGAGGTAGACGGAGAGGAGGTTGGTGGAGATGACGAGGAGGAGGACCTTGAGCTTTGTTCTCGCAGGAACCTGCGTCGGCGCCGCCTTTTTGATGCAGTCATCCATGCTGCCCATCTGTTCTCCTTCTCTTTATTCTTCTTCTTGGTGGAAGGAGAGAGGAGCTTGGGTTTGGGCTTTAATGGAGGGAGGAGGAAGGATGGAATTTTTTAGTGGGGGTTCATATTGGTGGTGCCTAACCCACCCATGGAGCTGGGGAGGGAAACTAGTCTTTTGTTTTGTTTTATAATAATTGGATTAATTATTGAAAATAAAAAAAAGAATATCATGATTTAAAATCCAATATTTGATATCCGCGTATGCAATATTCGAAAATTTTGGAGGGGTTAATTAAGTTAAATGTCGAAATAAAAAAAAAGGTTGCTTGGGGGAAGGAAAGGCAGCGCAGGGGAAGGGCGTCGGAGTAGGGCAAAGGGTTGTCGGCTTTGCCCTTCGTTTTCGGGTTCTCCTCCTCGCGGAGCGTAATCCGGCGGGCGGCTCGATCGAGACGGGTCAACTCGTTGCTCCTCTAATGAGTCGGTGACCCAGCGCGATGCGACCATGATGATCTCTTGGAATATATAAACAAAGGAGATTTCAAAAATATCTCCTTAATTTGCTATTCTTGTTAAGTACTAATCTGCAAAATTTCAACTAAAGACATATAAAGTAAATTTCAATATGATCATAATCTATTTGATCAACAGTGGTTGTACTCCCGTGCCATGTTTCACTCAAACAATGCTCACAAAGTCAACGGAATTAAATCTCCATCGCATGCCTTTTTCTTCGCCACTAAATTCTTACTATTTCTGCTTTTTCGGGGATTGATTAGATTCTATTCCTTCTTATTATAAACTAATTAAAATGGTCAGCAGACTCGTTTTGATGTAATTTTCTAAGCATCAAGCGAGAGAGTTTGGCTTGTGCTTTGAATTAAGCCACTCCGCACCGCCTCCACGTGCGGTTTCCATAGGATTGCACTTTGCAAATATGCCCCTCAAATTTACGAAATTATAATATTTCTTTCAAATAAACTCTCGCGAACTTATTGATCTGTATAAAGATTTCTTGATAGAATATGACATTATAAAATAACATTTCTTATTTTATAAGAATAATAGAGACTATCGAGACTCGAATAAATAATTTTTTAAATACGAGAGACAGTGGAACTTATGAACATATTGTTTATTGCAAGTTGGAGCATATTCACAAAACCTTGGAGTACGAGTGAAATTTCTTGTTTTGCAGGGATATAAATGCAAAATCGAATGGACTCAAAAAGTAATGGGAAGCACATGGTGCATGGTACAAAGTCAGGTTTCACTGCGCACAACTCGCCATGTGCCACCAAATTTGGAGGAAATTAGGCAGAGACTTTAGGCCATTTTGACCATTTTGACTCGCTTTCATCTTTCAAACTACACTCGCAGCCACTGGTCAACCCTTGCCTTCGACGTTTGGTTCTGTATTTCGGATTTCGGGCTGTATTTGAGCACCAGAAATCTTAACGAAATTTAGCAGGAGAAAGAGATTTTCTAGAGATATTGAATACCAAGGGGTTTTCTCACAAATCCATAGAATAATAGGGGTTTTTTTGGCTAAATTCCTTTAATCAAACATAGTTTTGGAAAATTCTATTTGATTATTTGCATATCCCTCCATATATTCTCAAAATATTCGCAAATTTTGTTACACGCGAAATAATTATGTACAATTTGATACCAATAAGCAAAATTTATAGAAGAAAAACAACATTAAAGGGTTTTGTTATATTTGTAGACATATAAACATGCAACTATTTATAAATTACCCAAAATATGCAATAATTAATAGTGTATTTATTTATCTACTTATTATTATTATTATTATTATTATTATGTAATGATATGTACTCAAATTCCACTGCTTATGGGACAAGCTTGAGCCAGTATTTTCAAGTTGTGGATGATCATAACCAGCTTGGTGTTGAGCCTGTTCACGAAACACTTGGGCATCCATCCCGCTGGATCCAGCTACAACGAAATAAAATAAAAATTATTTAATGGCTTAAAAAATTCAACATTCAATACCAAAAATGTATGAAAATGAAAATCAAAGAGTTTATTGAGCATATCTATATATGTGCAATTGTGTAAGCTTGCAGGGGCTTATATGCTAAAAGAGAAACTATATTACCTGAATAACATAAGTGACAACGCAAGAGTCATTCTCTAGCTTCTCGACCACCCATCCGGACTGTAACAACAGACCTCGAATCGAGTTGTTCCGTTTCTGATACAAACCGGCGGCAATTTCCTTCGGTAGAGAAGCCACAGCAACTACCTGAAGCATTTGAGTGTTCAATTTATATGCATACATACACATACACACACACATATATATATATATAATGGATTAAATGGTGGGCAAACAGTGAAACTGTATGCAGTTTTCAGTAGGCTTACCAGGGTGCCATCATCCATGGTTTCCCGTCGCTCGTAGACAACGAATTCTCGATTCTTGAAGAGTGGTTTCGATGCATCTCCGAACCTGAGGTGAATGATGTTGAGGTTGTCATCAAGGTCCTTTATGTATTTGGCTTCCACAAGGTCAGGGTCCCATTGCTGCACAAACATATTCTCGGTCTAGTTTGCTCCTCTTAAAACTCCCATTAAAAAATTGTCAACAGAGCAAAGATCGATAAAAATGGCATGAAACCTTAGAAGAAAATTTAGAAAACTAGAGAATTAATCTTATCAATATTACTGAAAGTTTCCCCTTCTGGCATTCTGCTGACTATTCAAGACATTCATTTTGCCAGTTCAAAAGCATCTGATGGCAATAATGGCTCAAAATTAAGCATCTGATGGCAAGAATGGCCACCTACACATTGTACTGATGGCTAACTTACATTTTGGGGATAGCATCAATTTTGAATAGTCCACATAACCAATTTATATAAATGAGACAAGATGGCACACTGAAGCCTTGGCCCCCATTGTATACCAAAATCTAGCTAGCTCTGCCACCAAATGTTTGTGTTTGTGATCATTCCATTCCCATGTGCTGATCAAAGCTGTATATGAAGCTTTTCTAGGATAGCTGTATGAAGCTAAAACTCAGATTTTATAGATTTCCCAATGAGAACAGTCAACTGAGACTTAAATGAATTCATCTAGACCATGATGCCTAAATATACATGAAGAATTAGTTTATCTGTTTGATATTATCCCTGAGATTATATGTCCTGTGGACATAGGGAAATCCTACAGGACCCCCACAAACCACAACCTGCTTGCAGAGGAGTCTTGCCTTGGATAAACTGCAACCTGAAGCTACAACCCCCAACTGCTTCCCACTTTGATTTAGATTAATAGCTGAGACTTATCCAATCGCACAATTCCATAGCCCATAACTGTACCACTTCATTTTGTTACTTCTTTGGATGTCTTTAGCCTCAACTATTGTGTAGCGTGTCCACAGCCGACAAGAATGGCGCAATAATAAAAGCTCAGCTATTCAATACCAACAAAATAGGACCACGAACAGCCTCAACTACTATCATTTTCTGGTATGGATGATATAAAAAATAACCGCCTCAAAAGTAGCAACTACTTTAGGATCAGAGCTATCAAAACATGGAAGGGTTTGATGGACTGACCTTTGCAGCATCAATGGCATTGGCCACCGTCATGAACTGTTGTGGTGAGACAGAGCTGAGAAGCCACCGGCTGCGGAATACATGGGGCGAGCCAGAGCGCCTCCTGGATATCTCCACGCCGTCCTCAATAGCCACAACTTTCCATCCATCGCCATTCCCCTGCCTGCTTGAGTCGGATGCTGACAGCAGTTCCTGTATGCAGCTCTCACTTGCATACGATACGTATCTCCTCAATGAGTCCTCACTGATGGACCTTTGGGGAAGAATAAGCACCTATATCAACAAAAAGAAACTTCCAAATAGAATGCATACATTATAAATAAGAAGGTGAAGATCACTAACCACGAGCAAGCAGAAGGCGGTGAACTTGTAGTGCTGCTGGTGGTGCTCATTGTGGAACTTGGTGATGGGCATGGAGCGAAAGAGGGAGATTTATGGTGAGGTTTGATAAGGATTAGGAAGTGGAACTGTAGTGATTAGGGCACATGCAGCTGCCAGAGCAAGCACCTACATGATTGGCATCCCACATGCCACTTCATTTCCCTCCCTCTCTTTTCCCCTCCTCTCTTTATGTTTTTTCTTCGCTCACAATGACATAGCCATTCACAGTGAAAAGAAAAAAGAAAAAGAAAAAAAGAACAAACGATTCTTTTCTTTAAGGATGAGGAGGAGAAAATATGGGGAAGGCGATGCACATGGAATGTTGGTGAGGACTGGAAGAGAAGAATGTGGGCATTGACGAGGTTAACTAACAAGCAAAGGTTGGTCCGTCCCTGGGGCTTGCCTGGCTTGGACGATGGCACAAACCCATATCAAGCAGGCAGATGCAACTCTGATACTGTAGCGATTAAGATTGGCACATCGGATGGTACCGTCAGCTGCACCATCTCTGAAAAAAATGTGAAAGGCGATGATGCATCTAGCTTTATCTCTCTGATCTGAGTTGGAAGGCCATCATCCCCTGATGCAAGGATTACAAAAAAAAGTTTTCTGGAGATCCATTCCTCTTTGCAATCAATACGAAGGACCATCTGATAGAGCATCTAGCTTTGATTACCACATAAGATGGATTCACTGAAACTGTCAAATCAGAGAAACATAAGCATTATAGATTTCAGAAGCGTATTGGTGGGTTCATTAACACAAAGGATGACTTTATCGATAATAGATAAGCATCAACCAGGTTACATGGTAGAAGATCAAAAAAGACAGTAGAGACAGGATTTCAGCAGGTGATTGCACTGGTTATTCTTGTGCTACTCCGTGCACCTTGTGGCATGCAATGCAAGCTAATCTAGTTGATATTGCTGTTGAAGTGGCTGAGGAACCCATTGGCCTTTAAATTTGCCTCGGATTCCTTGATTGCAACCTCAATTGGTGTAAAGACCATGACAAGATCAATAAGCTTCTTTGCTGCATCTTTGTGCACCACAAGCCATGGTTGGGTGTCCTCTACAAACCTGTTGCCATTTTATTATCAGTTTGCCAAGGCACAAAAGGTGGATACACGTTCTGAATTAAAAGCTTCAAATGATCAGTTGAAGTTCAAAAGAGGTAGTTATCATGTTCTCTACATATTAAAGACCTGACAGGCATAGGCTGAACAACCTGGCTCTAATAGATAATGAACAGCTTGCCAGTTGGTAATAAACAGTGTCAATGGCTAGCTATTTTAGAAAATAAATTCATCATTAATTTAATTAGAATTCGACAGTAATGACATAAAATATTCCACTGCATCAGGAACAAGTTTCAGCTTTCGCAAATACTTTAAAGCAACAAAAAATATACAGTTAGAATATTTTTTATTTATGTATAAAACTTTTATACACGATTTGAAATAGGAAATGGATAATGGATTAGTGAATGATTTTTTGGTGAGACATCAACGTCACATCTAACCAAGACGTCAGTTGTTTCAGACAAATAATTTCACATGTATGATGTTCTGGATTTATAAAAGCAAAAGACAGATGAAGCAGTCATATATTTCAGACAAATAACATAATGAAGTGGGTTTTATGTTCTACAGCTCACTAAAATCCAAATAGAAAAAGAAAAAAAGAGGGGTATATCTATCCACAAGACACTGAATTAGCTAGTATCTTCTGAAGTTACAGTTGTCAAGTCAAGACATGTTCAAAATTCAATGAAAGTATTATTATTTTTCTTTGGGTGGTAGACATAACTTGTGGAGCTAAAGTGTTACCCTACTGCCATTTTTTGGCTGCTGAAAACATGTCTGGTGTGTCCTTTCAAGAAAAATGGCTCTTATCAAATTTGAGCAGCCATAAGTTGCAGACAAACAGAACAATGCTAAAATTGGAGAGGTCAAGAAAACTATATTGCTAATTGAGTTGATCATTATATAGGAAACAAAATGGTAAAGCATCTGCCAACTCAAAAATAAGGCAGAACTTCCATCCAAATTCACAACAATTGATGGGAGACTCATGCAAAAAAAAGGTTTGTTTTCTGCTTTATGTGAACAAGTAGGTGCTATGAAGTCTAATCCTTGAGATTTTCGATCACAGATCCAGGAAAATCTGGAACTGCAAATAAAAAAAAAATGAAACAGCTTCACTACTTTTCCTTAATATTAAATATTGTTGCATATGATTGACCCATGGCTGATTGAGTCTACCTATATAAGGAAGAGTTCTAGGACTGCTCCCCAAATAAAATAGATATTAGCCTCTCCTTACCAAAAATAAACTAAAATAGTATGATATCTGCCCCCTTGCCAAGAATGGAACTCTTCCAACACATGCAATCTTGTATGTACCCTTTGATCTTCATATGCTAAATTAACATCTGACTGTTTTCTCCAAATACGAGAAGATGAAGACTTAATTCAGCCTTCTAAAGTTTGTCAGATACAGTTAAAATGTAAACAGTTTGTTCAAAGTGAAAAGATGATTTGATTAGGAAAGATCTTAACAATAATTACCTATGGACATTGTGGCTGGGACAGAGCTTAGCAACTGTTTCAGTGAAGTCCTTGAACTGATATATGCCATTGGTACACAAATACCTTCCAGATGCATTTTTTTTCTCCAAAAGCAAAATCTGAGCCTCAGCAACATCAAGCACATGGAGGCATCCCAGCCAGTAATCTCCTTGATCATTGTTTGACAACTAAAAATACAACCAGAATAGTTAATTTGCCTATTTTATGAGAAGAACAGCAACAGTTGAAACAACAGTTTTGAAAAACCTAGTAAGAGTTGGAGGACAACAGAGCTTGCATTGAGAGAAGGCTGCAGGAGGGGACCAAGACAAGTAGATGGATTGATTGCCACAATATCCAACCCATGTTTGCTGCATATTTCCATGCTTCCTTCTCCGCCATTGTTTTTGACAACAGGTACCAGCTCTACATAAATACATGCATAGTCAATATTTAGATAACTGAGAAATATACACATACTTTTCTTTATTTACCCTAATAATACAACCAAACAAAGATCATTACATTCTTTTTTTTTTTGAGCCACTGAAATTTACCATTTCATAGCCTTGCATAGCAAGGAATAAGATACAACTACTAGAGTTTGTATTAGTTACAAAAAGATAACCAAAATAACAATACCCCCGACATAACAAAACAGCCCATAAACCCAAGGCTACAGGTCAAAAGATAATAGCAGTAAAACTATTAACAGGAAAACAGTAACCATGATAACCTGAAGAGAAGCTTTTATGTGTGGCTTGCAGCATCAGATCTGCTCCTCTTGTTCTCTGGCTTCTCTGCACAAAATGAGACAATTATCATATAATCCCAGATTTGCCAAATCAGCATTCAATTTTTGTTTCTGTCTCCCCAAACAAGCTAGATGCCAGCATCTGAGTAAGGAAATAATAGCCTGTATAACCTACTGTGGTTTGGCCTTCTTATTCTGGAAGATACAATTGTTTCTTTCCAGCCAGATTGCCCACAGTAGGGCTAAGCATAACGGGCCAATGCTTTTAGTTGTGGTTTCTCTCCAGACAGTCCGCATATCAGCTATATCGTAAGGAGGAAGATGAACAATCAGTTTTGGGAGAAAAGACATCCATACATGTTTTGTGAAGGAGCAATCACAGAATATGTAATCAGTGGTTTCAGGGGCATTTTCACATAGTACACAGTCATGTGGGCTTCCTGTCCAACCCCTTTTGAAGAGGTTATCCACTTTTAATGTCTTGTTGTGAAAGACTAACCAGGCAAAGGCTTTTATTTTCAGAGGGCAGGGAAGCTTCCAAACACTACTAGCTAATAGAGTTAATATACATCTAGTGTTCAGGAAACTGTAGCCAGACCGGACTGAGAAGTCCTTGTCCCATCTCCATACCAATTTATCTCCAGCTGCATTTATAGAACTGGGGATACAGCTCCTTATGTCTGCATTGATGTTTCTGTTTTCTGGAAAAGCTCTCCTTCTAATCATGGTGCCTTGTTGATAAACCTCTACAACCTTGATTAAGGGGTTTTTGGCATAATGGAAGGCTTCAAGGAAAAAAATTTCCCTGCTCGGTCCATTTATCCACCTGTCCTTCGAAAAACTGATCATTTGACCGTCTCCATATTCATAATTTGTACTGATTATGAACTCCTTTTTAGTCCTTAACACTCCTCTCCAAAAGACAAAGCATAGATATATCTCTTTGAGCATCTGTATAGGGGGGAAGCATCTCTTTATAGTAATTGCCTAACACCATCTGTTTCCAAGGCCTGTCTTCATCTTGGTAAAATTTCCACCACAACTTCATTAGTAAAGCATGGTTTTGTACTGCCAGACCACCATTCTGTCTTTTAGTACAAACCAGCTCTCAACTTGCTAAATGATATTTTTGTCTCTTTCCTAGTATCTTTCCATGGGAATCTGGCCGTAATCTGATCCAGTTTGTCAAGAGCCCATTTGGGGAGGTGGTAGAAAGATCATTCCATTCATGAGAGGCTTTCAATAGTGATGATGCAATCATGAAAGAGACAAAAAGAGGCTAGCTGGAATACGGTCAGAAATGCAACTACATATGACAACCATTTACTGCTTAGAAAAATGGTATAGAAAAGCTTTATGCTGTCCATTAATTCTTCCATCAAAGTTTGTCATTTTAAAGTTGCTCAAATGTAGGTCAATCAGGTCCCCTAAATACTTCCAAACAGCATTTTACTGGGTCGCGAATCATGAACAAGTCTACAACTTTCATCTTCCATACTGCATCATCGAAGTAGCTATTTTGGACATACAAAATCAAATGACCAATTTTAACCTTCGCAAGATCTCATCTTTTAAGTGCTTAAACGTCAGCAAGACATTATGACAAACAACTAGCGAGCAACATCAATGTTACCGGATAAATCAGACAAGCCTTGAGCTTCTGATTCTGACAGTAATCAAGGTCAGTCCAGAATTCCTCGTCCACGGGCCTCCTGGGATGCTCTTTCCCCCACCCGGGATTCGGCACCATCGCCGAGATGGACGACATGAGCACCACCCTGGCCGCCACGGCCTTTCTCGTCGCCTCCAGCACATTAAGCGTGCCCTTCACCGCCGGCCGGATCCGCTCCTTCTCCGTATCCTTCGGCTCCTCCAGCGTGTTCGGCGACGCCACATGGAAAATCCCGCGCGGCATCCGTGGGCCGTCGCCTCCAGCGCCTTCCCGTCCAGGATATCCGACTAGCAGATGGCGAGCCGCGAGGGGTCGTCGCCGCCTGAAAGAGAACGGAGGTGGTCCGTCGGTGTGCCGGCTGGGTGGGTCGCCGTGACTGCGTAACCCTTGGCGAGGAGGGCGCCGACGAGCCATGAGCCGATGAAGCCGTTGGCGATGGTGACGAGCACGCGCTTCGCCGGCGAGCAAGATGCCATTTTCGAGGGGTTTTGGTGGGGGTTGGAGATTAGTGGGGAGATTAGTGGAGAGATTGGTGGAGAATGCAGTTGCTCTTAATCTTGGAGGGGTACGTGGGGACACGCGGCATGCGTGGAGGACATTAGAATAATAGTTTGAGATTAGTTTGGTGATAGAGTGAGATTTTGGGTGATTATCGTGTGATTATTTTGAGTGTGCGCCGAATAGTTTTGGGATTTGGGCAATTTGGGAATTCTGCATTGGGCGTTTTCTATTTTGGCACCCGAGACACGGGCTGGAGTTCGGAAAATGTGGCCCAAGCCCCTAGAGGCCCATCCCATTAGGGCCCGTTTATTTGGCCTAGGTGGGTGTAAAACGATTTCCATCATTGCCATTTGTTTGGATTCATGGAAGTGGCGAAAGTGGAGACTTCCACTTCCACCATGTTTACTAAGCGGAACTGAAAGCGAATTAGTACGTTCTCAGTCCATTTTGAGCTGAGTTCACATTTCATAAATGTCTCAAAATGGATTTTTGTTATAATCAAAAGCAAATATTTCATGAATCATTTTTTTTTTTGCGAAAAAAGCAAGAAATGAAAGAAAAAAGAAAAAAAACTAGGAAAAATACGGAGACTGTCGACTTACCTCTTTGCCTCTCTCCTGTCCCAACTCCGGAGCACTGGACAGACAAAACAGAATGGTCACTCCATTTAGTCCCACAATCCACAAAAAAAAAAAAAAAAAAAAAAAAAAAAAAAAAAAAAAAAAAAAAAAAAAAAAAAAAAAAAAAAACAGAGAATTCAGCAATCACAATCCACTCCAGATCTCTCTGTTTAATTCCTCTAACAATCATGGCTTCATCATTGCAATCCGAGAACTGCATATCATGCTCTAAAATCTTATTCTACAGCATTCCTCAAAAGAATAAAATACTACACAGAACAGATTTGCTTCCCGATCACTTGGGCAGGGAGCTCGACTGCCAGAGCTTGTCTGAAATGCCTGCGAGTGAGTCGGGCAGTGCAGTGAAGGAAAGCAGCTGGGACTGCTGCAGAAGAGGAAGGAACTGGTTGTGCTGAAACATGTACCCTCCTTGGCTGAGCTCGTCGGCGCCAGCGATGGCCGGAGAATTCAAAGGAAGGAGGTTGCTGTTGCTGCATATAGGACTAAAAGCAAGCGATTTCTTTCTGTGCAGCTGAAGACTGCCTTCCTGTTCAATGTAGAGCATCGGCTTGCCACTGTAGTTGCTGCTGCTGCTGCAGTTGTCCTTCTCCGACGACGAAAAGCTCGGCGCTTGTTGTCGTTTTAGTGTGTGGTATTCTACTCCAGCTCTTTTGTATACTCGGCAAAGAGAGAGCTCAGCCTGTCAAAAGGAATCGGAACAATCAGCAAGGTTGGTTATCTTGTGAGTGGCAAGAATGAATTGGTGATTTCTTGGCAAATGCCTTCTGGTGGTGGCGATCGACGTCGCTCTGAGGGAGACGGTATTCGTTCATAATCCAACTGGTGCGGATGCCCTTCGGGGCCTTGCCGGAGTAGAACACGAGAGTCTTCTTCAGCCCAATGGCCCGAGAATACTCATTCCGGATAAGGCGGTCGGCTCCGGTGGCCTTCCAGTACCCGGAGGTGGTCACCCGGTTCGGCCTATCGCCGTTTCGGTACTTCCTGTCTCTCGGCACATAGAAGAACCACTCCTTCTCCCCTACCGCCGCCATTGCTGCAACAACATGAAGCTCTTGTTGCTTAAATGCTAAATAATGAAGAGGAGGAAGAAGAAGATGTCGGAGAGCGAACCAGGGAGCTCCCAGGGGTCGTAGCGGTAGAGGTCAAGGAAGGTGATGAGCTCAACATTGAAGCGCTTGCCTTCAACTTTGCGGCGGAGATAGAACTCAACGAGCTCCTCTTCAGTTGGATGGAAGCGGAACCCGGGCATGACGAGGTCCTGCTCGTGATCATCCGTCGCCTTGTCTGTGCTGCTCATGGCTGCGCCGAGGGCCATCAACCAGCGGCGCCAGCTCAGACCGTCATTGACTTCTCCTCCTCTCTACTTATAAATCTGAAGAGAAGAAGGTTGATAGTGTTACAAATGGTCAATATCTTTCTCTCTATCAGTGTTTGTGTGGAGTGAGGAAGAAGGTTGGAGAAAGGTCAAGAGAGTGAGGGGACTGCAGGAGGTTTGAGTTAAAGCATTGAGAGGGACTTCTCCAGCAGAAGACAGCTTGGCGGCAGTCTCTCGTTGTTTTGATTGGCCCTCTCATCACCCCCTTGTTTTCTTCCTCATAATTTAATTCTTCAATCATTTCTTCTTCTTTTTTCACTTTCTAATTCCCTATGAGTTCATTAGCATTCTTTGAATGACATCTCGGTGAGAAGCATGTGAAATCAAATGAAATCCGTGAGCCTTTTCTTCCGATGCAGAGAAAGTGAGACCACAAATCCGAATTCTCTACTTTGCAAAGCTTGCATGGTTTTCTTCCATCCATTTCACGAAAAAAGCGGGAAATGAGAAGTTCCTCTGGAGTCCTTTTAGCATTTAATAGTCTCGAACAAGTTGGCTTCCATTGGAGGAGACAAGTGCACCACAATTGGACCCTTCGCCTTCTTTTTTTCTCCTGTAGAGTCCACTTCCATTTGCTTCTTTCTGAAAAAGAATGGAAAGCAGACCAAAAAGATAGGTCGTGTCTCATTGGACTGCGTGGATTGCTGGCTCTGTCTCACCATGAATCACGAAAACGAAGTATGATGGAATGAATTTGGAAATTTTCTCCTGAGTTTTAAAAAAAAAAAAAAAGGCAAAATGGCAGTAGTCAATTTTCATTTGAAATTTGGTTAATGAAATAAAATCTAAAGGAAAAAGAACTCAAACAAGCTAATCATAATTAAGTCCTATCATGGTCAAATTTCACTAATCATCTCTGCCATTTTCGTCTCTCACCGGCTGTGATCACCATAATAGTCGGTTTATGTTGTTGTAATCTGATTTTTTTTTATTAGGAATAAGATTATTTAATGAATTTTAATGACAAATATCAGTCGCTGAAATTCATTTTAGAGGGATAGGCAGATTTGGACTGTTTCCCAAAAATAAATGAAAAATGGCTGCGTTCATCGCACCTAACACGGATAACCCTCCATTGAAGGCCAGGACCCCAAACCCACAACGCAAGTTAAACTTGGGGGACCAAGGAACAGAATAGGACAAATCAAATAACTATATCAATTATTGAATTGTTTTGTCTGCGATCATTTAGAAAGTCACTGTTGCTGAAATAATCCTTGTAAATTGACAATTAATTTATTTATAATTAGCTAATTACGAATTTTTAGTATTATTGATGTTATGGTTAGTATCTGTAAAAAGGGCCAAAAAAAAAAAAAAAAAAAAAAAACTGGGGTTGGTGGTCCTTGTTCCGAGGATCACGTGAGAGCTGCCATTTTTGCATGTATTCGTGGTCGGACCTGCCTGGGCGGCCCTCAAGTGGTGGCTGGAATTGAATTGATCAAGTAAGATAACGATCCCGAGTACTTCAATTGTCAAACTATCATCCAATAGCAACAGAAACTGCAATCAGTCATCTAAGGATCAATCACGGTTGCGGCGCCGAACTCCCAGAAGAGACGATTCCCTCTCCACCGGACGTTCGGCTTCAATTCCACTGCCGCCTCCTTTCTGATCTTCAATAGTCACCGTTTCGCGAAAATATTGAATTAATGAAAATAATTCAAAAATTTGTAATAGAAAATTTATCATTAAAATTCCAATTTTTTTTTTAATGATAACACAGGAAAGTATATCATTTTCACAGCTTCCAGTAAATCCCCAGCTTGTGCAGAATCCCAGCTACAACTCCCCAGAACACAATCTCAGCAAATATCACATAGAGAAGAGTGCCAAGCCTTTCAGAATGCCAAACCTTCACAAAGATATGCTTGTGAATCCAATGCACCTGCAAATGAAAGCAAGCAACTCCAGTTACGATCATGAACTCAGACTCCAATTCTGCGACAAATCATAGCTTGCAGAAGGCGACATACGAGAGAATTGTTAGGCGATTCGTAGTACCACCCATTGACAAATGCAGGGAAGATGGCTTGCGCAGCCATGACGAAGACGAGCATTGCATTCATTCCTATCCACTCGAGGAACAGGAACGGTGTTCTGAATCCCCATACATCAATCTGCATCATTTGAAATCAGTATGAGTTTCTCGAGCACAGTTGGTGAATTGCAGTGAACATGATGAGGAAGAGCACATACGAGTATGTAGAATCCCGATAAGACGATTCCCGCGGCGCCAGCAGTGAAGCAGACATAGCTGATGCTGTAGAGTTGTTTGTTGATGGGGATTGCTATTAAAGGAAAATTTTCGGGTTAAAGACTAAAAATTTTTACTGCTCGGTGAGTTTCAGATTGAAAGATAGTTTTTGAGTATCACACCATTTGTAAAATGGAGGATGATGCCAACAATTAGTAAACCGAGCCCCATTGCCATCCATTGCTTGAGTCTCTCCGAATGATTCTGTTAAGAATCACAATTCAGAAACATCATTAGCATACTTAGATCGAACGGAGAATGTTAGAAAATTTTTGTGATTATTACCTTTAAATGAATCAAAACATGCCCATAGTGGACTCCAATTGTTCCTGAAAGAATGGCTGATATGGAGCTGAAACGAAGACGAAGTTCATGAACATATAAGTACTTGTTCGATAAACCAGGATTTTGAACTAGGAGAAGCAAATGCGGACCTCAACAGGCCTTCTGGTTCAAAAGGGGCAAGGCACCAAGGAGGAGCATCAGGCCGAAGTGGACCCTTGTTCGGCGAATCATAGGTGCAAGCCTAGCGAAAAACAAGCTGTAAATGATTATCACATCGAGATAATTTTCTTGTGTGATTTCATTCTACCTTTGATCTTATCCAAACAGGTTGTGTATAGAGATGGTTAATGCCCCAAACTTGTCTGTCAACAAGACCTACTGCGTTGCAGGCAGGACCCAAGTGCCCTCTCACACCGCATTGGACCTGAAAATGAACCCGAAAAAGAACTGCGAATATCATAGATTCTGATTGAGTTTCTGCAATGGGTGTAATGATAACTATCTGAATATACCGTGAATCTCTTCCCGTCATTTGCATCGCCTGGGCTGTGGAAGACGAAGCTCCAATCTGGGACATATAGTGTATAAGTTGTGATAATGTATATGATGAACGCGACGAAACCACCAAGCCTGATGAATCAGACACCAAAATTTCAAGTGAAGAAGAGTAAAATGAGTTAAAAATTTTTGTGTTGGATGGAAGTTTGATCACCATTGCCAACGGTACGCATCGAAAATGGCAAAACGACCTGAACCGAGAACCGTAGGACGGAGTTTCCTTGTTAGAATCTCAATCAGAGCAACCACAAAGTACACCAATGCTATTCTCTACACATAAAAGATCGCAGAAACAGAAAATAAGTCAAAAAAATGAGTGAAAAGTTCATCAAAATAACACCAAAACAATTGATAGCGAGTACTTGGAGAATGCCCATCCATCGAATTTGCTTCATGTCGACCCCGTAGGAGAGGTCATCGGGCGCATGGGAGTATCCGCCTTCAAGAAAGAAGATTCGAATGAGCATTGCATCACAAACAAAGTATGACTTGTTGGCAACAGAGGAAGAGATCAGAAGATGGAGGAAAAAAAAAAAAAGAAAAAAAAAAGGGAAAAATGTAAGAAAAAACAGGAAGCAATTGACCTTGGAGGAGGATTCCCCAGAAGAGAAGCTTGAGTGTCCTAATGGTGACCTTCCTGATGGCATCCCGGATCCTTGGAACTCTCTGCAAGGAATTCATGAGTTCAGAGTGGAAGTTAAGGAACCAATTTTGCCGGGTAACTTTTTTTAAAAAAATTATTCCTATATTCACACTTGGATTGTGGATGCCTTTTTTCTCAATTATTGAACTCAAAATGGAGTTCACGTTTTTGACTTTTCAAGTCAAAGAAAGGTGAGGAACAGCGCAGCATGAAAGCAAATTTTTGTCGCTCACCAGTGGAGTGAATCATCAAGCATCATGATAAAATAAAAAAAATAGACGATTTTGGATGAAATAGTTTTGGCTGTCGGATTCCATGTCTTGGTGCCAAAATGGAATCTGAAATGTGATTCACCAAAAAATAAAAAAATATGAAGAGAGATTTTGAAAAAAAAGACCGTCTTTTTTTTCAATCTCTTACCTTGAGAGCCAATGCAACTGCAACACCAACAATGAAGAGGAAGAAAGGCATGACAAAATCAGCAAGTGTGCATCCATTCCATGGCGAGTGATCGATCTTCTCATATGCTCCTCCAGCATCATCAACCAATATCATCAACTGAAAACCATTAAAAAAAATCTAAAAGAGATCGAGAACCGTCTTGCGTAACCTCGAAACAAATAAAGGAAAAGGAAAGAGTGAACTCCTACAACAATGGTGAGGCCTCTGAAGGCATCCAGGGCTGCCACCCGCTTGCTTTTGGGTGGAGGAGGCTCCGGCAGCTGCACTTCTCCGACGATGTTCTCCGCGGGGTCCTCCGCCGCCTTCTTTGCAGTATCATTTCCATGGTCGCCACCTTCTTCGACTTGGATGGCTATGGAGGTGTCCTTGTTGCTTTCCTTCGCCATCGCGCTCTCAATCTCCCTCGCTTCCTTCTCTTCCATGCTGCTGCTACTGCAGTATGCTTGGAAGGCTTTGATTCTCTTCTCTTGTATCTTATCTATATATAGTTACTCGTAAGACTTCGAAATTGTTTATTTGGTAAAACAAATTATCAAATACGTATGGAATATGTGTAAAGATAGAGTTGGGAAGAGAGACGAACAGAGTAGGTGGTAGCCGGCCGTGAGGGCTAGAGCAGGCCGACGTGGGCGGGAGAATTCTTCGTTTTGTTCTTAATACGATTAATTAGTTTCTTAACGATAGAATTCCTTAAGCTAATCATTAGAGAGCAAGATTATCAAGATTAGCTGTTGTATCCCAACAACTTGGCTGCACAGGATTGAACAACACAGAAGCGTGTGCCACAATAATCCCTCATTAATCTGTTTAGGGTACAGCGCACAAACATTTTGAGAATAAAAAAGATAAAGAAAAGACCACCTGGACTTCAAATAGAACAGCAAAAAATTCAGAACGTAAGATATTTGAACAGAACTATAGATAATATTTCAGTTCCAAATGAAATAGAACATCTCTGAAGGGCCATTTGGAGGGTTTTCCTGGGATCTGTCGTCATGATTCATACGCACTGATTCAAAACCTTCTGAAAACACATTCTGTAATGCATATAAGCCGGCAAGAAACAGCTCAATGTCTTCACATTTGTTTGTTCTTGGATATGTACTAAAATCCAACTCAATTCAGAACTCAAAACACTTCAACATATATATAGACAATGAAAATGGAATTATATAAGAAGCAATTCCTCCTGAGATGAAGGAAACCCAGCCCCAAAGTTTGGACTAGAAGAAAAGATCCTTCCACCTTCAGCAGAAAAGAGTGCAAACTATCACGAGATCCTCGAGTGTATAGTCTTCTGTAAGGAACCTGAGATTTTAAAATGAATGGTTAGTTTCTGATAAGAAAAATGAAAATATCAATAGCAACGGTAGAATAGGATAGATGTACCCGTTTCAAGAGCACCATTCACGGGCATTTTGGAACATTCTTAACCATGGGCTTGGGCCTTTCTTGTTGGCTTCCCATTCCTTTGGACACCAGGGGAATTGCCACATCATGAAGCAGCGCTCAGGGTGTGGCATCATAGCGAGATGTCTTCCATCAGGAGAACAAAGGGCTGCAACACCCAATGGCGAGCCATTTGGATTGAAGGGATAAACCTCAGTTGCGCTACCAGAATCATCACAGTATCGCAATGGAGCCAGGTCAGACTCCAGAACCCGGTTTAAGACAGCATCATCCGGGAAGAAAGCTCTTCCTTCACCATGAGCAGCCCAAATGCCCAAAGTGCTGCCCTCCATCCCCTTCAACATTATAGCTGGAGAGTCTCCAATCTTCACACTTGTAAAACGACATTCAAATCGACCTGATTCATTGTGAATAAATCTAGGTTGTGATGTGTCTCCATCAGCATCTAAGGCACCACCAACATCAGCTCCAGGTACCCATCCAAGAAGGGCCATGAGCTGACATCCATTGCAAACACCAAGGCTGAAAGTATCTAGCCTATGGTAGAAATCTTGGAACTCCTTCAGGAGAGGCTGATTGAATCTTATGGATGCCGACCATCCTTTAGCTGAATCCAGCACATCGGCATAACTGAAACCCCCAACAAATGCAATTCCTCGGAATTCCTTCAAAGAAGCTTTGCCATTCAAAAGGTCAGACATTGTGATATCCCATGGTTCAAACCCTGCAGCATAAAATGCAGCAGACATTTCCCTATCCCCGTTGCTCCCTTCCTCACGAATGATGGCTACTTTTGGCTTGGAAGTTGCAGATATCAGTTTCTCATCAGTGAATGTAGGAGTGAATGACAATTGCCATGATGGTGCACATCTACTTTTCAAGCCTTCTTTCTCAAGTTCTACACATGGAGCCAGACTTTGGAGCCCTTCAAGATGAAAACTTGTTTCCTCCCATAGGTCCCTCAAGTCAGCCATTTCTTCCTTTAGCTGAGGTGTTCCATCAACTGATAACTCTATCATGGGTGATTCAATAACATGACCAATCGCATCAGAGGCAACACCAAACTTCTTGAGTTTCTCCCTAACCATATTTAGGTTCTTTGCACTCACCTCAAGTACAAGACCTAGCTCTTCTGCAAACAACAAGTGCAGAAGACTGTTTCCTCTTGAGTTCAGGTTCAGTTGCACACCACAATTTCCAGCAAATGCCATCTCAAGAATACTGACTATAAGCCCACCATCACTGATGTCATGGCCAGCAGAGATCAATGATTCAGCTAGCAGTTCTTGAATAGCATCAAAAGCCACCTTAAGGTATGAAACATCATCAAGATCAGGGCATTCATTGCCTATTTGGTCATAAGCCTGCAGAAGAGCAGATCCACCTAATCGCCGTTTCCCTTTTGCCAAATCAATGTGCAGAAGAACACCATCATCCCCCAGCTTCAAGTCTGGGGTAACAGTCAATGTTACATCCGGACAAGTGGCATAGGCACTGATGACAAGGTTTCCAGGAGCCTTCACAACTTCACCACCAGCATGAGCAGCCATGGAAAGACTATCCTTTCCCCCATCTATAGCTATACCCAGTTCAATCATGGCCTCTGAAAGGGCCGTAGCAGCATCATACATATCTGCTCCTTCTCCATCAAGCTTGGCAGCATACATCCAGTTGCCACTTGCTTTCACATCACCAAGAGATGTTATTTTAGCCCAGACAAGATTTGTTAATGCTTCACCAATAGCCAACCTCGCCATAGATTTTGGGTCCAGAAGACTCTTGATTGGCTGCTCCCCAATGGCACAAGCACCGCCTGTCAAATCAGTGTATGTCTGAGCAATAACAGCCACATCAGCAAGAGGAAGTTGCAAGGGTCCAACTGTTTGTTGCTGTGCGACAAGGCCTGTTACACATCTGTCAACTTTTGTTGTCAAGAAACGCTTCGAGCAAACTGAAGGAAGCCTCAAGACCCTCTTAAGTGAATCCATTAATGTGGTACTGGGGGCAATGTCCAAGGGCTCCAGCACTGGTGGCTTGCGCTTGAATTCAAAGGATTTCTGAGGCATGTCTCCAAGCACCTTTTCAAGTTCAAGATCCACAACTGGCGGTGGGAGAGGCAGTCCATTTGATTGACAATGCTCAATCATTGACCTATCTACTAGAACAACTCGTCCATTGCCACTTATAGTTCCAATAACAGCCATAGAGACCCTTTCCCTCTCACAAATAGATTGTAGCAAGCTCTGGGTTTCAGGCTTCACCAAGAGAGCATCCTGTTCCTGATACTCCGCCCCCCAGATCTCCAGAACTGACAAGGTATGGTCGCCAACAACTATTGCCCGAATATCAATTTCAGCCCCTTTAGGATAAATAATTTCCTTGACAACATTACAGTTGCCACCGGCACCTTGATCATGAATGCTAATGATCGGGTTGTTTTCCCCCATTTCAGCGCAAGAACGGACTACACGATACAGTTTCTGGGCCATCTCAGCATCTCCTCTCTGTACAGCATTGAAATCTAAATCTGCATCATTCTGCCCACTCACCATGCTTGAAGCAGCACCACCGCCCATTCCAATTCTGTACGCTGGACCTCCAATCTTCACAACCAGCATACCTACCTCTGGCTCTCCTTTTGATATATGAGCATGATCAATCTGCCCAATTCCTCCACTAAACATGATTGGCTTCAGCCATTCCCGTCTTTCTCCATTTGGCAGCCTCATTCCAAAGGTTCTTGTAAAACCTTGGATTAGGGGCTCTCCAAATTTATTCCCATAGTCAGATGCCCCATTACTGGCATCAATTAGAATTTGAAGAGGAGAAGCTAAGTTCATTGGATACACAAAAGACGGATCTTCCCATGGAGCATATGAACCTTCAATTTGAAGGTTCCCAACACAGTAACCAGCTGTGGATGCAATAACAAATGATCCCCTTCCTGTTGCATGTGTGTCCCTAATGCGACCTCCAGCACCAGTTTCAGCACCAGGATAAGGAGCAACTGCACATGGAAAGTTATGTGTTTCTGCTGTAAACAGAACATCAAGTTCACACCCTAATCTGCACAAGGGAGATACAGAAACCGGTGACAATGGACGTAGTAAATTGACAGGGAACCCCTTAATTGCACTTGAGTTGTCCTTGAAGCCGATCACCGAGTTATTTGGATTTGCCTTCAGAGTGCTCTTCACTATCTGCATGAGGGTCCTATTCATAGGCTGCCCATCTATCACAAGCTTTCCATTGAAAAACCAATGTCTGCTATGCTCACTATTAGACTGAGCAATATCAAAGAGTTCGACTGTTGACGGATTCCGCTTAATATCATTCCTGAATAGATTTGTATAATACTGAATATCATGTTCGTCAAAAGCAAGGCCCATTCTCACATTTATTTCCTCCAGTGCTTCGCTACCTCTTTCAAGGACTGGAACAAAAGTAACAGCCTCTGGAACAATGGATGATCTAAATGATGTCAGCTTCTTCGGGTAAACACACTCTGTCATCCTATCATGAACCATAGCTGCAACCTCGTTAATTTGGCTCTCATCCAACAGGCCGCTTCCAGCTTTTAGATACAGAAGGTATCTCCTTGACCGCTCCATCCGAGTCACTGCTGTGAGGGTACATGCCTGGCAAATTGACACAGCATTTGCTGACCATGCTGTGGTAAAAGACATGCGGGGGCCTACTTCAATCAGCACAGCAGTTGCACCTTGGCAGATTTCGTTGTCTAGGAAGCTTTCTGTCTGCAGATTCTCAGGCTCATATGTCTCTTTCAGAAGCCACTTGAGTATTTCAAGCTTCTCGGCTGATAATTCAGAACTAAGCCCAATATTAAAACATTGCTCAGTCTTTAAGCCAATGATATGACTAGAAATTTTCAGCTGAATCTTCTTAAGAAGCTCAGCAGTTGCACTTTCTTGAATCAGTGGAGACCGATAAAAGTGGATGATCTCAGGGGGCTGCTTTAGTACATCAGGTTCTTCAGCAACAGGAGTCTGTGTGTCCTTTGAAACCACTGCTCTAGGATTTAGCAGAATAGGAACTCTTGAGATTCTTCCATTAGATGCCAATTTAAGACATCTGTGGCCAGCATTTCTCCAAAGCACATGCACCCTTCTTTGACTAGATGATCTATGCAGGAGAAGGCGTTGTCTTTGTGGTCCCTGAGAGAAGAGATGAGAAAGATGACTTGCAGGAATTTGCAATCAATGTTCTAGAGAAAATATAATATTGCCCATGCCAACAAAGCCTGGTGCAATGGAGGCCAACTAATAGTATTGATTTCTTGATAAAGAAAACTACTTGATCATCAAATATTACCTGCAACTGGCAGTATTTTATGACTGAAGCCTGTCCTGCAGTTGCCATTCACTCACTGCTCAAAAATGTAGACCATTCAGTTATTAAACGCATAAACAAAGCTCAAGATATATTGCATGTAAGTGAAAGAATATAATGATATAATGTGGACTGCAAACATAAATCTTAAGTAAAAAAGAAATTTATGAGTTGTTTGCAACAACTTCGAGGGAAAAAAGGAAGGAAAAAACTGAAATTGTTCCAAAAAAAAATTTATAAGAATCCAAGAGGCAAAAAAATCGTCCTTCTCAATCAATAGCACATGGAGGAATATGGGAATATTGATGACTACAGTATCTCAACACAATATGTTATCATAAGCTCCCAAAACGCATCCGCAAATCTTTAGATAAAGGGCATTACAAAAGCATGGCTACAGCTATATTGCAATGGAAAAACACCAACGCGACTCCATTCCAATTCCACTTCCATTCACTTGTGTAAACTACATAAACATGCTCAAGTTTCTATTTCCATCGTCCCAGACATCAAAAAGACATTCAAGGGCAAGTTTTAGCAATATTGAAATAGAACGAAATAAAAAAAAAAACCCATGCCTTTCCCATCAAAAAACCCTTGTTTTCACTCTACCATCCATTTTCTCTAACTAAATCTACCAAAAGAGCAAACCAACGAAGATTCACAAAAAGGAATAACAAAAACAGAGAAAACGAGAAGGGACCCTCGTTGGGGCTTTTCGTCGAACAGCTGCTGCGCGTTGGGAGAAGATGCTGCGGGCTACAAATCCCTGCTCTGGGGAAGGAAAAGGAGGTGGGATTCAACGAAGGAGAGGAGGGTGGAAGAGGAAGAAAGGGAGATGTACGACTTGACGGTGGCGCTATCCCGCGGGCGCCGTGCGCTCCCCCGACCGGCGCAGTCGCTTCTTTCCAGTTCTGGGTGCGGCTTTGCGCTTTGAATCTCGTCGATTATTTTGTGAATCTGTAGCTGGTGTCATTTCTCAAACAGCAAACAGTTCACGCTAAACACGTGGCAATCTGTTTGTGATTAACCTAGCGGGAATACTTGCATTTGGGTCTCGTCTCCGTCGGGTCGGATCCGGGTTCTTCCCCGAAAACCCTAGCCAAGAAAAGGAGCTGTACGAGGTTTGTGAATGAGGTCGGATTCGAAATTAAGCGGATTTTTTCGAATTCTTTTCCCTCATTGATGATCTTTGTGGCTTTTGGTTCTTAGATTCCTTGAATTTTGTTCATAAACTCTTGGTTTTTAGTTTTTTGTTCACATTGGGAGGAATTAAGCGCCGGGGGTTTCTTAATCAAGCATTTGTTGGTCCTTCTAAGACGAAAACTTCATCCGATAGCTGACGAATTGAAGTATTATCCTTGATTCTATACAGGAAAGACGAGAATTAGACTAATGTTTATAAAACAAATGTGTAGAGACGGAAGAAGAGCAAGGTAGAAGATATCAGGAAAGACAATGATTTAGAAGATTAAGATTCGGGTTTTATGAGCATGATTAGGAAATGTGGGCGATAGAAAGATGAAGCTCGATTAGTTTTGGAATAAAAGCTTATTTTAGGTTTTTTCTGATGTTGTTTCTTCAATTAAAGTTTGATTGCTGGTTTCTAATTATGGAAACCTTGGCTGTGTTCTTATGTTTTCCAATTTACGTATATAAGGGTATGATTTTGTGGAAAAATGCATGGTTGATTGATTGTGATCATTTTCATTTTCATTTTTCATTATTATATTCATGGTAAACAAATATATTTTGAGAAGTATCACGTTGCTGCTATCTATCACGGTGTTAGCAAATTAGTATGGTTGCACCTTAGAACATTATGTTTCAGTTGCAAATGTAGTGATGTCTATATATGTTTTTGCAGGATGGTTAAATTGATTTTTCTTTCAAGTGCAATCAGCATTGCAAAATGAGTGGTGGTTTGCAAATATGGAAGCTGTTGCATTATTCTTGTTTTTGTTAAATTTCTAGATGTTGTGATGTGCTCATATATTAGCTTTTCTAGCTAGTTAGAGCGATGGATGCTTTTGGATTTTATGTTGCATGTTGTTCAGCTTGTAATAACTAGACATAGCACCCCTCTGAACTCAAAATGTTGTCTTGTAGTTCCTTGGTGTGGAAGGGACAGCATCTCAACAGGAAATTAAAAAGGCATTACCACAAAACAGGTTTGCATCTAAAAATATGAGGAATGACGTGCCAAATCATTAGTTGCTGTTTATCCTTCCTGGATCATTGTTTTGTTGTATAACTTTCTTTTTTATTGTACAATGTTTTTCCTAAATCTAGTTGATTTCATTCAGGGCACCAAGAAACTCTATGTGATATACATTCCTCTGGTGATATATAAGACGGTACTGCATGATCCATTGGTTATGACAAATTGAGTGTTTAGAACCTTAATCCAGTTTAAAATTTTTTTTAGCCATTGCTCATGGTCAGTTTCGCATGCATCTGATGTTTCTGATGATTATCATGCCCTAGTTGGCAAAGCTGCTGAGAATTTAAAGGAACTTTTTGGATTTGCTTATAACTGGGCAGAATTTTTAATTCTCAGTAACTGATGTTTTTTGCATCTGACAGTTCTGTTATTGGAGGATCTAATTTTTCATTACTCATAGGTTGCAGAGATTGACATTAGAGAATTTTAAGCCAAATATAGAGGATCAAGATCAGAGAGGACATATCTGAAGGATTGGCATATGAAATTCAATAGCAATGTGGAGACATTTGTTTGATTAAATTTATCTGCATTCATTTACCATTGCAGATAAATCAAGTAAGCTATTCTGATTGTTGCACGGTGGTTAGAATAGAAATCTTTAAATTCACTTTCCTAGACTGTTGTCAGCAACTGTCTTTCAGGCTTTTTTGCTCAATGCTTTGCTGGAAGGCAATCCTGGACTCACTGTGCTACATGAAGATAATTGATGAGGCAGAAGAAGGTTCAGCATCTGCAACTTCTAACTTTTTACCGTTCTTTCTTTTGGTGGATGACAACTACAAATGAGAGTCAAAATTTCTCTACGAGTGATACAAGAAATTTTTCTTGTTCTGTTAATCAGTAGAAATTAACCCCATTGCAATCCACTGTTTATCATCCTTTCCAGACATTATCTCTGTGGGCATTTGCTTTCCACATCATAACAGAAGTATATTCAGAACTCTACTTGGTCAGAAGGCTCAGAGCAGGTATTTTCTTACACACGCCAACTCACTATGTTGTTGCAAAAAACAAACTCGAACGTATTACAATCAACTGCTTCTGTTGCGTAGTACGATGTAGGCCATTTTTGTGTATGCCGAGGTGTCGTGCCAAAGTTTTCTTTTGGCGAGAGACTCGGGCACATTCCTGGCAGGTCTTGACAGATGTGCTGCGGCCACTTGATCCACACGTATCTTGGAATTACTTGCATCCCATTCTGAAATTCTGTCATCTATCATCATGCGACAGGTGCAAAAACTTCCATCTGATGTGATCAATGTTGCTCGCTTGATCTTCTGCGCTGGCTTTCTGATGTACAAATTCTTTTTATGTGGCCAACAGAGCGTCAGATTTTGTAAAACTATCAATCCGAAGATTAAGTCGCCCTGTTATTATTTCTCGAGTTTGAAAAGGATGCAGTACCAGTTTGTATCGAAGAGGAGGATTTCATTTCACCAGCGTCAAAGGAATCAAAGAATGGAACTTCCTCTACATTCTGTTTGAGTTACAACGCTTCCGTGGCTCAATGTTACCGAAGCCCGAAGAAAGTTGCAGTTACCGTGACATTATTTTGATCAACATCAGTCATGCTCTTTGCTAGATCTTTTGATTTTTCCCTCTTAATCACGGCACTCTTCTTAGAGTGAAACGTCGTTTTCAATTTTTTTTTTTGTTTTTCATTACTCTTTTCACAGAAAATTCAAGACAAAGATCCTCCGCTAACTCTCGTAACTGCAGGAACTCAATTTTTCTCCAAGATCACACTAAGTAATTTACACTTTTGTCCGTAACTCGACTTACAGGCTTTAAGCTTCAAATACGAATGGCAGCGGCCGAGTAAACCGATCCCGAAAACCCAGCCGGAACCGAAACCCGTCTCCACTTCCCCTTCTCCGAAGTCCAACCAGCGACCCCTTTACGGTCCGTCTCCGTCCCCATCACGAACACCCTCTCTCCATCTCCGACGCCGCCCATCGCCACCGCGACCGCTGCAGACCTCATCCCTTCCGGTCCCTTCTCCTTTTCCTTCCAGCCACTCTCCCTATTATACTCCCTCACCCCCCTCCCATCTACGTACCCCATCCTTCCTCCGTCTCCGGCGAAGAACGCCGCGCACGGCGCAGCGCCGCCATCCCAGACGCCGTCTATCTTGCTCCACTGCTTGGTCACCGGATCATAGCACTCCGCCGCCGGATCGAACTGGCCCTGTCCCTCCGTCTGGTACCCGCTTACCGCCCAGAACTGGCCCCCCACTGCCGCGCCTACGCACTCGTCCCTTTCTTCCACCATCGCCGGCAGCGCCGACCAATAATCTGCCGCCACGTCGTACTCCTCGGCCGTCTTCATCGCGTTTTTCTGCCCGTCATGCCCGCCGGCGACGTAAACCCTGCTCCCCGCCGCCGCGCACGCGAAGAACGACCTAGCCGCTGCCATCGGCTTCCCAGATCTCCAACATCCGGACACAGGATCCACGACCCTGACCTCCCCCACCGGCTCCAGCGAAGCCGGGTCCCATCCGCCGACGACGACGACCTTCCCCGCAGCGGCAGCGACGCGGGCGAACACCGGCACGGGGGCGGCGGCCCGCCGCCATTCGCCGGTGGATGCATTGAAAACGACGAGCGCGCAGGGCGGAGGGTGTAGGACGTGCTTGGTATCGTCCGATGCGGCGGTGGGGAGGGGATCATCGGATGGGGGATCAGCTGGGGTTTGGGCCTGGATGAGGAGAATCAGGTCCTCGGCAGCGGCGATGCGGCGGCGGTGGAGGGAGAAGGCCGGGGAGGTGATGAGGAGGTGCCAGCGGCGAGAGACGGGGAGGAGGGCGGAGTGGAAGCGGAGGGGGACGCGGGCGAGGCAGTCGAGCGCGATATCGTCCGGGAGACCCGGGATGAGTGTCCGGTCCGCATCGCAGCCGTCCATCCGGGCGGGTTTCTTGGCTTTGCCACACTTGCTATATGTGACGGGATAGGATGCGGTAAGCGAGTGGGGTTTGGGGGGATATATATAGGTAGGGAATGGGGATGGATGCGATATGCGGATATGATGGATGGGGGATCCTTTGGACATTATGAGTTGACAGATAAAATAATAGGATGTTCGGAGGGGCATTCGGTGTGGCTAGAGGAGTTGGAAGCAAGTGGAGCTGGGAGGAGAGATCATCACATGGCAAAAGGTATTATTCTCGTAGAAGAAGAATGATGAGTGAATGAATGACCTTGTACATATTCTTTATTCTTCATCCATATGATGATCATCCATGTACATATAATATGTGTGTATGTTTTATGCAAACGCTGGAGACATTCGTCCTTTCCGAGTATTTGGAGTGTAGTGCCCAATGTCCATCATCCACTTTGCGATTCGCAAATTGGGAAGATATCTTAGCAGCAGGTTCGATGGTGATCAAAATACCCAAAATAATAAATTCCAGCAATACTAAATCCGTAGGCGGCAGGATCAGCGGTCGTTTTCTTGTTTAGTTAACGAAGATGCATCTCGCCATAATCTCTGACCGAATCCTTAAAACAGTCATTGCTCTAGTCTTCTAGAGAGCAATTAATCTTTGCTTTATTATATTTACATCGAAATCGCGGATTGATTAGTGCCTCTCTAATCTTGTTCTAGTGTTTAAACCTATTTTAAAAGAATTAAATGTAAATCTCAATCCAGTGAAAAGCAAAAAATGAATGGCCGGTCCCTTGTGAATGACTACTCTCAAAGAAAGAAAATTTTACTTGTACTTGTATTTATAAACACTCTCAAAGAAAGTAAAAATTTATTATTATTATTATTATTTTCGTTTTTACGGTGTCGAAAAGATCCGAAAAATGGTTTTTTTTTTTTTTTAGAGAATTATCAAATTTGGATCATTTTCCATTCCTATCGGTCTTTATCGTCACTCCCCGATCGTTAGTTTCAATCTCCCTCCGTCGGTCTAATATTGGATCCAAATATTGTCAAACCAAGGTCGAAAGCGTTTCGTATTTCAAATTTTTTATTAATTATAAGATTTTCTGAGAGCGGACAGTGATAATTAATAAATAATAATAATAATAATAACAAAATACCGCGGCATGCCGGCTACACAACGTCATGTGGGCCCGGCGGGACCACGACCACACGCATCGGCACAAAACACCGGCAAAAACAAAAGCTGACTCGTCAGATTACTCCCCATGGGAGCTTCTAGAAGGTCGGTCCGGTTGGGGATCACTATGGAAGCAGAAAAAAAAAAAAAAAAAAAAGTGTCGTTAAACAGCTTTAAAGATCGCGCCCTGTCCACCGCCTCCTGTCGGTGTCCACCGCTGCCTGTCGATGTCGGCGAACCTCTTTTTACCTCTTTTCAGCGAATCCAGACAAAAGCAAAAGCTAAGGGCTTGCACGTCAAATGGCATCTGGAGGATGCGGCTCTGCAACGCGTCACATGTCACATGCTCTGCTCTGCGATTAAATCCAACTTTCAATTATTTTAAATGATTATTTCAGTTATTTTACGTATAACGACGATCTCGGGGTTTTTGTAGTCGATGTACGTCGAAATCAATAGTACATGTACGTTGTAAACTTGCCGGGGGAAAAGAAAGAAATATCACTAGCAATATGTGGCTCACGAGGATCCCGAGAAGGTATTTGCATGGAATAAATAAATTAGAAATTTGTACAAAAATTAGGGAAGGTGGCAGGAAAGGGAAATATCAATGGAAGCTTCCATGGGTGCCGCGATGGTGCGGATAAGCCTAACGAGGATGGAAAGAGACACGACCACCATAATATTTTTTTAAAATATGATTTGGGCGCGAGATGGGGTCCATGGCATCAGCGCGATGGTCATGGATTAGCATGATATGATTTGGGCCCATGAGATGGATCGTAGTTCTGGAAAACAAAACGAGAGATTAAAATTGGAGCTCACCGTCGGGTCAGGCAAAAAGATTGGAAACCGGCAGGTAAATCTTGCCAACGCATGACGGCCACAGCTGTTGGCTATTGATTTGATAGTAATAACTCAAAAAGTCCAACGAGTAGGACAATCTATCCATTGGCCGTTCGGTTGACCTTTCTGTCCGATGAATGCATTTCGCACACTCCGGACTGTGACTCGATCGGTCGAGAAGGAAAGATGAAAAGCAGGATTTCTTGGCTATTTTTTTTATCGCTTTTAAATACATATAAATCCATCTATATAAGTTAATAATTTCCGGAAACCTCGATAAAGTCGCGATTTTGAGTTTAATTGGAAAATATTTAATGGAATATATTTTTGTCAGCGACGTAAATACCTCTTACGGCGACGAGGAAGGCTGCTCTGGAACAACCAGCGGCCCCGGATGGGACCCAACCCGCACAGGAACTAACGAAAGCAGACAAAAATTGATGCAGAAATCACTTGGCATCAAGCACAAAATCCAGGGAGAAAGATGCGATGATCGCTGACGCAGCGCCGGTAGGGCTTCTGTGTTGCATTAGGGAGATACTCCTTCTAGGAGCATCTAGAAGGTCTAGTTGCGCCTAACTGGATCACACGATCCACACCGTGTCTTTCGGCGTTTTGGGTGTCCCGTCCGGCTCCATCACTCACGCCCCAAAAGGCAAAAGCTATATAGTCTATTACTCTGCATGTGCTCTTGTGTTTTCCAACACCTTAAAAACACCAGAGAATTACTAAAAAGTGTTTTTTTTTTTTTTAAAAAAAAAGTTTTTATAAATATCTTATCTCACATATAAATATTTTTTAAAATTTAAAAATTGACTTTTAATTTTAGAAAATTTTAAGAGTTGATAAAAAAATTTCAAATTACCAAGGACTGATAAGACAATAAAAAAAATTCAATAATTCAATAATTTTTTCATAAAAAACATAATGTGAATAAATTTTTGTCTTTTTTAGAATACGAATAAGTTTTTCCGAGTCCCGATGCTAAAATAATAATATTTTATTTATTGCGTCAACAGTGATTCAACTTTTTACGATGAAATATCCATTGGAGCTTTCTCTGTTGTGATCGGAATGATGGTGCGAATAAACCCAACCAGACACGGATGCAACCACGTCATGGCCATAATAAAAATCAAAGCCTTTTACAAACAAATAAAAAATAAAAAACCGGAAAAAAAAAATCACGAGGAAGAAGAATGTCCCGCGAAAAAAAGGTTAAAAAAAAAAAAAAAGGAAAAAATTATTCCAAAAGATCTCGGAGCGAGGCTGAGGAGGCGTTCGGCCATATGCTGCTTGTCATCCAAAGTTTGTCGGGGGAGTCCACGATGCATGCGCGAGAAGTTGTCCATCGTGATATTGATGATGATGATGGGCATGGATCGATGTGATTTGGGTTCCATGCCATTCACCCGACTCGACAAAAAAAAAAAAATCTCATCTGGCTTTACACCTTGTGATCAACCAAGGCCCACGTTGTTTTCTTAATATTTATTTTAAAATTGATTTTTTTGCAAATTCCCCCCCCCTAAGCATCAGAAATTGCACAGCCTTCCATTTGCATCTTATCCATGAAAAAAAAAAAGTAAATTACGAGCGATCAGAAAGTGGATAAGAACTAACAGGGTTAATTAACGAATGTGATTACATGGTGGGGTCCCACTTTAATCGAGGTTTATTTTTAAGAGATCGGGTTGACGGAGAGAAGACTTCAAGTAAACTTAGTCATTAGTGGCTATAGTTAAAAAGTGACTTGTCCTTTTTGAGGTCATTTTGCACGAAACCCCCCGATCTAATCATTTATTGTGCAAAATCACCTATTTTTCATTATTTTCAAAAAACAAAAATATCAACCTCATTGATTTTTTTACATAAAATCATCGAGATATAGTTCGACACGAATGAACCTAAAATTTCTATTTTGCTTGTGATTTTGGACTTGAAACCAAGAGGAAAACTTAAATCTTTTTTGGTTCAAATAGTGTGGAACGATGCTCGAGTATTGTCCTCACAAGTAAATCGATAATGCGAACCGTTTTTGCAAATAAAAAAAACAAGGGGTAGTTTCTTGCAAAATCGATTTAAGAATTACAGATTGCAAGGCAAGGGCACGAAAGACCCAAGCGAGTGAACTCCACGTCAACTAGAAGACAATGGATCGTTAGGGTTATTAATTAATTTATCTTTATTGCAGCGCTCACCTGCACGATTGCGTTTTCTACCGAAAAAATCATAATTACTTGGATATATTTAATCGAAATAAAACAAAAAGTCAAAAACAATTTTTTAATGGACAAAATGTCGAAAACAATTGTTAGGAGATATTATTAACTTGACAAAAAAAAAATTCGATTTATTCTCACGGCATTTTCGATATTTATGTATTCGTCATGAAATGCGAAGATTCCTTTTGAAAAACTCCTTCGGAGGTATAAGCAAAATTCTCGGAGATGTTAAAAGGCTCGGATTGGGCTTTGGGGCCGTCTTTGGGCCGAGGGCTCGGGTTTTTGCCCCTCCAGTTTGATTTAGCTCCGGCCTGGCCCAATGCAACCAGCCTTTTAATGCCCATAGAGCCATATTTATTATAGGGTTTTTTACCTTACAACCCCCAAATTTTGACTTTTTACTAAAAACCCTAGGTGAGTTCAATATTTACCTGCGTCCTCTGCTCTTGAAATTTATTGTACCCAACCCTTAATTGTTACTTAATCAAAATTTGTTTAAAAATTTTATTTTTACCCTTCATAATTTTACAACTAAACTCCTTAGAATTCTTGACTTCTCACCATTCACTTTTTCTCTCAAATATTTACAAATAAATTCTTAATTAAATTTTAAATTATAAATTATATATTTATATATTTACAAATAGGTCTTTCAAATATTTTTATTCATAGATAAGTCTAGATTTCAATATTTTTCAAATAAAAAATTACAACGAGGATTTTAAATATTTAAAATTTTTCACAAATAAACTTTTCATAAAAATTTAAATTGTAAGTTTAATATTCATATATTTACAAATAAACCCCTTAATATTTTTACTTATAAATAAGTCCAAATGCTATTATTTTTAATAATATTTTATAAATATTTTTAAACTTAAAATTTTAGATTACAAATTTAACATTTGTATATTTATAAATAGACCCCTCAAATATTTTTTTTATTTATAAATAAGTCCAAATTATAAATAAAAATATTGAAGGGGTCTATTTATAAATGTACAAATATTAGATTTGTAATTTAAAATTTTACGTTTTAAAACCTTTAATATATTTTTTGTAAAATTTTATTTTAAAAATGATAAAATTTGAAATTATTTATAAATAAATTATTGAAGGGGTCTATTTATAAATGTACAAATATTTAACTTGTAATTTTAAATTTTAAGTTTTAAAATTTTCAATATCTTTTTAAAAAAATCTTATTTTCAAATGATAAAATTTAGACTTATTGATGAATAAAAATATTCAAGGAAATGTATAAATATTAAACTTAAAATTTAAAATTTAAAATTCAAAGGCATTCCGGAAGAGGATGAAACGAATCAAGAAGAGGATGATCTGGGGCCTGTCGAACCACAAGTGCTCCTTTGAAGGCTTGACCGCTATGTCCTCCTTTGATGGCCGTGTGCTTTTCCGCAACCTTATCTGCCAGTTTAGTGATTACAAGCTCAAGCTTAGTGCCCACAACAAGAAGAAGATGCAAATTTATAAACTTTTGGAATGGTATTTCATACAAAATTTTCAATATTCATGTCATTTGTTAAAGAGATTTATAATTAATCAAGGACCCGAAGGAAACCCAAAACTTTTCATTAGAAACACTCCGCAACAGGCAAAACTCTAGATTCAACATATTTATATAGCTAAACCTTTACAAAATTCAATACCCACCGGTCGAAATCTATCGGTTTCCGTCGGTGCCGAAATTAAAATTTTAAAACCTTGCTTTACAGCCTCTATTCGCAATTAAAAATTTTTGAACCTTAGTTTAGCGAATAAAAAATCTAAACCCATAACTATAAATTTAACATTTTCCTTTGATTAAAGATATTGGTAAATCAATCACTCTAATGTTTATAATTACATATTATTCTTTATATTTCGTTTTATCATTTATTTTCCTTATTGTTATTGTGAGAAGATTGCAATTTTTTCTTATACCCATTGACATTATAAAAAAAAAAAGGAAAAATATTTAATGTTAAGACTTCCCGACAAATGAAAAATTCAATATGAGTATATATTATAAAATTGTGACAATTTATATGAAATAATAGCATATAGGAGTTCTGAAACATTTACAACTATAATAAAAAAATTAAAAATAAATTAGTAATAATTTCAGAATATTTTTAAAATGATGTTATTGATATATAAACGAATTTACGTTTTTTTTTTTCTTCTTTTTTTGGTAGTCCTTGAAATCAAAATTTATCACTTACTAAGTATGCTTTTTAAATTTCAGGATAACTGTAAGTGAATGATCATAGAATCTCATAATCAATTATGCCATGGATTCCTGCACCAGCATCAGGTAAATCTGATGAAGATGAAAGCTGATTATTACATGGGAGAATTGAACCCAAACTGCAATATTTAGCAAAGCCTAATTGCCAAAAGTTTAAAAAGGTAATCAAAGAACATCCCAGAGAAAGCTCAATTAGTGAGCCCAGTTCATCCATGTAAATACAACACTTGAACATCATCTTCAGCAATTTCAGAAATTTGATACCCTGACGGTTTTACCCTATTTTTTAATCTCTCTTTTTTTTTGTAGATCTACACCTAGAAATTTGAAACTTTCTACACATGCTTCTCACTCGTCAGCAGCACTAGCAGCACTCAGATCAACACTGAGATCAACATTCTGCATATTTGAGGAAAAATATCGTGTTATTCATGCAATACTGACACTTGTTGAGAACATACTGTATGTATGTGATATGTAAAGAGTCATTGTTTGTGCTAGTATAGTAATGGTTTGAGGTTCCTTCGAAAGATAAGTGCTAAACTAGGCGCAATTTATGCATAGGAACTCGCTTCTAATAAACAAACAAAATTCTGGAGCCCTTGGTGGATTAGCCAGAAAAACTGACATTTATTCATATAGGCTTACAAATCTACAAATTAATGAGGGAGACAGAAACACAAGGCATTTTTCACTGTACCATTCCCCGCGAAGAATACTAGGAAACTAACTTGCTTAATTAGATGATTCCGGTGGGAGTGCATCCTTCTAGTTGTCCCATGAAATATTATAAGAAAAACATAAAAATAGACGAATAAGGTAGACGCTAGACAGAGAGATAGAGCTATGAAGATCCTGTTACCTTCCCAGTGATCTTGGTGTACAAAGCAAGAACATCCATGACTGTTGATTCAAAGTGGGTGGTAGGATCATAACTCTGCAATGGAAAAAAGATCAACAAATTATTCTGTCCAGAAAGAACAGGAGAGAAGCATTACATTAGCTTACAGTTGATATGAAGCAATTATCAGACGAGGGTCCATTGACAGGTTCAAATCTGTCGTATGTATCAAAAAATAACTCATCAACAAAGCCAAGAAGATCAATCCCGGGCTTTAGTTCTATCTCGGGATGGTCTGTCTCAGCTTCTGCTGATACGAAAGCAATGAACTTCCCTTTTGGAGCAACATTATGGGAATAAGAACAACAAAAGAGATACCTGTTGAACAATATAAACAAAATCAATAATTACATGTTCTTTACAAAACTTTAAAAAATTGTTTAGCTTTACCAAAAACCGAATCAGAAATTAATATCAATTCCTGCTCGAAAGATGTTAATAGACTCACATGTCTGACTTTCGCCCCAATTGCTTTTGAGGCAATATAACTTGTACTGAATGAGAATCATCAGTATTCGGTATTGGATGGCTCATGATTGCAATGGCCCTTGCAACTTTTCCAACCTTTCTCACCTGCAGTTGATATAAAAAAATTTTCTGGTTAGTCGTTTTTCTGCTTTGATATAAATATTAAACACTTCATCTAATGGATCTCAGGAGTGAACGTTCTCAAATAGTAAACAGATATTATGACAAGGACTGTCCCATCAATTCTGGAGGTAAAACAATACAAAACCTGAGGGAGCATGTTTAGATCACGATAGAAGAAACATCTACCTTATCTGGTAAGTAAGAAGGATCACAGACAATTTTCTTGCATCTAGCAGTTTCTCCTTCTGATGTCACACCACACGCCTTTCCTCCTTCATCAAATTCTACCTGACATCATCATCACCACAAGAAGTCTTTAGCAGAAATGCTAAATTTAGCAGAGATGCCAAAGACAATCCAGAATTTCAAATGAGCTTTAATACAAATTGAAGCTATTCGGACTGAGCATCATACTTTGCATTCTGGTTTGTTCAGCATATATGTCCCACCATAAACAGCGCTGAGACGAGCAAATGCCTGGGATTGGACAGCTTAAACTTTGAGCTCATATTATCTACTTTAAGCTACAGATGTTTCATAAAACATACCTGAGGAAGCTCTCCCAATCCATATAGTGGATAAATGTATGGTGAGCCACCTTGAAAACGTGCTAAAGATTCTGCATAAAGCTGCCAAGCAGCCAAATTATAAGGGGCATAAAGACAGAAAATTTTGAAAGGCATGGAGAGAAAAACAAATGATAACCAATAAGTCTCAACTCAAGCGTCATATGTTAAATGAAATTTCAATTTTTGAACAAATCCCTTAGCTAGATATGTAGTTATTAGTCTTTAGGAATACAAGAGTAGAAAGAACGAGTAGAGCATGTTACTGAATCCCGGCCTGGAAGAACTTCTACAATGGACAAAGATAAATGGATAATAAAGATTTTTAACTAGAAAATTCCATGGAAATCTTACTCAGCTGAAGCTATTCAACTAGAAGCAAGTTGCTTCCACTTGCAGGGGTACTTCTCTACTATCTTTCATATTCATTATAAGAAAGGTGATCAAAATTAGTCTATTGCTTGCTGATTATCAAAGAATGTCACATAAGCAAATACAGTTAAAGCTTTATCCCAGAACGGGCATAATGGGAGACAAATGCTAGTTTCTCCATATTAACAAAGTTAGTGTGGTTGGCTTCAACACTCTCGCCATCTCATACTATGCCCATAATTGATATCAGATTGAAAACCATAGATAAATAATTAAAATAATTAGAAAATGGTAATGGAAACCAAGTAGGAAATATATGTGTTTTAAGATCAAATTCATAATGCTAATAAAAACAACCAATACCTTCATCCTTTTCACAGTATCGAGAGCAGGCTCATTTAAATACCGATCATCTCTATGGAGTGCCAATGCATGACCAATGAAGTCCACAGTGTTGTCATCTAAACCATATTTCCTGGCCAGCAAAAATAATGAACATCATAAAATAGAAATCATCACTGTGGGAGTGCCAAGTTCTGACCATGATCAAGGCTGCCAGTAGGCATCCAACCAAAATTTAATATTAGAGGATAACAGAAGGAAAAACAAAAACAAAGTTCCAACAAGAACCCATCCAAGTTAAATAACCAGCAGTTAACCTTACTCATTTGCTGGACATTAAGCTTGGTTGTGGTCATGTAAGACAGGCTATTCACCAACGCCTAGGATCAAGAGTGCAGGGTCCATCAAAGGAACACCATAACTCAAAGAAATATGTTATAGCTGTCCTTGCCGCTGATTTATAATATATTATCCAAATCAACCTAACACAGAACTCTAACTTCTCTCCAAGCACAAACTGTATTCAGACTTTAAAATTCAGTAAAATAGTTTGATTTTTTCAGAACAAAATTGACGGTCAACTTTGTCCATGCATTATCGACAGACCAAATAATAAAAACCCATCAATTCCTCTCTATAGAGGAAATAGAAGAAAAGAACATAGTTAACAATTAAAACAGTTTGAAGCTGCTAAAAATGCCCACCAAGTGATCATTTAAAATAAAACTAGTATTACGTAATCATTAAACTTGGTCTTGCAATCATGCAATTTTCACCTAGCTTAGTCCAACTCTCTCCAACTACTTCTGAACCTATGAAGCAACTAGCCAGGACTCTGGATGGCCATAAAATACCAACATTTTCAACAAATGACATCTAAAATGGATTAGAAAATTTCTTGCAAATCTCTCACACAGTCTAATCAAATAGAGTTTGGGAGAATATAAATAAATATATTAACAAATAGGGAAAAGAACCAAATTTTTTGAGAGGAGAAAAGAAACCAAATTTATTGGAGAACAAATCCGAAGAAAATTTCCAAGCAAAATCGTCCACAAAAATCTGAATAAGCAATGAGGTACATACGATATGAGCTCTTTTGTTGTCACTCTTGTAAGATCCAATCCTCCATGAGTTTTTGGATCATTTTCATTGTAGTCTTGGACATAAATGAAAAATTTCCCGGCACGCCGCTTTTCGAATAAACCCATTAGTGGAGATTTAAGTGCCTCCATATCAGTTGCAGGGAATTTGTGAACCTATCACACCCAAGCCAAATAAGTACACCTTTTAAGGGTTGTTAAACAACACGAAAGAAATAACAGATCCCTGAAAAAGAAAAAATACAAGTCCAATCATAAAACTACAGACCAATAAAATATTAAGCTACCTTTCCCTTATTAAAAACATAGCTTCCATCCACAGCTTTGAAGGACAGGTACTTTGTAACATCTGTATGAATAAGCACACGAACCAAAGTGCCATTTGCCATCATGAACTGGAAGAAAAATAATATCATGAGACTCTTTTAATATTTAGAATTTTTATAATTAGAAGTATGAAACCATGAGCAATATAAAAATAGAAGCATCACAGAGGCCCTATGAGCATAAGAACTAATAAAGATGCTAGCAAGCATATAGTCACAGAAACAACACACATATATGCCACTGAATGAAATATGTCACCATCATATTCAACTAAAAAATGTTTGCTTCTTCATTACACATCAAAAAGAAATCTTCTTTGATTCACTGTTATGGTGATGCCTCACATGGTTAGCAGATGAGGAAGTTTTTCGAGGAATCTTCTTCAAAAGGTTTTCAGAAAAAGTAGATTCATCCTATATATTTAAATAATATTAAAATACATACAAGCTATCACTACGATGAAGAGTTTGTAAAGTTAGTGGTATATTCTTGAAGGAGTCTAAGATCACTAATAGCAGAGGTTTACATTAAACCTAAAGGAAACCATAGATTAGTTTCAAGCAAACTGGGTTTAGTTGCGGAGACTAGTTGCAATGTCTCCTAGGAAAGTGCTTAGCAAGGCACCAAGTCTGGGGCCAAATGTTTGAAAGCAATGAACTCCAAAAACCAGAAAGAATATGATATACACTGGAACTTTGAATCAAGAAACAGTTAAATTTCTTATCACAGCATGGAACACAGACATCTGCATCAAACATATATGACAAGATAAAAACAGGGAAAGCAGGGTTTAAGGTGGTTATTATGAAGTAACAAGGCACAATACAAGGAAAATAATGCGCTACAAAATTTTCTCATACATGTGCTAAATCATAAAAAATTCCTCAAATGCTCTGAGAGAATAACCGAGTAAGAAAAGAAAAGAAAAGAAACTAGACAATTGTAACCTTGGGGATCATGTCAACATTATAATATCTGCTTGCACCCAAATTTGATGGCGGTTTATTATCTCCTCTGAATTTTTTCCATAGCTGCAAAAGAGATTGTTTCAGAATTATATTAATTAAAGAGTAAAAACAATGCAAATCTATTTTCCAGGAGTTGAAGTATGCATACAATGACTACATAGAAAGCACTTCAAAAAAGTTAGCCTAGTGCGCAATGCTCACCAAAGTATAGCCGTGGGAGGGTCACGGCCTTGAGCCCCAAACAAAACAAGACTATAAATGAACAACCCCCAGTGGAAATACACGCTTAAATCATAAAAAGCTAAATGCTTCCATAGTGTAGACATCAATTTCTTAGGCACTTGAGATGATCAAGAATGTATTTGCTTGCCTGACTGAGATTGAGTGAGGTTGATTCCCCTCCATAATAATCATTCCTGTCCATGTGAAGAACCTGAATCTCAGCAAAGAGCAGGATCGTTAGAAAAAAACAATAGAGAAAAGTTTTTTTAACCTGAAGGAGTATTTTTACCATAAAAGAAAAATAAAAACATCACTATCAAACTAATCTGAAGGGCAATTCGCTGAGAAGACTTCAATCCACATATCAAGAGCAAAGGTGGGAGTAAAATTTAGACAATATTCAGAAATGTTAAGCAGGATGAGAAAAAATTCATAATCCCACAGGACCACATTATCCGTCCTTTTAGAAAATGTCCATCAGATACACACCAATTAACCACATTAACATAAATGACCAACATACAGACATTATGTAAGGAAATGCAAAAGCAGAAATTCTATGGGTAAGATAGAAAATGCGTGTCACCACCATTCACTACAAAAATCAAGTGGGAATTTCAGCATTGTGAACTCGATGAATAAGCAGCATTGCTTGCTGCAGAGACGACGAGGGATCAATTCTCACAATAAGTAGATAAAGTGAAAAAGGCCGATGTGCCCGTTCAAATATTTCAAGTAGGAATATCCAAATTCCCTTGAACAAATGAGTACCAAAAAAGACAATGATCGCACCATAAGAATCGGCTTCTCAAACCCTAGCTGATCTATAATTATAGAAAAAAATCAAGCAACAAAAAACAATGCATGAAAAATAAAGATCAATTCGCCAAACCATCCAAGACGCAAACTTTACAAATCATCTCACTTCCCAAAGACACCAATCCTAAAATCAGCACGAAAAAACTGGAAACAATAAAAAAAGTCGTGCAAGATCCGGTATTCGGGATCAGGATCCATCCGGCGAATCCCAATCACCTGCATCGATCAGAACGAAGAAAAAGATGACAACCTGAATCAGATCAGCGTCAGAAACCTCCCCCCTCCCCAACCCCCATCCCACCCACCACAACCAACAAAAAAAAAAAAAAAAAATCAAATTGAACATAAAAGCAAGGGAAAGAGGCGGAAGACCTTGAGGCCATCGACGGAGAGGAGGCCGCTGAGGATGCACTCCTTGAGCCCGGTGCCGAGCACGATGACATCGTATTCCTCATCCATGGCGAAGTAGACAGAGATCGATTGACGAGGCCAAGGTCGGAAGCGGGGTTCCGGATTTAGGCCCTGTTTGAATGGATTTCAAAATCCTGAAATTAAGGAAATCGAGGGAATTAAAAGTTTTTTTTTTCTAATTTTGGTATTTGATTGGATTTTGAAATTCGAAATTAAAGGAATTAAATAATTTTTATTTTTTAAATTTTTGTTTTAAATTTTGAAAATTTTAAAAGAGGTTCATACACTTAAGAATTGTGGTGAGACTCACAAATTAAATGATGGATTTATACCATATTTAGGTTATTTTTTTAAAAAAATTATTTTTAAATTAATTTACTTATTTTAATTTTAAAAATATTTATTTAACTAAAAATAAATTATGCATAAAATAATAATTCTAAGTTTATCAAATTATTTAAATTGTTATTTAAAATATAAAAAATAAATCTTGAATTAATTTTATTTATATTTATATAATTCTCCATATTTCTAAGAAAATATGTATTTTACGTTTATGAAATTATTTAACGAGAAAAAAATATTAAATAAATTCTAAATTAATTGTATTATAATTATATAATTCTTTATTTTTGGGTCATTTGGTAAAAAGTATTCAATTGTGGCACTGAACCGGATTTTCAATATTAATATAGATTTTAGATTATTTAGATTGAATAGATTGAGGTTTTTTAAAAATATATATATAGGATGATGAAATATATTTACTTTTTGGATTTATGGGAAATAAATATATGGGTATTTTAGGGTTATTAAACTATTTAATAAAGCCTAAATTAGTGTATTATAATTACTGAATTTTTTATTTTTGGACCATTTTTAAATTTATATTAATTTTTTAATTAACTTAGCATTTTCTAATATTAATATTTTATTTTATTTACTTATAAATAGAATATTAATTTTTAAAAAATAATATATATTTTGTGTTTATAAAATATATTTATATTTTTTAATTTTATATTAAATTTAATATATTTTTAAAATTAAAAAAATTGATTAATTTCTAATTCTATATAAAAAAAATAATTATCTAAACACAGGAATTAGATAATTTCAATAATTCTTTCAAATTTTTGAAATTGACAAAATTAATTAATTTCTTAATTTTAAATTGAGAAATTATCCAATCCGGCCTATATCGCAAATAAAAGTGGGGATTTTGATTTTAAAAATTTAAGAAATAATGAGAAGAAAAGGTAGTTTCCCGGATGAAGAGAGGAAGCTAGCGAGAGAACCGTTTGCTGGACGCGGATGCCAAAAAAAAAACGAAAAAATAAGTTAAAAATAGATTGTTGCATTAAAAATTAAAAAACCCCCCAATTTGTGTTGAAATTCTAGAGGCACCTTTAGCTAATAGCGACTTTTCCTGTGTACCCCTGGAAACTTGTTTAATTGCACTCAGACCTGTCAAAATTCACAAAAATTTGGTTGGGAGACAAAACAATAACAAATGGGTTTTGACCAGATTGATTAGCTTGTTTGTTATTTGGCTTGAGGCTCGTGTTGTCAGCTATGGGCCACCCACGTGGCATGCAACCATCTCTCTCTCTGGCCGCATTCCGCGCACGTGAGATCGTTTCAGAAGTCGCGTCCCATATGCTCACACGTGTGTTTGGGCCCAATGACACTAGTATTTGCACTTCTTGCAAATAAACCCCCGAAACCTTTATATTCTACGGGCACCACTTGTCATACTAACATCAGATTCTTTGCAAGCGGGAAAATGTGAAAATAGATGGCTTAGACTTGTGTCGAGGGATTCTTGCAAATACCCTCTACACTTTGTGGTATATGTGAATGAGACTATTGCTATTTGCAAAAGAACCCTTCCATGTAAAAATAAAAATATTTACTGTTGTTTTTAGATAAATTATTTAGAAAAAAAACTAATTCAGATGTCAATTATGATCCATCTTAAATTTTCGCTATTTATATTCTATTAACTTAAGTTTTTTACATAAGATGATTTGTGATTTGTTATGATGACGCCCTTAAACTACTAAAATTTAAAATTTAAAAGGATTAAATTACATATTTTTTAAATTATATATATATATATATAATATTTGTCAATTTGTATTTTTTAAAAAATTTTAAAAATTAAAATTTTAAAAATTATATATAACACTTTGAAAATTTTTTCAATGGTATATTTCTCCTCAAAACTTAAAAATTAGAAAATATTCTTTAATTACTTGATATATTGAAAAAAATTTAGATGTAAATTTATCATTATAATAAATAATATTTTAAAAATTATATATCAGTTGATATCGTTTAGTCGAAATAAAAAAATAAAAAAAAATTTTGATCATGTGTTGATTAATATAATAGAAAACATGAGTGAAAATCAATTTCAAATTTGATTCATATTAAATCTTGAATATGACTTAAATTGAACTCTAATTATAATTAAGATTATATTAAAAATGAGTCCAAATCAGATCATAATAAAGTTATCATTTTACTTATTATATTTAAATTTAATTTAAGATTTAATTGAAACGAATTTAAACCAAAATAATGATTAAATAGTTATTTTACAGATTGATTAAATTTTAATATAATATATTTTTTAACCGAACGAAAAAAGTCCGTTGAAATAATAACAAAACATAATTAGCCAGTATTCTCTAACCAAATCAATAGTATATTAGTTTTTTAAAATAATTCTTATTCTAATAATAAATATATATTTAATAAAATTTTTATAATATATTCGCTGATGTATAAATATTTTATTTTTAAATTTGAGAGAAAAATATTAATTTAATAAGTTCTTAAAAATATATAATTTAATAAGATTTTATAAAGTAATATATAATTTTTTAAAATTTAGGAAAAAAAGTGTAATTAATTTAATTTAAAATCATAATTTTTCAGAGAGAGAAAAGAAAAAAATTTGGAAAGAGATGGTGGTGGTGGCATATACGAGTAATGGTTGAGGTGGGCCCATCCGAAAACCAAAACAGGAAGGCGTGTGTCTGCGAGGGTCCCACCGCAGAGAGGGACATGCGTTGGGTGGCGGGATCTTGTGTTCATGGTGCCGGTGGCTCGCGCTTTCATGAGGAGAGAGAAACTGCAAAAACAGAAAACCCAACAAATTCCCTCGAATGAAACCCTGCTCCTCCAAATGATTCTCATCCCCTTCTCTTTTTTTTTCCCCCAAAATAAATTCAGGTTAGTTCTCCTTTCCTTCTTCCTGCGGTGGTAGCGTTTTTCTTGTTCTTTTTTTTTCGAAAAAAAATTGTTTGGTGGATTTTTTTTTTTCTTTTTTTTTTTTGGGTTTTTTGGTTTTTCGGGGTTTGCGATGGTGTCTGGTGTCATCAAAATATCATCTTTTCATGTTTTCCACCAAATTTGATGGCTGATTTCGATGGCGGTGCGGTTGCTTTGCTTGATTCCGATCTCCTTTCCAGGCATGCGCATGTCGATTCGGGGGAATCTAGGGCTTCGGAATCCTTGGTTTGATTTTGGTTTTGGGTGTCTGGGATTTGGTGTCCGATGAAGGTCGGTGGAAAAATCCGCCGAAGATCGCGACTCTGTTCGTGGATTTCGGACAAATTTTTAGGTGATTTTGATCGGCATGGAAGGCGTGGTGTGCTGGGTGATTGATTAGGGTGAAAAAGATTGAATCTTCGTAGAAGCGAGGTGCCGTCGGTGTCTCCAGAAATGGAGGTGGAGAACGAGATGATGGTGGTCGCCAAGGAGGCGGAGGAGGAGCCGTCCTGCTCGGAGATGGACACGGATGACAAGGGAGGGCTTCAGGGGGTGTTGGACGTTGACGGTGGCGAGCCATTGACGCCAGAGGGAAGCGAGAGGAGCAATGTGGTGTTCTCTAGAGAAGCGCCGCTTTTTTACAAGGATTCGAAAATTGCCATTAACTGTGGATGCAAGGCGAAGCAGGTTCGTGCTAGGGCATTGGTCGCCGGGGGGGAGTTTGAAGTCAGGAGGAAGGATAGGGACAGGCATGGGCTGGAGAAGAAGCTCAGCAGACAGGACAGGATCGAGTTGGGTCGGTTGTTCCAAGGGGCGGTGAGCTCTCATGATTGGGAGCTTGCAGAGAGCTTGATTCTGTTGGCTGATTCACAGGCACTCAATGATGCATTGTGCATATCTCTGGATTCTATTTGGTTCTTGACCACACGGCAGGAGTTGAACGGGATCACAGGTTTGATAAAGAAGATTGTTGCCAATGGAGCACGTGATTTCACAAGGGCGGCGCTCAGAACATCGTTTTTAGCTTCTTGTGTTTCTGCATGTCAGAGCAGAACAATGAGTCTGGCTGATACCGTGGCTGTCATGGCGCAAAGGTAAATTCTTATCTCACTGATTTCCAACTTTCTGTAGACCCATGCAATAAACCATACTGTAAATAACAGTGGATCTGGTGGATGATTTGATCACTCATTCCTAGTTCAGGGTTTATATTTTAGAACCAATGTTTATATTTCTCACATGAATTTTCTTTTATTTGATTTTTCTTTCATGCTCACAAATTGTTTGGGAACAACCATACTTGGTTTGGGGAAGTTCATTCATTCATCATGGAAGTGGCAAATCATATTTTTTCGCCTTCCACTTCTTCAAGACTGGTGTCTTACTATCATGGATTTTCATGTTTATATCTTTGTTTTGGGTTTCTTTCTTAGATTGCATGAGCGTCTCCGGGAGTGCAACGGAGATGAGATTTTGAAAGCAGAAGCTGGTGCCAAAGTTCAGAAATTTACAGAATGGGCTTTAAAATGCATGGGGATCCATTCTCGTTGTCAGGGCAACAGGGGAAGAGGGAACCAAAGCACAATTGTTGAGATTCAACTCCAATTGTCTGCATTCAAAACCTTCTTGAATCTTCCTGGCAATCATCTCACAGGGAAGGATTTTACTGAGGCATTTGATGCAGCATGCTTCCCACTGACACTCTTCTCTAGTTCCTTTGACCCTGGTTGGGCATCTGGAACTTCTGCAGCTGCAGTACAAGGTTTGCTGGGAATGTTGGTAGAGGGTGGCGCAGACAATGTCAACCAATGCTTTCTTGAAGCCTCACGCTTTGGAAGCACAGAACTTGTTCGGATCCTCCTTCAGGTAACTTGCCATTCATTGTTCAGAAATCATTTCGGCAATTAGCCAAGTAGTGAAACATAATAAAATGCCATAGCTTATTATCATGAAGGTAATTTGGGTGGAACAATAGGGAAATGACAGTTTGTTAAGAGCATTTATTCCTTGATGCAGTGTGCTCATATAGGGATTGCTATTTACTGTTGCTGATGTGATGTCACATCCAGAAAGTTGATAGTATTTTTCGGATACCTAACTCTTGCACCTACAAGCTTTCTCTATCTAATTGGATTCCACCTTTACTTATGGCTGTGATGTTTATCAACCATATGATGAGCATTTGATCCTAACATCTTTGTATTTTTCCCTTTCCCTTTTTTGTCTTAGTATTATGATTCTTGAATATTTCTTTCAGAAGTTTGATGCATGCCTCGTGTTGCTCAAACTTCTTTTCTGCAAGAAATGACCGAATGCCATGTTCTACTGGGTACCATCAGAAGCATTTGTCTTACACTGAGCAAGTTAATTTTGTGATCCTAGTAACTATCTCCATTTGGGACTATTTTGGTTTTCCTTCTTCACTTATGACTCTGATGTCCTGGCAGTGTACGTTGGGGATATTTTGATTGCAATATCTTGGAAGTTGTCTTTTGCATGGTTGTTGGAGCATTGTACTACATCCAATGTATTTCTTCTTGTAGATTATTACATAGTTCCTATTTCTGTATCCCTATTGGTATATTTGTATACGAGTAGCCTTGATTTTTATTTTCATTTTGATCACTATGCTAAAAGAGGAAGAAATGAGTGAGAACAAGAAGAGAATTAATCCCTGTAAATAATTTCAGTACCTATTACTGTTCAAGCAGACTTGCCAACATTTTGTCAACATTCTAAAAACTTTTGCCATGGGCTGGCCTACAAGGAGGAAGTGTTGAATGGATTAAGATTAGATTTGGACTAAATTTTGTTACTTCCATTGGTGTGTCATTTTACGAGAAGGTTCGCACTAGTAGCATAACATCTTACTGTTAAATGTTTAGGGGCTCAAAGGACTGCATCAATTTGCTTGGCACATACTTCTTCCTCTTGTCTGAACAGCTCTGTGTGTGCAATGGAGGTGGAAATTTTGACCAAGACATTCTTGACTGCATTGATGATTTCTTAAGGGGAAGTTAACAGAATTTCGTGTTAATAAGTTGAACGTGTATATTGACCTTAAGAGGAAAAGGAACTTACTAGGATCTTTGGTTAATATGAAAGGGCCCTTTGGTAATCTCTAAATGGAACTTTCATAAAAGTGGGTGATAAATATGGAACTGAACTTATATTCTGCATGTGCTCGTACTTTTTGGATTCTTGATTAACAATCCTCACTGACATTTTGTGTGATGGTTTGAAAATGCTAAACTTGGTTTGATATCAATATGATATAGGTTTATTAGCTTTATGGAATTGTCCATCCTCAGAAGCTAGCTTCACTTTGCAATTCTTATTGGCGGCCTTCAAGAAGTTGCATTCTATTACCTGATGCACAAAGCATTGGAACCGTATTCTCTTCTGTTACCAGATGCTTCTAATATAGTTAAGCCTTAACATATTGTACACATCTGTTCAAAGCTTTTGAACTGCACAGTGGATATATGCATCATGTGACCAAATTGCACTATATTATTGGTAGTAGTAAAACTAATGTTCAAAGACTCTTTGGTTGGCAGAAGATGGAGAGAAGGGGTTGAAAGTGAAACTACTCTCGTCCACTTCTAATATTTAGTTGTCGAGAAGTGATTTTTCGAAGATCAGTTCACTTTCGATTACTTTTAATTCAAAAGTGAAAAATAAATTAATTTTACTTTCCTATTTTTTAATCTAAAGAGACTTCTGGAAGCAAATATAATTATATTTTAAATTATTATAATATTAATAATCTTACGTACAATAATAATATGATTTTCTCAAAAAAATTATTTATGAAAATATTAAATAAATAATATTTTATATATTTAAAATTATACTTTCGAAATACACTTCCTCTCAACCAATTAATAAAAGTGGATCACTTTTAATTATTTTTAGAAATGGGTCAAAAATGGAGAACAATGACTTCTCTACACTTTTGTCTACTTTCAGAGAAGCAAACAACCCTTTATGCTTACTAGCCAACCTATAGATGTGTGCAAGGCAATTAGGACTTATTAAATTTGCTTACGTGGAGGCTCTTTAATTTACTTATTATTGATTGACTTTAGATTGTATGGCTATAGCCAAGGCCGTGGGCGATCCTTTACTGGATAAATGCTCCTAGGAAAATATCTTTAGTTATTCTAACTGAAAAAGGATGTTGATTATACAACAGTAAGTTCAATTTAGAAAGGTTCTAGAATATCCATGGTGCGATGATCATTTACCTGGATTGATTGCATTTTGATGATGTCACACTAATTATTTGATCGGTCCTTTTTTAGAAAATATGATAAATGCTTGTTTGGGTATAATTTATGTTGAAATCAATTGCCTTTTGATATACCTCAAGCATTGGCTTGATGGTTGTATCTACTTCTTGTATGTGAGAGGTTGTGCGTTTGAGCTTTGTTGGCTGTTATTCTAAAAAAAACAGCCTCTTGATAACATTGACATAATTTTGTGCAATCCATCCATAATGTGCCACCAAATCTATGAATTCAAATTTTCTGAGCAGCTACTTCATTCATTCATATATTCCTTTTGCTACTAGTTTATTGAAAATCTAAGTGTGATTTTTTGTCAATCCATTTCTGTTCCTTGGTTGTTTTGAAATTAAAAGTGGGGCTATTAAACCAATTTGTGCAGTGGGTTAAGTTGTGCTTATTTTCTCTCTGTTGCTTTCTTATTCAGATTGCTCAGAGGAACAGTTTGGATGTTGATGTTGATCTTGCACTGGGTTTTGCCTCCCACTACTGCAAGATTGGAACCATGGAGTGCCTGGTTGAAGAGGGGAATGCAATTGCCTTTCTTGGCCCTCTGATGAGGGCAGCAGAGCGTGGCTGTATGCAGGTTGTCCAATGGTTTGTTGGCCGGGGTTGCCGTGAGATGGAGCTCTGTCTTGCCCTTACAGCAGCCACATCCAGTAGCCAGGTTGAAATTGCTGCATACCTACTCCCCCATGTGCCCCAACATGTCCTTGCAGCCCTTAGCATCGAAATCCTCAAGGCTGCTGGGGAGCGGAGTGGTGGATCCCTCGATGGTGTCGCCTTCCTCCTCTGCTCTGACTTCCTTGGGGACCCTGCAGCAACATATGCAGTAGCTGACAGCATCGCAAGTTCAGAGGATGAAGCAATAGCCCCCGAGCTTCGGTTGTTCATGCAGGAGCACTGGTCAGAAGCAGCATTTGGTGAGGGGCTGAGTTCTGGCGAGGAGCATTACGTGAACTTTGTGAGGGTTCTAACAAGAGGCGGATCACCCATCCACCTGAGGGACCTGCCCGTGCCACTTGTAGTAGCCATTGCCTACTTACCATTGTACAGGGAGTGTGTCAAGGCAGGTGGGAAGCTGTTGCCACAGAGGTTGAGAGGGCAACTCGTGGAGGCTGCAGGGAGGATCAGTGGCCAGCCGGTGGACAGGGGTAGCCAGGTCAAGGATCTGCTCACAATTTTGGAACACCATCTGCCTCCCTTTTTGGTTCATAATTCTCTGAGCTAAGTGATGAACTCGCAATCAAGTGCAAAGTTGGCATGAGTTTTACCACTTTTCTTTTAATCCACTGCATCCTCTCCATAGAGTTTTAGTTGAGGGTTTTATGGGAGATCTGAAAGAGAAAAAAGGAAATTGCTAGAGGTTTATCTGAGCTCATCCTCATGGGGGAAATGGACCTGCCCAGCTGGTTTTGTGGGAATATTTGGATGTGGGCGAGTTTCTGTTCGATATTAATCTTAAAAAAATCATATGAACGCTATGATCGGACCATACAAACTCTCATATTTGATGATGGTTCAATGAATGCGCAATGCAGTATGTGTTGAACTAAACTGGGTTTTGAATAAACTGTTTTTCGTATGTGGAAGACTTTGCGTGACATGTGGCTGAGATATTTTTGTGTTTGTGTTTGATTGCTTTTATCTTGAAAGTGAAGGAATTTGAAGGAGGCACCACTCCCACCAAAATGTCAGATTTTATAGAACACATAAACTTTAAAGTTCGGTTGGCATATGAAAATTGAGTCTTCTAAATTCTAAATTTGAATTGTTTGTCAGAACTCAATCCAATGAGAATTCATGACTTCAAACTAACTTTATTCGGAAGGCATATACTCAAAAGTTACGGAAAAAAAAAAGACATTCTGATTTTGGTTGCATTTCAGAGATAACCAAATCTATGAAGTGGCGGCCACTTCATCTCCAAGCTAAACACTTCAGTGCGGGCTTAAGATGTAAGCCAAGGACCAGAGATAGGGGTAGGCAAAAAACCGAAAATCAATATATCAAATAGTACTAGTTGAGAAATGTATCGAAAATTGGTTCTTAAAATAAATTAGTACGGTTTCAATTTTTAATTTTAATAAAATCCGAAATCCGATTCCGATTTCAATTTTATATTTTGTGAAAAACTGATATACTAGAACTGTATTTATTATTAAAAAAAATATAATTATATATAATATATAATTTCAATATATAAATTTTTTATGTTATATGTATATTAATATTTAATTATATTTAGAAGTATATGTTGAAGAAATATAATGAAAGAAAATACAATTTTAGGTATTTGTGTATTAGATGATTTAAAAAAAAAATTAATTTTTTTATGAATTTTAATGTAAAATAAAATATTTTAAAATAGATAATTAAACAATCGATATATCCATTTTAAAACCAATTTTGAATCTGTTCATAAATGAAACCGAAAAATTGATTCTTAACTCAAACTAGTATGATTTTGGTTCTCGATTTTTTAAAAATCGAAATTCGATTTCAATTTTAAAACATATAAAACTTATGCAGTAAATCGATTTTGCTAGCCCTTACTCAGACGACAGACAGGAATCATAACTTTGAAAATGATTTTCTTGTTCGTATAATTTTTGGATTCCCATTACAACATCAGAGAATATTTTGCAAGTTGCCAACTGGTTTGGACAAAAAGAAAGAATTAAAACCCAAAAAAAAAAAAAAGAAAAAGAACATACGTTCATGCATCTGCAAAGTACCTTGAGCTCATTCAAGCAGAGGTTACGAAAGCAAAACAAGCAGAGGGTGGTGATGTTGAAGTTGAAGTAGAAGGTGCATGTATTTGTTTAAATGGCACATCACAATCAGAAACTGAAACATGATACCCCACATCATCAGTCTTCTTCAATTTAATTATGGAACTAGAATCTCAATCATTTCTAGATATCATTTTACCTCGTATTGCGCGATTGTTTTTCATGCAAATATAATGCAAGGGCAGATTTGGTGGCTATCAGTTTATTCATTGGCAAATCTAAATAAAAATAACATCCTTGGAGCTCGTGTGAGATCAAAATTCGGAGAAACCTTTACAAGTAAGGGGAGGTGATATCGCCAACATCGTATGGCATGAAGCCCAACAGCAAGAGCACCAGTAGAATGCCTATGGGAACTAAGAGAAGCATAAGAGGAGGAGGAGGCAAGGGGGGCAAAATGAGTGGTAGAATTAGCAGCGATGCTGCAAGACACACAAGCAGCAGAAAAGATTCACTGTTGAAATAGCTTGAATGGAATGCTTTCTGGTTGTTCCCTTGTTGTTGTTGTTGTTGTTGTGCTTTCTTCAACTCCATTGGAGTTCTTGGCATAGCTGCACTGATTTCTGTTCTTGATCCCATATAGGCTATGTCTGATAACCTCAGCTCTGTGGCCAATGCTTCAATGTACATTAAATCCTTCTCTATATGTGGCCTTTCTTGATTTCTTCAATCTCAGAAATCTCACAGAATTCAAGAACTTAAGACTTCAACCTGTCAGAAAGGGAGATGACAGAATCAGAACCAGAATTGGATCAGGAGATCAAGATGGAAATCAAGAAGTTTGTTTTCTACATGAAACTCGGATTTGATCCCTGCCGTGGGGACATAAAGGATCTCCTTTCTCTCTCTATTTATAGTCCCAGGAAACACAAAAAAGAATGTGTTCCAGAGGAATAACATGAGAAAACCAAGTCTCTGAAACTCGTTGACTTCTTTTCATCAAAAGCATTTAAAACATGAAAGTAGGATGCAAGGAACTGCAAGAACCTCTTTTGACTCAGAAAACAACCCAAACACCATTCAAAAATGTTGACAGAAGATCAAAAACAACCAAAAGACAAGAAAAAAAAGCAGAAGCAGCACCTGGTGATATTCAACAGAATTCCAAGACAATCATTGGAGAAGAAGTAGAATGGTGGGAGAAGGAAGATGAAGAGCGATCTCAAAGGGGGGAGGAAGCTTTTTAGATGGAAAAGGTAGAGAAGTAGATGTGTGCAGGCTGTGTATCTGAGCCAAGTTTGAAAAGGTTGGATACACTGCATTTTCTGCTGCAAGTTCCAAGTTGGTACCATACATTCAAGTGGGAAGGCTGAGAGATTATTCTGCTATCTTTGGAAAATAGCAAGTGGTGTTCCATGTTTTGTGGTTCCTCTCCCCTGGCCAACCTTCTATTTTTGATTTTTCAGTCTTTCTCCTCAGCCTCTTCTTGTCCCTCTCAAGGACTCCTATCACCAGTCGAAGGCTCTTATCGTTGTCACTTCGCCATTTAGCCCATTCAGTGCTGTGGGGCCCTGTGTCAATGTATTCAAAAGCCATCGTCTACGTATCCGATACATACGATTTGCCATGATGAACCATGTCATGTTTTAATCACGAAAAAAAAGAAGTTGATTGCTTTGGGTTTATTGTCAATGTTGCTTCTTCTTCGTGGTCATCTTTTCTTTTTCACATGGAATGAAGAGAAGATTAGATTTATTTCCTTGAATTAGATAAGGGCCATCTGTTTCCTTATCAAACTTGTCTATCAGATTCATTCCAATTATGCAGATTCATAAGCAGAAAAAAGATCTCTTTCCCTTCAAGAGAAAGCCAAAATAATTTAGAAGAAGGTTCTGATATACAAGGAAGATGGGCCTTCTCCATTGACACTATTGAATAAGATGACGACGACTAATCTGACTAGTACTCTCTCTACTAATTATACTAATTATGCAAATTGTTTAATTGAAAGTTCCTAATAGCATTTGAGATTCACTGGATGTCGATTAATAGATAGTGGATAACAAGCAGAGAATTATGGGCCGTCCTAGAATTTGACTTCAAACGGAACCACCCCATGTGGTGCAAGAGATGAAATGGGGCGATGAATCCAACCAAATCCATTATTTAGTTGGAGACCTCCTGCAACTTGACTTATCGTCTTCTTCTTCTGCTCATGCTTCTCTCATCTTCTGATTTGTTTTGATTTGATTTTGATCTCATGTATCTGGAGAAGAGAGTTACCAACCAAGTCATCGAGGAGTCAAGAGATCTCATGTTTCCTGCTCATTCTCTTAGACTTCTTTTTAATATGTTCGTGCACTTCTGGTTCTGCTTTGGGATTGAACTGCAGTGCATGCATTGTATCACATCATTGTGCTATGATAGTGCATTGAATGGTGCCGCACTTCATTCTAAGTAATCCAAGTTGCTTGTCAACCAGAAGGGCTCGAAAAATTTTTTCTTTCATTCAACCCCCTATATATTTACCTAATTATGAATTGCAAAATTTGAAATATTTCTTCCAGAGCAAGTGCAAGAAAGAAGTATCTTATTTTTTTATGCGAAAGATCATGTATTCAAACTATGTTGATCCTTTTTATATTCATAAAATAAGAAGTATTGATTTGTGATGTCCGTATTCTACCAAAAATAAGAGAGAAAAGATGAACAAAGAGTTATATATGATTATCTAGAAATTAATAGAATTAGATATTTCTACAAGGGGCTATATGAAAATTTTGACGCCTATTTTCGGTTTGACAGAATGCAAACCCGAGAAAGAAAGCCAAACCAGGCAGCTCTGTTTCGGCAGCGGACAACCCCCAATTTCAATTTGGCTGCAAACATGTAGACAGAATTAGTAATAGAATCGTGCTTGGCACCTCATCTGTCTTTTGATGGAATTAAAACTCTGCTCCTTCAAAAATTCTCTGAAATCAAAATTGTTTGAATTTTTTATTTGCTTTCTGAATTATATGAAAAAATAAATTTGCATTCCGACTTCAGAAGTGAAGCCCAATTTTATTTTCTTTTGTCAACACGTTCTCTTTTTATTTTCTTTCGTACAATGTTGAATTATGACTTAGTAGATTGGCACATTGAACCAAATGTTTTTTATTCTGTGCTGAATCATGCAGTAATCTGGTCAGATTTTAGTGCTCCACTCTTCTGTTTGTTGGTCCAATATTGGATCTCTTTTGGGCTACCCATGCATATCACACATGAATATGGCCATTCGGGTTGACCGGATAGAAACGGGTCGTACCGAACCTCAAAAATATTAAATTGTCAAACCCCAACTTAACCTGTATAACCAATTCTTAAGAGTACCTGATTGATGATCAAGCAGGTTTGACAAAATTCATGCCTGAAACAACCAGGAAGAATACAAACATGAAGCAAAATGTATGATCTTCATGGACCAGACGGCAGAAGGTGATCAGCAAGGGCACCTACAATGGATTTTGGAAAAAAAGGTCGCAGAATAGATTGGAATCTTTGAAAATTTTGAATAAGCCTTCCTCCCAGGCTGTTGGAATATCAGCATGGACAGCTTTTGATCATGATCTTATGCAAGCATCTGAGGCTGCTCATCTCTAGTTTCAGTGGCATCAATTCCAAGAATTTTCCTCAGATATTCTAGTTGCTCAAACCCTCCTTGAAGCTCCTCCCACTGCAAGATAATAAAAGCCACAGAACTATCAGCAAAAAGAGAAGTTAAATTCTGGTACCTAACCAGATCATCATACTGTAAGTTAAAAAAGTCCAAACTTTTCAGAGTCTAAAGTTAAAAATGTTTGAGCTTTTGATTTTACAATTAAGCATAGATTCCAGTGAGGCTCAAATTCTGTGGAATCACGTAAAACCAGTACAAAGAAAATACGCGGTAATATACAATCTGAAAATTTAAAATTTTGGGCTTTCTATCAGTTAGGTAAACGGATCAGAACAAAGAAATTTCGAGGTATTGGTTATCCACTGAAACTGTTAAAGGTCCTACTAGTAGCAATCATAAGATTCCAAGCCAAAGATTGGTTTTATGCAAAATCTCATTTTGCAAACAACAAATGTTTGCCAATGTATGTGAGGAATCATTGTGAATGGACATTGAAATTAAGGATTAGGTCTCTGTCACTAGAATTGTCCTTTTGAGCAAAACCTGTTGCTTTAGTCAAAGAAATTGCTTCCGACAGTATTATATGTGAGATGTACATCAATGAAATTTATCCAAGTACCATAGTTCACTATTTCTATGATGCCAGCCATAATGTGTCTTGACATCTTAACATGGCACACTCAACAACATTATGATGCTAGGATCAGGAAACCAGTCAGTTCATTCAATATGGTTTTGTGTCACAATTTGCTTTTGCAGAATATCATTGCCCAGACTATCAAGAAAGTTCAATATGACTCTCTCTCTAGGCCAATATATTTCAGGTTAACCTCTTTCAATTTCAAGCTTTGTACAACTTATTGTTGATATGCAAAGTTTTGAGTTGTAGAACTTGTTCCAATAAACAAATTGGTAAATTCATCATCTATGCAAAGTCTCTCTTTCTACCGTCTGAAGATGGAAATACTGGATAAGGATTTAGGAGATAAAAAATCAAACATACGAGTAACTTCAAAATAAACCAAAAGTCATCTGTCAGAACAAAAACTGTAGGTTTGCAAACTAAATTTTCTTTCTAGCACATAATATTTCCATAATTAAGAAACAGCCTAAAACTATATGCTTAAAATAGGAGAATTGTGAAGTACGATGTGATGCACTTGTGAAACTAGAGAGCTGGAAAACTTTTTTGTTGTCAATTTGACAATTAACCTTCCATTCAAAGTAACAAACTGCAGAATATTCGAAGTTCTATACAGATAGCTTCACCTCTTGATGAGACAAAGACACTACTTTCCAGCCAGCGGCAGTGATGTAGCGACGTTTCAGCATTGTGTGACCTAAAGGAGTTCCTGTGCGAAGCCAATGCAACTGTTAGAAGAGCTACTGAAATTTGAAATTATCTTACAGTTTACTAAACTTCTATCCACAAAATTTGTAAGATGATATGTTTGCCGTGGACATGCCTAAGTTCCTTGAGAAATGTGTAGGCCCATCAATTTCAAAAGCAAGTTTTTTGTCAACCAATACTGCATCCAAAGTGTATCCCAGTACCACATATTCTCTGACCCATTCAAGTCCAGTGCTAACCAGAAGCCTTGCAACCTCCTTTTGGAATGAAGAAGTAGTTTTCTGATTAAACCGCTTCGTCTTCCCTGCTGTGACTATTTTCTCTTCAAGATCCTTGCTTAATGACAGATCAAGGTGGGGATACTCAACCTTCAAGCACTGGTTTGCCAGATGAATTTGTGAAGCAAACATAATATCTGCCCTACACTGCTCTGAGATCCTTTGCTTCTCAATCTGGTTCATGGCAGTCCATATATGAGCAAAGAAAGGACGATCCATTTGCCCAAGGACAGCAAATGACCAAGCTATATTCCCAAGCTGATCTCTATTAAAACTGAGTATTTTTGGCACAATACCTTCACTGCCCTTGCCATTCCTATCAATCTCAAGCAGTTCATTTGAACTCTCATGAGGACCTGAGTCTGACTCTTCTAAACAGCAACTAAGATTTCCAAGATCCTTGAAAGCCTCATCAAGCGAGTCGAGCAAAGTGTCAGCACATTCATTTAGAGAAGCAAAAGCCCACAACAATTGCACAAGCTCCTGTTCGCGGAAAGTACCAACAATCTCCGATGCTCTTTTAGACAATTCCTCAAAAAGCTCAGGCACAGAATGCCGCATTGAAGCAAATGCACCAGCAATGTTAGCGACATTCTGTGCATTGAGCTCCCCAACCTTCGTCACCGCCACCTCCGCAATCCGATCCATCTCCGACATATAAAGCAACTCACCACCAATTTTGGACAATGCCCATGCAATGTTCGACACCCCCTGAGCTGAACAATCAGGCAATGCTGCCATTGCAATTCCCACAAGCATTGACATCTCTCTCTGGCGCGCAAACGCCAGCCTGTGAGTGCTCAGCATGGAAACCTTCTCCATGTTCTTGGCTATCCTGTGAAGTGCAGTGGCAATGTTCAGCGGGTTAAGCGGCGACGGGTTCAACCCCTTGGCAACGGCGTACATCGTGTCCGCAGCCACTTCCAGCACTTCTTCCGCCGTCTGTGCATCAACAATGACTCTATTCAATCCAACCTCTTTCTTTCTATCCGAAGGCCCCGTAAACTGCGACAGTTTGTCTACAAACGCCTCCCTCGCCCTCTCCTTCTTTTCCTCAAACATCCCATCTGCAAAAGAGCTCACTCTCCGCTCAAGCTCCAATTTCTCCAAATACCCAACCTCAAACTCTTCATCCAACTCCTTTAAAATCTCAACTTTCTTGCTCTTCTTGACTTTATTATCGCTCCTTTTCTTCTTGGCCTTCTTGTTGTTCGAGGAAATCAAAATCTCCATAGAATCAGCCAAGCCGCGGGATTCAATGGTGCGCAGCGCGATTCTCCGCGCGCGCGTGCACCAGTCCATGCTGTCGGTGTCCGCGAGCAGCCGCGACCGGTCCCGGGGCTTCTTCTTCTTCTTCTTGGAAGCGCTCGATGAGGGCACTTCCCCTAGGAACTCCAGTTTCCACTCGGAACTCGAATCTTCTTGCTCCTTGGCTTCCTTGGCATCTGGAGAAGCGCTCGCTGATCTGCAAAGACATGGACTTCTGCGGGAAAAGCGAGATGAGAGATTGAATGCGGGATTGGAGATCCGGAGGGGTTCGGATGGGAAGTGAAGTGTCGGGAAGCATTTTCCGGGAGGAAGTGTAGAAATCCGTGCTTCCATTTGGGAAACGAGGGCAGAGGAGAAATTGGGAGACGTGAGTTCGCAGAATAATTCCAAGTTACGGAAGGAGGAAGCGGAGGAGCTTAGGAGAAGAACACCGCGAAGATGGCCATGGCCGAAAAGAAACCTTATCTCGCATTTTTTGCAGTATACCCCGTCAAAAATATACAATTTGTTAACTTACAGGAAACGACCGACATTTCATTCAAATTTGCACAAAATTATGATTTCAGTTTTGCACAAAACACTAGATATTTTCTTTGTTTTAAAAAAACATACTTGCCCGTGTATTTCACGAAAATTTGATTTGATTGTTATATGTACTTTTCCTACGTAAAATATTATGACCTCAAGACAAATATTTTTTAATAAAAAATGTGATCTTGAAAAAAAAAAAAAAACAGAAATACATTTATAGAAAACATCTCTGCAAATAACAGAAAAAAGTTAGGGATTATTTGCAAAAAATAAAAATGATAGATTTTCACATAATATTGGCAAAATATTAGGCGTTACTTGCAAAACGCAAAAGCACACAAATTATCAACAATGCAAGGATATATATACAAAACTAAAACCAACGCAGAACACGAATTATCAACTCTACAGGGGTATATATACAAAACTTAAAAACCAACACCAAAACACAAATTATCAACTCTGTAGGGGCATATATATATGGAAAACTGAAAAACCAGCACAGGGCGTATTTCTGTTTTTTTAAAGCAGAACGGGTGTTACTGAAGAATACATGCTATTTCATGGGGTACAAGAAAGCATTGGAGAAAAATATGAATGAGGTTATCATTGTCTTCAAATTCAATGGAAAATCAAAACATTTATACCCCCAAATGCGCACAAAAATGGTGACCAAAATCAACATATTTTTAATACATTAAAAAAATAGAATAGTATGAATTTTGTTTGCAGAGAACGAAGATGGCGGTAGAGGGCTACAACAAACTGTTTTGATTTTAGTTTGATCGATTTCAAATGCATCCGTTCCGCGTTCGGCAAGAAGCTTTTTTCTCGCTGAAAATATAAAACAATAACCATATTTAAGGGGGGTAATTCATGCGATTTCATAATGTCAGTGTGCCCTTTACATAATTGGTCATATTTTTAGGGGCACGAGTGTAAAACACACTTGTCGAGCATCCAGTTCTGCTGAAAATTACAAAATAAAAAATCTCCTCCTACCAAGATTTTAAAATTTTGTTTCCATACCAGTTTCGACATCCACTCACTGTAAAGTCCATTTGTTTTGGTCGTTTCGTTTCCGTTTTAGTTGTTTCGATCATTTTTCTATTTCGAATAAATTATTTTTAATTTTTTTTTACTTTTAATTTAAAAATAAGAGTATTTACCTACAATCGCCAATATTTGTTTTACTTATCAAAAATTCTCTGTGATCTCAATATTTATCTACACTGTTTAATATTTTTGAATATTTTTGAATATTTTTTTCCTTTTTAATCCCCTGTTTTAGCACTGTAGATCTTGGGTTTTAGATGTGTTTGGTTTGTGATTTCTATGATCATTAACGTGGAAATCGGAAGAGTTCAGTTTGTTTGGAAAATAGAAACAAAAACATCCAGTTGGTATGTTCTTTTGATCCACCAATTGACATGGAAAACATTTGATATTAATCAAATCTAGTAGAAAAGGTGCAAATTTTGTTTGTAATTATAGATGGTGTGCTAAGTAATATGAGCCAAGATGCTCATCTGTATGTTTGGTGGACGTGGGAATTGAAGCCTCTGGAGATGCAACAAAGTCATTTGAGGAGGTAGGCCACAGCTCCACAGCCACCAGCCTGATGCAGGGCTACCTCGTCGGCACTGTGGAGGACTACGAGGCTAGCGCCGGGAAGCCGAAGGCGGCGGCGGAGAGTGGCCCAGCGAGAGCAAGGGCAGCGCAGGAGCCAAGTGCTCCTCCTGTCAGCTTCATGGACTACTTCTTGCCTGTGCTCATTCTTGTTCTGGCCTTTGCAGCCTGGTACTATCTCACCTATTACAGTGACAACAAGGCTTAGCAGCTGATCATGCCTCTTGATGTATTGTTCTGGAGTTTTGATTTGAATAATAAGTGATTTAAAGTTCTGTTGTTTGATCAAGTTTCTGAGTTATATTTTTATGAAGTAATTTTTGAACATTGAGTACTTCATGGTAATGTGTTTTTTAGACTGAAAATTGTAAAATTTGTTGCAAACAGTATGGTGATTTCTTGTTCTGCATCAAAATCTTGAATATCATTTGCCATTTTCAAGAAAATCGAAGATGCTATTGATGGAAGTTCCCAAATGCTTACTTTTATGTACTGTTGGAAGGTTGCTTGATGAAAATGAAAGACCAAGAAGTGACTTTTTGGTTGAGTGGAGCTGCAGGACTCGTGTTCCCGGATTTATGCTTCACAATCTTTAATTAATTTAGCAGGTTTTGAAAATCTTTATTGTTGCTATAAGCTGGCTGGTAGATTGTACGATGAAATGAAGAATCAAAAACATGCATTTTATTTGAAAATTAGGAGCAATGACAGTATTATTGAGGATCACCAGGGCTGTTTGGTTTGGAGTCAGGAACCGGGTCAGTATTTTTTAGAATTTTTTTTTTATATTGTAAAATTAATATTTATTATTTTATATTATTATTAAATTAAATTATTATAAAAAATTAAATAGTTTTTTGAATTTTAAATTATTGAAGTCTTAATTTTGATAAAAAGATATTAGTTTACAAAAGTGGTTCATTAGGTCAAGGTCAAGGTCAAGACTAGTGAACCACTTTTGTAAACTAATATCTTTTTATCAAAATTAAGATTTCAATAATTTAAAGCTCAAAAAATTATTTAATTTTTTATAATAATTTAATTTAATAATAATATAAAATAATAAATATTAATTTCACAAGATAAAAAAAAATTTCTAAAAAATGCTGACCCGGTCTCTGGCCCCAAACCAAACAGGCCCGAGGAGAACAGATTTGAACTAAAACAGATTGCCTGTTAAACTCTCACTCATTCTGAAGACCGCAGCAACAGAAGGCCTTATAGTAATGAAACCGGAATGCGAAAAGCGGGAACGGATTGGAGCCATCGAACTCGCATTCAGCGATGCCGATCGCCCGCTTCTGCTTCTGCCCTTTCACTCTAACTGTGGATCAGCATGGTCGTGTAAAGCCCGTCCTGATTTTTCCCGTTACCCACGGCCCACGATACACAGATCTATGGGGCTGCCGTGGCTGGCCCAAAACATTTATATATATATAGACATATATTTTAAAAAATTTAAAAACGGAGAAGTTCTTTAGATTGGAGAGGGTGCGGATCGTGCGGTGAGGCGGTTGTTCACGACATCGAGCTACTCTACGGCACGTAGCCAGGCGAAGCTTGCCGTGGTCGGGCCCTGCTAGCGATTGAAGCTCACGTCGAACACGGTGCCGTTCAGAAAGAAGCCCGACCTACAGCGGGATGCAGCTGATGAGGTTGTCGTTGAGGAGGATGACCTCATTTTAGTGTTTCGGACATGCGGCTGATGCTGCTCGGAATGCAGCCGCCGAGATTGCTGTGGGCCAAAACCACGACGGACGTCGATGAGTTCAAGAGACCAGAGGCTCTTTCGTAACCGTCCGAATTGAACGAATTTGCTGAACCGAGAGAATTGGATTCAATTTCCTCAATTAAACTGTTCTGATTGTCAAGTGAAAATCTGAAATTAGATAAATATCAAAGGTAAATTGGCAATTCTCGATCCGAATTTAGTGGGTCCACCACTATTCAAAATTTCAAACTCCTAATTCGCCCCTTTAAATAACAGCCGAATTCCCGTCACCCGAGCCCCGACGCCCGTCGTCCCCGAGCCCGACCGCCGTCGTCCCCGAGCCCGAGCGCGTCTCCGTCCCCGAGCCCGACGCCGGTCGTCCCCAAGCCCGAGCGCGTCTCCGTTCCCGAGCTCGACGCCGGTCGTCCCCGAGCCCGAACGCGTCTCCGTTCCCGAGCCCGAGCGCCGGTCGTCCCCGAGCCCGAGCGCGTCTCCGTCCCCGAGCCCGACACCGGTCGTCCCCGAGCCCGAGCGCGTCTCCGTTCCCGAGCCCGAGCGCCAGTCATCCCCGATCCCGAGCGAGTCTCCGTCCCCGAGCCCGACGCCGGAGAGGACTTGTTGCAGGTGTAGTGTGCCAAGTTGCTCAGCAGTTTGTGGGTATAAACACAATCATGTATTACAGCCCCACCATTGTTCAACTAGCCGTCTTTGCTTCCAACAGCACTGCATTAGCGCTGTCTCTCATAACCTCTGGGCTCAATGCTGTTGGATCCATTGTTAGTATCTTCTTTGTTGATCGAGTAGGGAGAAGAAAGCTTTTGCTTATTAGTTTGATTGGAATCATGGTATGTCTTGGCTTGCTCAGTGGTGTGTTCTTTGGAGCCGCAACACATTCCCCAGCCGTCAGTGCTACTGAGAGTAAATTTGCCGGGAACTACAGTTGTCCTGACTTCAAACCAGCTTCTGGCATGAAATGGAACTGTATGAAATGCTTGAAAGCTGCCTCTGAATGTGGCTTCTGTGCTTATGCTGGTAATAAGGTAAGCACTTGTAGCAACTTTCTGAAGTTTAATATATAATAGTTACATGATAATCGATACTTATGTGCAGCTACTTCCTGGTGCATGCTTGGGTGTCAGTGATTCAGTCAAGGACATGTGCAAGGTGAACCATCGGGAATGGTACACTCGAGGTTGTCCGAGCAACTTTGGATGGCTGGCACTTGTTGCTCTCGGCGCATACATTATCTCCTTCTCCCCTGGCATGGGAACCGTCCCGTGGATCGTGAACTCCGAAATATACCCGCTAAGGTTCAGAGGCATTTGCGGCGGCATGGCTGCATGGCCAACTGGGTGTCCAACCTCATTGTCACCCAAACATTCCTGAGCTCAACTGAAGCTCTGGGAACAGCCCCAACTTTCCTTCTTTTCTGCTGCATCTCTGCAGTCGCATTCGTGCTTGTCTTCTTGCCGGTGCCCGAGACAAAAGGATTGCAGTTTGAAGAGGTGGAGAAGATGCTGGAGATGAAGGGATACAGGGCTTGGAAGGGAGGTGCAGCTCAAGTCCAGGAATACAAAAACTGCTTTTGACTGTAGTGTGCATTCGGAACGACTTAAAAGCTATTTTATTTATTGTTGAACTTATATTTTTGTGTGTTGTTTAATCCGAGACTTTGTTCTGACTCAACTATGCAAGTCAGCATACTACAAGTAAAATGATTAGCATCTTCTTATACTCCCATTTTATTAGATGCCGGCAGCCTTGAATTGTTTCAAAGAACAGAAAAAGAAAAAATCTATTTGTGAAAGATTTATTTACCTTGTAATTTCCGTTGACAGAGCTTGTTGCGTGCGTACAATCAACCACAAGCAGTTTCTAGTTGACATGCTTGGCTTTGGTCTCCCTGGCCTGCTGCAACATTGAACACCATCGCACTACCTTTCCTTATCTCCATCTCTTTCACAATGGCATCATTATTATAGCCATAGAACTTTGAAACAAGCAAGAAGAAGAAAAGGTTGATGATACTTAGAATGGCCAACAGCAAGTAGCAGTAATCCAAATGGGAGCTATTCAAGTTGTCCTGAATCCATCCCTCCCTGCCCTTCCTCTTTGTGATCTTGGCCACTGTAGATAAAATCAAACTATTAGCAAAGCTGCCGACTTCCAAGCTTGCAGTGGAGTAAGAAGTGCCGACCGCAAGACGATGATGAAAACTGTCAGTCTGGTAGTCGAAAGTAATATCTATATTTATTTTAAAATTAAATACAAAAAATATTTAAAAATAGGATAATCTCCTTAATCGGATGATATTCCAAATTTCAAATCCAATCAAATATGAAAATCGAGAAAATTGATAAAATTTATTAATTTCAATTTACATTTTAAATAATCAAATTTACGAAATTAATTAAATTGATAATTCGTTTTTTTATTAAAAAATAAATCCAAACACTTGAAATTATCGATGAATTCACTCAATTTTTCATAATCGACCGAATTTACGATTCCCTCCGTTTCAAAATCCCGAATTATCCAAACGGCCTCTAATCGGATCCCATTCCGTAGCCCCTTCAAATTGAGAAAAATCACGTCCAATGGTCGGTCGAAGATCTAGGTACGGAGAGACGGAAGCTTGAGGACGACGGTGGGGAACCGGCCGACGAGGCGGTTGTTGCTGAGATCGAGCTCGTGGAGGAGCTTGAGCCACCGGAGGGTCATCGGCACGACGCACATAAGTGATTAGAGTTTAAGTGAAGTAGGGCGAGATTGGAGAGGAGGCCAAGCTCGGGAGGGAGGTACGCGGCCATGTCACCATGATTGAGGTCGATCCCGGCGACGACAACGAGGGTAGGGTTGGAGGGGAGCGGAGCGCAAAAGACGCCGGAGTAAGAGCAGACCACGAGTCGTGCGGCAGCGGCGAAGGAGATTGAAGGAGAAGGAATGGGTTGATGAGAGGAAGGGGGAGATGACATGAAATAGTTAGATTTTACCAATAACAGGAATAAGGAGAAGACCAGGGATTTTAACCAGGGCAAAAAGGACTGTTTTTATCAATTAATAATATAAAATAAATAATATTAAAATAAGTAATATCAGAATTAGGATAAGATTAATGAGTTATTTTTATAAATTAAATTTTTTTATTGAAATTAATATTTTAATAATTTAAAATTCGAAAAATTATTTTATTTTTTATTATAATTTAATTTAATAATAATATAAAATATAAAATATTAATTAATTTTTTAAAAAAAAATAGACTGATTTTAATCCTCCTTTCAAACGAAACGAGACGGAAGTGCATTCGGACGGACGCCGTGGGCCGTACCTGGCTCGCGGGCTGCAAGGTGGCATCGGACACGACCCACACAACGCGAGATCGGTACTACAACTCTCGCGGCGTGCTGGGGCACGGCCCAAATCAAACCGTGTCGTGCCGGGGCTGCGGGCCGCCGGTCCGGTTTAACACTCCTATTTGCTGGTTCTTGTTGTTAATTGCGAGCAACCCAATGTCAGCAGCCGCAAAATTATTTAAAAGAATTTGAAGGGTTTATATGCAAAATGCCTCCTTGAAACCGATTCTTAAGGAGAAAGACTCATAAAAATTTATACATACTCCGTGTAATATAGGTATAAGTCCAATTCACTTCGGTTCATTTATAAACATTTACAACTTATAATAGATAATATGTACCAAAATTTCGAACTCATCATTTTTAAAATATGAAATACAAATCAATCGCAGTAGACTAGATTCGTACTATTAGACTCTTTTCTACAATGCCAAATTAAGTGGATTATTATCTAACCCAAAGTTTGGATCACCGAATGATAAGAATATATTTGGAGCAATGAAACTCAAAGGGGGTTGGTGAGGTCCTGTAATAATAAAAGTCTAGCCAAGGTTATAATTGCAAAGATGACTTTGTTTTCCATTAGTGGGAGTGAGATTAGATAATTAACTTAATCACATCACATCACCTCCAGAAGAGTTTTAGGTAGCCAAGCAAACGCCATGTCTTCTGCACCACTATAGCAATTTATACTATATTTAGGGGTGTATATGAAAAATACCAAAAAAAAAAAACTATCGGGAAAATGGCATACAAAATGGAATCGCAGCTACCTAGTCGAAGGGGTCGATAGCTTTAACAAATAAAAAGTCTACTTCGTTGTTGAAAATGAATAACAAAAACCAAGACTTTATCCGCCTGCTCAGGTGGAATTTGATATCTAATTATACATATTTTATCCAAATATCAAGAAAAAATCACAGTGCAGCATAGCTTCTTCCAATCCCTTACTAAAATTAATAGATAATTTTGCATATACCTACATTTTTTTGGATTTTTGCATGTGGCCCCCTCTCAAATGATACGAATATATACAATTCTTTAAATGACAGGGGGTTTAATGTAAACTACCCATGTTTCTTCGAGGAGGCATTAATCTGACGCGGTCACCTACTCCACGAACATCCTTATCAACATCATTAGGCTAAAGGCAATGAGAAAAACCTACAAAACATCCCACAAAAATCCAAATTAATAAACCATTAAACTAATTTAGTCAACTTAAAATCTCTATAAATCCCTAAAAAAAGACAAAAACAATGCTAAATTCCTTCAGTTTCAACCAGACCACAACATCATCTGCTTCTCCTTCCTATGCATCCAAGCATGGAAGGCTTCATCCCCTTCATTTGCAGAGTCATCAAGAGGAAGAAGACCCTCAAGTCCTATAAGTGCCTCTCCACCGGCAGCTCGCTGGCCTTGGCGGCGCCGGACTACGGCCCCGCGTTCTTGACTCACCCGCCGGAGAAGCTCGAGGGGTTGCAGGAGAGCCGGGAAACTCACCGGCGCCGCATGTCGCTGCAGGAGCCCCCGATCGGGTTTGTCGGGTTTTTCTCCCCGGAGGGAGGCGGGGAGGAGCTCAGGCCGCCAAGTTTGGCCAAGGACTTTGGCGGGTTTAGCCGCCGGGATCGGCTGTTCGCCTGCATCGGCGGGCCCGGCGCCGTTGCCGACGAGTAGGGCGGGGAGGAAGGTCTTGGTGTGGTTTGTTATGGTGACTATTGGATGCGTTTGCAGTAGAAAAGCAAGGCAAGATATGTCAGGATTTTGATTGTGTTAGTGTATTTAGTATTTAATATTTAGGGTTTCTTGCATGTTTGTCCATGGAAAAATTGTATCTAATTATGTGGACCGATGAGTCATCCAATTAAAAATCTTGCTTATTAGGGTTTCTTGCATGCAATAAATGCAAATTTAAATTTATAACCAAAAGATTTTAAATCTCATTCATAAAATAGTTTCAATTTCAGCCAATCGTATGGTCCGGAAGACGAGAACCCATGACCAAACTTAGAGATTCATGGGCCAAATTGATTTTCAAGAATTTCTAACTCTGGATATTGAAGGCCCAAATAAATTCTCTGGGCCCATCAAAAGTCCAATATCCCTCTCAATGGCACGGCCGTAAATCTCGCTAGGCGACTGACCCTTCTCCGCCAATTCACCCTCCCCACGAGACCTGTCGGCGATCCGTCGCGGCGAGGCTATAAATAGGCCCGCTCTCTCCGGCCCAAAATTTCTGAGAATTTCCTCTCCGCTATTCTCCGCCCTTCCGGGCTCTTTTTCTATCAGATCCGCTCAAAACCCTAATCATTTTCCCCCCAAATCAATGGCGCAAGAGCTCCTCGACCACGACGCCGAGATCCCCGCTGCCGATCCCTCCTCTGGCGACCCCGTTCTCACCCGGACGTCCTCCGCCAGTCGCCTCAACGCCCGCGCTCCCGAGTTCGTCCCTCGCGCGCCGATGGTCAAGATCCACCACCACGGACCCCCGCCGCCGCATCATCCGGTGATCCATGTATACCACGCGCCGGCGGGGCCGGCCTTCATCGCCCCCGTTGTGGATCACGGCGCGTATGAGTATTTTGGCGGTGCTGGTGGTGGTGGGGGGTTCGCCGCGGAGCAGGAGGTCGCAAGGCCGCCGGCGGCGGCGGATCAGACCCATGCCGTCGCCGCGGCGAGGGACGGGCTCTCGGATGAGGTTGTTCAGAAGATCACCAAGCAGGTCGGTTGTTTCTTTCTCAGATGAATCGAATACTTGTGGAGATTTTTAAGTTTTTGAATTTTCTTATAAATCAATAATTGGGAACACGAATTTGATGGTGATACCTGACTTGATTTGACGTAAATTGTGTTTTATACTAGTCTTTTATTTGTATATTTGATCAGCGTCGTAGGCTGACTGATGTCTGGTGGTTTCGTTACAAAATTATTGTGGTTGTTTCCATTGCTTGCTGTTTCTTCTTCAATCCCTCGTTCTATAATTGCTTCAGTCTCATCCACGACGAGGATATACTCCGATTATAAAATTCAGACTAGGTTCCTTTCACAAGGGTATCTTCAAGTATTTTTTACATTCCAATGCCATTAGTATGCGTTTACCGGTTTTTTCCTTCTCAGTTTTCAATTCTTTATTTTAAAGGGATTATGTGATGCTTTTTAAATAGAAGTTAATCGTTTCATTCCTTATTTTGAGGACCTTTATTTTGTTGCAACATGGTGTGGATGCTTTAATGACGATATGGTAATTCTAAGGATACGAAGATCTTAGATGCAGTAAATGTTGACACATTAAACATATGCCTAGACATTATATGTAATGAAATATGGAGATCAAAGAGTTGCTGAAACACATTATCTCAATTTGGAAGCACTACATTTCAATGAGGATGATGCAACTATAGTGAAGATATTGTCAAAGCTTGGAAGATAGTTTTTAGAGTACACTTAATCCTTGTTACTGAATATGATCAGTGCTGGTGAAATACTTTATTCCAGAGACTGCTTGATATTACCATATCAATCTTTGGATGGTTACACTTGATTGCAGTAAGTGGTGGCATGTAAAGCCTAAGCATAGACATTATCCTTTGCACCACAAAGGCCAACAATTTTGTTTTCTTTTTTATTTTTATTTTTTTTTGAGCAAACTGGAATCTTAGAAAGACATGTTTATTATTTGGTGGCATTATCATTTCAATGAGGATCATTTTGAGACGATGAAATACCATCACTACTAAGAACATAGTTTACTACAATGACCGATCCTTGGTATTAACAATATCAGGAACCAGTCTAAATGCTTGTGCTGACATATTCCAAACACTTGCCTTCTCTTCATCTTTCCTTTAAATTTTCAATGATCTGGATACAGCTGTTTGATTTCATGCTTTGTTGTATTGCTTGTGAACGCCACCCTTTTTATTATAGATTTTTATATACCTTAATACAATATGCTGGAACTAAATTCCAAAGATAGCTGTGTGTTCTTTTCCTAATTAGCTTATCTCTGGCTGCATTGATTGAACATTACTAACTTCACATAAATAATTTTTATGTTACTGAAGCACCGATAATAAGCAAATACTTGTTTCCACTATAAACAAATTTTTTTTGGAATACTTTAAATTGTGATTATTTTTCCATAAAACATGCCATTGATTTGACATGTTCTTTCAGTTAATAAGCATGGAGCACTTTAATGTGAAAACATATTTGTTATCATTCACTTATGTGATTTTATGGATCATTATTATTTGTTTTCTTATCAGCTTTGGCATACTTCTTTGGAAAAAATAAACTGGCTTTTGGATTGACAGGTGGAATACTATTTCAGCGATGCAAACTTAGCAACCACTGAACACTTGATGAGGTTTATCAGTAAAGATTCTGAGGGATATGGTAATATATGTGATGTATCTGTTTTTGTCATTCCATTGATATCAAACGTCTGTTTACAGTTGAGATCTTACAGCCTTATCTGGTATTGGTTATACATTGGAATCCTGGCCCTTGTGTATAAATTTTTCAGTATTAGATTTTTTTCGATTTTGTGCAATATATACTTGTCTTATGAGATTATGTCTGCAAATGTCATGTTATGATCTGGCTACACAACATAAGTTTGTGTACCTTACTTTCCATTCTTTACCCTTAGTTTGTTCATTTGCTAAAAGGAAAATGCAAGAATTAGGAAACTGGTTATGCTCTTTTACTTCCTACAAACAAGTTCTATTGGTTACTAGGACACTATAACCATTGTTTGTTTAGTTTCACATGCTATTAACAAATATTGTAATAAAATAATTTCCTTCCTTTTTTGGTTCTTGGTAAATTTTTCACACAATTTGTCCTTTTGTTAACTGTCAATCATGTTGATGCCTTTTTTCACACCATTGCTTTTGCATATTATAGTTTCAGAGTCTTTTTGATACTTATGAAAAGAACATGTTGGAGAAGTTCTCCATAAGAATATGGTTTTGCTTGCAAGCCAATTTCAATGGTTGGTATTAATGGTGAGATTGTGACACACAGGCTTCAGTCCATAGGAATGTGGTGTGAGAACTCCTTTAAATTTTCTATGGAATCACACAATTCCAAACAAAATGAAACACTTAAAATGTGGTGTTGTTCACCCAATTAGAAAAAGAATTCATAACAACTGAGGGTAATCAAGACTTTTTGGTTCAACACTCAGGCTGTTAGGCAATTTCTTTACAATATGAAATTGAGTGAATGGTAGGTTCTCTTGCCAGTTGGTCTGGAGTACATCCATTCTTTGGGCTGCTAACTCATTTCCAGCCAGGGGATCACTAGCTGGAATAGTGATTCATCCTCCAAATGGGATGCTGGTTGAGGTTCTATATCAACTAATTTTATATGCATTTATTTTGTTGTTCAGATTAAGGTGACACTTCTATTACTGATGGATATTATAGGAAGTCATTGCAAACCTTGATATTCTAAGAACAAAATACATTCTAAATTTTCCGTTTTACCCAAATACAGAAGTAGTTTCAGGGCCTTATGTTTGATTTCTCTGTGCTCAGTTGTATAACTTGTGACCATCTCCTTGTTAGACCCAATCCAAACAGGGCGTTATGTTTGTGTTCATTCTGAAATCTTCCTTATCAAACCTGCTAATAATAGCTAGGATATCTTAGGGCATGCTTGATTACTAGAATCTCAGCCCAAAATTCAAGAAACTTGTGGAAGTCAGCCAAGTTTCTCTATTTCATTTGTCCTGACAATGTTCCATGAGTTCTGTGGAAAGGTGATAGTGAGTTTATTATTTTCTACTCCAAAGTCATAATTTCTTGTTGGAACTATTTAATAGTGTGGGTCCCACTAAATTTATTACTCAACCAAAATTTTAGTGTGACAATTTTTGGAGATCTCATTAATGGCAGTATAACTTGATTAAGAAATCAATTTTAATAAAGAAATTATTATTTTATCATAACTGAAAATTAGGGATTCTAGAGCTCTATTAAAGGGCTAATTGAACAGAACAAACTCAAAGTTCTGTTAGTTTTATTGGTTGTCATAGCTCTGACGGTTTTAGGGCCAAACACACCCTTAATTAACATTAGAAAAATCCCCAAGTGAGATGAGAGAACTTCCCTAGGATAGCAAGGATACCAGATATTGTTTAACAGTGGTTTCCTCCATGATCAACCAATTAATCATGCAAAATAGAGAAGTGAGTTCAAAAAAAATAATACTGAAGTAACTATCTGGTTTGGGCCAAGTTTTTCCCAGATCGTTCAGGTACTTTTCTGCAGAGATGATAGCAGCAAATGCCACTAATGCAAATGTTACAGATTCAGTTCTTTTTTTGTTTTTTTGCTTCAAAACCATTTTTAGATTCTTGTGCATGATTATGATCATGATCCAATGATGCTGTGCAAAATTAGACACTTATTTCTCTGTTAAATGCTTTTGATATGTTTATATTTAAGTAATGAATTATGTGGTGAAATTTGATTTATATTTTTCTATTAACTTCTATTTAGCAACAATGTAATGTAGGATTTATATGTTAGAAGAGATCATACTTATATTTGTGTAGTCTGTGCTTCTTGAAATTCTAATCAAATAAGTGGAATTTTAGTTTTCAGTTGATACTATTGATATCGACTGGTCGATTTCTTTGTTCTAGTGCCGATGTCTGTTATAGCATCTTTTAAGAAGATAAAAGCTTTGGTTCACAGCAACAGCTTGCTTGCTAATGCCCTCCGTACATCGACAAAGCTAGTAAGTTTTCCAGACCAATTTTCTGCAAGGCATTTCATTTTCATTATAATTATAATGTATAACTGATTTTATTTATAAGTGGATGTCAATTTTTTCTTCATTTTCACCCGTTTACAATCTGCTTTTTAGCATATTTAGGGAAGAGGTTTCTAGAAGACTTCAATTCTATTTTAACTCATTGCACAACTTGTCAGCCACTAATCACTGATGCATGTTCATAACTTTTTTAAATTGATATGAAATTTTGCTTGCTGAACACTTTTAAGCAGATGTGCTTTCTATAATTCAGTATTTACTGGATCACCACTTTGTATCAGTTGATGATTGGATTGATGGAACTGTTTATTTTCTCTGTATGGTATTGTGCTCTTCATTCACAAACATGCTACTTCCTGACAGATGCTCACCTTGTACTAAAATCTATCTCATTATTCTTTTGCTATTACAGGTTGTTAGTGAGGACGGAAAGAAGGTTAAAAGACAACAGCCAATCACTGAGGCAGATGTGGAAGAATTGCAGGTACACTTTGAATTAAATTGTTTTTTTTTTTTCTGTTTCTCTTTTCATTCTGCTTACTCATCTTTTTTTTTCTACAGTCACGTATTGTTGTCGCTGAAAACCTACCTGAGGACCATTGTTACCAGAGCCTTATGAAGATTTTCTCTGCTGTGGGAAGGTATAAATTGATGGATGAGGCTTTCTTTTTGCTTTTTCTACTGATGTCACATAATCTGAAAAATATTATTTTGCAGTGTGAAGACAATTCGTACTTGTTATCCTCAAACCCCAAATGGCACAAGTGCTCCAACCAATCGATCAACAAAAATGGATATACTTTTTGGTAACAAGGTATCCATTTGTGTTTCTTTAACTCATCATAAACATAGAACATGCATATGGAATTTAGTTGTTTTGATGAAGTATGATAACCCTGGTTGCGGGCAATATGTCATCCTATTTTTCGTTTTTCATTCTGTTTACTCAAGGGTGGGTTCACTTAATTAAAATGATATCTAGTTTTAATAAATTATTTTAATGAAATGAAACATTGCAGTTCTTTTATCTACAATAAGCCGCATCAAGCAACACTCGACATTTCTCCTTATGCAAGAAAACCAATTTCTCATTATGGGGATATCTCATGTTGCATAAACATTTTGCCTAATTTGATGTTGAACCAGGCTGGTGTAGAGGTGCAGATTATATATTTGAAAATGATTCTTCTTAAACTGAAAAAATGATGTTCAGATTGTCTCCTTTATCCTCTGGTGTGATAGTTGCAAGGCACAGCTTTGACTAAGCTAGCAGAATCTGGTCATTACAGCTCCTCATATTACACCTTGCTTCTACCAAACCATGTCATATTGGTTATGATTTTACATTTGCATATGGGGCTTTTTCATTATCTCAATATTCCTTTTTTTGGTATTTGACCCAGTTTATAGATCGTGATTTTCCTTTTGTTCGTCTACAGTTACATGCATTTGTGGAGTATGAGACTGTTGAGGATGCTGAGAAAGCAGTAAGCGTAAAATTTCTGTCTTATAAACTAAGTGTAGCTTTTTAGCATTGACTATCTGCATGGTTTACAGGTTGCTGAGCTTAATGATGAGAGGAACTGGAGAAGCGGGCTCAGAGTTCGTTTACTGCATAAATGCATGGTGTGTACCTCAATGTTCAGGGCCTCTTATGTTACATGCGATAATACTCTTATACTAAGTTTTGGATCAATATAACCAGTGAATTTTGGCCCTGAACAATGTTATCTTGTTTCTGAAATCTAGAATAAGCATGGGACTGGTCGAGACAGAAAGAGTGGCCATGAGGGGGATGGGAATGGAGAGGAGGAAGATGTGTCCACATCCAACCAACCACATGAGAAACTGGCTGAAGATTCCTCTCAACAATATGAAGCTTCACATGAGCATGTGGTTAGTACTTTGGGCCTCTTTCTAACAACTTGTGCTGCAAATTTTAGTTTCTAAACCTCATTGACTTTTCACCTGTCACAGGGTGAGGAGGTCAATGACCGGGAGGATGGATATAGACGAAGCAGGGGCCGGGGGAGGGGAGGAAGAGGGAGAGGACGTGGTCAGTACCATAACAACAACAGAATGGGAGGCCATTCTATTGGCACCCCACCAACAAGCCATCCAATCCATCCTGAGCCGCCTGTGGTTGCCAAACAACCCCCTGGGCCTCGAATGCCAGATGGTACTAGGGGATTTACAATGGGCCGGGGAAAAGCAGTTCCTTCCCCCAATAACAGTTAAAGACCTTGAGCTTTATGCCAAAATACATGTGCTTGCTGATAAAGCCGTTTGGGCTGTTGTTGAAAGTAGGGTTTTGGGATGCCCACAGCAAGATAAAACCATATTGTTGTTTCAATGAATGTCTGGACTTAGAACTACTTGGGGGTATAGTGTAGATTTTGGTTGTCAATGTTTCGTAGAAATGTTTGATCATTTGGAAGACAATTCTTGTGTATTGTCAGTTGGGCCTTTTATGTTCCTGTTCAAAGCTCAGCAGTTTTGATGTAAACAACAATGGTGCAAACTGGTGGAGGTTGGCTGTTTATGTCAGCTCTCTCTATTACCAGAGATATAGCAAGCTATTTGTGTGTAATGTACTTTGTCATCTGGAGCCTTGTTATCTTGACCTCGTGTGGGTTTGCTTGGAGTTGAAGGTGTAGTCAAAATTCTGGGTCGATTATATTTAGTGGGATAGTGGGATTTGGAATAAGCATACGTTTGGGATTCTGTTCATTTCAAATGTTAGAGAATAATTATCCTTCTTAGTAAATTTTAAGAATAATTATCTGTCGCCTAATTCTAGAGTTGCTTGCGGGGAAACTTCAGGTAGTCAGTTTTGGCATCATTTTTTCCCAGGGCGTTAATGGTACATGACTCATGCTTTCTCACAGCAGTAAATGTGAGTCCTTGATATCTTCACACTCAGATATCGCTCCCAAAAAATCGAAGTGTATATCTCTCCTTCGGAGAGTACTATACTGAGTGGACTATTTATTTTTCATTAATTAAATTTGCTTTCTAATTTTATTTTTAAAGATCTTGAACGAGTGTCAAGATTAGTCAATTTTTACATTTTCCTAGTTTTTGTTTATCCAAAATTTTCAAAAAGCATTTCCGTACCTCTGCTTTTTAAACTGCTCCATAATACTAAAAAGTAAAAACAAATCGCCGAAACCACCAAAAATATCCCTCTCCCTCCATTTCGAGACAAAATTCCCATCTTTGCTCAGTCTTCCCCGACCGAGATGGGGGAGCCAACGCCTCCAATCTCGAACCCTAGCTCTTCTTCTCCACCACTTCCTCCAGCACTACCTGCTTCGCCGCCGCCGCCGCCTCCCCGGCAGCCCCAGGACAGCCCAGCCGGCGGAGGATTCCCCAAGTTCCGGCGGCCGTCACTGAGGCTAACGTCGGAGTTCGACAGCGAGGCTGCGTCGTGGTTCAACAAGGTCTCGTGCCGGGTCTTCGATGGGCTGGCGAAGCTGAAGCTTACTTTCCAGAACGACCACCGCGGCGAGATCACTTCCCCGCAGGTCGGATTCATCACCAAGCACCTTGAAGTCCTCTACGACCTCGAGTCCCGCAACGCCCTCGTCAAGGGCTCCCTTAACCTCGCCGGATTCCTCCAGCTCCGCGCCACCCATGACGTCAAGGTCCGGTTTCTCACCGATCCCTTTTCCTTGTCTTGTCTCTCGATTCCATTTATAAAAGAGTTTACAATAGGAAAAATCGAAGCCTTTTGGAAGTCAAACCGGTTGATGATTTTTCTCTGCTTTTCCATCTAGATATAGTAGGAGTTTAAGTGCTATCTTATGCTACATAACCTATTTGGCGAATGGGAAAGTCCCTTATGCTAGAGGCCATTATGAATGATATTGGTTGCAAAGCAACACTATTTGACAAGGTTATCCTTTGTTCATGTACATAACAAAGTTTGAAGGAGTTGTCTTTTTCTATCCATTACTGAATAAAGCATAATGCCAAGTAGATGAAGATGGACATTGTATGGCTCTTCCAAGTTTATTCGCTTAGTGAATCACTGGGTCATGAATATCACCATGTAATTGATAAAATTTTTGTTTTCTAATATTCGGATTGTACCACAACTTGACTTGATTCAATCACTGGATCTTGGATTTTGTGAAGCTAATTCATTTGTGATGTACAACAGATCAAACAATATAGATCTGCCAAGAGATGTGACATTGCTGAGTATGGTTGTTTGACAAAAACTTGATAATAAAGCATATTATCAGGATGCATTCTCTGTGAAGCAAGTAGAGAATTATGGCTTTAAAAATCCAAAGTTTTTGAAGGTTTTTTGTTTTAGCTCTTAAACTGTTCCTGAGTATATACTTAAGCCTCTTGGTATGGCACTCGGATGGAAGTGACACCATCTGACTGCTTAGACATTTGGCATTTGTTGATTGATGATATTTTCAAATGAGAATCGTGCTGCTCATTTTCATTTGTTCTTAGGTGCTATGCATTGCACATTTGCACTCATGTGAATGTTTTACCCTTTACTGGTTGTGATGCAACACGTGATTTCAGCCTTCGTGATTTTTCTTGCATAAAGTTCTTCTGTTTCTCAGGAGCAACAAGGAGAAGTGGCATTGGCAGCAAACATCGCTGATCCTTCTTTCAAATTTGAATTGGCTTCCGCTGTTCCATTTAGTGGATTGGTGAGTGGCATGTAGAATGCTAGAATTATTTGCTAGCTCATTCAGCAAAGAATATGCCTGACCTATTCATAATATTTTCATGACAAATACCAGAAGTGCTCATTATTATTGTAGCGCTAGTAATCAAAGGATGAAATTGTATTTGGCTTTTAGCCTTCTTGAACAAACACTATCCTTAATAATCATCTTGCACCTTTAGTTACTGGTAACCTTATGATTTTCCTGATATGAACCCACATTAAATACAACAGGCCAAAGCATTTCCTCAGTAAACAACTACTGAAGATATGCTTTTGTTATTTAGCGGCATATTTCTAGATGCACTGCTTAATATTCTACCTCGTACAGTGTGGGAGTTTTGTGTACTAGCTCTTGGAAACTTTACACTTGATTTTTTACCCATACACATCCATAACTTAGAGTTCACACTGGATAATAACAAAGCTTCATTCTTTCAAGAATAAGGGTTATTGACTTTGTTGTGATTTTTGGGTTTGATACTAGTAAAATTCTAAGTTCTATATTAATTTTCTTTTGAAAATAAGGAAAAAGGAAAAATGTATTTAGTCACCCATGTTACAAGCAAACAAGTGGGTAATTGTTTTTGCAGCCAAGAGCAACTTTGCATTTCCCAGTTGGGGAGGTGTCTGTGGAGGAAAGGAAAACTGAGGAAGCTCAGAGAGGGCTTTCGGTGGAGGGGATCTTGAAAGGTCAAGTTCTAAATGGAGTTTGTACTGCTTTATATAAGGAGCATGATTTGAACTTGAGATACTGCTATAAGGTGATTAAAAGCTGTCCCTTTCTCTATCATATTTATGTTCCCTTCTCTGATGTTTTCCTACGTTTTTATGTTGTTTATGAGCTGCTCTATAATATTTAGTGAAAATGGTTCTCATATTTGAATTTAATGCTAGGATGAGGAGATGTCACTTATTCCCAGCATCTCTTTGCCTTCAAATGCACTATCCTTTGCATTCAAACGCCGATTCTCTCCTTCAGACAAGTTGAGGTCAGTAGTTTCTTGGATCATTTTCTTTTTGAACTGGTCAACAATCTCTCACTTGACTGCATTTGTCACATCTTGATCAATATTTTATTTGTGATGGCACTGTTTATGGATACTTTTATTTTTGGCTGAGGCATTGAAACCTTAAGAAGCAGAACTGATTTCAGAAAAAAAAAACAAGGGGCGAAGAAAATGGATTCCTACTAATCTTTTACCTACTATCTTTCCTGTTATATATATATATATTCTCAGTTCTAGTTTAACATCAATATTGCTGTTAGATTGCAAAAGTCATGCTCAAAGTTTTCATCTAATCTGCACTGATGAAAATTGTAGTTAAGTAGTTTCTTCTATCAAAGAAAAATTGATTTAGGCTGAATGATGGAAGCTTCTGTTCTTCTTCATCCTGAATACCTTACGATGATGCCATTATGAAAGCAGAAGCATTTTATGCTTAAAAATGATGATTTCATAGTCCATGATAGAGATATCAAATCGTACTTCATTGTAGATGTCTGTAGCCTCTATCATTGTACACTTCAGCTTATTCCTTTCCCTATACAGCTATTGGTACCACTTTGACAGTAATGAATGGAGTACAGTTTATAAGCACACAATGGGTAAAGACCTCAAATTCAAAGCTGGTTATGATTCCGAAGTAAGACTTGGTTGGGCATCTCTTTGGGTAAGTTACCGAATTTTCTAATATCTAAGATCTATGCTGGAGAGTTTTTAACCTCGTAACATTTCTTTTTAAGAAACAACTTCAACTTTCTTTAAATTACAGATCAGAAATGACTTCAACACCAAAATGTATCTTTAGGAGAATGACTTTGATGTTCGTTAAGTTATAGTTCAGCAATGTCTTCAATCTATATTTATGAGTTGAATTGTACTTCTACCCCTCAGCTAACAACTAGATCATTTTGAACAATTTGTGAACTACTGATGTTTTATGATCTCTTTAACTTTTGCTGGAGGCAACAAGAATAATAAGGAAGCTTTAACTTTTTAATTTTTAAGGTTGGCGATGAAGATGGCAAGACAAAGACTGCCCCTTTGAAGGCCAAAGTCCAGTTTATGCTCCAAGTTCCCCGAGATGATATTGCAAACTCCATTTTCATGTTCCGAGTGAAGAAAAGGTGGGACCTCTAGCCTCATAATATGTTTCCTTGCAAATTTACTTTCTGAAGCCTTTGTTCAATCTGTGTCTTGTGGTATATACTGATGGTGCTCAGCTATCTTTGCAACAATTTGGTCCTGTTCAATAGTGAATGCCTTGATTTATGTTAAGAGTCTTTTGCCCCATTAGGAATGTCAGTAAATGTTATATTTGAGCAGCAGTCTTCTAGGTTGAAGGATTTACAAGCCTCGAGTAACCATGTTGTCTTTGTGTCTCTTGGCGAGAGAAATTCATAGTTCATAACTTGTAGTTTCATTTTCTCACAGTTGCGTTGTGGCTTTTTATGCAATATTGTCTTTATATTACACTTATTTTCTATGTAATTGAAGCTTGCCAAGTTGTTTCTATGAACAGTATGTTGCATAGTTGAAGGTTTTTTTTTTTTTTCATGGATACCATTGAAACCTGGCTAATTGGATATATGCTCATGTAGAAGTTCAATTTGCTTCTATGCTCCTCTATGACTTTCATACATGCGAAACACCAACATTTGATAATTGAAGGACTTGTTGCCCAGGAGCCCATCACAAATCAAAATTAAAATATATACTTAGGGAATTTCCCACTGTACATTTGCCTCGACCAGGTTTCAATCAAGGAAGTTCTCCGCTCTATATATTTGCTTTATTTATTTATTTGGTATGCAATAAGTATTGTTGGAAAGTTATGTTCAAGTAGTTGGTGCTTGATCTCAGTGACCGAGGATAAAAAATATCGAAAATGCTGTAAAATTGATAGAAATGTGCAGACACAGCTGGTGAGAGCAGGTGAGATGTCGGCTCTCATACCATTTGGACTTGGTAAAACAAAATGCAGTGAAGAGGTGTAATCGATAATTTTTTTTTTTTTTTTTTTTTTTTTTTGTCATATGGATTCTGAAGCATGTTTTCTAGTCAAATTTGGCGTTGCAAAAGTTGCGCTTTCTCCATAAAAAGCGACGAGCCTCAGACGTCAGACAATTTAGAACGTGAGTTGGTAGCTTTCATTCTAATCATATACATGGTAGAGGAACACTTATTTCCAAAGGAAAATTACAAGAAAGTCCCTGGGATTTCTCTTTGGTCGTTAAGTGTGTTTTTGCAAATAACGTCAGATGTTTTGTTTATATTAGAGAAACTGTCACTTTTTCTAACAAATTGTGAATAACACCCATTAGGAATTTTTTTATCAAACAACGCCATATATTATTAGGTTATTTGCAAAGATTGATGGGTCGATGACATGGACAAAATGTCCAAGAATATTTGCTTTGGCTGTTTTTCCTGGGGGGGGTTTTATACAATAACTCCTTGAGATATCCCATATTTGTGTATTGCTTTCTCACAATCTAAAGAATTACATATAACCCCCTCATTTTGATTTTTATCGTTTTGAGGGTCCTCTAAAGCCCATTGGGTGCTCTAGTAGATGAAAGTGAGAACGAGAGGATCATGCATGATTTTTGAAATATTGGAGAACAACTAGCACGAATGTGATAAATATGACTTAGTTTAGGGGTGTGCATAAAAAATCTATTTTCTTTGAAAAGTTTTTTTGGTTATATATTGAGAAAAATGTCAGGGGTCAAGCCAATCGAGAGCCTCAAGAGAAATCTGTCTCATGGAAGCTCGGTTGGTTTCACATCCGGGACAGCTAAGAATCCTTGAGAGAATATTAAGCTTTCATGATTGTATGAGTTCGGCGAGATTAAGCAATTCTGTCTTCTCACTCGATTCTCTTCAGACTTCGACAGCATGATCATTCTACACCGCCCCTGATTAATCCCTCCCTTGGTTTATTAATCTCTAAAGAAGCCTCTCCACCAATTCCCATGCCTCCTCTCAAAAAAATAATTAATACTTTCGTTTACCTTAATCATGTGCTTATGACAATACTTTCCAACTATCCCTTCATTAGATTAGTGTCTCTTAATAATTACTTTTGGCTTAATAGAATAACTTAACATTCAAAATTATCGTGAATTTTGGGATACTCGTCTTTCTTTAGAAATTTATCTAATTGTTCTTACGTGGTGCAGACGGTTCTCAGCTAAAAACTCAAATTTTTTTTTAAAAAAAACAGCACATATAATAAATCAATGAATTGGTGAAGTAGATCAGAAAAGATCCCGGCCATTAGAAATTTCTCAACAACTTCCATTTAGCAACAAAAAATTAGTAGAACACGGAGATTAGGGTTTCATTCACTTCGGTTCCAACTTCCAAAATACTTCGCAAGTAATAAATGGCATCCTCAAAGTCAAGGTCCTTGGCGTGCCCGGCGGAAACGGCCCCTATCAATCCAGCTGCTTTCTCCCACTAAAACAAATCCCAAACAACTCACAATATCACCCCAAAAAAATTCAAAAAAAAAAAAAAAAAAAAATCTCGCCTCCTCTCTTCTTCGTTTTCCTCTCATCAAGTCAACGATCAAAAAGATAGCAAAGAAAGAGACTATGAAACAACCAATCTAGCAATCCATGTAAGTAGAGTTGTTCTTGTTTCTGTTCTTGACGAAGCAGTTCGTGCACTGAGAAGCGGATATGTACTCCGCCAACCACTGGGGCGGGTCCTTCGAGATCCACCAGGCGGACTCCGCGACGGAGGATGAGCACAGCCGGAACATGGACCTCGACCGGGCGGCTCTGTCGCGGCAGCTCGACGAGACGCAGCAGAGCTGGCTCCTCGGCCCGCCTGATCAGACCAAGAAGGACAAGTACGTCGATCTCGGCTGCATCGTCGTGAAGCGGAGGCTCCTCAAATGGGCCTTTTGGCTCACCCTCATCGCCTTCATCGTCATCGGAATTCCGATCATCATTGTCAAGTCGCTCCCCAAGCACAAGCCGGCTCCGCCCCCGCCCGACGAGTACGCCAAGGCCCTCCACAAGGCTCTCCTCTTCTTCAACGCACAGAAGTGTAAGCATTGCTAGTTTGTGACTTTGTCCTCTGACCAGAGCGGAGATAATGTAATCAGAAAACGTTTTCTCGGTGAACAGCGGGACGGCTGCCGAAGAACAATGGAGTGCCGTGGCGAGGGAACTCAGGGCTGAAGGATGGGTCGGACTTGACGGACGTGAAGGGTGGGCTTGTCGGCGGGTACTACGACGCCGGCGACAACATAAAGTTTCATTTTCCGATGGCCTTCTCGATGTCGCTGTTGAGCTGGACGGTGATAGAGTACAGCCACAAGTACAAGGCCATGGGAGAGTATGAGCATGTGAGAGATATCATCAAATGGGGCACTGATTATTTGCTTTTAACCTTCAATTCCTCCGCAACGAACATTGACAAGATCTACAGCCAGGTGAGGAAAAATTACATTTTTTTATCTTTTTCAAAAAATTATTTTTGACAAGAAATGATCTGTTTAGGTAAACATGATATCCATTTTTTAAAAAATATCATCTAAATCTAGTTCAGAGTACTCAAACATTATCAATTATAAGTGATTTAAGTTCCAATAGAATTTGTGTTTGATTGTAATCAATTATGCAAAAGAAATAAAAAAGTTTACATATATTTTTTCTTAGTTATGAGTTTTTTATTTGGAGGCGTCAACCCTCAATGGGAAATTTTATTTACCAAATATTAAATAATTATTTTTCCGAGATAAATCAACAATACTGACGGTTTCTTGAGCAACCAAAAAAAAAACGTAAAACCACAAATTTTCCTAAAATTAATGTTTTTTTTTCCCCTCTCAGGTGGGCGGAGCAAGAATCAACTCCACGACTCCAGATGACCACTACTGCTGGGAGCGACCCGAAGACATGGACTACCCGCGGCCAGTCCAGACCGCCACCTCCGCGCCAGACCTCGGCGCGGAGGTCACCGCTGCACTGGCCTCGGCCTCCATCGTCTTCCGCGACGACGCCCACTACTCCAAGAAGCTCCTCCAGGGCGCCGCCGCCGCCTACCGCTTCGCCCGCAGCATGGGCCGCCGCAACATGTACTCTCTCGGCAATCCCGTCATCGCCCCCTACTACAACTCCACGGGCTACTGGGACGAGTACATGTGGGCGGCGGCGTGGATGTTCTACGCCTCCGGCAACACCAGCTACACAAACTTCGCCACCGACCCCCGGCTCCCCAAGAACGCCAAGGCCTTCAAGCAGATACCGGACTTCAGCGTGCTCAGCTGGGACAACAAGCTGCCGGCGGCGGAGCTACTGCTGACGAGGCTGAGGATCTTCTTGAACCCCGGGTTCCCCTACGAGGAGTCCCTCAGCGGGTACCACAATGCCACCGGGTTGAACATGTGCTCGTACCTCCCCAAGTTCAATGTGTTCAATTTTACGGCAGGTAAATATATAGTTATACTAATTCATCGGCTAATGACTTGTAGCTCAATTGACTGACTGACTCGTGTCGGGTCAATGAACTACAGGGGGATTGATACAACTGAATCACGGGAGGCTGCAGGCGCTGCAGTACGCCGCCGGGGCCGCCTTCCTCGCGTCCCTCTACGCCGACTACATGGACGCCAGCAACGTGCCTGGTTGGTACTGCGGCCCGTTCTACTTCTCTGTCGACACCCTCCGCAACTTCGCTGCATCTCAGGTAACAATGTCATCATGTAATGGACGTATTACGGTATGATCGTAGAGACAGTGTTAGGTTGCATCCCCTGACTATGACATGTTGCAGGTGAATTACATTCTGGGTGACAACCCAAGGAAGATGAGTTATGTAGTAGGGTACGGCGACAAGTACCCAAAGCACGTGCACCACCGTGGCGCTTCGACCCCGCACAACGGGGTGAAGTACTCGTGCACCGGCGGTAGGAAGTGGCGGGACTCCAAGTCGCCGAACCCGAACACGATCACCGGAGCTATGGTTGGCGGGCCTGACCGGTTCGACGGCTTCAAGGATGTGAGAATGCAATATGGCTACACTGAACCCACGTTGGCTGGGAATGCTCAGCTTGTTGCTGCATTGGTCTCCATGACGAGCAGCGGCGACAGCGGCATTGACAAGAACACTATGTTCTCCGCCGTGCCACCACTATACCCAGTGAACCCGCCTCCACCGCCACCATGGATGCCGTGAGGATGGCTTTTGTGGATGGATGGTTGCGTCGTTTTGCTGGGATACTTGATGAAGTAATAATCAAACTGCTGTATTTGTTGATAGCGGACAGTCGGAATTTGAACAGTGATGAATATTTTCTTTTTTCCCAAGTTTGATCTGAAAAAAATAGTGAGTACCAAACTTTTCTTAAAAAAATCTCAGCTGATACAGTCTTAAACACTATTTTCAAAAAACATAAATTGTCGTTCAAAATTCTGTTGTGGCAAACAAAAATATGAAGGGAATTCTCAAATAATACAGTATTATTTGAGAATTATAAACTTATATTCAAATTTAAGTCATGAAATAGTAATTTATGGAACTGGATTACCACTCGGAAGAAACACAACAATTTGATTCTTGCTGAGCAGTCAAGCAACCATCTGCTCAATAGCTCTACTGTAAGCATGCTCCCAAGAAGTCCAACTCAGGCATTGGATATCAGCACCCACGGTGCCACAATAATATGCTAATTAGTTGAAGAAATTATCTCTTACAAGTTTGCAACTGTTGCAGATCCTGTTGTAGTTAAACATTGCGAAACAATTCTTGAATTTTGCAATTAAAACAAATCCATTATAAAACAAGTAACAGTCGTGCCGCTTGCACTTCCCCAATAGAGTTTGCCCACAAGCAATTCATTGGAACAAAAGAACAAAATTTGGCTACAATCATCCAGTGTGTGGGAATTTATATCAGGAATGAACTCACAGTTCACAGGCTGCAGCGTCACACCACAAACAGAATATGGGTACCCTTACCATGATCCCTCAGCATTTTTGGTTGGATTCTGGAAGGCTGAGAAGCCCCAGAAAGTTTTCAGAGAGTAGGGCTGAGAAATCGTGGCCCCTGCTTCAGTAATATTCGCAATCTGCGGCAGATAAAAGAAGTAAGATGTTAGAAGAGTAGAAAATGAAGCTGAAGAGGCAGCATCTTGATCAGAAGTTTTCTTACACATACTGCCTAATTCACATGGCACTAGCAGTGTCCTATTCATGTGAGCTTAGAATGTTAAAAATGGAAAAGCATTATGACTTTATACACAAGCTCGGCACATAGCTTCATCATTTTTTTCAAGTTTCTAGTTTGTGGATGACAAAGAACCACACAAGTAGAAAATCCATACAAACTAGATAGGAATATTAATTAAGATATTTGAGTGCTCAGAAAGAAAACCACAATCAAGAATTGACAAATCAAGGAAGGGGCAATCACCAAATGAAAATGTTAAGTAATTGGGCGTGTTTACTGTTTACATAGTACAGAAAACCTTTAAGGCTGATATTGAAATGGTCAAATATATGAAAGTTCAAAGACAAAGAATTGAGAAAATCATACCTGAAATTTGTTGATTGCTGATCTATCACGGTATAAAAGCACAAGCAAACATTTCTCCACCAGCTTCACAGCTTCTTCATAGCTCAGGTCCTCATGCCATTCAGAACGAAGAATAGGCCTAGAAAGATGATTTCCAAACCCAGTAGCGACATGATTATCCTCAAAATGTGTACCAATCATGTTAACCTGGAAACCACATCCACAATGCAATTCAGGAAATCAGAAATAATGCACAACTGATATAATGCTAGGATTACCATGCCAAGATACTTCTGCCCATTTTTCACACCACCAAGAACAAGGGAATTCCACAGGGGGTTAAATTTGTTGCGCCTGTTGTACATAACCCTGGTTAGATAGTTGTGAACCTCTTTAGGACCCAACGAGTTTCCATCATCCCACATGTTGTCATACAAACTGCAAAGGAAGAAAGTTGCAACTATAACAAGCCTTTACATTGAAAAACCATAAGTCGTACAACTTATAAATGGCTAAGCAGAAGAAACATGGTAGGTTAAAGTTAAATCCACAAACTTTGAATGCCCTAAATGGCAATAAAGTAAGAGGTAATATCCCTCTTGCTCTTGTGAACATCAGAATGTGTAGATATAAGCATAAGAAAACCCTTACATAAGCTCATCGAGATATTTCAAGATCTCTTGGAAGTCACTGATTTCTCCACTTGCTCCAAGAAGAGAATGTTTGCCAATGGTTTTGATCCGCTCCACACTTTTGTACCGTAAGGTAGATCCATATGAACCTAACCTCAATCAAATAATACCATCAGTCCAATCACTTCAAAAAGGCAATCAAAATTTCAGAAGAAATAAAGAGCAAAAAACACATTGTCATGGAGGGTAATCAAGAGTCATTGGTATAAAAAACAATGACTGGAAACAAATATATTGATAAACAACAAACAAACAAGCATTGGATGACAGTGGGTAATTGAAGAAACAGTTTTGGGCTAAGTAAAGCAAAAGCCTCAAATCAGGTTTGATCAGCAAAATGATTTGTTGTCAGACAGAAAAAACTTGGTCCTGTTAAAGCCTAGTTCTAATTACACCATTTTTATACAATAAAACAAAAAAAAAAATTGTGAGGCAGATGACTGGTGTTAATCTACTTTTGAATATGTGAAGGCCCAAATAGTTGACTAGCAGTCAGTCTGAGGTTTCACCTAACAGCTTCTTCATCTTAAGCAAATAAATCTCAACTAAGCATGTCCTAATACTAACTGACAATGTGAGGGCTCAAACACTCGCAATAAAACTTCCTAGATGCTAGCAAATATCTCTGATCTCACATCTTTTATAAAAGAGAATTTTGTTCGGGAGTGTTCCCATCCATTCCTTTCATTTGATTTCAAACATAACTAAAAAAGCAAATACCAACAAAATAATGCTTGTCTAGTAGGATTGTAGAACTAGAGAAACAATTGCTGTCAGAAAGATAATAAGAAACTAAGCAAATAGGGTACTGACCTCCCAAATCAGCAGCTAAGATAACTCCATCCTTATACTTTAACCCAATCACCGAGGTACCAGTCACATACGGGTACCTGTAAATGTTTAAATTTCAGCAGTACAAAAAATTGAATAAAAAATTGCTGAAAAATAACTGCAAAAAACAATAATTAGTAGGATTCATGTCTTTCATTTACAGTGCAATTCCAGAAATCATAATGCATCATCTATTGTGCTAAAATTACTACATAACAAGCTCAGTAGTCCCATTGAAATTGACAACATCTACTCACAAGCAAAAATACGACTCTTCAGCACCTATCCTTCCAAACCAACATATTTCTTGTTCATCTCAACTTAATTCCTATCGAATCTGACAAACATTTATGCAACTAAACATCGTCACAATTCCATCAATTCATCCGTCTGTAGTAATCAGCGCCATAAACCCTTGCTGTTGCGAGAACCGGTCGACAAAAAAAATGAAAAATCAAAACATCAACAAGCAAAATTCGAACCAACGCAAGAGATACATAACCGCGAAGATTAGGCATAACAGCCCAAAAATTAGATCCAAACTAGGAAAAAAAGGTAATCTGCATCAGTTCATGTTCGAATTGGATCATTGACCACATTATATGCATCAAAAAGAAAAAACGAACGCAAATCGCCAAAAAAGGGAGGTGGAGCTCATTACAAAGTCCTCTCCGAAGCGAGCTCATCGATTGCAGATCCCCTGGGAGTCATCAACTGCCGAAAAACCAAAAGGAAACCATCAGATAGATCCAGAACAAGCAAAAAGAGGAGAAACCGAACCAGATCTAGAGACAGAAACAGTGAGGAAGGAGGGGGAGGAGATGTACACTCTGGGCCATTGCGAGCGATCGATTTTCTCGAGAAGAGGCGAAGCGCAAGAGAAGCAAAGCAGAAGAGTGGTCCGGCTTTTTTTATTTCTTGTCCTCCAAGTTGGGGTCGCAACCAGTCGGTTTCGGTCGGGCCAGACCGCTCTAATTGGATCCTTTCGGAGAAACCCGTTTAGCTTAACGAACCCGGGCCTTTCTGGCACAGGGTCGGGTTGAAATGCTCGGGTTCGGATCGGATTTGATGGATGTCCACGAACCAAATCCGATTTTAGACATTTAAGAAAACTAAATAACTAAGTGAACCGCAGGCAATAGACTTTGGTATTGCCAAAAAAACAAAAACAAAACTCGCCAGTTTTGGACAAAATTAAATCCAAAATTTGGTCGAACAGATCCAACTGAACTCCAGCTCATTAACATCAACATTTGAAGTAAGCATACAACAAATAATATTTTAGAATCTCAAATTTGATTTTTCAATACAAAAAATAGATACAATCAACAAATCATACATTAACATAGAGTTAATTTTTCTATCTTTAGTAAAATAAAGATTGATCACTTGCATTACACTAGATTTACTCTAATTATATAATTCAACCAAATAAAAGGTTGACCATTACAAGTTCCTCTGCTGTTATACATATCATTTCTAAAAGTAACCCACAATGACTTCACATTGCTGCGATGATCAAATTTCCTCCGTATCTTGCAGAGCCTCCAAGCATATGTTCAGAAAGCACAAGAAAACCTGGCAGGTCGTGATGGAACAACACGAATTCAGAAATACCCTCCCATGAATTATGCTCTGCTAGCATGGGATTGGATTAGCGGCTGATGACAAAACTTGGTCTCAATCACCAGTAAATGTGTGCTGCAATGAACGTTTGCATCAATGGCAGGATGAAATCTTATGCTGCAACGTTATCTGGTAACAAGCCATCCTGGCTTAAAAACAGGGTCTTGCTTGAAGTTGCGACCACGTGATGATGTTGATTCTCCTTGGCGACGGTAGCACTGCAAATATTGAATTTTGGTCACAGTATATTTCTACGTTTATACACATAGAAATCAGCAACTTTCACATTGGTCTATGACCAGGAAGATGGTAAAATCATATTGTCCAAGCTATTTAAATAACAGATATTCTCTAGTTCACAAAACATGCAGTGTCATCATGTGTATAGTGCATGCATGCCCAGATGAACAAGCACAAGCATACCTGTTAGAACCGAATTTGGTAGAAAACTACCTGCTTACCAGAACTAAACTACCTGCAATGCATGTGAAACCTTCTTGCTGAGTTACCGTTTTCACTTCCTCAGCGCTTCCGTAAACTTTAAAGAAATCTAGATATTGAGGGTTGAACGCAAACAGCCAAATCTTATTTGAATATATCGGTACATACCTTGTAACAAACAATTGAATCATCAGGATACATTGCAAAGAGCTTGGTACCAACGCGGGCATGGCAAGAATCACAAAGACTTTCATCATTTATCTGAACATGCCTCGATCTCTCGTCTAGTCTGGCAAGCTGTGCATCTAGACTCAAAGCTTGTGACATATTATGAACAATCTAGACCAAAATGGATTAGCATCAGTTCTGTGAACATGTTACTATCAAACATCTCCACAAATAAAATTTGTACATGACGGCCAAGAAACATGCATGATTCTTCTAATGAAACTTCAATTTCAGGTTGCAGCTTGTCAATTTTGATGTAATACCAGGAATAATATATGACACATGGAATGGTAATAGAAGAAAGTCTAAATGATCTGACATGTTTAGATCCAATTCTTGACAGTAGCTTAGACAAGGACAAATTAATCGCATACTATGTTAATTGCCATAAAATTCCATCTACAGCATACATTTTGCCTTAAACCAGATTTTAAAATCCATGGGGTTTCAGAATATCTCCAAACAAACACACTCCTAAGCAAGCCAGAAAACAAATACAAAAATTACCATGCAGAAGGCTCAGACTTCATACTATACATCTATAGTCTTCAAATTAATCATGGAAAAATACCATTAAAAGTTCTCCTTCTCCATGGTTGATTTGGAAAAATGGTGAAGCCAATTATTTCTACATACATGCTTCCAGAATATTACCTTTCCTTGGTGATGATGATGAATTCGAGCTCTAAACATCCTTAGAATTGTCTCTGAGGCAAGCTGAAGAGGCATCTTAGGAGACAATTTCTGCATTGAGCATACAGACTTGCTGCATTAGAACCAGTACACTGAAACCATGTATTAAATGTACACTAGATTCTTAAATAAATGATTATGGCTCTTGGGGAAAAGCTCCACAACGAATAATATGCATGTTCCATGCAACAAGAGTTTTGGCCCAAAAGTTGGTGCTACCACATATAGCTTACAAATAGCCCAAGGATAAACTAGAAATAAGTTCCATGCAATCCACATTTGATGTATGCCAGCCTACTAACTTAAAATAGGCCAAGGATAAAACTAGAAATAAGTTCCATGCAATCCACTCCAAAATCATTGTAATTCCACAGCCTAAAAGCTCCACGCTTCCCATTCCTCCGACTATAGTCAATAAACCCACTGAGATAAGCAGGCAAGTACAAATGTTGCTGCCAACATACTCAAAACTCTACAATCTTGCTCTTAACATTAAATGTTGACAAGTACTCTAACATAAACAGAAAAAGAACAGTTTGATGAGAAAATGTTTCTTTTCCTTATCAAACATAGCTGAAAAATAGGCATGGGTTTCATGACAAAGATCTTTATGTATTTGTATCATAAATCATTAATCTAGTTTTGCTTATTTTAATAATATGGCATGATTCCATATAACAGAAGTAGATATTCGTGTTAAAGCATGAATATAGTGGTATGTTAAGAGTTCAAAATTCCAATTAACTTAGATACTGGGAACAATGCAGTAAAATAAGAGCATCAATCAAGTCTGATGTTGGGTAACAACCCAATCCATATAACCAACTATGGAAACTCAATCATTTTACAGCTCCATTGTCTCTAGAAATGTAATGAAATGAATAAAGAGTAATACTTCATACATGAAAACAAAACACTTGATATCTTAAATCAAGTGAAATGGCAAAGATGTGGGTAACTCTATTGGACAAATTAACCAAAGCAAAGTAGAATGTTTTCCACTGTAGAAAACTGTAACTTGAATACCTCTAACACTTGTAGGGGGTCAAGAGATTCTCCGTGATTGTGCAAAAGACGAACTGCAGCCTTAAACATGGGTGGCTTTCCATCTTGTGGATCCAAATACATATCCAATAACCTGTGTGCCATATATACAATAATTTATACAAACATAAAAACCTTGCACTGTAACGTACAGAAGCAGTGTGCACATTTCAAATTGCACAAAACTTACTGCATATATGCATCTTCTCTACCAATCTCTGCACAATACTGTTCAGCAGCTTCACTATCCTCTAGCTTCCTAGAACACAAAAACCACATGACAAAAAATTGTTAGTTTCAGATGTTGAAATATCTTAATAAAAATTGTATCAACTCATAATTTTCTATTTATGATAGCTATGAAACTGATGATAGAAAAATAGTTCACTTTTAGAAGTTGATTTTACAATGCCTAAAGAACCATTCCTCGGTGTATTAGGAACTCAATAATTGCTTATCTAATAATAGCAATCAAATTGAACATAGCAAACAATTCACTTGCATAAGATGAGCTTACAATGCCAAAATCTGCAGTACTAATGTTTCCTGGCCCATCTTCCTGTACAAGATTGCCTGTAATACACCAGAAAATAGAAGTGTGGACAATGAAGTGAAAATACATCGAAGGATGCAGAATGGAAAACTTATGCAAACAAAAGTAGTTAACTCTGCAGCCATGAAAAATGATCTCAAGTGTAACTGGATAAAAAAACAGAAAAAGAGAAATTAAACAACAACTTTGGGGCATATATCTCTCTATTATCTTGTATACCTGCATCTGATTATCCTCATATATTCTGCACAATAGCACATAACTTCACATGATCCTCCCCATATGTACAAATACCTCAATAGGTTGAGAAGAGCCTAACAAATTAGTCGATATCTTGGTATATGCTGACCAATGGAACTATCAAAATGGCTTTCCATTTTGACCCTTACTATTTACATTAATTTTCAAACTCAAGAATAAAAAAAGTGCCCAACAAATCAAAATCAAATTTAAAATCCTTTTTTAATGAAATCTAATTATGCCATCTAATGATCCAAAGACCTCCAGGAATCAACATTGCATTATGTACTAAAAAAGAAATTAAAGAAAAATAATGGAGATTCATAGAAGCCTCACTCGAGATTATAGAAAACTAATGAAAACACAGAAGGCAAAATAAAGCTAACTTTTTGACGTGTCAAATACAGTTGTGGCATTAAGAAAACACAAGAATTAAACAGTTTGTGAGGTACTGTACAACACTAAACATTCGGACACCATCCTGACATTAATACTTTCTCCAAACACATAGGACTGCCAGCAGTAAAGATAGTCCAACGTACTGATTTGTGCTCCACGAAATCCCAGATCATTGATTCAATCAGTCAGAATGCTCCACAAGTTGCTGAGATATTCTATCCTTTTTCTAAGACTTGTATTATCCGAATAAAATGCTTAACAATAAGTGTATTCATGAACATCATTTGATGCAAAAGCTAAATAACTGATATTTCTTTACACTCATGATGCTAAAAAAGGTTAATTATGATAAAATCCATTCATCTGAAGACTTCAACAAAATTTTACACGCAAAGTGTAAGGAAAATAGTGAAACCTTTTCCAGCCATAATTCAGATCCCTCGATCAAATCAAGCACATCTTCAGGATCAAACAAGTCAGAAGCCTGTAAAAATAGTTGCAACTTCTCCCTGACTGAATTTTTGTTTTCACCTTCCAAAACGGAATCTCTCTCATTGGCATTTCTAGAGTCAATATTCACACATGTGCCACCCATTTCAATAGCTTCAATTGCTGACTTGGCAAGAGAAATAGCATATAAAGTATGAAACCGGGTATCATCAGAATCTTGACCCTCGATCAGCCATTGCAAATATCTAGCAAAATTGAAGATTTGATCAAGGATCATCCAAGAAAATAGTGCACTGCTGGCGATAAGAAATCACCATTGTAATCTAACTTAAGAGAGCATGTGCTAAGTTTCTATAGACCAATGTGCATATGCATCTTTCACAGCAAGACAAGCATAAAGAAGTGAGGAAGAAAGATCCATACAGTAATTTTCTTCAATGTCCAACATAAACAGAATAGTAATGTTTATCCGATGCTAGAGATTGGTCAGAGAAATAAGTTTATGAGCAGAATCACTATGTTACAAGAATTCATACTAGTCAATAATACATACTGCTATGGGAAGAACACAATTTGAAGGCTTCCAGGAAAATGGCAAAATGAACATGCCATGATTAAATCACATGTCAAATACAGTAGAAATACCTAGTTCTGAAAGTAAAAGAGTGAAAATAACAGTGTCTGCCAATACGTTAATCATAGGCATTATGAACTTTTTTATGACTACCCAGAAACAGAAGTTTTGAAAAGACAGACACAAGATGTCCCAAAGAATATAAATAAAAAATACTAGAATATTACTTGACAAAGAAAAAAATTTTCAAATAGTTAAAGTCACAGATTTAGTTACACAGGATATATAATATAGTATCACAAGCTAACATGGTAAGTAGGAAAGGAGGTATTTAGCAGAAATAGTTTCCCATTACCTCTGCTGAATCTCAACTTTTTTGGCAACAATTGCATTAAGTACATGTTCTGCAAAAAGAAGTAGGGCAATCATCAGATGTAGAATTAAAAAAAAACATTCCAATAGACACCACCATTTGGAAAGTAATAATGAGAATAAAAATTATTGAAAAAACACCACAAGAACTACAGGGAAAAAGTGTGTTATCTAATTAAAAAACCCAGGCTACACAACACTAACTTCAGAAACTATCAAGGAAAAAATGATGCCCTGATGCAATAAAGATTAAATTCCATAGATGGAAAGGGGTGCACGAACTAGACAAAAGTGATAACTTTTCTCTAGTATTCCCTCTTTTATTCTGATGGTTTATGCAAGAAAATCGAGTACTTCCTGTTAAATGCTTCACATGGATATATATGCCTCCAATATTTGCCAATTTTGGCAACAAAGAATGATTATATCAGTGTAAGATGATGGGGAAGAATTAGAGCTCTGAGGAAAAGTATTCTGATGGATGTATCCCATTTGAAGTTCTTGGAAAAAAAGTGCAAATATCAAGAAAAAAAGGATGAACATGTGTCTTTTGAAAATTTCCATAATGAGATAAACCAGGTATAGATATAGATCAGATTGCAATGCACGTGTTACCAGGTGAAAGCTGATCAATCCTTTTCTCAGATGTTAATATCAGAATTGCAAGATCCTGGTCAATATCTGCAATCTAAAACAAAGATACTAGTATGAGACTAGAGAGGAAGGAAGCGAGAGTATCTTGGTTGCCAAGTATGTTGAGCAAACCAACCCATCCTAGATGTTCGAGGACCAAATCTTGATCAGATGACTCCTGAAGCAGCTTTGATGCTTCCATGGCAGCCGCTTTCTGTCCTGTGATCAAATCTGTTGAAATTTCTGTAGAGCCACTTCGTACTTTAGCAGGATCTTTCCATAATCCAGATGAATAATTTCTTGCCAAGATCCGCCATATAGCTAGAGCCTTTGAGCACATCCCTTTACTAGCATATAAGAATGCGAGTGTCCGTAAGTGACCAGAGTCACCTAGCAAACTTTCCAATTCCTCCTGCACTGCCAACAGAAGTTGCAGATTTATTCCTCAATTAGCATTCTAAGACAGCCATTCTGCTTGGCAATGCATATAAAATTATTACAACTGGTTGCCAACATGTACATTTCATGGCATTTCTAGTGCTGAGTTTGATCATGAAATAAATTATAATTTATGCCTCAATGCAAGAGTAGGAATCATGCCAAATTATAGCCAATGCACTAAAACATACCACTACACAGCTGTTTCTGCATGATGCTAGATTCTCCATATCATCTACACGATTGAGAGCTCTATAGAGATACATGAGAAGTGTGTCAACTCCCTCCTGAACTGCAGGAACCAACTCCCTATTCCGGGAAACACATAGATACCTACCATAAGAGAACACATATTAAACTCATTGCGCAATAATATGCTCCCAATTATGTCATACTGATAACAACTGAAAAGCCAATTTTTTAGCTCAAAACCATAAACAAACCAAAATATCATATATTTCTGCAAGACCTTATAATGTTTTTGATAGCAGACCCCAATAGTTCAGCTCTACTAGGTGGATTCAAAAGAAAATCCTCATCTGCCATTGTGTCTACACCTGCCTTTCTGAGAAACATAGTGCGCTGTAAGGCCATTAGTCCATTGTCAATGACTTCTTCGAGAAGTATCGGAGGGGGATGCAATCCCCAATACCGATTCCTTGGCACCTGAAAGACAAGTTCTCCTTTTTCTGAGATCATATCAATGAAAATAGATCACAAAATGTAAACATGTGCACATATCGAACTGATGTGATTAGAACCAGAAGAGAATCACTTTAAGAAAATTGTGGGCAACAAAATGATGGAAATCCAGGTCAGCTTGTCATCAAAAAGCACATGCAACTGGATGAGTACAGGAACAAATAATTGTCGTGACTAATTGAATTCCACAAGCACAGAAAATATGCTGCTCAAGCATGCTTCTGACAAGAGAATGGGAAAAATAATTTATTATTTCCAGTGGACATGCTGCATACCAGATGAGACCAACGATTTGGATCCCGCATTATAAATGGAAAGACTTCAGACGGTTGCATAAACTTTGCAAGCAAGAAATGATTTACAGCATCTTCAAAATGCAGATCAAAGAGCAAGAGGAACCCCACTTGTGCATGTATGAATGAAAGCATTTCCTCAGTTATTTCACCCTCTGATTCCAGCTCTTCAAGCAAACACACGCCTTCCTTAAAATTTTTTTTTCTCAATAAATATTTAATCTGCTCTTCAGCAGGCACCTTATAGAAACAGGTAACCTGCAAAAATCAGCATAACACAAACTTGAGAAAAATAACCACAAATAAGCATGAATGAAAACTGTCTGCAATCTGTACAAAAAGCAACTTCTCCCAAAAGCATCAATTGGTAGGCTCATTAACAAATTCATTCAAAATAGAATGTAGCTTTAATCCAAAATTGATGTGTTAAGAATATGACAAAGAACAATAAAAACAGCAAAATATACAGATAACATGAAGAATGAATATTAAAGAGATACTCTATTTGGCTTTGAAGTCCTATAGCTAGACACATGAAATTTTTCCGAATATAGGCAAAGCTGAAAATAAGTGATGATAGTCTTTGTGTTGTTTGGAGGTATTACTAGAGCTTAGAAAGTAGTTAATTAAACTCATACAGGTTTAAACAGCATGACATATGCAACCAGTATGATTTCTCAGCTAAAAAAAGGAACTTTTAGCCAGTCAAAAAGTTCCTCAACTCAAAGTTGATTACTCCAAAACTGAATGGCAGGTCCAATGTAATAATATCCAGAAGCATGATAATGAAATAATAACTCATGGCCCATGCTATCTAGGCACATTAATACACTAGTCTCCAACTGATGGGCTCAGTTTTACCCTCAAGCAAGAATCCAATCAGAAGGATCCAGAGAATCTCAACCTTATCAACTCCTATATCAAATCAACTGTACCACTCGAACTACCTCAAGAAATAGAACTAAAAGCTAGGAGATGAAGATGAGGAGCCTACCTACCTTATAAGGAGTTGCAGCCACCACAATTTCTCCACTCTGCTGTTCGACACTGTCTACAATGCACAAGCCAACACCACTCTTTGCAAAAGATACAGACTGAATACAAATACCTGTCTTTCTTTTATACAAATCCATCTTGCCGTCCCTCACGGCAATCACATATGAAGATATCTCTGCGATGGAGTCAGGCACGCATTGGAAAACCAAGCTCCCACCCACTGGTTGTCCGATATCATTCACATACACACCCAAATTATCTACCAACAAAAGCACCTCTTTATTCCTTGACAAGCATCGCAATTTTGGAGGTCCAGAAGACTCTGGGAGTGAAAAAATCGGAGTGCATTTCCCAGTACTCGCAGAAAATAGCATATAACCATCCAAGTTCCCCACAATTAAAGAGTCTCCAATCCAAGCCATCGTCTTTACCCCATCAACGCCTTGAATCTCTTTCAAAAGAAGTGAAACGCCTCCATAATCAGATTCTGTACCAGTGCTCGACGAAACAATCAGTTCAGTCAGAACCAATCTTTTCGACGAAGCAACCGCAATGAAACAAGCATATTCTTTTTCCCTCTTTGATTCTGAAACCCTCGGTTTCGTGCCATTGGCTCGAATTCCTCCTCCCAATTTTTGAAGGAACCGCTGCCCCGGCCGCATGACGTCAGCTTTCGACGCAATATCCCCTGAAAAATCCAAAGTGGAGGAGTCGCCACAGTCCAATCTTTTGGTCACTGCAGTCGCATCGCTGATAAACCCCAGCTTCCGCACGGGTTGCAACAAAAGCAGGTCGACTAAGAACACAGATCCATCCGACAGCAGAAGAATACGATTGATTTCCGGCAAGGTTTGGACCGACTCCACCGGGCGATTGGAAATGGATGCGGAACGGAGAAAGTGGACGGACTTGGAGAGAGGATCGAGGGAGAAGAGGAGAAGCTTTCCGCCGCCGGTGCCGATGTAGATTAGGGTTTGCTGGGTGTCCGGGGAAGCGGAGATGGCGAGGGAACGAATGGAGAGGGGGGAGACGGGCGATACGCCGGCCAGCTCGGCCGGGTCGAGCTCCGCGAAGGACTCGAGGACTGTGCGATCCCTCGACCGCCTGGCCGATGACTCCATAAGAGAGGCGATCAGGCTTCCGGGAAGAAAGAGATCGCCGTGGGAGAGGAAAGAACCTGGAAAAAAAATGGGATTTTTAAAAAAAAGGAAAAGTCAGGGACAGGAATCGCGTTTCGTAGGGCGAGCAGGGAAACCATTTTATAAAATCCAGAGGAAACGTATATTACGAAACGGGATTGATTTCTCCGTTAATAATTGTTAATTTTTAAGAGAGAAAATTTATTGTGGTTTTTTATACATACGCCCCGAACTCTGTCATTTTTTTGTATTCAGCCTTGATATTTCGAAATTTACGTTTAATTTGTTTTCTGTTTTTTCTTTTTTCCCAACTGAGAATTCCTCCATTTAAATTTGGACTACCTCTAAGGGATCAAAATTACTTTTTCGGAATAGCCTCCCAAAAAGGGGCAAATTTTCAAAAATGCCACTGATTTTTAAAATTCCGAATAGTCCCCTAACAATTTGTTAATTTACGAAAAAAATTAAGGTGATCACATGGCTTTTATAATTTACACTGTTTATGTACTTATGTACTTATTCTTCTACATGTAGCAATACAATTTTTATATTTAAATAGATTATGATCAGAATTAAGTAGATATAATTAGAAGTAATAGTTATGATCAAAACATATTTATTTGATTTTGATTATATATTAAAAAATATATTATATAAGCATAAAACAAGCTATTATGGTATTGTTGTAGGTATAATAACATGTGTTACAGATGTAATAACAAAACAAATTAAGTATACTGACATGTAGTGATTAAAATTTTGAAAAATAGAAGGAGTTTTTAGAGATTTTCTGATTTTGCGGAGGACCATAGGAAATTTTTCCTAAAAAATATTATGTAAAAGAGCTATTTAAATATTTTTAATTTACGATTATCGATGCTAACGAGTATTAGAAAATGTAAGTTAGAAAAGTTTCAACAGAGAATTTATGAATAACGGTAAACTTTTAGAAAATATTTGGTCCCATGTGAAAACTTGAACCAGTAACAATGAATTTGAATCGTAATACCAAAAAGATCAACCAGACATTTATCAAATATTTTCGAATATTTTAAATTTATGTTTTTACATATATGATATGTCTACCCGAAAACCTATCAAATTGCTTTTTTAAAAAAATTTTAATTTAAAAATTACATATTTTTACTTGATTTTAGGCCAGTTTATTTGTGCATGAATCCGAAATCCTGTCCTTGGAGACAGGAAAACATGAGCCTCACCTTTTACTCTCCACTTTCCATGCCAGAAAAAAAAGGATTTTTAATATTACTTGATAAATAGTAAAATTATTTTTAAAAACTGAAAATAAAAAATAAAAAATAGAAGGACAAAATCCAAGAAGCAGAGGTCCAATGAAACAGCTCTCCTCCCTTCAAAGAAATGCTGATAGCCCAAGCAACGATCTTTGCCTCACCAGTCACCACTTTCTTCTCTCTCTCTCTGTCTCTCACTGCTGGAAGGGGCTTCCTTTGAGAGAAATAGCTGAAAATCCAGGGTGTTGAGTGCAAACAAGGAAGGAGAAGAGGGGATGGGTTCGCCTCCTCTGGGGGTTTTATCGCTGCCGCAAAGCCTGAACTTTTCTCCGGCCATCCGGGATCCTAGGGTTTTGAGACCCTCTGGTGGTTTATCCAATCGTGGGGGAGGGGTTTGGGGCGGGAGACCAATCCGCCTTGGGAGTTCGGCGCAAAAGGTGACTTCTTTTTTCTTGCGTTTGGTTCAAAATCGAATATTTATGGCGCTGGGATTTCTGTGATTGGATTTGACGTTGTTTGGTGCTGAAAAGATGGCCTTCTGTTGAATGTTTTTGGCAAACTTGCATTTTGTGGTGGATTTTGCAAACAATAGTGGGATTGGGCGGCGCTACCTCTTAATCTGGTGCCTGTTTGATTTGAAGAACCATTTTTTGCTTTCTTGGGTCGCATGCCCAATGCTAGCCAAAGTGTTCATACTGTGGAATGGAGATTGACACTGTGTAATTTGTTGCTGCGTTGTGTTTTGTTAATCTAAAGTATGCGAAGGGGCAGCAGTTCTGCTTCAAATATTGTTGGCATATAAAATTTCATCACCGGTTGATGATTTTGAAGTAACCTTAGCTTAAATATCAACGTCAATTTCCGCCATTTTACTTTATTTTTTTATTTTTGTCTTTGCCTCTGTGGCTTGACTAGTTCTTATGCTTTAGTCATGCTAAATTTTATTTCTTTAATGAACGTGAAAAAGTAGTATTGACTGAAATGCAAGTCCCAAACATAACTTTGTTGGCTCATTGGGGCTTTTTCTGGTATGAACTCTGTTAAGAGCCGATGTTAAGATTCATTTTAACGTCTATCAGTAGTCTGTCGTAGTTTCTTAGATCAAATAATTTAAATATAGTCGTGGACAAACCAGAGGAAGTTATGTAATGATCTATACAAATTAGAACAGCTACCTGGTGGGGTATGATCACCTTTTCAGTTGGTCTGGACTTGCATATTCATTACTTTGGATACTCAAGAGTACATTCAAATTTCTTACAGCTCATAGTTCTATAGAACCATCCACAACAATAATGTGCTTTTCTTTAAAGTCTCTGCCTCCCTATTGTTTTTGGAAGTTGAGAACCCAATTGAGATTCTTTCCCTGTTGTTTGTTTATGTGCCTCACTTTTGGATTAAAAAAAAATCCTTGGTCTGCTAATCCGAGCTTTAACTGGGGCAGAAATAACTGGGTTCAGAATGTTTTACTTGCTTCTTCTATTTTTTCTCTTTCAAAGGAACTTTGTTCTTGTTCTCCTTTACCAAAAAGAAAAACACTTGTTCCTGTTCTCTATGAGCATCATAAATTTTTGTGATTTATTTGGTTTTTACTGATAATTCACTACCAGGGCCTCTTTTTTTATGTGCTGCTATAGTGGCTACATGGATTTATCAGAAGACAAAGAGATAAACATATATGGCAGAATGGAGTTGGTGAAGGGGCATTTGTGTATGGTTCTGAAGAGGAGACTGTTTCCCAAGTTCCTACACAAGCTCAGTCCGTTGTTGAAGGTACAGGAGCAGTATTAGTATCTGAATACAAGCCAATTCCTGATCTTGAGTATCTTCAGGTATCATATCCCATGTCTGATGTTCCAATAAAATTTGTCTTTATTTGATGCTTGTTTATCGAAATGCCACCAAATTTGATGTTTGTTGACAGCAATGCTACCAAATTTGGGGCAACCAAATTGATCATTTTATGTTAGATTATAAACTGTATGATTCTAGTCGTGATTAACATTCTTGAATTCAGGGATCTTTGCTTTTTTATTCCTAAAAATATTTGCCTAAAAGGTTGAAGATTTTGAATTCATACTCAACCAGTGGCATCATTTGCTAGACCTGTAATGCGAGTGTTATATTTCAACTTCAGTTCATGCATTTTAAACTAGTCATTTCTTCGTTTAGAGGATTTCAGACAAAAAATACTGATCGTTCGAATATTGACTTCAATTTCTCTTGGTGGGCGAGAGTTTGATGATCTATTTACAGTAAAAGTACACCTCATGGACACCAAATTTTAGAATTTTAACTTCATACTCCCCATACTCCCTTACAATTACGTTTATCTGGTGACAATTCATGTTTCCAGGAATTACTGGCAATCCAGCAGCAGGGACCTAGAGCAATAGGCTTCTTTGGGACACGTAATATGGGATTCATGCACCAGCAGCTTATTGAGATTCTAAGCTATGCTATGGTTATAACTGTATGATCAGTTTCTTTACCATAAAATCTTGATATGTTGCTTCCTGTTAAAATAATATTTGTTTGAATAGTCCTTTGTATCGTTTTTTTATTATAGAAAAACCACATATATACTTCTGGAGCATCAGGAACCAATGCAGCTGTTATCAGGGGTGCCTTAAGGGCTGAGAAGCCTGAGCTGCTTACCGTAATTTTGCCTCAGAGCCTGAAGATGCAACCACCTGAGAGCCAGGAATTGCTGTCTAAGGTTGCACATTTTCTTCTTCACTTCAAATAAAATTTTTTGTTTACTTGTTAGGACATCCTGGACCAGTTTATGTGTTCAACTTTCTTATTTTTTCAACCCCAATTCTTAAATTCCTGACACTGAATATTGACCGATTAAGAACCTGTAAGAGTTGGACAATGATATTGACTTCTAAACATAGATCCATAAGTGCCAACTTGGTTATGTGCACCTTTCCTGTATCTATTTGGCGCTTCTTTCTAATTTTGATTTTTCACTTTGCTGTTGGTCAGAAGAGTTTAATGTCTTCTTCAACTTATCAAGACTACTTTTCTCTCAAATTCATAAAACTTGAGATCCTCCAGCCTATTTGCTCTATATTTTCATAAACATTCCATCAGGGTTCTTCAAGATTCTTTATGAGCATCTCCTGGCTTTTCTTGTAAGAATTAATTATTATTGGGTATGTTATATTTTGTTTTGCAATGCCTAAACTTACCATATGGTCTCTTATAGAGTTAAGTGAGTTAATAATTTTGGTTTGGCAGTGACTGGTAATTGTGGTGACCTACTTTACCTGTAATTGCTTACAGTGAGGGGATTCACTGGCAGTATTGACTTTTGCAGAAGGAATCCTTAGAATCTGAAAGATGGATAGAGCATCGTACATATTTTTTCTTGCCAGCTTTCCTTGTCCACTTCATTTATATGTCTCTTCATTCCAGTGAAGGACTTCCTCATTTGAATTTAATATATATTATCTTTTTATTTTTTTTTCTGCAAGTTTTTCATTTGACAATGCATAAACTTGGCGGACAGGACATTTTGAAATAACTTATTTCTTGGTTGTCACTTGTGACAATGCATAAACTTGGAGGCCAAAACATTTTGAAATAACTTATTTCCTGGTTGTTTGACTTGTGACCTTTTTTTGTAAATTTCAGGTCAAAAATCTTATCGAGAAGCCCCAAAATGATCATCTGCCATTGATTGAAGCTAGCAGGTCAGTGAGTCAGTCCTTTAAACTTGATTACTATGGGAACTTCAAGTTTTTTTATACCAAAAAAACTTGAAGTCTTTAACTGTGTTTGAGAAGCTCATTAAAGTTCAGATCCAATATATCAACAATTCATCAAGATTTAAGTGACCATTTCACCTTGATATGTGGGTATCTGACCTTCTGAATGACTAATTATTATTCCATAAAGTGAAAATTTGCTTTCGATTTCTGGATCACCAATTGTTCCATCACCAGTAAAAAGCACTAATATATCTGAAGCCTTTTTCCCTGCTATTTTCATACGAGGTTAGTAAAGTGAAGTTAGATAATTTCGTTAAGCCAGCCTACAGTGGATGCATCTGAAAGGATAAAATGTCCTTCGGATTAAGCAATCAAGAAAACAAAGAACAATTTTGTTGGAATTGTTTTTACTTTTTAAATGTTTTGACTTTTGAGGAAAAATCAACAATGTGGCGGATATATTGAGCTTTCAAGACTTTCTGTCAGAGGAAAAGAATTTTATTGGACTTTTTGCTAGTTGAATCTCCTTTTTCTCATTTTCACAAATCCCCTTGTGATATTTATGGTAAACATATCTCAATTATTTGGCACATGATTTGCCTGAATGTCATTGATGATCTGCTAATATTTTCGGTAATGAACCTGCAGGTTGTGTAACATGGACATACTCTCACATGTACAGCAAGTCATATGCTTTGCATTCCATGACAGCAAATTGCTCATGGAGACCTGCCGGGAGGCGAAGAATCTGAGAAAGATTGTTACCCTCTTTTACTTAGATTGATCTCCACAACTCAACCGAACAGAAGGAGATTGGTGCAATTTTTCCTAGGAGCAGGTGCGCTGCGGCTTCCTCTGCTGCAATTATTACTTCCATTATTCAAAATTTTATTTGTTTTGGGGGACAGAAAAGTGTGATTAGAGGGGCCAATATTTCATTTGTTGGATTCTTGACAAAATGGCATATCGAATGTTTAGTGATGTAAATCCGGGACAGGCAGCCCGTGGTGGCCCGCCACAGTCTGATTTGGACTCTATCCAGCATGGCGCGAAATTTATAGCAAGGTCTGTTATATGAAGGTTATGGTTAGATCAGTTAAGGCCGGTACAATTTAGCTCCCTTTTTGTCCCCTCAACGGCTGCACTTGGCATGGAGTGGTTGGTGATTTTTTTTTATTATAATTTTAAATGTTATAACCATTAAATTATTTTTATTTAAATATTGTTTAAAAGTTATAAATTATTTTATGGGCATTATATTTTTCTTTTTTTTTCTTTTTTCTATTTTTGCATATTTTTGGATTTTTTTCTGATTTCTTTGTTTTTTTTTACAATTTTTTCGATTTTTCATATTTTAATCTTTTAAAGAATACAAATTAGGCTAAGCACAGCATGAATAGCAAGATCTATTTGACACCCCTATTTATGTTCAGGTTGTTGTACATTTTGTTAAAACATGAAACCCACAGTGCTGAAGGCCATTTTTGTTACAAAGTTGTACTGGCATGGTTGTTTACATGGGACCAGAATGTCTCTGCTCTTGTTGCCCCAGGAAGCGCCTATAATGGGATTATTTTTAAGTAAACAGTACATTTTATTGGGAGAATGCATATTTCAATATAACCCCCTCCATTATTGGAAAATTGTAGGTGCGGACCAACCAAATCACAATAGGATATCTACACTTAACCCCCTGTCAATAATGTAGTGACTTGGAAGAAGCCATTAAGAGGGAATATCAAAACCAAAAGATGCTCTTGGGACCCTTATCTCAAAAACAAAATGCCCCCTGCAACAACTCTGGGAAAACCACAAGCACAGCAACTTCACAAAAACTAAAGAAAGAACTAAATAAAAATGGATCACTTCAAAAGATCTCCACACAAACAATTCACAAACACTTCCTAGTGCAAAGTCACAAGCTATATGATTTAGTAGTTCCATACTACGCCACACCCAAATGATTACATGATACAGAGAAGTTAAGAGCTACAAGTTAGGAAAGATCACAACTGCCTGACTTCTCTCCATTAGTGCATAAAGGAGGTCTGGTACTGGACGTGATAGCCATTCCCATAATATGTATTATGACTGGGAGAAAAGGCGTAGGACACTGATCCCAGTATGGCAGGAGGATGAGTTTCAGTGGGGTACACAAACTGCCTGTCATAGGAGTATGGGTATCGGTCAGGTGCTCGGTAGAAGCTCTTCTCTGGGATGGATACCACACGAGGAGCATAGGTCATGCCACTTGCACGAGGCCTCTTGGACTGTGGTTTTGCAGTTTCAGCAGCCCTCCTCTTGTCAGCCTTGGCTTTCTCCAATTGAAGTATCCGTTTCTGGAGTGGTTCGACGGAGTACTGTTCCTCGAGTTTGTGGTCCTCAATGCATTTGATGACAACTTTAAGGGCAGACAGCTCGCGCTCATTCACCTCATTCTGAAACATTTGAAAGGTTAATCAAATGGTAAATGGCCATTAAAAGTCGTAATCCCTGGTAATTTCCAATTCAAGCAATCAAAAATTTGACAAGAAATAGAAAATGTATAAGAAAGGGGCATTTTAGCATCCCGATTTTGGAGCATTACATGAGTCCAGATCCAGAAGAAAGGCTTTCATTAAGAACATAAACATCATTGCTGAAATTTCCAAGTTCTCAAGATATGAAAAGATTAAGACAACATTATCAAAGTCACACATAATACATAAAAAAGGGAAATTTTAGCACCCATTTTGGAGCATTACATGAGTAGAGACCCAGAAGCAAGGCTTTCATTAAGAACAAAAAACACCAGTACTGAAATTTCCAAGTTCTCAAGATATGAAGAGATTAAGACAACATCATCAAAGGTGCATGTCTTCAATCAAGATTAACATTTAGCTAACATTTAGAACAATCAATGAGAAAATGAAGGTAATTAAGCAAGCAGATTCAACCAGATTATGGTTCATTCTATTATTGTAAATATTTTATTATTGCAACCACCTCTAAAGCTTTTATCAGAGCTCCTCAAACATAATCAAGTAGATATAGCTTATACAAATGAAAAGTTAGGAAAGCAAGACATCACCATGCTAGCTAACAAAAGGGCTACCTGTGCACCAGGAGTGGTGCTGCCTGCTTTAGCATGAAAAACTTTCCTTGCTTCCTTCAAATAGGCTCTCAACAGAGGCACAGGAGCAAATTGATCTGTCAATTCAAATGCATATGCTAGATTAATGGCATCAATCTGCTTCCCACTGTCCAACAATGCTTCAATCACACCTAAGGAATCGGCAATTTTGATTAGAGGAAGCATGAACATTTTCTTTTAGTAACAAGTAGCAATACTTCAAACAGTCAAAAAGCATAATTCAACAAAGTTGAGCAACCAAATGCAACTAGTCTTAAATGAAGATACTTGATCAGATTTGCCATGGAGGCACTATGGATTTGACATGACACATACAGTGTTCATCAGACTGAGCCTCATCTGAGATTTTTTACGGAAGGTGCAGATGCATCACCAAACTCATCATTCAAGATTTGTGCATATCAGGGTATTAGGTGGCATATCAGGATAGAAGTATATTTAAGCTCATTACTCCTATAATTATCCAATGAGAAAAGTAAATCGTATAAACTCAACTTTGCCAGAGAAGAAATGAAGGGTTTATTATAAGGCAGAACTAACCTGGCATTTTTTCAGTCAAACCAAGTGAACGGCACAGACCAGCTGTTTGGCGTCGCCTAGAAACAGCCGGGATCAGTTTGCATATATCATCTTGGTCAAACTCGGACACAATACCAAAGGTAGCTAGAAGCTGCAGAAATGCATGAGCTTCTAAGGAGTTACCATTGATGGCATCTATGCAAAGATCATCCAACTTTGGCTTCCACTGATTAGCAATCATCTTTGCTTGCTCCTTGATATCTGATGTAAGCATTTTATTAACAGGAGAAGAATCTGATGTAGAATTCTCCAATAGCGGCCCAAGTGATTCCATTAACATAAGACAAGTCCTTCGGATACCCAGAAGGCTTGGATCCTTCTTACCATCTAATCCTACAATCTCTCCTGAGTAGAAGTCTCTCAATGAGTCCAATATCAGACCAAAAGGATCAGCCACCCTTCTCAATGCAATGGGGATTTCCTCACGAATGGCAGCTAGATTTTTGCGATTGTCTGAAATGAACTTATGAAGACCCTTGGAATCCATTTCTTCACATAATTTCATCAATTGTGAATGCGAAGTGACATCTTCCTCAACATTCTCCATGGGAATCACTTCGTCTGTGTCCAGTGTGACAGCCGTCATATCTGATTTTTCTTCAATCGAAGTATCACTTACAACATTGCTCACACCATCTTTGACAGAAATTGGAGTTAATTTTTTGTATTTTCCAAAGACATATCCAATAGCTGAGAGAGCAGCATCTCTTTTTTCCTGCAGCTGTTCAAGTGCAGCTTGCTCCTTGGCCTCTACTACAGCCTCTTGCTGTTCCAACATCTCCTGAGTCTCGATTACTTTGGTTTCATATTCCTTTTCCTGATCTTCTAACTCAACAATCCTTTTCTTCAATGACTTCTCGAGCCCATGAAAATGATCCTCAAGTTCTTTCCATTTCAAAGTCAAGGTTATAGCACTATGGCTTTCAAGTTCCGCAAATGCCTCTTGCAGTTGTTGTATCTTTGAGGTTGTAGAGTCAATAAGTATAGCAACTGATTGTGTGTCAGCCATGTTATAGAAGCCCTGCAGACAACAAAGCATACGAATGATGGCAATGGTGGCAGGATTAGCAATATTAGTAGCAACAAGGACAAATAAGATATGTTCAACAACATAAAGACAAGAAACACAAGTTACAAAGGCATAGCAAAATTTATGGGTGTCCAAATAAAGTGCAGTTTGATAGTTCATTGTAATTAAGGAATCACCCAGTAATATCTTAAACAATCATTCAATCTTCAGTCACGATGTCAACAATGGATAGATAGTTCAGCAAAATTTCACGTATATAAAACTAACTTTTGGTTCACCAAGCTTCTAGCCATAAAAAATTCTCTCTTACACAGGATTTTTAGTCACTAATAATAACAGCCATAAACTCTATCCTTCAATAAGCCCATGAATTGGATAAATTACCTGAAATGATTTATTGTGCAACCTCTGGCTAATACTGCAATATCAAAAACCTATTTTCAGGCTTTCTAATTTCCCAAAAGCACCATTTATGTTAACTTGTTGCCACACATTCTAGTAGCTAATTTTCCTTTAGAATAAACTGAAATGAAAGTATGTTGACATTATAAACATAATTCTGGAGAACCACTTCATTTCTCAAAAACAAAAAGAAAGTACGCTGACCTTATAAACATATTTCTGGATAAAAACTTTCTTTCAAAAAAGGAAAACAAATAATTCCTCATCCTATAGTTATACACTTGTCAATGCAAAACCCACATGGTCAACCCAACTCCTCATCATGGCAACTTTTAATTTTAGAAGTTGCATTAAAGGGCAATAATACAAAAACTGATATCACATAGAAGTTGATTCTGATGGTGAAGCAATCTGACTCGACAATTCTAGGCAGCAGATCAGCTTTGCAAAACTAATGATAGAGTCAATTGGATAATTTTAAGAGTAGCATGGTCAACTGATAAAAGGCCTAAAATTAACAAGCAAATCGCAATCATAGAACACTAAATAAAATAGCTTTATATCAAGAGAGAAATCATGGAGGAAAGAAAAGGAGACAAAGAAAAAAACTTTAAAGAATAGCAACATGCATGATCAGATTTTCGCTAAAACAAAAATTCCTAGATGCCAAGAAACACAAAAGCGTAATTTTCTGCAGGTAGCTTGTGACATTTTCCCTAAACCCAAGAGCCTACTCACTAACAAACCCCCATATGATCTTCAAAAATGTCTCCAGACAAATTTCGTTCCAGACTCCTCTGTTAATTCGCCTTTTACTTTCAAGATATGTGTCCCTCACAAGTGAAGTCCAACTGAAATCTCTTTTCATTATTCCGAAGCATAAGCTTCAGACATAAGCCCATAAACTTGATAAAGCACATACAATAGTTTTTAACATATCAACAGAGTAAATGCCCAAAGTGGGCCTAATGTTTATCACTCAAACAACAATCCCCTCATCCGGCCATTCTTTCTCACATATGAGCTTCCATCCGCGTTGCCTCCCGTTCCTTTCATCGCACATCAAGCAATTTCTCAAAATATAAACAAAAAAAATGGAAAACATAAAATCTTTAACACCCCAGAAACACGACAATTAGCTTCTAGGTTCATCGTTCAAACCAGCATCTCAACTAACTATACAATCTACAAGCAAAAACCAAACTTTCACATAAAGTACGCAACAAACTGACCCAAACCCTAAACCGTCACGACTTTTCCCCAAAACCAACACTAAACCAAGGGAAACCCTAAGCGGTTACTACTAAGCCTCTAGCCTCTCCAAAACCCAAATCAATAGTACCAATCACCACAAACCAACACAAAAAAAAAAAAAAAAAACAAATCCCCACAACCACATCCCATATTCCATCGATTCACAACCAAAATCCACCAAATGAAACCCGAAAAAACCGCAAAATTGACCAAAAATGGCAAAGAAAAAAAAAAGGCAGAAAAGGGGCTCACAGGGTTGTCGAACGATTGAGAGAGACGGGAATTAGGGGAGCAGGAGAAGCGGCGGGGAGCCGGAGTGGAAGCCACCCGAGAGCATCGCGAGAAATCGAAAAATGGGAAGGAAAAACGTCGGGGTTTCCAGAACTTGATCTGGATCGAGTTGAAAGCTGTCGGGAGATCGGGGCCGGCCTCGCGGAGTTTGAGATGACAGGAAGCAAATCGCGAGGCTGTGTGGACGGACGTGATTTCAGAAGAAAGTGGGTGCGCTGCTTGCAATGGGTTATGTTGGTGGTTGATGGAAGCACAGCCGTTCATCGTGCCACCAACTTTGGCGCAAAAGGAATCATTTATTGGCCTTATATTTCATTTCCTCGCAAAAAATTATATTTTTTCCCTAGTTTTTCTCGTTGAAGTTTGACAATAAAATGATAGCGGCCCGGCCCAAGAAAAAGGGCCCGGTTTTGGGCTCTGGTATACTCTAACCCCGATGACGGGCCACAGTCCAAAGCTCCGACGTAAACCCAGCACAGGCCACCGCGAATCTAGGGTTTTTCCTGGTAATAGAATAATTATAGGACCCGATAATTAAGCACTAAAGCACATGATTATCCACTCAAAATGACGTAATTAGAAATTAAGAGCGGCTAATGAAAAATTGAGGACTTGGTTTGTTTCGTATAATCTTTGGATGGAGCTTAAGTCATTCCACGTGACAGCCTAGTCTGGGCCTCTAAGCAACGGAGGCAATCAAGAGAGGTCGCGACATATTTATTGCGGGTAAATTCGTGCTTAGCACATGCCACCAGATGTTTATTATTTTTTAATTATTAATTTGTTAATAATAACAACTAGTGATACGAATATTCTTGAAAGCCACGTGTCATCTTGCAATGCCGTTATGCATAGAACATGACATCCTCCTCCGTGAATGTTTTCTCTGGAGTGAAATGTGCGCGCTTGCTTGCAGAGATGGGGGATATCATATCAGTAGATGCAATGGATTTGAACCTTTTTGGATAGCTTAGTCTCCTAAGCAAACACAAAGAACAATTAATCTCTCGCGATGGAGAGATCAAACTTCATCTTCACACTTAGAGCGAGAGTTTTGGTACATTATAAAGTTGACTTTGAGAGTTCCTTAACCATGAGTTGGTCCATCAATCATGAACCCTTTCACGGCATCTAAGATAAGAAATATATTCTTGCCTTTCTTTTTAGCGAAGAGATTTATTATTGCTTAATTGCTTTCAAATGCATGTTAGTCATTAATTGCTTCTGTGACATGCATTCATCAACTCTGTTTTTCTCTGTGTTTGTGATTCTTCATCATCAACCTCTACACATGGGGTTTAGATCTAGATTTAGTTACTCATGTTTTTTTTTTATTTACATTTATTAATTATTTTAGTTATTTTTCTCAACAGAAAACAGCACAAAATATTCATGCTGTGAGACACCACTTCTCAAAGAAGCAGATAAGTAAAGTGCAACCATGATATAAGCTACTTCATGTTTATTGTTAAGGTTTAATGCTAATCGTGTTATAAATATGCATTGTTTACTTAAATAACGGCTGTAACCGCCCAAAAGCCGTTGACTACTATCACTTTGACTTTCAAAGTTAAATTAGAAATTTGCAGCAGTTTTCCCTCCATTTTGCTGCTCCGCCATTCAAGCTGCAGAACAAGAGATCCACAAGTTAATTTAACAATTTAAACCTTCAATAAATGCATATAAATAACCCCAAATCCTCCATCAAATCCGAGCTCTTCTCATCTCTCTTAATCCAATCTACACAATCCATGGCTTCCATTCCCCTCACCTTCCTCTTCATAGCCATCTCCATTTCCGGCACTGCAGCTTCCTACAATGTCGTCAACTTCGGGGCGAAACCCGACGGCAAGACGGACTCCGCCAATGCTTTCCTTGCCGCTTGGTCCTCCGCCTGCGGCTCCAGCAAGCCAGCAAGCATCTACGTCCCTGCCGGTACGTTCCTCGTGAGCCAAGCTCTGTTCCAGGGACCCTGTAAGGACAATGGAATTCGGATTTTCATCGCCGGAACAATCCTCGCGCCATCTAGCTACAGCGCAACCACACAGTGGCTGATGTTCAAGTATGTACAGGGGGTGTCCATCTTCGGTGGGACGATCGACGGGCAAGGCCAGGCTTACTGGGCTTGCAAGACCGCCGGCCGGAGCTGCCCTGCCGGCGCCACGGTACGAAAAATCTAACACAAGTGCAACGCACGCCGGATATCACCGAGAAGTACCCCTGATTGATGGTTTTCTTGCAGTCACTGTCGATTGATATGTCGAAGGATGTGTTGATCAGCGGGCTGAAGTCGCTGAACAGCGAGCTCTTCCACATAGTGATATTCGGCAGCAGCGGCGTCACAGTGCAGGGCGCGAGGATCACCGCGCCGGCAGACAGCCCCAACACCGACGGCGTCCACATTCAGATGTCGAGCGGCGTGACTATTACCGGCTCCGCCATCGAGACCGGTGATGACTGCATATCCATGGGAAAGGGCGCCACCAACATCTGGATCGAGCGCATCAGCTGCGGCCCCGGCCACGGCATCAGGTAATAACCACAAAGCATAGCACAAACACACATCAAATATTTGTCAAACTGACAATGAGGCAATACCTGCAGCATCGGGAGCCTTGGCGCGACCCCGTCGGAGGCCGGAGTGCAAAACGTGACGGTGAAGAGCGCGGTGTTGAAGGGGACGCAGAACGGAGTGAGGATCAAGACCTGGGGTAAGCCGAACACGGGGTTCGTGAAGGGGGTGACTTTCGAGCATCTGACGATGCAGAACGTGCAGAACCCGATCGTCGTCGACCAGAACTACTGCCCGGCGAACGTCAACTGCCCGGACCAGAGCTCCGGCATCAAGATCACCGACGTGTCGTACACCGACGTGCAGGGGTCGTCGGCGACGGCGATGGCGGTGAAGTTCGACTGCAGTCCGAGCAACCCATGCAGCGGGATCGGGTTGCAGGACATCAAGCTGACGTATCAGAACAAGCCAGCTTATGCCTACTGCAAGAATGCGCAGGGGCGAACAGCCGGGTTCCTCGTCCCGCCGAGCTGCCTCTGAAATGCTAGGAGTGTTAATGATTGAGGTCGTCTCCGGCAAGCTGGCCGCCTGAGCATGCAGGGGTCTTTGTGCTCAGGGAGGGTGCTGGGTAGTTCCTGAGAGGAATGACAAAGCATTATTAAGCATAATAATAATTATTATAATAATTGTTATTATTACTATTATTCATTGAATCTTGTTCTTGAATTATTTGGAAATGAATAGCAAATTAAAAGCCAGACTTGGAATAAAATTAATTTTTAGAATTCCAATTAAATTGTTAATACTCTATTAATGTCACATATTATTTCTCCTCTTTACACTGATATTTACAAGTATTTTCGGTGTTAATTTAGTGTCATTATAGTTAAAATTAAAGTCGAAAACTCATTAACGAGGCTAATTTGAGTTCTAATAAAACATCACATTAAATAGTACGGTGACTAAAAAAATGCCGTTATTAATCCAAATTAATGCTACGAATAGAATCATTCGCTAATGGCTATAGTAGCTAAGTTAATGGTAAGACATTAGCTAATAGCACCGCTACCGTAGCTATAGTCGCCATAATAGCAACGCCACCATAGCTAAAATAGTTTGAAGAAATGTAAGAAAAAACACAGATGATTATAAAAACTTGAATTCATTAATGAAATATATAAATTACAAGTAAAAAGGAGAGACTAAAATCTCACAATCAACACATAATTACAATGAGAATGTAGAAAAACTTGTAATTTTATTGATTTATGTTTGGACATTTCAATTCTTACAAATAGTGATAAAAGAAAACTAACATAATCTCATAAAAAGAGTAAGCTGGATTCTAGAAGGACCATTGGCAGTGATTACTGGAGAGTGCTGCTCACCGATGCCATCAGAGGTCCCAACCTGAAATATATGCACCAGAAGTTTTAAGGAGAATAGAACAAAAGTACATAATTACATGAATTATTCTCATAGGTGGTAACCAAATGCTCACTCCTTCATTCAATTCATATGGAGGAAGCTGATCCGGAGGAACTGGACTCTTGGAAAAATCCATCAATGTTCCCTGCAAGTCCAACAAGAATAACCATGCTAAAATTTGACCAATGCTTTCTCTAGAAAACTAATAAAAAACTTTTGCCAAAAAGATTGTGATGCTGCCACTGTTTGCGCCCTAGTTCCATTTCTACAAATGCATATCAATTACATGAGATGCAACATGATATGAGGTAGCTATGGGAAATGGCAACTCCTATTCTGTGTTTCGTCTACTCAAGGAATTGTTGCAAATCTAATATAAGATGACACCAGTTGTCAAACTTGTGCAACGGGCAGGAGGTAATGAAATGTACACTCGAGCAGAATGCTATAAACCATTGCATCTAAACAAGTACAGCAAACCAATCTTATTGGCCCACATAAGTCCACTTGCATTGCATAGGGTCCTTGGACCATCTGGTCCACAGTGCATCATCGGAGTAGCCTTTGCACTAATCCTGCAATGATGGTATCTGAAGAGATTCAAAAAAGTAAATACCAGATCAAGAGAGCATAACAAAGCAAATAACAAAGTCAATGTCCTCATGTAAAAATAACCGTCTAGTTTGTTGAACATATTCATTCTCAGAAGTCATTATTAAGTCTGGACGTCTAGGGCGGTTTGGTTTGAGGATTAATTTATTTTAAAATTATTTTTTAATAAAATTAATATTATTTATTTTATATTATTATTAAATTAAATTATTATAAAAAATTAAATAGTTTTTTAAAATTTAAATTATTGAAACAGTAATTTTAATAAAAAAAATTAATTTATAATAATAATTTACTAAAATCTGACTGAATTAAATAACAAAACTTAATAATAAATTTGATCTAATTTCGATGATTTGGAGTATGTCTAATTGGATTTCAGTTCACCCATATACATACAAGGTGAAACGTAATAACTAGCATAATTTAATATTTTAAATTTATTTTTTAATTAAATATAACCATTAAACCAATATTTGATCAGTAAAATATTAAATTTTATATTCCATTCCACATGCATCCTGTACATAATTAGTTGGCTGCATTCTGTTTGAGCCGAAGAAACAATAATATATTCTTCTGCCTTTTGAACTGACGGGGACAATGCAACCAACCAACCAATAATAGTCCATCATCCTCCAATGCACAGGGGCATCCGCCATGTCGTCCGAGCTGCTGCGCTTCATCCTCTTCCTCTTCGTCTTCTTGTAGACGGCGGCCTTCCTTTTCTGACACCTCAACGATACGCCTCCGGTGTCCTACAACATCGTGGACGTCGGGGCGAAATCCGACGGCCGCACGGTCTGGACAACGGCTTTCAGTGCTACATGGGAGGCCGTATGCCGTTGCCATCGTCCAACGATCGCTTATGTTCTCCAAGGAAGGTTTCTGGTAAGCTCAATCACACTGTGTGGTCCATGCAACAACTCGGCGCTGAAATTTTGCGTCGGATGAACCATCGTGGCCCCTTCTGGTGTTAGCCTATACTCGACCTGTCTCATGTTTGATAACGCGGATGGCGTGTCGATCGTCGGCTGCATCATCGACGGCCGGGGACAGGAGACTTGGGCTAATAGGAGGGCTGCCCGCAGTTCCTGCCGTGATAATACGGTAAGTAATACAAGCTTGTGTGAGAAATTTTTGAGAGTTTTTAGCAGCCAACCCTCTGGACGTTGTAAAATTGTAATGGAGATTTTATTGATTACTACGAAAACTGAAAGTTCTTGGTTGTGATAATGTGCAGTCACATCTGATCATGAACTCCAAAAGCGTGACGTCATGATCAGCGGACTGACGTCGACGAGCAGCAAAGACTTCCACATAATCATGAGGCAGCAGCGGTCAGCGCTCATGCGGACAGCCCCAACACCGACGGCATCCACGGCCGCAGGTCGAGCAGCAGCAGCATCTGGAGGACCAACATCACCACCGCCGACGACTGCATCTCCGTGGTCGCAGGTACCACTAATGTCTTCTTCAACCAAGTCTACCTTGGCCTCGGCCATGGCATCAGGTAACCATCCTGGTTCAAATATAGAACATCTGTGATAGTTCAGTGTCAACAATCTGTGGCATTTTGCGGCATTTGCAGCCTAGGGAGGTCGTTTTAGGAAACAACGGTGACGAACATAACGGCGAGGAATGTGACGTTCCGGGGGACGACGAACGGGCTGGGGATCAAGTCGAGGGCGTGCAACAACGGGGTCGTCAAGGGGTCAGGTTCAAGCATGCAGTGATGCATGACGTACAGAACCCGATCATCAATGATCAGCAGTATCGTCCCGAGGGCCGCAGCTGCCCCACCGAGAGCCCCAGCATCAAGATCAGCAATATGCGGTAATACGAATATCATTAGATTATCGGCGATCGAAGTGGCGGTGAAGTGGAGATGTAGTCGTTGCCGGTCCAGAAGGTGGATTGGTGATGTCGCGAAGCTGCATCCCCACATGAATGTCGTCGGTATTGGGGCTGTTTGCCGGTGCGATGAACTTTGTATCTTGCACCCTGTTGCCGCTGCTGGCGGATATTACCATGCGGGACATCTCGCTGTTGATCAAGCTCACCCTGCCCAGCACCACGTTGTTCGATTGCCTGATCGTCAGCGACTGCACCAGAAAAAGAATGTAAAAAAACTGATAACATGTTTCCTTAACTGATGACAAGATTAGCACGTAATATACCGTGACGCCGGCGGGGCAGCTCTTTTGCAGGTTCAAAAGGCCTGGTCTTATCCATCGAACGTGCCGCCCATGATAAAGAGGCCTTGGACGTCCTTCAACGCCGCCCACTGTGTCATGGAAGTGCAGCCGGGCGGCGCCATGATAACTCCGTAGATGATGATTTTCATGGCATTATTCTTGCATAGGCCTTTGAAGACAGCCTGGCTGATGAGGAACTTCCAAGCGGAGACGTAAATGGTGGCCGGCTTGCTGGAGCTGCAGGGCGGCAGCCGATGCATCGAGAAAGGGCTTTACAAAGTCGGTCTGGTCGTCGGGGTTTGCGTCCAAACTGACCACGTTGTATGGCGCCGTTGCAGCTGTATTGGAAGCTGTGAAGCCATTGGACTGACGGAGAATGTTAAGTAGAAGAAGGAGGAGGAGGATATAGTAGGAGAAATGAAGTGGTTTGGTGATGAAGTTGGAGGGCATTCGTATGGTTTTTTGCTTGGGTTTTGTGATGTTTATTGTGTGATTAAGAGAATTCGTTAATGAATTGTAAAGGTTGTGGAGAAGCGAAGCATGGTGAGTGAAGTCACATGTTGTTAATTAAGAATTAACAATGACATTGACCAAGAGAGTTAAAAAGTGTTTTGTGGCCGTTTTCTCTCTTAATATCTATTAAGCTCTTCTTCACTTATTCTATCGAGCTCAATTGCCTCCTGATGTTTTAGCTTAATTCCAGATTAGCAGTACTTTTGATAAGATAGAGTTGAAACAATGAGCATTGAGAAGGTTAAGTGCAAACACTTGGAGGCTCGATGAAGCCATTATTTATTTGTTTTCATCGAACACCATGGTTTAACTCGGAACTGTCTACAGGTAATGGAGTCATTATGTTGTCCTGATGATCACTATCAGCCTCCTTCATAAAGGTACAATTTGGTCACTGTTAAGTGGATAAGCTCCAGTCTGACAACATGTGGCTCTCGCTCGCTTACGTTGTTCCCGTGGTTGTTATTTCTGTCGCTTACGACATCCTTCCACAAATTATGCTGAGGGAGTGAGATTAGCAGTGTAAACGAGACGAGATCGGCCGGCTCGGTTCGGGCCAACTCGAGCTGTTCGAGTTCGACTCGATCAAGCTCGCCAGCTCTGACAAAGACGAGGCTGAATGGGGCACAGTCCGTGCAGAGGAGATCGAGGCGCAATCGTGTAGGGGAGATTGGAATGCGGAGGTGGAGCGGCGGTCGCTGGAGGTCGGCGCCGAGCGAGATCAGGGCATGGAGGTGGAGTGATGGTAGTCGGAGGTCGACGCGGAGCGAGATTGGGGCAATGGAGGCAAAATGGCGGTCACCAGAGACCAGTGTGGAGCAAGATCGGACATGGAGGCGGAGTGGCAGTCGTCGGAGACTGCCGCGGAGAAAGATCGACGCATGGAGGTGGAGCGGCGGTCGCCGAAGGTAGGCGCAGAGAGAGATCGGCGGAGAAGCTCTGTAGCTGGGACATGGAGCTACAGTCGCCGTCGCCGAAGGAGATCGGGATGATCACCGGATTTCAAAATTGGGAGTGGGCTGCCGGACTCGGGAACGGAAAGGGAAGAATTGAGTCTACTCATTACACAACTGAGCTGGAACCAGCCTCGAATTGGAACCAGCGAGCCGGTACCAACTCGAGCTCGGCTCGTTTTATAATCGAGTCGACTCATTTAATTCAACCTCAGCTCCTTTTTTACTGAGTCGAGTCGAGTCGAGTTTGAACTAAATTTGAGTAGCTCGCGAGTCAATGAACTAAATTGACACTTCTAAGTGAGATTCGCCGTCCGTTCAGTTGAGACGAGCTGGCTCTTGCCGGAACGGTAAAATAAGAAAGGATTTAAAAGACCATCGGATATTTTTCGATAGTGATTTTTTTATCACTCAAGTCAAGAATTTATTATTAGAGGAGGAAGAAAATTAATATTTTCTAAAAAAAAAAAAAGACATTAGCCTCGTGGGAGACTTTATCTTTTATACTTGATACTGATCTTTAATTTTATTTTATTTATTTTAGTTGTGATTTTCGTCTCAAATTTTATACTTTTATTGAGGGAATTATCTTTGTGCAAATTTTTATAGCTATGTGAGATGTCTTTCAAAAAATAGTTTAACAGGGTTGTTTTGAGACCTTAGGCATCGTTTGTTTCGGAATCAAAATTAATATTAAAATTAATACTAGTGAACTGTTTTTATAAATTAATATTTTTTATCTAAATTAACGCTCCAATAATTTAAAGTTTGAAAAGTTATTTTATTTTTTTATAAAAAATTAATTTAATAATTATGTAAAATAAGTAATATTAATTTTATAAAAAAATAATTCTAAAAAAGATTAATTCTAATCATGATCTCAAACCAAACTAGTCCTATTACTTTAGCATATAACTGAGACCAATTTTCTTTTAATTGAGCGAGGGTTGTCCCAAGCTTTTAAAGTTTGTTGAGAGATCACTCGAATCTAATGCTGAATTAAATTTGATTGATTGAAGTCAATATTCACTCATAAATCCAATTAAAAACTCTGTCTATGAATATATTTTAGTAGAAAGTACTAAAAAATTCCTAAAATTTTCAAAAAATTTTATCAAATTTCTTACAATTAAAAATCAATCCCAAAATAATTAACTTTATAAATAAATACGCGAGTTTATTATTATTTATAAATACTATATTTTATATATAAATACTTTATCTCATATAGTATTTATATACGAGATAAAAAATTTATATATAAAATAAAATATTTGTAAATAGCTATAAATTCACGCATTCACTGTTTCAGAATTTGATTTTAAAATTAAAAGATATTTAGAAACTATTAAATAATTTTAAAATTATTAAGAGTGTATCGGAAAAATTTTAAATTTTAAAATTTTTTTAAATAATTCATCCTACGTCATAATGTGTGGTCGGGGAGCACTTCATAATAATTCATCCTATGTCTTTATATATACATTCTCATTTTTTATTTTTTAAAATATTTTTAAATTTAAAATTTAATTGTAGTTAAAAATTAAAAAATGATTTGATGGAAGTCAAATATACCCAATGATCAAAACTGAAATTAACCAAATGGATTCAAAAACTTAAAATCTTTAGGTCAGTTTAGTTTGGAATTCAAATCATAGTCATTCTATTTCTAACCATTTTAATATTTAAATATCAAAAAATAGTCCGATTAACTTTATTTTACTTAAAAAATAAATTATCATACTATTTTTATTTTTTTTATTTATTTAAATTTTAATAAATAATATACATAAAAGCATAATATTTTATTTAATTACAAATTTTTTTAATTAAATTAATATTTTAAAATATCAAAAAAGTAATTAAATTTTTTTTATATATTTTAGTCTAGGCTTTATTCCAAATCAAACTGAGCTTTAAAGCACCATTTGATTTAAAATTAAGGTCAAACTCAGGTTTAAGATCAAAACTAAAATATAAAAAAATAGTTCCATCAATTTTTTTGTATTTAAATATTAGCATGACGGGTGAATGATTTAATTTTTTTAAACCTTTATATTATTTGATATATTATTTTTATAAACCTTAAATAAATAAATATGAGAGTATGAGAGTAATATTGTAATTTAATTTTTAAAATAATATAATTTTAATATAATTATTTTTTAATATTTAATTAACAGATTGGGTAATATTGAATGATTATAATCATTTACCCAACCAAATGCAACCTAAATGCTTAAGGCTCCATTTGTTTTGGAATTAAGATCAGGATCAACTCGTTTTAGAATTATTTTTTTTATAAAATTAATATTTATTATTAAAAAAATTAAATAATTTTTTGAACTTTAAATTATTAAAAACTTAATTTAAATAAAAAATATTAATTTATAAAAATAATTTACTAATCTTAACCTTAACCTTCGACTTATCTCCCCAACCACACGGCGCCTAAACATTGCAGTGTGATGTGGCCACGCATTGTTATGGCCACAACTTCCGCAACAAAAAGTCCAAAGGAAAGCAGAAGAGGAGGCGAAGAAGAAGAAGAAGGGGAAGCAGACAGAGATGGAGGAACTGAGCAACAGGCAGGTGATATTCCGGGACTACGTGACGGGGTATCCCAAGGAGGAGGACATGGTAGTCGCGTCATCCACCGTCGGATCCAAGGTGCCGGAGGGATCGAAAGCGGTGTTGGTCAAGAACCTCTACCTCTCCTGCGACCCCTACATGCGCGGCCGCATGTCCCGGCCCATCACCCAGAGCTACACCGAAGCCTTTGTCCCCGGATCCGTGAGATTTTCTCTCTTTCCTCTTTTCGTTCGTTTTTCCTTCATTTTTTCGGAGATTTTCATATGTTTTTATTGTAAAAATGCGAAATTTTTGTGTGTGAAAGACTAATCTAGTCTCAAATTTCATCTTTTGTAAGAAAAAGGGTTGGAAATTTGTTTGAGTCGTTCAATTTTCGATATTGGATTTGCTAGCTTCACTTTGAATTTGATGAAATTATTTTGAAGTTGCATTGTTGGTTTTTGGTTATTTTGGATGAAATTTTCTGGATTTTGGCGAGTAGATATGCAAATTGCGTCTTTTTTTGGCTGAATTGATGGTGTTTTGAGTCTTTTGACGCTTGGCTCATTTTCATTTTTCTTAACATTGTTTTGGATGAGCTATTTGCCGTGGTTTGAAGTGTCGACCGAAACCACTGAATTGTGTAGGCACCGTTTTGTTTTGGGATTAGGATTGTTTAAATTATTTTTTTATTTTATAAAATTAATATTACTTATTTTATATTATTATTAAAAAAAATTAAATAGTTTTTCGAATTTAAAATTATTATAGGGTTAATTTAAATAAAAAAAAATTAATTTGCAAAAGTGATTCACTCATTTTTAAGTTTGATCCTGATTTTGATTTTGATTTCGAAACAAATGATACCTTAGAGTTTTGATTTTTAAAAATATATTATTTATATTTATATATTAGAATTATATTATAATTTATACTTATAAATTACAGAGTCACCAGCGCTTGCATATTTTTTTTCCATTTTTTAAGCTTGTTTTTGCCAGTAAAAAATTTTATTTAATAATTTTAAAAATATATGTATATTAATTTTTTTTCTCATTTTTTAAAATTTAAAAACAATTTTAAATTTAAAATCAAATTTAACAAAAAAAATAAAAAAATATTTGATTAAAATCGAAATAGATCGAAATGAAACCTACCAAACATATCGATTTTGGTAGTTACCCAAATTGATTCCGAGATTGATACTTTAAACTTTTCACAACCAGTAGGCTATCATCTTTACTGCAAATCTAATGTGAATCTTTCTTCTTGGTCTTACTGGGAAAACGCATTGGATTTTGGTATTAGATAGCTTGAAACTTATCTAGAATGCTGAAATCTGTGATTTCTCGGTGGGAACATCTTGATTTATGATATGGTACACAAGAGAACAAGAAGCAAGGAAGTATGGGGTTCCTTTACAGTTCATTGTTGCCTACAACATGTAAATTGATTGCCATTAGTTTGGTTATGTACAGTTGTGCTGCCCTTTGTCTTCTACAGTGCATCTACTTCCGCCTGTATATGCAATTGGAACAAGATAGAAGCTTACTCTAGGTGCAACTAAAACATCCTACTTGCAGCTATTGCGGCACTTTGGAAGCAATAATGATTGGTTAATAGTTTGATGAGCTAAAATATACAGTTTTCTTCTTTCTTTCTGGATCATAATTTGTAAGTTTTCTGTATCAAGTTGCAGGTCATTGCTGGTTTTGGTGTGTCCAGAGTTGTTGACTCAGGGTATCCTGATTTCAAGGCTGGAGATTTGGTTTGGGGAGTAACTGGATGGGAAGAATACAGCCTAATTACATCTCCCGAACGCCTGATGAAAATCATATACCCTGATGTACCACTCTCCTATTACACGGGCATTCTAGGTATGAGTTCATTCTGTAGGAAAGTAGACCACAAGGAACTTTGACCAATTCGTAAAGTTAAATGAGATTTTTTTTTTTTTTTACTCCCATTTGAGTTCTAAGATTTTTCCAAGTATCTTCGTTCACAAGCTATCTGATACAATTAGTACCCAATATAATCCTGATTAAGGGTGCCTTACAAGTTTATGGTTGTCCATGCCTTGTTTCCAGGCATGCCAGGGCTTACTGCATATGTTGGATTGTATGAGCTATGCTCTCCTAAGAAGGGAGAAACAGTTTACGTGTCAGCAGCATCAGGTGCAGTTGGTCAGCTTGTTGGTCAATTTGCTAAGCTTGCAGGTTGCTATGTAGCTGGGAGTGCCGGTAGCCAAGAGAAGGTATACTAAGCGGTCCTTGCAACTTTTCCACCAACTGTTTTAATAACTGGCTTTGGTGCATTGGTTCACTTAGGTTGATCTCTTGAAAAATAAGTTTGGATTTGATGATGCATTCAACTATAAAGAGGAGCAGGACCTCAATGCTGCCTTAAAACGGTGATTGCTACAACAGTGAACTTTAATACTGATAAGCATATCTAGGGATTACTAATATTTTTGGCTGAAACTAACTTCTAGCTCATATGAATATGAACAGGTATTTTCCCACTGGCATAGACATATACTTTGAAAATGTCGGGGGCTCAATGCTTGATGCTGTGCTGTTGAACATGAGACTACATGGTCGAATTGCAGTGTGTGGGATGATATCGCAGTACAATCTCACGCAGAAGGATCCAGTGTACAACTTGACCTGCTTGACTCCTAAACGGATCAGGATGCAGGGATTCCTTGAAGGTGATCACAAGCACCAGTACCCAAAGTTCTGGGAATTTGTCATCCCCTACATCAAGGAAGGAAAGGTAGTATATGTCGAGGATGTTGCAGAAGGCATAGAAAAGGCTCCCTCTGCACTTACTGGCATCTTTGCAGGACGGAATGTCGGCAAACAAGTTGTATGTGTTGCTAGTGAGTGATGGAACGTGAAGGCCTTTATTGGCTAGACGGTATCTGAGATGCTGAACTGTTGAACTGTGCGCTAAATTTTATTTATGTATTCAGATAATGAACTCACAAGGATTTTCAATAAGTGAGAATGCAGTCGTTGGTTGAATCCAGTGAGATAAACCATCAAATGTCATTGTGAAATCAAAATATAAATGCACCTTTGCGTCCCTCTCATTGTTCTTGGGAGCATTTAGGCAGTCAAAACTATGTTACTCAATTTCAGGAATTTCTTTGACTTGTTGCTATACCAGTTGAATCGTCTCCAGGTTTCAGGTAACCATCACAATTTGCTAATACGTATCTTATCTGATATACAAATTAGTGATCAATATGCTGTTAATTAAGATGTTTAATTTTGTTTTTGCATTTAGAAATGCATAAACTATGTCATTCCTTGATGTTTTATATTTGCTTTGAAGATCAAATCACACTTTTTTTCATGTCCTTATAATCATGTCTCTTTCCCCTGCTTTTTCAGCCTTGACAATCATAGTGATTACACCACCACCATGTGAATCATGATGCTATCCATTGGCAATTACCTACTCGAGGAATTACATATTTTTCTTACAATCTGTTCTGCCATAATGATGAACTTCACTTCCAAAATTCCAACCAAGCAATGAGAATGTCCCCCATTTTAACAGTAACCCTGCATGAACATAGCTAGGTATTAGATGCATTCTCATGCTTGTTACTATTTTTCTAAACTTAGCTGGAGGTCCACTTGTAGCTCTGATTCTTGACTGCTATTATTAACCTAAAAAACAAGTATAAAGTCAAAAAGAAATCCTTTCCTCATTTCGCAAGTAATTATGTCATTAAGAGAGATCTCTAAAGCAATATATTAGCTCAAAATGAGAGAAATTACTCTCCTTAATATCTTCTTTGATGCATTGCCTGTCAAGGCTTCATTTGGATTTCTAAGAGAGTTTTGAGGGAAGCATGGACTTTACCTAGCCAAAAGCTTGTTTGAATAAAGAAAGAAGAGCAAAAAGAGGGAAGAGGACCCCATTTGCATTCTAGCTTCCTCTTTTAACAAAGCTTAGAAGAGTAAGCAGCTCCTCTTGCTCTGCACAGATGACTTCAATCACACAACTCCTTCCTCTCCCAAATGCTTTTCTTCCATCCTCCATTGATGCAACAAGACACCAAGAATCCACAACCAAGGTAAGGTTGCATTGTGCCATTTTTGTCTTCGTAGCTCATACTAAAACACGAGTTGTTCCAGGAAGCCATGGTACCAAAGAGCCATAGAGGTTGCAACCCTGTGGAAGCCAACGGCAAAGCCCGGGCGAGTCCCGGTGAGCTCCGAAAAGCCAAAGCTGAGGAGATGCAGTTCTCTCAAGGCCGCGGCCTCGCTCACTCGGGTGTGTCTATGCTCTCCTATCTCTTCCTACAACGAGCCATTTCGAGTGGAAGTTCCTCCAAGGAGAAGCAACAGTTATCCGAGGTCGCGATCGTTCGTGGATCCAACAAGAAGAGTTGCGAGCACGGAAGGAAGGAGGGTGTTCCGGGGGAAGTCGGTGACGGACAATGAGTTGATGAGGAGGTTTGTTGTTGAGGAGGCAGGGATGAAGGGGATGAGGAGGAGGAACCAGATGGAGTTTGTGAGGAGGAACAGTGAGAGGAAGAGGAAGGTTGGGCCTAGCAGGCTTAGCAGGATGGTTCTAGCAGAAGAGTTTATCTCTTAGCTGTTGTTTCCTGTGCTGCTGTTGTTGTTCATTTCTTCTTCCTACATTTGCTCTAGACATTTGCTCCTAGTTTTCTTTCAAGATTCGCGGTTTGTTGCACTTGCTGTGTCATACCTTCAGGCAAAAGCAGACTGAATTGGCGAGGGATCGTCAGCGGGCCGGCCCAGCAAGACGGCCAGCCTGAGTTTTTCTGGTTGGGTAATATCTTGGGCCCACATATCGGATCCAAAATTCATCAATTTCACCATTTTTTTTTTATGCTTTCAATTTCATTATTCCCAATTTTTTCAATATTATTGTTATTAGCAATATAACCCTTAATTTTCAGTAATTTAATTTTTAAATATTACTCATATTTGCGATTTTAATCTACTTCTGACTACTGACCGAACTAAACTCAGGCTTATTATTTCTTTTTTACATTTAATAGATTTTTTTGACTATTAGACGCAATTTAATTTATAATCAAATTTTAATTTAAGTTTAAAATTAAAATTAAAATAAAAAACCTGAACAATTTTTTTATTTAAATATTAATTTCATTAGTGAATATTTTAATTTTTTTCAATCATCATATCTTTACATATATTATTTATTAAAACTTAAATGAATAAAAATAAAAAAAATATGATAATTAAATTTTTTTAAAATAAAATAAAAATAATTTCTTTATCATTGAAGTTTTTGAATACGCACCCTTCCAGTTCTTGATTTTATATTCTCCTTTGCGATTATTCAAATTCGATCAAAATCGACATAAAAAAAAATTGGAAAATGGATCCTTCAAACTTTATATGAAAATGAAAAATTCAGAACAAACTCTACTTAATGGATCCAGAAAAAAATAATAAAACCGAAAAATAGAAAACTAAAAGACGAAATAAAAATAAAAATATAGCAACTTGTTCGAGGCCTTCATCAAAACGTAAATGAAATTTGAGAGGCACGGAGAATTGCATCTTGCTGTCGCCAACCTTCAATGCAAAGATCATCGCCATCTTCACACAGCGCCTTTGCTCTGCAAATTGGCTTTCAAATCATCAAGAAAACCGAAAAATAGAAACAAACCGCATGCAAATGCATCCATCGAAGCAACAAGAAACAGAGAATCGGATAAAAAACCGATCAGAAAACATGGAATCCAAGCTTTCCCTCCGCCTGAATAGAAAAAGCGGCGATGGATGCTCTCCGTCTCTCGCCATGCTTATTCTATTTATAGAGAAAATCCTAACCCTAATTCATGGATGAAAAGACTCATATGCCCTTCCAATCCAGTTAACCCGGTCCGGTTCAGAATCTTGACTCGATGGTCTTGAACGGTTGGGATTCGGCGACCTCTTTCTGGAAGGACGCATACGCCCTCTTTCGGATCCAACTTATCGGTCCATTCGGAAACTGGACCAGATAATCTTGGACGACTGGGATTCGCTGATCTCTTTCTTCTAGAACCTCCGAAACCTTCGTCGCGAGCTTTGGCGCGGCGAGAGATGGAGCACATAGCGGCGGCGGAGGAGCGCCTCGTGACGGAGAGGATAAGAAGGAAGCTGGAAGAGGTCAACGTGGAAGCCCAGAACCAGCTCGCTCCCATACAGGATCACGTCAACTTCAATCTCCAGGCAAGTTGATTCACAAAATTACCAGTTTCTGGACTTCCTGTTAGGTGTTTGTTGAATTACCTCAACGAAAAGTATTTGTGTGTTTGTTTGTTCGTCGGTTTGCAGAAAGCCTACTTCAAGTGCGCGTATGAGTGTTTTGACAGGCAGCGGAGGCAGGAGGACATCAGCAACTGCGTGGAGCACTGCAGCATCCCTGTGCTGAATGCCAACAATATTGTTGAGACTGAAATTGCCAAGTTCCAGGTACTTCATTTTTTTTGCGAGCTGTTGTTTTGTACATGCAAGTCGTGGATTTTAAAGGGGTTTTAGGTCAAGCAAACATTTTTTACTTTTAGACATTGATTTAGCTGAAGGGTTTACTTGTCTACTTGATGTCTGCGAGTAATCTCGACTTGTAGTTGCGCGCTTCAAACAAACTGGTAGTGCTTAATCTACATATTGGAGCATATGCTTGAGGCATGAGTTAATAAATATGGATTGGTTTGGTTTGGTGGCTTGATATAACCTATAATAGCAATTATTACTCATATATGGTGTGTAGCTTTTGCAATGGGGTGTTTATGATGATTATGAAATGCTGTTAGATGCAAATTTGTTTGCAGCTCTAATAGAGGGTAAACAGAATTAGAGAATATTGAACATTGAAGCACAGAGCTTTATCCTTTTAATATAGCATTACAGGTAAACAGTTAAAGCACGAAAGCTTAGACTCTTGGAGCAAAATCTTCAAAGTTATTGCATGCAAAAAATGTGGAAATAAATTTATTCGTAGCTGATTTGCAGAAGACTTTTATGCATTTGGATTTTCTTGTTAGTTCTTAATATCAGGTTTGCAGAAAAAAATTTAATTGGGATCTATATGATGGACTCTACACAGTTTACTTCTAGTAGACACTAATGCAGTTGCAATGAGAATATAGTTGGATGGTCATGAAATTTTTCCTTGCTTATTCATATTCTTATGCATGGAGATCTAAATGCTTCTATTTGAACTGATTGTCCATGTGAGCATCAGTTGGGATCTATATGATGGACTCTACACATTTTACTTCTAGCAGACACTGATGCAGTTGCAATGAGAATATAGTTGGATGGTCATGAAATTTTTCCTTGCTTATTCATATTCTTATGCATGGAGATATACTTCTATTTGAACTGATTGTCCATGTGAGCATCAGTTGGGATCTATATGATATATTCCACAACATTTTGATTTTAGTGAATACTAAGAGAGTATTGGAGTCAGAACATAGTCAGATGGCCACAATATATTTTTTTTCTTTTTTAGATAGTTTGAATAACAAATCATTCAACGGCCCTGAAGTAATTGCACTGCTAGTTTGATGCTTATCTATAATCAGAAATTTTGATATAGGTTTGCTATTTTAAATATTTATTTCAGAGCACTTGATATGCGATGCAAGTCAAGATGCTGTGGCAAACTAAATTTAAAATTGGCGGCAGACAACAATCACCATTCACGTATATAGTTTTTATAACATTTTGTTCGGCCCATTGTTTCTCTTTGTTCTTGTTGTTGATGTCTTCTAGAGCTGTTCAATATATACTGAGAGTGGTTTCCTAGGTTAAAGGGCCTCTAGAATGCATCATATAGGGCATAATGGCGAGCCTGGAGGTGTTACACTTCATTGTTTTAACTCTAGCTTCTTTTGATCGACAGAGTTTAGACTCTCATAATATTGTTGATACTGCCAAAATGAACAGCCCTCATTACTCAGTATAATGTCCTTTGTCTAGAATTCCAACAAATCTAAAATCTTCTTTTATATTCAGGAGCGGATGAATCGGTCGCTAATGGTATGCCAAGACAAATTTGAGTCTGCAAAACTTCAGCAAATCAAGACTGAAGCCGTGAATGGTCTCGAATCTTGTGTTGATCAGGCAATTGAAGAAAATAAACGGGTTTTGCCTCACATTGCTGATCATCTGAAGGCTTTGCTCTCCATCAACTGACGAGGCTTGGACAAGTAATAGAGCTCATGGTTTACGAATGTGCTCAACTCAAAGACTCGTGGCAATTTGAAATTACAAGTCCAGAAATCAGTTGGCCAAGTTTTTGTGTGGTTGTCTGATTTGATTCAATTGTCTAGGATTCATGAAAATACTATTGGTAACGCCACGATGATACAGTTGCATCTCTTGCATTTGTTAACACTATTTTTGTATGGAATTTATTATTTGATTTGATGTTAATTTCAGAATGAAATGAGCCAAGTTGGCTCCTGTTGCAAGCAAAAGCAACAGAAAAGCAAGTTAGGGAAGGATCAGAAACCAAATGCTTATTGAGTTAAAAGTTTAGCCATATTTTGCGAGTCCATTTTCTGTCATGAAATTCTGCAAGAGATGAATTATATCAAAAACGTAATAGAGTCATCGTCAGCTTCTTTAGATGTAAATATACATAGGTCTCGTTGAAATCACAAGACCCTACATCATATCAGTCTTCTTTTTCTTTGAGAGAGAAATTTACGGAGATATGATAAATTAATTTAGATTAGAATTAGGCAGGAGGGTAAATACCACTCTTCACATCTATTGTAGGCATTAACCCAAGATGATTAGTAAACATTTTTATATACACCTTTTGGAGGAGTTATGTGTCAGAGGTTTAAGAATTCAAGATTTTATATGCAATTTGAGAAATTTTTAGGGAGGTATATGTAAAAAATCCCAAGAAGTTTTTCCCACTCCATGTTTACAAAAAAAAAAAAAAGCGAAAATTTTTAGATAAACCTTAGAAATTATTTTTTACGTGACCAATTGGCCTCTTCGATTTTTGATATTCCCAAAAACCCTTTTTCCCACTGTAGCAGTACTTAGTATGTTCAAAAAACCCAAAGATACTGTGACAACAATATACAATAATATAATAATAATAATAGTAAGAAAAATAATACAAGATATGAAATAGTGTAAAAACACTATAGCAATATTATAATAATCGTATATATTTAAAAATTAATTATTTTGATTAAATTTTTTCGGTCATATATAATTATTTTCAATGACAATAATTATTTTCTAATTATATTGGTTTGATTTTGATGCTTTTATTTATATTAGTTTGATTATAATTATTTTAACTTATTTATATTTATATTAGTTTGGTTTTAACTGTTTTAATGTATTTTTATTTATATTAATTTAATTTTGATCATAAAAAATAGAATATTATCAAAATATCAAAACTATTACTACAATATTAACTATAATATTTTAACAAAGGAGTTAATTAGTACAGTATATATTACTATAGTAGTATTATAGTAATTTAAAATGAAAGTTTTTGAGATAGCAAAAATCAGAGAGAGGCGAATTGGTCTGAGAATTTTCCAAAAAAAAACAAAACACGACACAAATCAACTACTAATGTAAAGGGTTAACCGCATTTAGCTCCGTGTAAACTCGTCCCAATTCGGCGAAGCATTCAGACCTTGACCCGTTTTCGGTCCAGTTAACAACCGGTTCCCTCCCCCTCCCTGGCTTGTATCTGCTCAGATTGCATCGGGTTTTTGGACGGGCTCGATTTTTGACATCCCCAATCAGAACCGTCGGATTCTAGATTAGAAATCGAGACCGTCTATTTGTCGTTAGGGTTCTAGAGAAGCACAACTACCCATAAAATCCGTCTCATCCCTCCCGCCCCTTGCCGCCAAGCTCGAAGGCAACCTCGAAGACCGGAGAGCCGACGACAATGGTAACAACTCGTCCCCCATTTTCTCGTTTTTCTGCTAGATATCTAGGGTTTCCTTCATAGATCTGCTGGCCACCTCGCTTTAGATCCTATTCGATCCAATTTTCAGCTTCGTAATCCATGGATCCGTCACTCTTCTGCCTGTTTGGGAACATTTTGGCTTTTGCATGTGTTTGTTTTTCCGGTATGTCATGAGATGGGGGCTTGTTGTTTTCAGCATTTTGGATTTCGTCATAAAATTACGATTTTTTTGAAGATGAAAGTGCTGTACTTGGATTCTATGGAGCTTTGAGAATTGTTTTCATGGAGGCTTACAAGCGGACGGATTTATTGCGAGACTATTCTTTTCAGTGTTTGATGGGATTTTCTTATGCTTCATGCTAGTTTACCCCTTCATTAGAAGCCGACGTTTTTTTTTGAAAATTTATTGCCTATAAACTTAATAATTTGGATTGTTCATTCGCAGAATATTGAGCTTGCTTGTATTTCAGTCTTTATGTTAGGGATTCATCTGTATTGCTGAAGTTCTTTTTTTTTTTTTTTTTGTCGGAGGCTCAAGTTGGTTATTGTCCATTTTGTGAGATTGCTGCTCCTTTACTAGTATACGGCGTTAGCTGTATTGACAGATTTTATTGCCAAGCAACGTTTAGGTTGCTTTATTGTTGGTTCAATCTTTTTTTGAAGCCTACTGACTCAATGTTTATCAGCACATTTCTTTAATGCGTATTCCTTTTGATCTCCTATTCTTTTGATGATCTGAAACATAAGAACGAAATGTTTGCTCTGTACTTTGAAATATACTCCACATTCTTTGGTGTAAACTTTGCCTGATCCTACAAGTTATTCTAAATTGATCATGCTGTATATTGCAGGCCTTTGTCAAAACCCAGAAAACTAAAGCTTACTTCAAGCGGTTTCAAGTGAAATTCAAGAGAAGAAGACGTAATGCTGATTTCTGTCATTCTATCTTGCTAATTTATGTCGGTTATAGTTCTTTTAAAATTTTAATTATACACTTCTGTCTGTCTATGTAGAGGGGAAAACTGATTACCGTGCAAGGATTAGGTTGATTAACCAAGACAAGAACAAGTACAATACACCGAAGTACCGTTTTGTTGTCAGATTTGTATCCTAAAAGTCAATTTATTATATTCTACTTCTTTCTCATTCTTTGTTTCCTCAATGATTCAGGAATGTTTTTTGTAAATTCTTAACTTATACTACTAGACCAACAAAGATATCATTGTGCAAATAGTTTCTGCGAGTATTGCAGGAGATATGATCATGGCAGCAGCTTATGCTCATGAACTTCCTCATTATGGGCTTGAAGTTGGTCTCACCAATTATGCTGCAGGTGCATGTTCAATTATTGGCTGTCTATTGTTGATTTCTGTTTCCTGATTGTGTTCTGTGTTAGTCACCGTAGTTTTATTTTTCTATGTGCTAGCTTATTGCACCGGTCTTCTGTTGGCTCGCCGTGTCTTGAAGATGCTTCAAATGGATGATGAGTATCAGGGAAATGTTGAGGTACTTTGAAGAACATCAAACTTTTGGTTGACTTATTTTTCCTTGACTTTGAACCTGACAACTAAAAACTTATTTTGCCTTGACTAAGTTGCATGATTGTTAATTGTTTTTATTTAGGCAACTGGTGAAGATTTCTCTGTTGAGCCTGCTGAGAGCAGGAGGCCTTTCCGTGCTCTCCTTGATGTTGGCCTTGTTAGGACTACAACTGGAAATCGTGTCTTTGGTGCTCTTAAGGTGTTCTTCTTCAGCTTTCTGATCTCTTTTCTTTTGTAAATACAACTTGTACATTAATTGCTCATTGATGTCATGTGCCATTAATCTCAATTTTAGGTTTTATGTGCTGCATAAATGCTTTGTTTACTGGTATTTGGAATATAATAAACCTGGATATATGATTAGTCCACTGTCATTATTATGGAGAAGTACTACATCTGTTTATCAGCATGAGTTGGATTTTGGGTTCCTACTCTATGTTGAAATATAGACAAAACTGAGATCTAATAATGGCTTTGCTTTTTTGTTTTTGGCCCCTTTTAGTTTTTGGAGAGGTATTTGTATTGCCCTGAATTATTTTCTTAGAATATCATATTGTGTTGTTGTAACATGTGTTAATTAATAGGTAACCAGGTCAAAAGGCATAATTTCTTGGTGTGATTAGGGCTGTGCATTCGGTTCAAAACCGAATCGAACCAAATAGACTGAACCAAAATTTTCGGTTTTGAAAATTTTAAAACCGAACCAGACCGAAATATTATAAAAACCGAACCGAAATATTTAGGTTCGGTTTAGTTTAAACCGAAAACCGAAAATTTAAACCGATTTTATTTTTTTCAGTTTAAATTTAATTATATTCAAATTAAAATCAAAAATCAAAATCAAAACCAATATTATGTATTTATATACACATATAATTTGCTTCAGTTCGATTTTTACGATTTTTCAAAATAAAAAACCGAAACCGAAAATTAAATTTTCTATTTTTCAAAACCGAACCAAAAACCGAATAATCCGAACCAAATAGATTTTTGGATTTCAGTTCGGTCGGTTTATTCGGTTTGAACCGAATACTGCACACCCTTGGGTGTGATGTGATGCAAATCTCACTTAAGTGATCAGGACTGGCTATTATATTTGATTATATATATTATGATCTAATCAATTATCTCCCACTCCTGAAAACTAACACAAACATCTGTGTGTGTGTGTGTGTGTGTGTGTGTAATTTTTTTAGTAGATATCACCCGTGTTTCAGAATTTCCTGTTTTACAAGTATATCCTGTTAATTCCAGGGAGCATTAGATGGTGGACTGGATATCCCACACAGTGATAAGAGGTTTGCTGGTTTCAAGAAGGATGAGAAACAACTTGATGCTGAGGTTCATCGGAAGTACATTTTTGGTGGACATGTTGCTTCTTACATGAGGGTCAGACTTCCTCTATGTTTTTATTGACTGTTGAGTTCTGGCCCATTAAACTTCTGGGGCCTGTTTGATTTGGCAGTAGCAAAGGTGTTCCTTGTGATTTGTGTGACTAGCTAATTGTGAATAAAATGATTGCTACTCCAGAACAAACCTGGCCCCTGATGCTTTGTCCTTTCAATCACTATTAGCATGTCCATCACCTGGTGGATTTGTTAGCCCATACCTTGCATATTTCGCCAAAGCTTGACTTCAGTATTTGCAATTTTCTATCTTACCTGTAAGAACTTTTGATCATCTAACAATACTGTCTTGTGTTGCTTTGCTCTTTGATTATATTTCACATAAGTTTATTACTTTATGTATTGATTATTGTCTTCCTATGTGTGATCCACTGAACTGTCTAGAAACCAAATGGCCTAGCTTTTGATTGATCTTTTGGACCTTTCCTTCAATTTCTTGTTCTTAGTTGCATTACTTCTTTGCTTGCAGACTCTAATGGAGGATGAACCTGAGAAGTATCAGACTCATTTTAGTGAGTACATCAAGAGGGGTATTGATGCTGACAACATGGAAGAACTCTACAAGAAGGTGCATACTGCTATTCGTGCAGACCCGTCACAAGGGAAATCTACAAGAGAGCCACTGAAGGAGCACAAGAGGTTTGCCTATTAATTAGTGCCGAATTCTCTACTGTGAATCCTCACAGGAATTTTATTGTGATCAATCTTACGTTTTCCAGGTACAATCTGAAGAAGCTTACATATGAAGAGAGGAAGGCTAGGCTCATTGAGCGATTGAACGCCCTCAACTCCGCTGCCAATGGCGACGAGGAGGACGAGGATGAAAATGATGCGTGAACACCCAGTTATTTTGACTAAAATTATCCAACATATATGTCAGTTTGTAGTTTCCTTTTGTTATGTTTTCAAGGTGGGAAGACTTTGTTTGCTGTTAGGTTTGTACTGGATATGGTTGCTGTTGATCAGAATATATTCCAAGTTTTGCAGTAGAATGTTAATTATTGGGATCTTTAATTTTTCAAACTTTCTCTTCTTGGTGAATTTTTTTTCTTCATTATACATTTTAGCAGATTTAATCATTTTGCTACTTACCAAAACTAGATCTTGAAAAACAGATTTCATCCAATTTATCATTTTGCTGCTTACCGCCTTTTTCCTTGTACAATTATCAAAATAAATTTTTAAAAAAATTTATGAGGTGACTTAATAATTAATTCCTATAAAAATGGTTTATTGGATTACAGATTTTTGGGTTTAAAAATTCACTGTTTTTATTTTTTTCCCTCAAAAATGTCGCTGCTGAGATCCAACAATTTCCCAAATTTAAACTTGATTTGGAATGAATAAAAAGGAGAAAATAAAAAAAAAGGTAGCTTACATTTGAGGGCAGCAGATGGGTTTGTTCCGAGGAGAAATGTTTTTAGTTAAAATTTAGCTTCGTACTTAGTTTTTATATTATTTTTATATTATTGATTTATTTTAGATTAAATGATGATTAAATTTCTCATTTTAAAATTACAGAACTCTGGTTTAAATTCTTGATTTTACAATTTATTTTTAAAATTATTTTAAATATTTTTTACCAACAAAATATATATATATATAAAATAATAATTTATAGAAATATGTATATATATTTTTCCATATTTTTTTAATAAAAATTATAATATTTTTAAATTTAAAATTAAAGTATAACTAAAAAAAATAAAAAAATAAATTGCCCGAAATCAAAAATTAAAACTTCGACGACGAGATGAATTTTCTGGATCTTAGCCGTTTAGGTATATTGACAGTTGTGCCCCTGCGCAATTTAGGTAGGGTTTTTGCTGGTAAATCCCTCTCGAATCTTTCTTCTCTTTTTTCTCCTTCGATCCATTCCCACTCCCGCTTGATTGGTCTTTAAGCGTAGAAATCGCTCTAATTTTTTCGGACATTTTTCTTCTTCGAAAGCATCGACAAATTCAATCGGTAATTCCTTTCTTTTTCATTCTATTTTCAGACGATTTTAAAGATTTGGGATTTGGGTTTCTGATTTCGTTGTTTTCGTTCTCGCTTCTTCAAATCTAGGTATGGAGATGAGTGATGGAGCGAGGAGCGTCTCAGTTGTTGATGTCGGGTGGTATATTCTTGGGGCTAATCAGGAATCCATCGGCCCCTACGCGTTCTCCGAGCTTCAAGGTGCGTTTTTGCAATTTATTGATCCTTTTGTGTTAGATTTTAGGTTTTGTATTTGGATAGCAATGAATTAGATCATGGGTCTCAATTGATTTATCTGAAGTTTTTTCTTGATTTTCAAATGATGGAATTCTTGTTCTTTAGAATTTTTTTTTTTTTTTTTTGCTTTTTGAGTCATTGTTACGCTCAAGCTGATCTTTTAAGTCGCTACAATGGCTTGCCAAGTAGTTACCCGATTGAAGTTTTTTCTTTCTTATGGAAATTTTCTAATGGCTTGAACTTGACAGAGCACTTCTTGAATGGGTATATCTCTGAGAGCACCTTCATGTGGGCTGAAGGGAGAAGTGAGTGGATGCCTCTGTTTTCGATACCCGAGTTACAAATGGTGATTTCTGCTCGGAGATCTGATCCTTCTACTGCAGGTGAAGATGTAGCAGTAATACCATCTGGTGTCTGATTTTCCATGGTTATAGGTCTTATTTTCCATCTTCTTGTGCAGAAACAGCCGATAATGATGATGATGGTGATGATTTTGCAAAGTGGGAGAAGGAGGTCAGGGAGGCTGAGGCTGCAGCCGAGGCTTTGAAAAATGGAACTGCAACAAATGGCTCTGTTCAGGAGGAAGAGGGAACATTAGAAGAAATAAAAATTGGCATTGATGATCGGCCAGCAACTCCGCCTGATGGTGAGGAAGAATTCACTGATGATGATGGAACTAATTATAGGTGGGATCGGGGTCTTAGGGTATGGGTTCCTCAAGTAAGTATATGGACCCAAGTACTAAATAAAATTGCCTAGGCTTGTACCCTTTCTTTTACACTTTTGTTTTTTTAATGATTTTGAAGCATCCATGACTTAATATTTTGCTTGGTTGTATTTATTTTAGAATGCTGTGGTCACCAAAGCTACAATTTTGCTACATTTTAGTTGAGTATATCTTCAAATTGGTTTTTACATCATCTTTTTATTGGTCTTTCTACATTATATTTTACTCTATTCATAATTAATGACTTATATGAAATGCTTTACTATAGTTTCATGAGTAGTGTCTTATGTTCGTTGTACATATTTCATTATGCCATACAAATGTCCTGTGCAAATAATTGTTAGCATGTAGTAGAGAGCGCATGTCTAATAATTTTCATTTTGCCTTTAGGATAATTTATCAGTTAAAAAGGAAGAATATGGAGTTGAAGAGATGACCTATTCGCTTGAAGAGGAGGTATTTCCAACTCTAGGAGCTTCTGATACAACTTCAGTGGAAGAGCCAAAAGCTACTGTTGAGAAAGCAGGAGCAAAAGCTGAACAAAAGAGGAAATTGGATGACAAGCCAGATGAAAAGGTATATCCTTTTTTTCCCTCTCTCTATGAGAAGACTTGACAATTCAGTCATCTTTTTCTTCTCCAGTTTTATGGCTGCACAAGCATTTATTTCTCACAGATAATCTAGTGAGGGAAAATTATATAGTGTGTAGAATGTTATAAAAGTTATTCACCTACTACGGAGTTCTACAAACTTGGAAAACTTTTTGTGGGGTGTGACTACACGTAATGAAATGTCTCTTGTTTATTGTCGCTCTCCTGAATAATTCAGAAGGAGAGCATATATTGCCGTATTATTTTAGTATCTCCATATTTGCTTTCAGAGCATGCTTAATTCAGAATGCGCTGATACTTCTGTAATGGTGTTTTAATAGGAAGGCAACAAACCTCCGGATAGTTGGTTTGATCTGAAGGTTAATACACATGTCTATGTCACTGGGTTGCCTGATGATGTTACTGCAGAGGAAGTAAGTGCAAGAGTGTTTATTTTGCTATTTTTTTTTTCATTTTCTGTTATAGTTATTGTTTTGAGTTCAATACTCATCTGTTCACACCCAAAGACAGTAGAAATTTTCCCAGAGAGGCTGCAGGTCCCTGTTTGTGATTAATTAGATTGTATGCTTCATAACCTGATATTGAAAATATTTACAGGTCGTGGATGCTTTTTCAAAATGTGGCATTATAAAGGAGGTGAGTAATTTATTGTTTGTTATAATTTTACATTTTTTAATACTGAATGGGACTTGAAAGTGGTACTGGTTGATAGCTGGATTAAGTCTATTTAGATTAATTGAACTATTTGCATGCTTTATAACAACAAATGTAGTGCATCTTTTGATTGACCTATGATACATGTGGTTTCTTGCTGCTATTATAAGTCCCTTTTTCTTCATACATGATCTATTGCTTCAATACCAGATTCCTTTAAACTAGGCATGAGGATACTGCAGTAGGAATACCCTGAGCAGAGAAAGAATTTCTGCCCTTGTACTCACCTGGTATTTCTGAGACTAATTAGCTTTAAAACTCTTATGTAGGATTCTAAATAGATCAAATCTATTTTCTTTGAACCACTGTGAGTGAACCTTTAGCAGCTAATTGTACTTGAGCCTGGATAATTTCTTCTGGTTCATCAAGTGTTAGTGTTAAGAAAGGAAACTAAAGGACGAGCATGAAGGCATTATTCTGTTTGAGAACATTTAATTTTCCTTCTGAAATGAATGACTAAGTGTTCCTGCAACATGAATTTGGTGTTAAGTTATATAATAAACATACGTTGTGGGACCATTTATATGTTCTCTTGATTTATGTGCTTTGGCATTTCAGACCAAATACGCTAGGCTTCTGCAAACCCTTGAGCAGTTTTGTCAAGAAAAAATTGTGTCCTGCTAAGGCCAGGCCGAACCTGAAGCTTCTGTAAATGCTTTGGGCCTCCAAGATTCAGTTCTTGAACCAACTGATGAATTTGGTTGATCTTTCTCTTCTGGTCCTGTGGCCAGCACCACCCATTAGAGTATCACATCACGCTTAACAAAGATAATAATTATTCTTATTTGTTACTTTATGTTTGTCTGATTGAAGATAACTCGTGTTGGGTATGAACTTGGCTTATTTTTGTTCTGTTGTTTTTAGTGCATATTTGCAAAGGGTATTTCAGTGGTTTATATTGTATATTACAATAGTATCATTATCCATTTAAGTTTGATTAGTTGTTTAATTTTTAATAACTTTTTTGTTTTCTAAGTCATTATTGTCAACTTCTTAGGACCCTGAGACTAGAAAACCTCGAGTAAAGATATATATTGATAAGGAAACTGGTAGAATAAAGGGTGATGCGCTTGTGACATTTCTCAAGGTAATTTCTGATGCTATGAGGGTTTTGTGACCTATTGAAGTTGACATTCTGGGAAGTTTATTATATAAAACTTTTTATCTTCATGCTAGGAGCCGTCTGTTGCCCTAGCTATTCAAATTTTGGATGCAACACCACTCCGACCTGGTGACAAGACTCTCATGTCTGTAACCCAGGCTAAATTTGAGCAAAAAGGTGATTTCTTCGTTGTCATTATCTGTACAGCCCAAAACCTTAAGAGAAGCTTCGATGATATCTCTGTTCAAAAAACTTATTTGAGATTTGTCATGTGCAGGAGACAAATTTATATCCAAGCAACTGGATAAGAAGAAGAAAAAGAAGCTAAAAAGGGTTGAAGACAAGATTCTTGGATGGGGTAAATGATGATTTTATTTTCAAGTCGCTAATACCCGTTAATAAGGCTGCATTAAATCTATCTCTTTAAGTATTCTTATTCAGATTTTTTCTTTTATATTCCTTAAATCACGATTTATTTTACATGCCCAGTCTGTTTGATAATAAAGGCCTACTTAGCTCACCAGTCAATGCATTCATCATTGGCTTGATAAAAATATAATATTTTAGTATGCTTTTATCCTTTGAAAAAAGAAAAAAAAACTTCAAACTTGTGCAATACCTGCCAAAAGCTGATTAGTAATATAAAGGTTTGGTGATACGGATAGATATTCTGGTTGGTTGAATTTTTTTTTGTACACCTTTATGATATAGTTCTCTTTGGTTTGGTCCTACATCTCATATGCTAAGTGTGTGAAGTTCCACTGTTTCATTCCTTAATCTCATATGCTAAGTGTGTGAAGTTTCACTGCTTCATTCATAAGCTACAAGCAAAACTAATTTACTTTCTTGCTTGACTATTTCTGTACTAAAAAAATTTGTTTTGTTAGTTTATGTGGTTCTTTACTTTTGGCTCATTTTCCATTGTCATGTACAAATAAGGCATCCTTTCTTGCCTTCTTGTTCTCTGTTATTGATGCATTTTATCACTTGATGTCATTCTTCATTATACTCATTAGTTGATTGACATTACTCTTGCCTAGGTGGCCATGATGATGCAAAAGTGTTAATACCAACAACAGTCGTTCTGCGCCATATGTTTACACCTGCCGAATTGAGGGTATCCACTTAGCTTAGTCATTTTTGAGATATCAATTTACCTTTATAAATGGTTGCAGATATATGTAATTATTTGTCCATCTTGATTTTTGCAGGCTGATGAGAACCTTCTTCCTGAATTAGAGGCTGATGTTAGAGAGGAATGTGCTAAGATTGGACCCGTTGATTTTATTAAGGTATTAAATTTGCCAAACATCTGCAATGAGATTTAATTGGCTGTATTATTTATTCTCATGCACAATTGAAGAAACCATTTTCAATTGCCAAACACCTGTTAATAGGTTTTTTATAATTGTTGCAGCACAGTTAGATCAAAACAATGAATCATCAAATTGGCTGTATCTCAGGTTTTTCAGTCCATGGTCACCAGTACTTGCTGCTACAGTAGATGTTTTTCATGTTTGATATTTGAAAGGATTTCTCAGGAATGTTTCCATATCAATTCCTTTATCTGAATTCTTCATTCGAATAGAAGAAGATTTGATATTGTTAGTTGTCAAAATGATTATTTTGATTTGGTCACGACCATGATTATCTACGGCCTAATGCTAGTTTCTCTGTGACTGGAAGTTCTTTATGATAAGAAGAACCATTTCTGCTGTTTATAGTTCATCCTGTTAATTTTCTCTTGGATTGAACTTGTAGTTCTGTGAAAACCATCCTCAAGGAGTTGTCCTGGTGAAGTTCAAGGATCGTAGAGATGGATTGAAGTGCATCGAAATGATGAATGGCAGATGGTATGATTTATCCACAGATTTTCTTTTAACTTTTCTTTGTTTTTTCCTTTTTTTTATTTTTGTTAATTATGCAATGGTGTTATGAACTGAATGTGGTGGTAGCTTCTCTGGTAGTTAAATAGGCAGGCATCAATTTTGTTTGCAAAGCTTGACCTTCGTGATCATGATTCCTGCTGAAAAGAATATAGTACTTTCCTCATCAGCACATCAAACGCATTTTTCCCTTCTTAGAAATAGGGTGATCCTCTGGTTTCTTCCTATCACTACAGGTTTGCCCGCAGGCAGATTCATGCTAGTGAAGACGATGGTTCCATCAACCATGCCCAAATTCGTGATTATGATGCTGATGCTGCTAGGCTGGAGCAATTTGGTGCTGAACTCGAAGCAGACTGATGGGAGATTGAAGGACAATCTTGAACTGCACTGTACTCGAGGGACTGATTAATCAGTCATCTGGCATGAGATGGATAATCTCTGACAGATTTTGTTCTGTTGTCCAGTCGTTGGGTATTTTACAAACATCAATTCACCCATCATTTGCTTTCACTGAGGTGTAATTCTTATTGCAGCTGGCAATAGTAGTAGAACCAGGAACGATCTTTCGTGTTGTACTTTGTTCACTGTAGACAAATCAAACTCTTAAAAAGTTATCTCATGTACAAGATTGAACTCCGAGTTTCCTGATGTTGCCCTTGAAAAAGATACAAATGCTAGGGATGCACATCATCACACTGTTGTAAATTTCAACTATGTGATGCAAATAGGTTGCGGATGAGATTTTATTAGAAGGGAAAACGTCACATGGAAATATTTGATTGACTAAAATCTCCCAAGCATAATAATTCGAGTAATTTTCTCCAGGAATTTAATATTAATTAGAAGTCATTTGTACCCCTGGACTAATAATATTTATTCTCAAAATTATAAGATGGTAAATTTATAAATAAAATTTATATTATTCTGAATTACTTCAGAAAATACATCCAAACATACGTAAATGAAAATTAAATAGCCCAAGGCCAAGGAATTGCCCAAAAAATTTCGGTCCCCGCCCCCGGGTCGAAATAGTTGGGTCCGGCCGGCGGTGCCAGTTGCGATTCACGGCCTGTACTCCCTTTGCAGGGGTTAACAAACCTTCGCCCTACGTTCCCGCCCATTCAGAACGACGGATGGCGTTACCAATAATAATTCGTCACGTAGCTAGTCTGGGATAAGAAACCTTTCTGCTTTCCATTTTTCAGAGCAATAACGGGAGTAATAGAAATGCGACCCAGCTGTGTACTCATCCGACGTGTCGCTTTCTGCTCTCCACTCGCGCTATTGCTGGTGAGAGTCGGCGTTCTGGTGCACTCGCCGAGGCTGGCAACCAAATCGTGCGGTCCAGTCAGCTCCGTCGGCATTCCGGCGGCCTTCCGGCGGCCCTCGTCGCCTCCCCGCGAGCAACGGATCCGCGATCTCTGATCCGACCCGTTTGTTGGGATGGATGGAGACGCCGTCGATCCCAGAAACCCTAAGCGATCTCGCCGGCGAATCCTTAATTCTCAGGTCAGATCGTCCCAAATCGATGGCAAGTTCTCATTTTTAGGGTTTGTTTTCTCGTTCAGTTTCTTTTTTGTCCCGCCGTTTTCTAATCGTTAGTCTAGGGTTCTGCTTGATAATCCCGAAATTGGATTTCTTTTTCTTGTATTGATCTTAGTATGATGTTGGGTTCTGCTATCTGGGATTCGTCTAGTTTTCTTGGATTTAGGGAAATGATCGTCTAAAAATCTCGAATGTCCTCCAGATTTTATTGTCTTTCGCAACTGATTATGATGAAGGTTAAAACATTTTACTCTATCTATGAAAAATTTTCCTTTTTGTTTTGCAGAATTCTCTGTCATTTAAGCTTATAATTGCGGAAGTTAACTCTGTTCTTGAGTTGGAGTGTTACCGAAAATTCGATTTTTCGCTGAAAATTTCTGATTTTTAGGCCTTGGGCAGTACTTCCAATATCGATGGATTGGAGGAGGACTTGATGGACGGAGACGATGGCTCTAATGGTGGCTATGACGGCGTGCCGGAGGTCGGGATGGTGTTCCAGACCCATCAAGAGGTCACCAGATTCTACAAGCGATATGCTCGCCGTGTGGGATTCGGTGTCTCAGTTAGAAGATCATCTTTCACTAAAGAAGGCCATTGTTTGTATCTAGAACTCATGTGCTGCAAAGGAGGAAGAAAAAGACCCGAACCAAAATTCCGAAAGAGAGCCACTTCCACTACTAATTGCCAAGCTAGGATCAGAGTGAAGCTCTGGGGTGATGGAATGCTCCATTTGGAGCTGGCAAATCTTGACCACAACCATCCAGTTAGTCCCTCAATGGCTCGGTTCTTGAATTGCTATAAACAACTTGCCAGCAATGGCAAAAAGAAGGGAACCACCGAGGTTGATGATGATACTGCAGTGGAGCCCAATGAGCAAGGACAAATGCGGTTTGATAGGTTTCGTGGGCTTGAGGAATTGTTGTTTGGTGAGAGCGAGTATAGAAGCTTCATCGAGAGGGGGAGATTGAGGCTTGCTGAAGGAGATGCTGAGGCGCTGCGTCTGTTCTTCACTAGGATGCAGGCAAAGAATTCCAACTTCTTCAATATCATGGATTTGGATGAGGCTGGATGCTTGCGGAATGTGTTCTGGGCTGATGCCAGGTCCAGGGCAGCATATCAGTATTACAGTGATGTGGTTGCCATAGATACGAGCTATGCAGTGAATAGATATGATATGCCGTTGGCCACCTTTGTTGGAGTGAATCACCATGGGCAGTCAGTGTTGTTGGGGTGTGCCGTGATTTCAGATGAAACCACCGAGACCTATGTTTGGTTGCTGAAGGCCTGGCTAGCATGTATGTCAGGACACCTTCCCAAGGCTGTGATCACAGATAATTGCAAGAGCATTCAGACTGCAGTGGTGGAGGTGTTCTCAAGTGTTCGGCATCGGCTGTGCTTGTGGCAGATAATGAAGAAGGTTCCAGAGAGACTCGGGGCTTTGTCAGAGTATAGGGCAATCTGCAAGGTGTTTCAAAAGGCCATCTTTGACTCACTGGTAGTTGATGAGTTTGAAGATGAATGGGTAAGAATGATTGAGGTATATGGCTTACATGGTAATGAATGGCTAAATTCTTTGTATGAGTGTAGGCATTCTTGGGCACCTGTTTACTTGAAAGATGCATTCTGGGCTGGGATGTCGATTAGCCACAGAAATGAGACCGTGACTTCCTTCTTTGATGGTTATGTTGATGCAAAAACTTCTATAAAACAATTTGTTGGCAAATATGAGATGACCTTGCAAAGTAAGTATGAGAAAGAAGCGCAGGCTGATTTTGAGACCTTCCATAAGAGAAGGCCTGCGGTATCAAAATTTTTTATGGAAGAGCAGCTGTCCAAAGTATACACTCTTAACATGTTCAAAAAATTTCAAGATGAGATTGAGGCACTGATGTATTGTCATGCTTCACTTGTTAGATCAGATGGTTCGATTTCTACATTTGATGTTAAGGAATGTATTTTCCTTGAAGATGGAAAGAAGACAGTGAATAAGAATCACAGTGTAATTTACAATGCAGAAGAGAAGGATGTCAAATGCATTTGTGGGTCTTTCCCTTTCAGGGGCATTCTATGTAGGCATGCCTTATCAGTGTTCAAATTGCGGCAAGTGCATGAAATTCCATCTCAGTACATTCTTGATCGGTGGAAGAAGGACTTCAAGCAATTGCATGTTGCAACCCGTTCTTTAGATGATGTAGTGGCCAATAACCGGGTTGATCGCTATGACTATTTGTCAATGCGTTGCCTTCAACTTGTCGAGGCAGGAGTAATCTCGGATAAATACCAACTTGCTTTGAAGTTAATAAGAGAGGTGGAGAAATTCCTAATAAGTGATAAAACTTATGAAGATACACAACCAAAGATTGTACCGCGTGTGCCTAAGGCACAGAAAGTTGACAAGAATAAGAAGTCTGTACCTCCTGAAAAGGATTCAAATGAGAATGTTGGACATCAGCCCCCACGCTTAGGGATGGAATCTCAGGTAAAACAAAGTACAGTCAGTAAGAATGTTCACTTCATTATGATGGAAAGCATTCATTCAAAGTAGTCCTAATTAACATTATCATTTTTTTTCAATAATGTTCAATTTCTTGTGCACAGGTTCCATTAGGAACAATGAATGCGAATAGTCAAGGGTATATGTTTCAAGTTGTTCCACCTGCACCCCATCTTCACCCACCTGTGAGGATTCCAGCTAGTGCAATTTATCTATTTTTTAGTATCCTCACAGTCTCACATTGTAAACCATGACAATTTCTTTTCTGTTTATTTTTCATGGAATTACAATTCATTGTAGGAAGGAGTAAAACCGGGGGCCTTCCCATATGGTAACCATTTGGGTCCACCTATGAACCACCAATCTTACATGGCTAATCAACCAGGGCCTCGGCCGGGACTTGTCTACATGTTTCCAGTATGTGATTTTGTTTTTTTGAACAAATCTAGGTTTGCACAACTGATGATTTCTGTTTAGGTCCATTTTGTATCATATGTAGCCATCAATGACATCTTCTGTGACCCATTTCATTAGGTGGTAGTTATTTAGGCCCTGTTTGGATTGTTAGTAGCAAATGTAATGAATTTGCTTAGTAGGATTAGCATGGAAGTGCTAGCTGGCCGATCACAACACATTTGCTACTCCCTTTCCAAACGGTCCCTTAGTACATGCATGACTTGATGAACCCTACTTTCTGTTTCCATTTTGTTCAATTCTGCTGTTTAGAGTGTAGACATCTCTTGCTCAGCACTTTGGGTTTGTTTCAGGGTGGTGTTGATCCAAAGGCATTTGGAAATGGGCCAATAATGCCATGGATTTATCCACCACATGTGTACCAGGTTTGTATTCTGGTGTGAATAGATTAATTGCATTCATTTGAGATTATCAGCAATTTCATTGGTGCAAATGGCACATAGGCTGCTCAGCAACCAGGGGCAGCTTCTGGCCCACGGATTGGACAGAAACCTAAAAGACGGAAGGCACAGTGTGGGTCAAAGGCTAGGCAGGAAGCTAAGAGGCCAAATGAACTATCAGCAACTGAAAACCCAACTGAACCATCTGGAATGGCACAAGCTATTGAAACCTCAAGCAGACCCAGGGCTGCACAGGAAGTTGAAACTCTTGTTAATAGGCAGGCAATCCCAGGTGCTTCCAACTTAACGTAGATCCAGTATTGTCAATGTTTCCATATGAACTACCCTTTCATGTTTGTGCATATTAGTTTAAAAAAATTCATTTGAATTCTATCCTATAACTTGGTGTAGGTAGGCTAAACTCAAATGTTAATATTGTGCCGTTTGTACTTTGTAGTCAAGGCTCACTATTTTCAATAGAATATTGTTATTGCTAACTTATAAACATTGATAATCGTGTAACTGGATTTGTTTTTGTAACAGGTGCTGAAGCGGTTAATGTTTAGAGCTGTATGATGAATGCCATTTGATAGAGAGAATCATCCTGCCTTCAAATTTGTGCTGGGGGTTGAAAATTTGTTGTCTAAAGAATAACATGAGATGCAAGTCACTTGGTTCTCAACGATGATATCCATGAAATCCTGAGAATAGTAGGGCGTTTGAATGAAGAAAGTTGTATGCTTTACGAACTGCAGATCACACAGCATGAGTTGCTCTGTGGGAACAACAAGTGTTCAAGCTGATAATTAAGATGGTAGCTGCAATTTTCTTGCTGCATTGTCATGCTTATGTAAGTGTAGTTTAGTTTCAGTGTGTTAGTTATACTGGGTTTCAGTTGGCTGTAGGTGTAAATATAATTTGGTTGCTAGTTTTAAAATTTGCCTCAAAACTGTTTGAAGGAAGTTGGCTCAAATTCTGAAGCAAATCTGTAGCCCCAGCTGTCTGCAATTTCAAGCTCCCGATTATTTGTGGCAGTTTCCTCTTGAAGCAAATTGCTTGGGAACTGGATTCAGCTGAAGTGGAGAGAAGGAGAGGTGGTTTCTCGGCTATTTTGTGTGCTACCGTTGTGACCAACAAAAATCTGCTGTCAGGTTGATAAATGAACCCTAAATAGATGGATTTATTCCAGAATTTGCGTTTTCCCATCTGGTGTGCTGGTGCAAAGGAAACAGCTGTAGTCAACTGTTGGGGGGGGAGACGCAGCTGTCAGGCGGAAAGCAGCCAGCATCGTCTCTCGTGATCTTTGTTCGGTTCCCGAGTTTTCGTCCTGCTTTGTCTGTCGGCCAATTCTAAAAAACTCGCATAAAAAACAGCAGCACACACTCCGAGGGTCGCTTCTTTTGGCGTGCTCTTCTTCTTGTTTCTCTCAGGACTCCAGGAACGGCCGGCCGGCCGGCCTTCTTCACAGTTGAAGCCACTTGCATTGTCTGCCACCACCGCCGCGCATCATACTGAATCTCTGGTTCTTTGTCACGGAGACGACTGACAGTATGCGAATACATTGCCTGTACCAATGCGAGATAAACGAGCGAATTCTACTGTAAGCTGTGGACTCGGAACTCGTAGTCCAAGAATCTGGAGCAAAAGATCAGTACAAATAATTTCTGCAATCTCGTGAAAATCCAGTGGCACGTGACGGTGAAAAAGCTTTTGGCTCTCGAGTCCACATCCCTTTCGAGAACTCACCAGTCGATTTCACACTCTTTTTTATAAACATTTGTCTTTTTCTCAGTCCTCGCTCTTCAAAAAAAAAAATACGCCACCTTTTCCTCTTTCAAACCACACTTGCTCTGCTGCAGTTCCAAAACCCTCCATGAACCCCAAAACTCTTCTCTCTCCTCCCAAACCCCTCTCTCTCTAGCCTCCCTTCTCCTCCTCCGCCCCCCCCCACAAAATGCCCCTCCTCAGGACTCTCTTCCAGTACTACCCTTTCTTCCCTCCGTCCTCCTCTTCTTCTTCTTCTTCTTCTTCTTCTTCTTCGCTTCCTCCATCGCAACCTCCTTCCCCTTCTCCCTTCCCAAAATATCCCTCCTCCTCCACCCCTCTCCCCTTCTTCCCAACCTACCCCTCCCCTCCTCCTCCGCCTCCTCCTCCTCTTCCTTCTTCCCCTTCTCTCCCCACCTTCCCCGCAAACATTTCTTCCCTGACTCTCCCTCAACCTTCCCATTCTGCCTCCCGCCACTCTTCCTCCTCCAAGCTCCTCCCCTCCGTTCTTCTTCCCGTTCTAGCCCTCCTCCTCCTCCTCCTCTCCCTCTCCCTCCTCTTCATCCACCTCAGCCGCCGCCGACGCCGACGCCAGAGCTACCACGATGCCGACGACTCCCGCTCCGACAGCCGCCGCCTCTTCTCCGACGCCCAGAAGCTCGCGACTTCCTCGCGACCGACCAGCTCCGAGTTCCTTTACCTCGGCACTCTGGTGAACTCCCGGGGACAAGTTGGAGAACCGCAGGTTGCGCCGCCGCCCGAGGGGTCGCCGGAGCTCCGCCCGCTTCCGCCTCTGACCCGCCAGGTGAATCAAAGCTTCGGTGGCGCCGACGCCCGCGGCTCGTCGGAGGATGAGTTCTACTCGCCTGAGGCCTCGCAGAGCCCGCGGAGGAGTTCACAAGTAGCTGCTCTGAAGAAGCAAGTCTCGAAGAGCTCGAGCTCGAGCTCGGATTTGGGTTTGTCTTCGAGGTCTCCGTCCTCGCCTACAGTGTCCACCATTGATTCGCTGAGCTCCAAGCAGGCTACGGATGGAGATGGAACTAAAGTCTCCGATCCAAGATCGAATGTTTCTGCCTTTCTCCAGCCGGAGAGGCGTCCACCGCCTCCCCCACCCCCCGTTCTCATGCCTCCAAGACGCGGCGGAGTCGAGGATAACCGGAGGATAAAGCTGAAGCCTTTGCACTGGGACAAGGTTCCAGCAAACTCTGACAGGGCAATGGTGTGGGATCGGTTGAAATCGAGCTCGTTCCAGTAAGAAGAACCCTGCATTTTAAAGCTTTTTTCTTTGTTTTGTCATTTGATTCTTGAGGTGATTTGATGTAAGGCTGAATGAGGAGATGATTGAGACGCTGTTTGTTTGCAATGCGGCGAGCATGGGGATGAAAGGAAGGCAGCAGGGGCTTTCCTCGCGGGAGGAGAACCGGGTGCTTGACGTGAAGAAGTCGCAGAACATTGCTATTCTGCTGAAGGCTTTGAATGTGAGCACAGAGGATGTTTGTGAGGCGCTGTTGGAAGGTGATGGCTTCAAACCTGCTTCAGGTTTCCAATATTGCATTAGTGATGTTATAGCATTGTTGCTTGGTTTCTAGGGTTTATCTGGTTCATATATTGGTGCTTGGATGCAAGCTGTGATGATTTTGAGGGTCGTCTCGATCACTCTACTTGCAGTCTTTGTGATTGACTTTTTTTTTTTGCTATATCCGATTGGGGGATTGATTTTATAAGCTGGTGTCTGCATGCAAATGTCTTTTGAGTTCAATGGCTGGACAGCAAGGTATGATTATGTGGAAAAGAAATGCTTCTAGTTGCCATGGTTATGCATGCTTCCTTGAAGGAAGTCATGTTGCTGAAATGTCCAAGTTGGCGTAACAGGGATTGGATGGGATGTGAAACTGCCCGTTTCATTTACTAATCGCATATATATTATTTTGTTTTAGCAATATTGTCTTCTATGTGAATCTATATTTCCCTGAATGTTTAATACTGATGTATTTTCTTAATGATAATGATTACTTGAAAACATGTATATCTCACCCATTCCGCCTTCTGCTTTATTGCAGAATATGTGATTTAACTCTTTGCTTTAGTCAAATTGATCTTAGCCAAATGCTAGTAAGCATCTGACATTACAAGTTTTTCGTTGCAAGGGAAAGGAATTAACCATGATTCGGTCCTGAAGCATGCATTCTTGTACAAAACCATGATTAGTTCATTACATTTTGGTCTTTGCCATTTTTTTACTTCACATGTTCATTGCTGGCAACAGGTGATGCAGAGAGCTTGAGCTGTGAACTTCTAGAAACACTACAAAGAATGGCTCCAAGCAAAGAGGAAGAGATTAAACTGAAAGAGTATAAAGATGATTCACTGCTTAAGCTTGGGCCAGCAGAAAAATTTCTCAAAGCAATGCTTGATATACCCTTTGCTTTCAAGAGAGTTGATGCAATTCTTTACATTGCAAATTTCTACTCAGAGGTTAATTACCTTAAGGAATCATTTGGAACTCTTGAGGTGAGTTGGCGTTTTTTTTTCTGTTTATACCTCATCATATTTACAAAAGTTCATTATAACTGGATGATTTCTAAAACCAGTTTTATTAATTCACATCATCAAAACAAGTTTTTTTCCAAAGCTTTTTTTCTGGGGTTTAGGATTGTTATTCCAGAATGCTCCCATAACATTGCTACTAAATCATCTACAGGCAGCCTGTGAAGAGCTTAAGAACAGCCGACTATTCCTCAAGCTTCTAGATGCAGTTCTAAAAACTGGGAACCGCATGAATACTGGCACCAACCGCGGGGATGCTCGTGCCTTCAAACTTGATACTCTCCTCAAGCTAGTTGATATCAAAAGCTCAGATGGCAAGACCACTCTTTTGCACTTCGTCGTCCAAGAGATAATAAAAGCTGAAGGTGCCTGCCTTTTAGCATATAGGAATCAGGCCAATACCTTACAAGAAGATCAAGAATGCAAGAGGCTTGGCCTTCAAGTTGTTTCCAGGCTTGGAGATGAGCTTAGCAATGTGAAGAAAGCAGCAGCTATGGACTGTAAAGCCCTTGGCTGTTATAGCTCAAACCTTGCTGCAGGGATTGAAAAGATCCGAGAGGTTCTGCGATTGAGCGTGTCAAGTGTAGTGGGAAATAACAAACAATTCTATGAAGCCATGAAGGGGTTCCTGAAGAGGGCCGAAGGTGAAATCGTGGAGGTTCAAGCTCAGGAGGGGGTTGCACTATCGCTGGTGAGGGAATTAACGGAATATTTCCATGGTGATTCAGCCAAGGAAGAAGCTCATCCTTTCAGAATTTTCATGGTGGTCAGCGATTTCATCTGCATTCTTGATCATGTATGCAAGGAAGTTGGTACAACAAATGACTGCGCCTTCATCAGCAATACATGTCATGTTTCGATGCCCTTGAACATGACATCACCGCCAGTTTGTTATGTTTCTTATGTATCAAGGTCTGCAAGTTCTGATGATGGAAGTTCGTCATCTCCTTAGGTAGCCATTGTGCACTTGATAGTAGAGAACTCTTTTGCTGCTATGCTGGTAACTCTGTAGCTGAAGGAATAGTGGGAGTGCAAACATCTGGTTAGTTTTCATGATTATCAATGTTACCACCCGTTCTTTTTTTCTAATCAATCTACCTGATTGTATATTTAGCTCAAACTAAGATTTCAGTGCAGACAATTTCCCTTTGTTATCAGGGTGGAGATGTGTATGTATGGATCTGGTAAAATCTTTTAAGCTGTTAATATTTAGGATAGAGTGTTTGCCTATTAAGCAAATTGGGTTCAACTATAATTTTTTGAGAGATAACCCCTTTTTTATATGAATAAAAAATTAATAATATAAATGATCATAAAATACAATAAATGAAAATGTAATATAAACAGAATTATAACAATATAGGCGGGAACTATTAATAATTTTAAATTTTTGAAAAGATTGATTGGTAAATTTTTATATTTTCAGGAGTTATTGGTAATTTTTCTGAATTGTTTTCGTCATATTGAGACAGATCTGGCCGAGTGAGTGAAGCAACTTCTCACTCAAGAAAAAACAAATAACTCAAATGCTCCTGGTAAAAAAATGCTAAAAAACTACACTGCTGCTACCCTCTTCCAAAACACATGACAATAACAAGGTTAAAAATCCCCAAGATGAGAATGGGGATGGCATAATATACTTTAATGCATTTATTGTTTAATTTTGTTTTGGACATGATCATGTTGTGCCAAGTTTGTACATGTAATCTGATTACTTCAATTATTGGACAAAGAATCACATTGTCAATACACAATGTAAATTTGGCAGTAACAAAAGTAGGAAGGTTCATATTTATATTTCACTGCGAAGTATCCTTGACAAATAGTTGGATTACTTCGACAACAACCATACTTGTTGATTTGTTAATCATTTGTGTTCCGCTTCATCTGCATTAGCATCGTCAGCCTCGTCGGCCTGAGTTCCCAGCTTAACAATGTCTTCAACAAGGATTTTTCCTTCTGCACCAAGGCGAAGTTGCATAACAAAAACAAATTGTGAGCAGCTGCCATAAAATACTTATATCCATCTCTTAAAAATGTTGATCATGTTAACATGTAGAAAATTACAGTAAAACTTGGATTTCATTACTGACCTCGATCCCTAGAAAGGTTACTGATGAGTTCCTGAACCCCTTCCTTGCCTATGGTGTCCTTCAGATACATGGCTGCAGCTGCTACCTCTTCAGGTGTTACCTTCCCATCATGATCTCTGCGATAAAAACAACCATTCCCATGACAGAGTTTTTATTTATCTATTTTTTAAACATTGAAGTGTCTCAGTGATTACATTCAATGTTGTGTAAGAAAATACCTATCAAGTAGTTGCCATCGATCACCAATTTTGGAATCTACATCATCAATCTCCTTTTCAAGTTGTTGGAGCATCGCATCAACCTGCAGGGGCATCAACCAATGTATTTAATCTACTAGGTGAAGCATGCATAGGTTATGAAAAAAGCCGGCATGAGTCTTTCCGACAACCAAAAATATTCATAGCCATGTGATATGAGAAGTTCTAAAAAATTATCTCCAACAGCTACACCATTAATTCAGATGAGGTCAAGCCTAGCAAAATCCTCGAAGCTTTACAAGCATAGAGGATTTGCTAAAATTCTAACAAAGTCAATAGTTTAAGTTCAAAGGTTATAATTAGCCAGATAAATCCCAACAGCAAAGTCAAAGAGCTAGAACATCCAAACTAAAGCAGCGGCTTACCCTATCTATAAGTGCCGAAGAAACCTTATCTCCAGCGGCCACTTCAGCAGCATGATCACTCTCCTCCCTAGCAGCTCTATATGCTTTCTTAGCTTCTTCTTCACCTTCGGTGCCCTTTTTCTCCAGCATGGTATTATACAAGTCAATCTGCAGTGCAAAATGGTCTTAGGGCTTCAGAGATTTGTGCATTAAAAGGACTGCTATATTTTCAAAGATAAGAACCCTAATCATAAAAGTCATTAACCCAGTTCATATTAAATACCCATGTGTATACTTCACATAGCAATTAATAGCAGCCATAATGGCTACCATGAAAGAGTGAGATGTACCTCTTTGTTTACTAGTCTCAAGAACTCCTGACGCTCCCTACTGACTGACTGCAAGGTTTAGCAGCAATAAGATGTCAAAACAACTTGCATCCTTTGGAATGCATGATAAATGAGGTTAAAAGACCAAAAGATAACTGATATGAAGGGATTCAGTTCTTACAGATGCAGATGCCAAAACAGCCAGGGCACGACTTATTTTACAAAGCTCTTCTTGTTTTTCCAATGCTTTGGCTCTTGCCAGTTCAACAGCTTTTGTAGAGGTAGGATCAATCATCTCTTTCAAAGCCACATCCTCTCGACTGATTTCAGAATCAGTCATCTTAGCTTTTTCCTCTTTTTCTTGTTCTTTCTCTTCCTCCTATTTAAATATGGTCCGTATAAACATCAAGAACATCACATCAATAATTTGATATACTCTTTAAAAAAGATAAGAAAACTGAACTAGTACAAATATTTGGGAAATTAAATAATCAATGTGAAGTCAACATTAGCTCGACTATGTCACTGGCACAGATAAAGTTGGGAACATTAAGTTTTAAAGTAAGTGCAGAAAGAACAGCAAGGCAATACCATCATTCAATGTGTCCCAACGAGCTAATTTTCTTGTGAAAGATGGGTAATGAATAAATAAAAGGTCGATGAAATCATGTAGTGGCAGTGCAAACACTGACAACATTAAATACCATTCCGGGATTTTAGTTATAGGGTAAAAGGAACGAAATCTAGAGTGGAAAAGCAAGAAACTCAGAAAATAAAATGGTTGGCAGGCTGTGAATCTTCCATCAAAAGTAAAAGATAAAATTCAGGAACAACAAGGATGAAGTTCTTGTCATCAAAGACACCAGTGCAGAGCTTGAAACTACAATTGGCAAAATAAGTAGTTTTTGTGTATCCTACCAACAGAAATTGAAGTCCTTAACTTACCATTAAACAAGTGTAAACAATTATGGAATTGTGGAAAATATTGTGACTGGAAGGAGTACAGAAAATGGTGTTCATTCTAAGATTAATGGCCAGATTGGTTTGCCAAATTTTCTCAATCTTCTCATAGTATGTAAATAGTAAATTTGATTTTTAACCATAAGTATTGTTTATTTATTCTCAAAAAAAAAACCACAAATATTGTTTATTAATGCCTATTACATCCAGACATGTCTTTTTCAAAATAGGTAGAGAAATAGAGCGCAAGCAACTTATCCTACATGATAGTCATCAACTTCATCACCTGCCAAGAAATAATCGCTAGCATGCCCAGTAAAGCATGTAGGCTAGTCCAAGTAAAGGTGGGCTAAACATATTTCAATAATCTGACTTGCTATAACCTAATGAAAAATCAATTAGTTACATCAAAATTAGGGAAGGACAAGATTGCGAAAGAAAGAGTTTTCATAAACATTTAACTGCCAATTGAAAGGTAGGATATAAAATTTAATATGAATCTCTATTTTTTTGACCTAATACGAATATCTAGATCAGTATATATGGAGGTCGAATTCAAAAATGGAAGCAACAAAAAAAAGAGAGAATTAATAACCATATGTTAAGATCACCAGAATCCCTCAATCCTGTTGTCAGGGCATATACAGATACAAGGCTCATACAGAATTAAAGACGGTTGAAAGCCATAAAAATTTCATAAAATACCTTGATGAGTTCTTCTTGCATTTCTAGGAACTCTAATTTCCTCTTCCTCTCAGAAACAGAATCTTCAGATGGTAAGCCAGTACCAACAGTATCAACAACCTCATCTGGCAGAGATGATAGTGTTGCCACCACAGCTTCCTCAGGCTTCAATTTTCCGGATACGGTGAAAGCTCTAACAAATGCAATAAAATAAGATAGCTGGAGAACAACAATAAATATATGCATATTTGAGGAAATTCAATTACCTAGAAAGTATCAGCAGAGATGATGGCACAGAGTGATTTAGTGACAGATCCAACCAATCTCGAAGCTGTTAAGGAAAAAAATTGAAGGGGCAAACAGAAGTTATCTTGAGAGGAAAGATCAATATATTGTCAGAAAACCTACGAGTATAAAAGAGAAGAATAACAATGTAAAAAAAAAAAGACAGAAAGAGCCAGATGAACACATAAAAATGAAAACTGAAACACGAGAAAAACCTAATATTTCAAGTTTTTGGCACAATATGTTAACAAGTATCAAGTATTCTTTTACAAACAACTCCATATACTGTATTGCAGATCTAATTTGTGTTTTGGCACTAAATGTGCTAATTTCATGATAGTTCCGGTCATTTTGACTCATAACTTGAGGGAAATGTGTTGACAGTATGGTGAAATGTGAATGAAAGGTACTGACTTCTGAGTTCTAACATAGCCTATATTTTCAATTACTTGCATTCTTTCATGTAGCATGGTTTACCTCAACTGGAAGCCATACATTGGGGTCCTGTTGTACTTGAAAACCTTTTCCCCAGGATCTAGGCTTAGACTCCAAATTTAGTCCACAATCGTACTCTCATACTTCAAAATGATCGTTCAGCAGCTAGATTGCTTATTGAAATTTTCACATGTTCATTTTAAACAATTTTGAAATTGTAATAGGTGTCACTCTAAGGAGTTTGCACAACTTTATCCCTCAGATTTGGTGTTAGACTAGTGCCATAGCAAATGTTAAGTTTTCCTGTTGACTTCTTATGAGGAATTAATGTTTGAATGGTGACGGATCAAACATTTATTAAACAATTGTAGAAGTACGAAAAAAATGGGATAAAGGAAAACAATAGTCAGAGAATTTACTGTTTTACAGCCACTTTCTAGTACCCACCCTCTTCCAAGGAGACAAAGCATGCTTATCTTATGTGGAAATTCTTGAATTATCATGAGAACTAGTAAAACATTACCTGTTGGCGCATTTCTTCAGTTGAAAGCAGACCCAGGTGGCCACGTTCCTGACAAGCTTGACGGAGCTCCTGTTCAGAAAGAGACTCTACACCCTCTGCCTGGATTAGCTTATCATCTTCTTTAATCCTAGTAAAATAAAGAGAAAAATTAGCATTTCACCTATAGTGAGTGGTCAAACCTACATCCTAAATACGAAAGTTAAACAGAAAGCATCCAGAGTTTATCATAGCAATTGCATTGAAATACAAATGAATTAAAGGTTATCATGTTGATATGACAAAAAATAAAAAGATAATAACATATTTCATTTACAGACACCCATGAAAATGACAACCATATTAATGCTAAGGGAAATGTAGATTTACCCAACATACATAAGATGAAGAAGCAAAATACTTAATTGGTGTCTTCTCTTTTCACACCAGTGGAACTATCATGCTCAATATTTTTATTATAAAATAAATAAATCTTGACTTAGGATAAGTAAAATGCTAAAGAATGAAAATATTCCATGAAAAAGGAAAAATGCATATCAGATGACAGTGTGCTACATGCTTATTTTGTGGCTTTCCTGCAAGGTTTTCAAATATCTAAGTCATTCATCATAACTAGAAAGAAATCTGTTAAAACATGCACCTAGAAAAGAACGCTGTTTTGGCAGGTTGGAAAGTCAGTGATGATGAAGGTTATCATTCATATATACACACTACAAATTGGTAAAATTATAGAACTCTCTTAAATACACTAAACCAACTATCTTAGTCAAATAAAACAAAGCCTATATACATTTATAAAGCTTACTTCTGTAATTTCCTCCGAAGCATATAGCGCAAGTAGTTATCAGTTCCAAATGGCGAAATTCCCATGTATTTGCACATACTGACTAACCTTGGTCTGCACCCAATAAAGAAAAAATAAATAGCTGACAGTACAGACAAGACTTGGAGAAGAAAAGACTAATGGTATATTGATCAGGAGGTAACCTGCTGATGTTATCCAGAGTGAGCTCATCGTTGAACAATTTTGCAAAGTTTAAAATTTCATCATTAGAAACGCGAGCACCAGTTCTGACCTATTCATAAACCAACATATTAGATAATACAGTGGGAAAATAGAAATATCCACAGGCAACATGTGTGCTAACATGATATTAAAATACAAAATTAACTTATATACCTTATTTAGAAATTCATCCAGATCTTCTGCTGTTTGTTTAAGCTCTCCACTGCGTGAATTTTGGATTTCCTTTGCCATTTCTTTTACAGTGTCCTGCAAAAACTTTGCATATTCTATTCTCGCATTGAGTTTCCTTTTCAGTGCTTCCTGAAATTGGTTTGTGAAATAGCCATCATGAGAATCCGCCTTGAAACAGGGAGTAATAGCACAATACCTGACTGTAAAATTCCATACTAAATGCTTGAGCAACAAATGATACGTGCATGCAAGCAAGAAAGCATATGCACAACTCCTAAGAGGATATCTTAAACACACGAAAGCCCATATTGTCAGGGTGAGAACTGGAGTAGACCAACAAATAAACAGAAAACCACAACTAGAGCCAGCATTACCTGCTCCCTCATTTTGTCTTGAAAAGTGGATGGTAACATGTTTGGGAATAGCTTTAGGAACACCGGCAGTAAGAATTCCATGAATGGGACTATGACAAAAACAGCAAAAGGAACAAGCCTGAAGATATCAGCTGTTGTGCGTGTCAACTGCTGCCTTTCTCTTCTGGAGAGAGTCTTTCCACCAGCAAGTTTCAGTAATAATCTTACAGAGATCCTTACATCTGCCCACAGTAGCTTTGAGCCCAGCCAATAATGCTGCAATGTGGCAACAAATTCACTTCTCCAATGCTGGAGCTTGATAGCCCAATCCTCCCTGGAGAAAAGTAAGATAAACATAAATATTTCCAAGATGCTCCTGTTAACCACAAAAATAAAAGATTGCAAACAGTATTATTACCTGCTCATAGATGCAACAGCTCTCAAAGCAGGACCAATGCCCAGAAGCCTTGCCCAAAACTTCTGTACAATTGATTTAGGAGGCTTTTGACTTTCTTGCAACTGCTTGGCCTTTGCTTTAGCCTTTGCTGTGCTCAAGCCTTCCACTGCCTGGTCGCATTCCTCTGGAGACGCTTCTTTCTTCTGCTGTTGGTTTTGATCTTCACTCTGCTCATCCCTTCCCAGATCAGGCTGACCAGCTGTAGCTGTTGATGCTGTGCGAACAGGCTGCAGCAAAATTTTGACTCCCAAGGGTAGAACAAAGTCCTTCCTTCCAAAACCAGGGCCAGAGATCGGAATTTCATGATTGAGAGGAGGATTAAGAAATCTAGAATAGCTCAAAAAGTTCCTTCTTGCCACCAAGGCAGCCTGCTGCTCCTTCAAATGAGCAACATCTGAACAAGCTGGCCCAGGAACCTGACCAACAACTATTGAGTCCTCATTTTGACTCAATATCCCATGTCGAAAGCTTGAAAAACTAGAACAAGAACGGGCAGGAACACTCAGATGGTCTAGAAGATGGTTCCTCCCTCTGGCAACAAGTTTTGATGCCATTGTGTAAATCCTCTCCCTTCCCAATGAGGAAGAGTATGGTCATATCTTCCCGGGAACCTCCCTGAATATCCAACCCCGTCCTCAATAAGAATCAGTAACAGACAAAATTGCTTTCAAGAGAATATAAATACTAGTGTGATATATATATATATATGTATATATGTATGTATGTATGTGTTTATATATATATATATATTTATATATATATATATATATATATAAAGCTCGCAGTTGTTGCTCTAACGCACATATCACTATATCAACAACAACATCATCAGCACAAACATCAACAGAAGTATGACACAAGAAAAAGTATCTTCATGCATCCAAGTTTTGCATTCCAACCTTATACTCAACAGATAATCACAAAAGGACAACGAAAAAACAAAAAGAACAAGTCAATCACTTCAAACCAACAAATTGGTCGCCAATCTGAAATTCTATATGCAGATACAAAAACAAAACATGGCACCGCTCACAGAAACACGAAATTTAGCATTGGACACTATCAATTTTCCAGGAACATACAAAACTAAAAATTCTGAAAATTTCGGATAAAGAATAAGCAAATCACTCGTACAAATGGAATAAAAATTTATCAATGGAAGCACGAAAAAACAACCAAAATTAACACGTTCCCCTCCAATCCCAAGAGGAAATATGCAGATTTCAACACAAAATTTAAATTCGTCCCTTTCTCTCACGGCTTCCCCATATCGGATCAAAGTTATGAAACAATTCGCAAATCACATCAAAAACTCACGAAAAGAGAAGGAAGAAAACTCACCAGAAGAGCTCTGCCGCCGCCTCTTCGGATTGGAGCTTCTATCAAGCTGATACCCGATAGGCCCGAGAAACACACGAGAGGGATCGATCGAAGGAGAGGAGGAGAAGGGTTTAGGATTTTAGGGATGAAGACCGGAGCTGAAAGAAGCAGAGAAAATGGGTTCGACGGATGCTTATTTATATTGGGAGTGTAAGAAGGAAATGTCTGCCCGTCTTCGTGAGGTATGTGAGCTATCGGATCCGGGTTTCGGATGTCCAGTTCTGAACCCTGCCGATGGACCGAATCTGATCCGTTAACTTGAATTTTTTCAAAAATGAGACCATATCATCTCTAAAATTTCAAATTTAATGGGCCGTTAAGAACAGAGTGCGTATTAGGTCCATTTAAAAGTGAACCAGCCCAACCCCGATCATATTGGGCTAAGCCCACTAATTTCTCCGGCCTATTTTGGACATGTCCTGAAATAATTTAGAATAACATAAATCATTAATAATGAGAAATTTTTATCAATAATCCATGAAAAACATCAAATTTACAACAACCTCCTTTAACTTTGAAAATTACAATAACTCTCACTCTTTCATTTTTACATAAAATGTCAGTTTATATATAAATAAAACTAATCATATCTAAAATCCTATATTTATTGTGAAAAATAGCCATCTATATTTGTTTATAAATCATATAGTTATTTATATTATTTTTATTTTTATTTATGTAAAATGAGGTTATTGATGATTTTGAAAGTTAGAATGACTGCTCAGTAAACTGAAAAAATTTAAGGGAATTATTGCTAATTTTTTCTTAATAATATTGCCATGTCATAGAAAAGATTATTATTAAAATATAAATTAAGCGTTCAATGAGGGACTCATTTCTTAACTCTCTCAATGTTAGGTATTTGGTGGGTGTTGCTTCTCTTGATCGGCTAATTTTGTCATTTTTTTGAATTATTCAAACAAATATTTTTATTCTTATAGTATGTTTAAATATTTTTAAACTCATTGTCCATTGATTTGGTGTTTTAACTGGTTTGATATCTTTACCGTTTTTCTTAATTTAGGATCTATTTGGTTGATCGAAAATAGATAAAAGTGATTGAAAGTAAAATTATTTTCGACCACTTTCATTGTTTTGTTATGTGAAAGTAATTTATTATAGATTTTTTAATAACGAACTATCAATTTTATCACAAATTTATGAAAAATTATGTATCTTATTTTTATTATTAAAAAATCACTCACCTTATATTATAAATTTACAAAAAATCACACCAATTAAAAAATTAAAAATAATTTAATTTAAATTAATTTTGACAATTAAAAGCAATATAAAAATATCAAATTGTCCTCATTTAATTTTAGCTTGGACAACTATTAAAATAATATAAAAATAAATTATCTTACTTATATTTTTATAAAAGATTAGTTGTTCGATATTATTAAATTAAGAATTTAAGATTTAGTTTTGTCAAATTAATTATTTGGTAATTATGAAATGATTGTCTAAAGCAAAATCAAATGAAAAATTTGTGCCATTTTATGTTAATTTAATTGGCAAAATTAATGTAAAATAAACTATGCTGTAAATATTTTGATTGAGGTATTTGTTATAAATTTATAGTATTATATTTTTTTAATAGTAATAAAATAGGTAATTTTTCATAAATTCACAATAAGTTAAATAGTTTCTTACTAATTTTTTTTTTCTAAAATTGATCGTAAGTAGATTTTTTTTTCAAAAAGTAAAAAAATAAAATAGATTTTTTTTATTTTTAATACTAAGCGATTTAATAATTTTAATTATAATAATATTAATAATCTAAATATAATAATAATATAATTTCGAAAAAAATTATTTGTGAAAATTTTAGATAAATAAATATTTTATATGTCAATAATTATCATTTTAAAATACACTTTTGTCCCACAATTCCGTCATGTTATTTTTTAAAATAATTACTTTATATTAATTTTAAATCGGATTAACGAAAAATAAAAAAATTACCTTTTCGTTTATTTTTATTTGTCTAAAATGCCACGTGTCCAATCAGTGCCATTTTTTGGACTCGCAGTCGGGTCAAAATAAAAGTCAAATTATGCCTACGTGGGATGAAGAAACCAGCTCAGCCGAAACAGTATACTCGACCGGCCCGGCACGATCCGATCCACGCGAACCACGACAAAAAACCGGCGTAAAAAAATCCCCGGTTCACGTCGCCAAAACCATCCTCGCTGACCTCGTCTCCCTCCCGAGCTCCCTCCACATTCCAAAGCTTCGGCAATGGCGGCAGCCTCGGCTCCCGCCCGATCGCTCCCTTCCCCTTCGGCAAGCCCCTTCTCCGGGCCCAGCCACCTCGCTGGGTTCTCGGCCGCCGTGTCTATCCCCGTCGCGCGGTCCGGATCGGCGGCAAGGCGTTGGGCTGTGGAGGCCCAGGCGAGCCCCGCCGGGAATCCGAGCGGACAGGGGTCGTTTCATATTATCGACTCTGCGCCTTCTACGGCGGTCAAGACGTAAGGGTAGCGCGATCAAGAGTTTTTTTTGGATGGTTGTCGGCGGTGTATAGCATACGAGTGTTAGTGAGTTTGTTTCTGATGGCTATTTGGATAGAAAAAAAAAGGGAATTTTGGTTAATTTTCAGGAGTTTCATAGAGGATAAAAGATTTGAATCATGTTGTCAGTGGGGAGGTCAATCGCTTGTCAAAAATCTCAGGATCTTAGTGGAATCTGTTTGATATATTATACTCAATGCGTAGAATTTCTTTTTCGATCTTCTATTGGCTCATTTGAAAGATTTTGGTTCAAAATTTTCTCAAAAGACAGCCTTTTCCTTTCTTTTTCTTTTTTTTTTAAAAAAAATTGTGTGTGTAGGGTGAAGCGTCACACAATTTCGGTGTTTGTTGGGGATGAGAGTGGAATGATAAATCGAATTGCGGGCGTTTTTTCTAGGAGGGGATACAATATTGAATCACTTGCAGTCGGGTTGAACAAAGACAAGGCATTGTTTACAATTGTTGTCTCAGGGACAGATAGAGTGCTGCAACAAGTTGTGGAGCAGCTTCTTAAGCTTGTAAACGTAATAAAGACAGGTGCTTTCTTCCTCTACTGATTGTCGATTTTGATGTTTTCGTTTTTTAATTGTTGCAGGAATAGAGGCATGGGTAAAGGTCTCTTATTGTATAAATACTTTTGGACCATTTTTTCTTGTTGTGATTGGTTACGAATATCTTAGGCCAAATTGTTATGCGCTTGCCTACTACGTTGATCAGCCGACTTGTGTGTGCATACCAGGTAGAAGATTTATCAAAAGAGCCACAAGTAGAACGGGAATTGATGCTTATAAAACTCAGCGTCGATTCTGATCAGCGGCAAGAGGTGCAACTAGTTGTTTGCTGTCAATTTCATGGCATGCATAACTATAGATGAGATATAGCATGATGATGCTTGCAGTATCATTTTTCTCCTATGATCTTCACAGCAGGAATATATTATCTTTATATTATATAGCATGGCGATGCTTGCAGTATCATTTTTCTCCTATAATCTTCACAGCAGGAATATATTCTGTTTCTAATGTTTACGGGGCTGATGGTAGATCTTGCTTTCAATCTGCAGGTCATGAGCTTGGTCGATGTTTTCAGAACAAAAATTGTAGACATTTCAGAGCATTTAGTCATTGTTGAGGTAATGTACTCCGATTTTAGTTGGCACTATATGTTAACTATCCTCTTGTTCTTTCCTAGAAACTTAAAGCTTAATCTCCATTGTTATGACAATTATGAAGGTAACTGGAGACCCTGGAAAAATTGTTGCAGTTCAGCGGAATCTGAGCAAGTTTGGAATCAGAGAAATTGCCAGAAGTGGCAAGGTACTTTTGGTTTTCTATCCAAAAAGATTTTCTTGTCACTTCTCTTATAGAAATTTGAAGCATCTTGTGTTTCACAGATTCCTTTGAGGCGTGAAAAGATGGGAGAGTCTGCTCCATTTTGGAAGTTTTCTGCAGCTTCCTATCCAGATCTTGAAGGCTCAATTTCTGTAGATGCTCTACCTACACTTCCAAGTAGATCATTCAATGGTGGCTCTGAATCACCATCTAGAGTATGTCCACCCCTTGGTTAATTGCTTTGAAATGAAAGTATAGCACATATTTTCTGTGACAGAAAAAGATTGCTTTTTGTTCTTTGCTTAGAGAAGTTTAGTTAAATTAAATCTTTTAGCCTTTTGCCTAATCAGAAACATATGTCAATTTCTCTGCAAACTCTTTTCTTGGATGGATTTAGAATTACCAAGAAGTTATATTGTGAAATGCTCTAGGTCAGGGAGGGATTTTAAGATTTTATTAAGTTAGTTTTCTCTAGGGCAAGATAGGTTGCCTTCAGTTTTCTTTGATACGAAAAGCTAATTGCTTACAATTGGAGCCATGCTGGCCAAACAATAGATGCCAACTTGGCTAATATTGGATTCTTATTTATTGTAAATTTAGTGAAAATAAATGTATTGCAATCTTTGTTATTTCTCAAGTGAAAAAAATATGTAAAATGTAGTTGTCTTTGTTGTAGAGTATTATTATGTTATCATGATCTGTCTAGCATCGTTTGATTCGGAATCAAGGTCAAGCTTAAGCTCGAGATCAAGGTCAAACTTAAACTTAAGATTAAAACTAAAGTACAAAAAAATAGTTGAGTCAAATTTTTGGTGTTTGGATTCTAGTCTAACTAGGGAATGGTTTAAATTTATTTTGGACCTTTATGCCATTAGATATATTATTTATTGAGATTTAAATAAATAAATATAAGGATAATACGGTAATTTATATTTTGAAGTAACGTAAAGATAGTCTGGTTATTTTTTAGATGTTTGGATAGTAGATTGGTCAGGATAGGATGATTCTCATTTTGATTCCGAACCAAACGCACTCTCTGTGTTCTCATCTGGAAATCATGTATTTTAGTTTGAAGTAATATTAGACCAAAAGTTTGTAAATAATAATTAATCCAATTTATAAGTGTATTAGCATCAAGAAATTTTTGTGCTTTCTTATTTAGCTTTTGAATATTCTGGTTATCAGTTGGTATGTTAATGCTGCTGATGTTTTGGCATGGTTGCTACTTTTTGAAGGGAGATGTTTATCCTATAGAGCCTTATGATGGCTTCTCTGGTAATCAAGTTCTTGATGCTCATTGGGGTGTTCTTCAGGATGAAGATGTAAGTTGATAATGTTGTTTTGTTGTTTGTTTACAAGGTTTTGCTAGCTGATGTTCAGAATAAATCAAGAACTTAAAATGAAAATGAAGGTGTTTAGTTTTCTGACCAAGTTATACCTGGCTTATGTTTATCATATCAGTTGCAAGGGCATTTAAACACTGTGTTTCGTGTTACTGTTGTATTTAGTGAAATATTTTTGCCACTGTGCATGATATTGACTATCATATTTAGTGAAATATTTTTGCCATATACTGTGCATGATATTGACTATGTGAGAATGAACTTTATAGTTGTGAAGTATTTTGGCATATATGACATTTATACTGCTGATTATGTCACAAATAAACTTTCCATGTTTCTTTTAATGCAAAAATAAACTGCTGTGTTGAATGTATCCATGTAGTACCAAAGCTGTATTCAAAATTAAGCAGTCAAATCTGACTCTAGCTTTCTACAATGTCATTCCAAAAAAAAATCTCGTTTTCTTATTTTGTAAGAAGACTAGCATGATTAGTCAAACTCTCTCAGGAAATATCACTGCTATATATTCAGTCATTCAGGACCTTGTTGTGGTATAATGTTAAATATGGTGCAAGTACTGTTAATTAATTTCTTGATACCTTAACCAATTTGTTTCCATAATCTTAACTGTCATATCATGGGTTCCATGAGGCCATGCAATTTAGTTTATATTATATTTGCATAATTTGGCTCTGATGTTTATATTTGGTTGTTTTGCTTTAGCCAAGTGGTCTTTGTTCACACACGCTTTCCATTGTGGTAAATGTTGCTCCTGGAGTGCTCAACATTGTAACAGGAGTCTTTGCCCATAGGGGTTACAACATTCAGGTTCCTTTTGTTTTCAGATTCTATTTCTGTCTCCCATTTTATCTCCGAAAGATTTTTAGGTCATGTGCCCAATCATTTTCTTCACTGCAGAGTCTTGCTGTGGCAACAGCAGTAAATAAAGGTGTCTCTCGCATTACCACTGTTGTTCCTGGAACTGATGAATCAATTGGCGAATTGATCCAGCAGCTTTATAAAATTGTCGATGTTCACGAGGTTGGTTCACAGTGACTCCTATTTTTAGCATTGTAAGCTTGTTTGAAACCTATAGTCGAAATTTTGAAATGAGCCTCACAGGTGAGGGACCTGACTCACTTGCCATTTGCTGAGAGAGAACTCATGCTGATAAAGATATCTGTAAATACAAGTGCTCGAAGGGATGTCCTAGATATTGCTGGTATTTTCCGGGCTAAAGCTGTTGACGTATCCGATCATACAATTACCCTTGAGGTCAATTTGGAACTAGATCTATCTAGCATTATCTGGTTAAATTTGAATTATATATCGTTTACATATCAGGAAAATTACAAGTAGATGAAGTAGTCTCGATTAATAAAGTTTCCTAGTAACTTGTCAAAACTTTGTTATTTTCCTTTACTACAAAGTTATATTTCCCAAGAAAGAATAAAAGTGAGCAGATAGGTTGACGAATGAGTGAACACAAATATTGGATTTCTAAACTTCTGGTGTGATCAATCCCTTCTTTATAGCACAAGAATTTCCTTTTATTGCATACATTTATTGCAAACTGGTATGGGCAAGATGATTTGGACAAGATGATTGCTCTGCAAAGGTTATTGGAGCCCTATGGAATCTGCGAGGTTTGCTCCTCATTTAATGTTTTTCCATTGAAAGTTTGCAGCATAAAGTTCTGTTTCAACAGAAAATTTTGATAGTTTGAGTTTTTAATCCAGCATAAAATTTCTGAGTTCCGGTGAACTGAAGAGCAGTATAGCAAAACCTATTCTGATTAGCTAGTGTCAAAATGAATGCCTTGAAAAAGCATACTACTCTCTACACTATACAATTCAATAGCAGATCACCCTACTTACTTTTCTTCCTGTCAATAACAGGTGGCACAGACTGGCCAGGTTGCATTGATTTGCGAGTCCAGAGTGAACTCTACATATCGACGGGGCTATCCTCTTCCATTTTAATTCCAATGTTGCAGTTCCCTTGCAAAAGCAAATTTTATATCTGCGTATGCAGACTCAACAGTTGTATATATTGTTAAAACTGATAGAATTCCCATCACTGATTCATATCCTTGTTGATGAGTTCTGATTCATATTCTGGTATGCAGATATTGCAATGGTTGCTATTGGTTTTTGGTTTAACACCTGTATATTTTCTTGTCCTTGGGTTTGTTCTCCAGAATAATGGAAAATTTCAATTTTGTGCACAGAATGCATCTTCATTGTAGTACATGTTTATCTGGATTAAGTCTGTGGTACAAGACGATCGTACTAATCAATCTTATAAATCAATCACCCTAATATATGATGCCTTGATCGCAGATCATTCAAAAGTCCTCAAAATCAAGCTATCGACATGCATGGTTTGAGGTGATTAAGATATTAAATAAGCAATTTCTAGCTAATTATCTTTAAAACTCAAGTCAAGCATCACATGTAGACCTCTAGATCTGCGCCGATGCTGAATTAAGTCGAAGAAAAGCAGTTACTGTTGGGTATGGTTAGTTGAATTTCTCCAAGTTTCTTCTTGCTTATCCCAAATATTGGTGTTCATTTTCATCCCATGCATGTGGTCATCACATGTTGCTTGCAAAGCCAAAAACCCTAAAAAAACAGGAATCAATCTCTGCATCCAACACAGAAATGTGCTTCAGTGTTTGACCGGCGATTAAGTATTCATCCGTGTACAAACATGTACTTGGATTTGCATGTGACATTCCGCCATCAATTCCCATGCACATGGCCAATCATAAGATCATCATCATCGCATGAGGTTGCTTATCAATTGCTAGACATAAGCCACTGCATCTATCAATCAAAACTGCATTAATGTCATCGCAATTTACAAGTTTTAGTTGTATTTCGAGGTCAGCATGTTTAATCTTACTCCAAGTTGACAAAATTGCAGTATTTGAGAATAAGCAGATCTGCAACTGATGAGTTCAAACTCTTTGAGAGCCACATGCAATAACAGCGGAAATTCATGCTCTCCAAAAATGTTGATATTAAGCATTGTTGGTTTGTAACTCCACATTGAAGCTGCAGCAAATGATAATTGCGCTTCAAGATTCCTTACAAGTTGGAAAAAGCTTGTGTTTAACATACATTACATGGAACAAAGAATATCTTAATTGATACTTAAAAAAGTAATTAATAAGAGGCTCAAAAAGCTTCATGGCCTTGCAAACATGGAAAACGGACAGAAGGCCCTTTCAACTCTCTTAATCAATGCCACATTCTTTGCTTAATTAACAACCTCTGACCTTCTGCAACTATGCTTCATCTCCCCACCACCATTTTCATGTCTCTTCTCAACTGATCGCTCAAGACTTAACAATGCAATTACATAAAAAAAAACCAAACAAAATCCCTATACATACCACCTTGAATTCCCTTCTCCCATTTGATCATCAAGCCACTCCCATTCCTCCTTCTTCTACTACTTCTAAACATTCTCCATCAATCCAATGGCAACTCACTCCACTTCTACTAGCTTCCTTCTTCTTCTTCTTCTTCTTCTTCTTCTCATCCTCTTAGCCACCAGCCCGGCTGCAATGGAGGCATACAATGTGGTCAGCTTGGGGGCCAAACCTGATGGTCGAACTGACTCCGCCAAGGCCTTCCTCAATGCATGGGCTGCTGCCTGCCGCTCCAACAAGCCGGTCACCATCTATGTCCCTGCTGGAAAGTTCCTCGTCAGCCAGGCTATCTTCAAAGGCCCATGCAACAACAATGCCATGAAAATCATCATCGAGGGAACCGTCGTTGCACAACCAGGTTATACGTCGATGACGCAGTGGGTGGTCTTCAAGTATGTTGAAGGCCTCTCCATCATCGGTGGCACGTTTGACGGCCAAGGCCAGGCCTTCTGGGCCTGCAAGAATGCCGGCAACAGCTGCCCTGCCGGTGCAACGGTATATTATACACTCATATTGTTAGCAAAATGAATAATCACAGGATTCAAATCTCATATGTTCTTTTTCTTCTGCAGTCGCTGACGATCGGGCAATCGAAGAATGTGCTGCTGAGCGGGGTGAGCTTGATCAACAGCAAGATGTTCCACATGGTGATCTTTGCCAGCAGTGGCGTCACCTTGCAGGCCGCGAAGTTCACCGCACCAGGAAACAGTCCCAATACTGATGGCATCCATATGGGGATGTCGAGCTTCGTGACCATCACCGGGTCCACCTTCCAGACAGGTGACGACTGCATCTCCATGGGCGAAGGCACTACCGACGTCTGGATTGAGCGCATCACCTGCGGCCCCGGTCACGGCATCAGGTTGAATCGAAACACATGACTTCTCATCAATCGATCTCCTCTATCGTCTTGTTCATCACAAAGAAGATTCATATACATGTCTGCTAACAATTCGAAAAATGAATTCTCAGCATAGGGAGTTTGGGAGGAGGGACCGACGACGAGGCCGGGGTAAGGAACATAACAGTGAGGAGTGCGGCGTTCGCCGGGACGCAGAACGGGCTGAGGATCAAGACGTGGGGGAAGCCCAATGCCGGGTTCGTGAAGGGCGTCGTGTTCGAGCACGCGACAATGCAGAACGTGCAGAACCCGATCGTCGTCGACCAGAACTACTGCCCGGGCAACGTCAACTGCCCCAACCAGAGCTCCGGCATCAGAATTGCCGACGTGTCCTACACCGACGTCAAGGGCACGTCGGCGACGCCGGTGGCCGTCAAGTTCGATTGCAGCCCGAGCAACCCGTGCAGCGGCATCAAGCTGAGGGACATCAAGCTGACGTATCAGAACAAGCCGGCGCAGTCGTACTGTAAGAATGCCAAGGGCAGTGCCTCCGGCTTGGTCGTCCCGCAGAGCTGCCTTTAGTAATACTCATCACCATTATGGGTTTGGGGTGAAGGTTGTCTCTCCGGCTGCCCAGCTCGCCGGAGCTGGGGGGATACTGTGAGAGATCAAGGGCTGGATCCGTAACCATTACCATTAAATAGCTATTAGTGATTGTATTAAAGTGTTCTCTGTTATCTTTTTTAATAATTGTTTGATTATTGTTCCTCTTAAACCAAATCCTAAACAGTAGGATGTTGTTGGTTTACATCGTTCAGGATGGCGTTTCCTCTTCTTTATGATAAGGGTTATTTTATACAATTCCTCCAAATTTATTTAATCAAAGACTCGAGGTTGGACGACTTGACGACTCAAATAGATGTCGATAATGTTATTTTAAAATAAAAATTATATATAACTATAAAAATTACAGAATTTGCTGTTTAATATGATAAATATGCTATATGTTGGACCTAATAAATTTATGATACAGAAAAATACAGATAAATTCTACAAAATCTTACCTAGGATTATAACTTAAGATACATTTGTATGGATTAGAGGCAACTCGTGGGGATGATGACTCCAGTTGCAGTCCCCTGCAGGTTCCTGCAATCCGTATGCGCTGGCTTATTTCCAAGACTAAGATCAACATCTTCGATCCTGATGTCGCTAGCTTCATGGAATAGTCGGGCTGCAGTCGAACTTCACCGCCACATTGCTCGCCGATGATCCCCTGATAGCCTTATACCGCACATTTCTGATCTTGATGCCAGAGCTTTCAGTTGGACAGACGTGGCGCATGGGAAGTAGTGCTGATCGATGATGATAGGGTTGTGCAGCTGATGCATGACTGCACGCTCGAAGGCGATCCCCGTCACGTTCCCGGTGTTGCCTGTCGCCCACGACTTGATCCTGAACCCGTTCTGCGTCCCCCGGACCGTCACGTTGCTCGCCGTTATGTTCGCCATCTCCGGCTCCGAATGCAACCTCCCTAAGCCGCCAATGGTGCAACATGCACGTACAGATTGTCAACACTCAATTATCATACTATGTGAAGCGAGAAGTGACATCTTTCAAGCAGGATCGTCTGATGCATGCCATGGGCAGGGCCGCAGTGGATTTGGTTTATGAAGACATTGGTGGTGCCTGCGACCATGGAGATGCAGTCATTACGGGTGCCGATATTGGTCTTGGAGATGGTGATGCCGTTCGCCATGGCGGTGTGTGTTGGGTCTGCTACTTGGCGCGCTGACCTTGATTGACATCCCGCACCGTTACGTTGCTGCTGCCGCGTATAATTATGTGGTAGCCCTTGCTGTTCGTCGATGTCAAGCCGCTGATCATCACGTTCTTGGAGTTCAGAATCAAAGGCGACTGCGCAAAGACAAGAAACTACTAGTTCTTCCAATCAAGCAAGAACTCCAATCAAGGATAAATTGGGATTTTATATTTGTTTCAAATTTCCCGGGTTTTATGCCATAATTTATTCCAAAGGAATGCATTCGGATTTCGTTGTGGAGTGCGAAGTGGTCAAAACTCTTATGCTATTAAACAGCAAATCTTTAAGATGTTTAGACAAATTGGGTAAGTAAAAATAAGATAATTCTATTTTAAAATTTTTGAAATTTATATTTAATATTATAAATATAAAAATAACTGCAAATATAATTAAACGTAGACGGTCAATCTTCGGTGTGCCCTTGAATGCCAGTCTTTGATGCTTACTTTGTTGGAGTATTTCTTAGATGTATCTTGCAAGAAATACAAAACAAATAGGGGTGTATTTATACGATTATTAATATCGAGAAATTTCCGGGTTCTATTTGAAAAACGCCCAGAAATTCCCACAAATAAAATCCCGACGAAGAGGGAAGGAAAAAAGGAGCGGAATTTCCGGCCAATTCTAGAAGCGAGAAAAAAGATTTGCTTTGGTTCCTTCCTCTTCACCGCTTTTTCTGGAACGACTTCCGATTTGGCGGGAAAGGAGCCCGGGGGTTCGGGTCTTTGATGGCGGCGAGCGCGAACCCGTCGGGGAATCAGGATGGCCCGGAAGGCGGAGGCGGTGGTTCGGGCCGGGGCGGCGGCGGAGCGATCGCCGGAAACCCTAGCGGTGGCTCTGGGGAAGCGAATGCGTCAGCGCCGGGGCAGGGGTTGAAGCACAACCCGGGACTGGCGATGGAGTGGACTCCCGAGGAGCAGACAATCCTCGAGGAGGGATTGGCCAAGTGAGCTTCGATTCTGGTTTAGATTGGTGATTTGTGGGTTTTTTGGATTAATTGGGGCTATTTGTTGCTGGATTTGACATGGATTTGACATGGATTTGAGTTTTTGGGACGATTTAGATTATTGTAACGTAGAAATTTGAATTTTAGATTTATGGAGGTGGAATAATGATGTTAATTTTCTAGAATGAGAGTGTCTATCCGAGCTATTTGTGGGAGGGTAATATTAAGGAACGTTATATGTCTTTGGTTGTTATATACATTCTGGGCTTCACAACTGTAATGATCATAATGGGGCTGATACTTGTCAGTCTTTGAGATTTTGAATATTGTGATATTTTTGAGTTTAAAATTCAGTTGTGTGGATTAGTTGAATGATGATGTGCTAACAACCGAAAACAGCTATCTAGTCAAGCAATATGTGTTGAATATTAGTACAAATGGATTACTGTTACGTTACACTAACAAGCATGTTCCGGAAACTTGAAACTTACTGTATTTTGGAAAAAGGTAATTCATGTGCTTATTGTACGAAATCTACAAAAACTTGGTGGTTGGTGGTAGAAACATCTATGTTTATCTGATCAGGATATTTTCTTTTTTGATTTATGTTTCTCTTCTATATGTGAAGGATTGTTTAAAAGTTGACTTTTATCAGACTTATGAAAATTGGTGTTATGTGAGTAATATAATGGAACACAGACACAAAGGAATTAGGCAAATATATTTACTCATGTAGATGCAACTTTTCCAAAGCAGGAAGAATGTCTTCCGTTATGCCCTTGCACCTTTATGCATTTGGTACTATGTTTTTATGACAGATTTTGTTTGGCTTGCTTCCAATTTTTGTTGAGTTGTCTCCATGTCTCACAATTTTAGTGTGGTGGCATTCTTTTAACACATTTCTAGGTATGCTTCTGAATCAAGTTTAGTTCGCTACGCAAAAATTGCAATGCAGTTGCAGGAAAAAACAGTCCGTGATGTGGCCTTGAGGTGCAGATGGATGAATGTAAGTTTGATAATTCGAATGTTTTCTGATATCTTAAAAAAATGGAAAAACAATAACTTGTGCACATAGACATATATTGACATGTTAGAATTTTCCAACATGTGATGGGTTTGAACCAAAAGCACACAATGTCCTGTCTGGGGATGTATTTATTATTAGAGTACTACATTTTTTGTTTTCATATGTGTTAGCAGTGTGTGAACGTGCAAATGCTGGAAGATAAAAGCTGCTTCAGAATAATAACCATAAAATGCATACTGGGGTATTGTTTTCAATGTGTGCCATTGCAATAATAGCAAACTAGCATGCATGCTCTGAAAAATAACACAAAACAAACATGAAGTAGTTGACAGTGTAATCAAGAATTGTTTAGTTGTTGCAATGTGGCCCTTATTTTTTATATTATTGCAATTGATTAGTCTTGTTGAATCTTGGAATGAAGGGTATTGGGTTTTGTTAAAGTCAAGAATACAAAGAGGTGATTGGGGTCATGGTTGAATTTTTCATTGGATTAGAGAGAAATAATGATTGGATTCGTCAGGGTTATTTAAATGAATTATAGAAGCATTCCTAACACTCTGTTGAACTGAGTTTTTATTTTTTATTTTTTCCACCATAGGATTTATAAATGAACGATAGTTTTATAGACCAGTTTTGAAGCTTAGCATGTAAATTCACATGGATTATAAGCTGGGAAATTGGCAAATTGAATCATCTTAAGGATTCAAAGGTTCTCTTTCTTGTAAATAATTGCTTCAGAGCCTCAGACTGTCGTGCTTGCCATGAAAATTGTTGTGATATTCATGTAATCAGGCATAAAAATAACCCTCTCTAGATGTAATCGCAAAGTGGGATCTGATTTTTGATTAACTGGTTTTATTCTATGTCACAGAAAAAGGAAAATGGAAAGAGAAGGAAAGAGGACCATAGCCTTGCAAGGAAAAACAAAGATAAAAAGGTGAATTTTCTGATGTTCTGCATATTCTTTCTTTCATTTATAGTTACAGTCCTGAACAGTGATTTTTTAGCTTACTGTGCCTCTCTATGCATCAACATATTAGGATGCATGAATATGCACTTTATCATGAGGCTCTCAATGAGGTTGTTCTGAACTTGTTTGAACAATTAAGTAATTCAATCAGTTCTGGTTCTGGAGCACTGTTTTCAGCAGAAATAATTCTGTGCTTGCTGATTGCCCCTCCATTTAGCTGGTCATATTTCCATACTCAAATTTTTAATATGGTTCACACTATAAGATGAGGTAGCCTGTTGTAGCACTACTTGAAGGCTTGGTTTGGTTGCTTGTAGGTGCATTGTTTGGGTCATAGACTTCAGTGCCTCGTTGACAAGTTGAGGTATTCTGAAAGAAGGGATAGGCTGATAATCAAATTGAGCTTATCTGATGATATTTTCACTAGTCCTAATCATTGGGTTGTGGTTCTAGCTTTATTATTGTACTGGTGTCATTAATATTGGGACATATGGACTTAGAGTAACAGATGTTGAGCTTGGGTTTTGCTTTCTTATTTGTGATCCTGTTGGAAATGATTTCTCCATGAACACCACTTCACAATCCACCTGTATCCTCTCTTTCAACATGTTTTTGTGTTCTGTTCATTTGGAAACTGTTATTTTCTTCTGTTATCCTTCAGTAATTGCAAATTCAGTGCAATCATTCATTAAATGAGGCATAGCAATTGATGTAGTAGAGGCATGGTGCAAGGGGGACTTTGGATCGCATCTGCAGTCATCTGTATTTCAACCTTCTCATGAAGCCACAGAAATATGAAAGAGACCCATTCTAGATCTGCCTATCTTTTGCCCTCATAGACTAATAACATTTTTCCCATTTATGGTGACAAAATATATGTACAAAATGATACCTACGAAATTACAATTGTGAGTAGGGGTGAGCAAAATCGATTTATTGTACCGGTTTTGCATATTTTAGAATTGAAACTAGATTCCGGTTTTTGATTTTTAAGAACCGGAATCAGTTCTTAAAAAATCGAGAACCAGAACTATACCTGTTTAAATTAAGAACCGATTTTTCGGTTCCGGTTCTGAACCGGTTCTAAAATCCGTATACCGGATTTTTAATTATTTATTTTAAAATATTTTATGTTACATTAGAATCCTATAAAAATTTAATTTTAAATACACTAATACACAAATTACCCAAAAATTTTATTTTATTTATTATAATTTTATAAATATATAATTTTAAATATATTTATATACATATAACATAAAAAATTATATTTTAAAATTTTATATTATATATAATTATATGTATATATTTTAATAATTGGTACGGTTTTTGTATACCGGTTTTTCACAAAATATAAAACCGGAACCGGATTTTCAGTTCTATCAAAATTAAAAACCTGAACCGTACCGGTTTTTTTTGAGAACTGATTTTCCGATACGGTTCTCAACCGGTACGGTTCAATATACCGGTTTTTCGGTTTTTTGGCTCACCCCTAGTTGTGAGTGGGTTTTTTTTTCTCCAAGAAACTCGGGGGTTTACCATTTTCGCAAAGAGACTTTGCTTCAGAAATGTATTAGAAAAAGATGCAAGAGTTCAAGAGCACACACCGGTGAGTAGTGACGCCAGAAAATCAGCATAACAACATATGTAAAGTATTACAGCCAACCTGGCAATGTATAGACTTGCATAATTATATATATGCTAAAAAACCCAGCGGCTTCTGCTGCAAAGTTTCCAGCAGTATAGTGCTGCTCCCTTTACAAAGGTTACAGCCATATAAAAGGACCTTAAAAATTCAAATGAGAACTCATATACAGATAAACCCAGTCTCAATGCATTGTGCAATATCCAAAAGGGGCTGGAAGCATCTGCAATTCCAGCAATGGAGTCCTGTAATGAAATTAAGATACTGTGAGTGGATCTTCTGTATTGGACTGAATTGCAACCCCTCTCTTTTCTGTGCAATTTTTGTAGTTTAGTAGTTTTTGTCTGGGCAGGCCTGGTCCACTATGAGAAAGATTCATTTAAACTTCTTTAGGTTTTTAATATTGATTCATGTTCAGTTTTCACAATTTGAGTGACACTACTAATTTGTGGATTATTTGCTGCTCAATAGATGTGATGGAGAATTATTTGATATTTGAATTGGACTTGATGATGTTGTTGCATATTTTTCTGTTTCCTAGTCTGAAAACTCCCTACATTTCTAGTATATTGTTGGTATTGTCCAATATTTTTAGATTTTGGTCTTGGATAAAGGGATCATTGCAAAAAATTGACAAGAACCCTGGTCTATGTTTATTCAGGAGAGAGTTACAGATGCTTCAGCAAAGCCATCAGCTAACTTGACCGCACGGCCTAATGCTCCCCCCTATGCTTTGCCTTTGCTAGCCATCGACAATGATGATGATATTTCGTATAAAGGTTTTACTTTGCTTTTATCATATTATTCATATGCATGTAGAGTCAAATAACTGTGTATGTTCTGTCTTATCTTCTGTACTCTACCTAATTTTAAATGCCCTCCTTGGGTTGGGATCATTTTCCTTGTTATAATTCGACAAGGTTGGTATAAATGGGAACTACTATTAGACTATTAGTTTGCCAACTTATCTTAGATCATCACTTGATAGATCACACATGGTCTGATTAAAGAAAAGCAAACTTATAATTTAGCTTTTAATATGTATCGAGAAAATCTGCTAATCGATACCATTTCTGAAATAACCTTAAATTTCTTAGCCCTTTGATCATTAAATGAAGCAATTAGCCATGTTGATCTCCATTTTTGCCAAAAAAAATTTTCCCTAGTTCCTGAGTCATTTCTTATTCTCTTCTTGCCGCTTGTTTATCTGCCTTACTTCTTTTTTTTCAGTTATTGGTGGTGCCACAGGACAGCTCCTTGAGCATAATGCACAGGTCTTCAGCCAAATTAGTACAAATCTAGCTAACTATCAGGTCAGTGCTAATTGGATAAATTATTATTGACCTATCTCAATTGTAAAAGCAATTATCTTCAAATGGAGATTTAGCTTAAAAATGTCATACGAGTCTTGAACTTGCGAGTTGTAGAATCTCAGCAAGTTAAGAAGTTCAGGGTTGTTAACGGCATATTCTCATGAATCTATGGATTAACATATTACTTGTACGTTCTTGGAAAAAATACACTTAGAATTCCACTTGCAGGTCATTCAATCAATATTCTTTGTATGCGCAGATACAGGAAAACATCAGTCTCTTTTGCCAAACACGGGACAACATCCTTACAATCTTGAATGAGTATGTCTCTTTTCAATACTAGATTTTTCCTTGTTATAGATTATAAAGAAGCTCACTGTTAGTCATTAGCATCATTGAATCCATGCATTGTGGCTGTATTTCTCATTTATATATTTTGGCCCGACTCAGCTTAATGCTTGAGAAACTTTTTTTTGATATTGTCTGCTAACTACTATAGTTTGAATATGGTGAGATTCTTTTATTAGAAGTTCTCTGTTTGAGGTTAACTCAAGTCATTATGCTTTATATTTTTTTTATGACAACTGTAGCCCTCTACTTATGCTGCATAGCTTTTTTGGAAAGTGGGATGCTAGCAGTTACATTTACACTAGGACATTCTACTGGCAATTTTTTGCGTGAATAAAATCTAACTTCAAGATTAAACCTATAAAATTTGGACAAAAAGTGATCCTAAATTGAAATTGATTGCAAAATCTCGAAATTTTTGTAAGTTAAAGAGTTTTTTTTCTCTCCGCATTAAGTACAAACCTTAAATAAAAATCAGAAAAATAACATATGTATGTGTTACTTTGGATACAGTTTACTTCAATTAAAATTATTAAATTTGGGTTAATTTAGAATGTGCCTTGACTCCATTTCTCCCTTCACTTCCTTTGGCGAACATACATTGTGATAGCAACATTTTCCTTGTCATCTCCCTTGCTTTCTTGCTCCTTGTTCTCGCCATCCGCATTCTTCTCCTTCTGTGCCTCCTAAAACATGAAAAACAAGCAAATTAATCTCAGGAAATTCAGGAAAAACATTAATTAATCAACAAACCAAAGAGGATCATCCTCATCTCACCTATCGATCACTCTCCCAATCTCTTTCTCTTGCTCTGGAATTGGATGTCAAATTTTTTTTTTTTTTGTGAGGAAGTGAAGAGATGAATTAAAGGTGGGTTTACAAGGGGAAATAATGCTAGTTTGCTGCATAAGCAGGGAATCTTTTGCTCTTGGAGGAAAGATCAATTAATTCTCATTTTTAAGGTTGTATTAGTATATTCTTATATCTTCCATATGTTGATTTTAACATATGTAGCTAAGATGCATTAGTTGATTACAGAATTTAATTAGAAAATTGTGATCATTAATATTTTTTGAATTTTCTTTTTATTTATGCTAGACAAAAATATCTTTTTCTTTGTCATCTCCACCACCCCCCACTGTCTCCTTCCCTTCAAGAAATCAAAGAAAAGCAAATTAATCATGAAAAAATAAGAAAATATCAATTAATGTAGGAAATCTAAGACCATTCTTTTTAAGTAAGAAAATCAAAGATCTTTCTTGTCTCACATATGGCTACTCTCATGGATGGCTGCTTATGCACTCTAGATTTTTTTTTTTTTCTTTTTTGTTTCTCTGCATGCGTGTGTGCGTGCACGTGCACGTGAATAGGGAGGAATTAGAGAAAGGCTTGGGTGAAGAAAGGGTATTAGTTTAGTGTATAAGTTAGGAGTTTGTTGCTGTTATAAAGAGACCAATTAATGCTCACTTTAAGGGTTCTTTAAAAATATTTTGTAGATAGTAACTGATATAACAATTGACAATAGATATTGTAAGCTACTATTTATTGATTCTAAAATACATTAGCTAATATAGAGTAGTCAAATACAGAATTTAATTAAAAATTGTCAAATAAGATTTTTTTTTCCAAAAAAGATATGGCTGCTAGGCCGTCTTGAGTTTTTATTTTTATTTTTATTTTACTCTCTTATGTGCCCCGATTTAGTAATTCATTATTTGTAGAGCCTTATTATATATTATCTAAAATTAGTCCTAAAAGAAAATATTTTTGCCAAGGCATGAGGATTGGCTAAGGTTATTGAGTATGACATCAGAGAATTAATTCAACAATTTAAAAGCCAAGTTCATGCAATCTGAGGATCCGAGGGGTCATTTCATTGTGTTATTCCTAACAGAGAGAGCAAACTTAACTCTCTGAGTATCCAAACTTGATTATGTTCTTTTCATGGGCACTGATGTTATTTCTAAGGGAAGAAATCCAATTAGTTTTAGGGACCATTTGGATAATTCCGAGTTTCGGAATTGAGGGAATTGTCAATTCGGTCAATTACGGAGTATTGAGGGAATTGACCGAATTGATAATTTCGGTATTTGGATGTACTTTTTAAGTAAAAAAAAGGAATTGTCAATTCAGTCAATTCCGTGAATTCGATTGTTTGGAATGTAAATTGAAATTAACGAATTCTGCCAATTCTCTCAATTTTGGTATTTAGTTGGATTTAGGATTGGAGATATGATCACCCAATTCTTAATGGGTGAGATTACCCCTATTTTTAGACATTTTTTATATTTATTTTTAAAATAAATATAGATATTAAATTAATAAATTAATTAGACATATTTTTGAGATTTAAAAAATAAATAATATTAAAATTACATATTTATAATATCTAATTTTTTTAAAATAAAAGATAATTGATTTAAACAATAATTAATTTAAGACACAATATGTCAAAATCAAATCACTTCCATGCAAGTGAAATTGACCATGTGCAACTGTTTCTTCTGAAAAATTTGATGAGTCAGACCTCGAACTAGAAAAATTCATAAAATTTCCTTGTTTTCTTTTATTAATACTACGATTAGTGAAATCATGAATGCTACCTTCTGAGCTATGTGACTCGTAACTTAGTTGAAAGTACATTCTCAGGTAACTACATCGCTTAGACATGAACTGTGAACTCCTATTCATACCATCAATCTCCTCGTCATAAGAAAGCATATCAATGGTATGCGTGCCACCTCCATAACCATATCGACTAGTCTGACTCTTTTCATTCATCTTTTCGTGAAGGTTCTTCATGGTCTTAGGACTGTCCGATGAAATTCTTCTTCTTCTTCTTCCTGATTGCTCTCTAGATTCATCAACATTAGGACTACCTGCACTTTTTTTTCGGCACCGAGTGCAAACGTTTCTCTTCACTTGCTCTACTGCTTCTCCTTTAACAGTCTCCTTGGTCTTCACGGCTGTCACATTTTCCTGAAATAGGCTTCCCAGGAACGGTACGAAATCTATACCAAAATCCCAATTTTCCTACTCGTTTTCTGACTTGGTTTCCTCCCCATTTACCCGTCCAAAGATTTCTCCAACTCTTTTTTGTTATTCATTATCGAAGATCTCACACGCTCCATCGCCTCCACATAGTCCTCGACCTTTCCCGCCTCAAAGCCATTGGAATTGAGAAGTTCCTCCAGTCCAGCACCCAAATCCCTAATCCCCCCATCCAAATCACTCAAAAAAGGCCCCAAATTCATAATTTTCCCATCGGGGAAGACTTACCCCCGAGCAATCCTCACAATCTGCCAGATCGGACCACTCTGAGACACTCCTACAGAGAACACGCGACGAAAACCACAGTGGAGACAGAAAATGGTGCCATTAGAGAAAAACGAAGCCTGAAAACAAACATAGCGGAAGCAAACCCGAAAATGAAGATGAAAGCGTGCTTTTTGTATCAATACCTGCAAAAATCAAGAAGCTTCTTAGAGGGTCAAGCTCATCCGGCTCGTTTGGCTCCCTGGAGGACTTGAGGCCCTCCCATCCGCCATAATTGCTTTCATTTTTGGCGCTCAGGACGATGACGGAGACCGGCGCTCGGGACGGGGACGACCGGCGTCGGGCTTGGGTGACAGGAACGAAGGCCGAATTCGGCCGATTCCAGAGCAATTTAAAGGGGCAAATTAGGATTTCGGGTAGTGGTGGGGTCCACTGAATTCGGATCCGAAATTGCGAATTCGTCTTTTCTCGTCCCGAATTCAAATCCGGAATTGAGAATTATCAGAATTGGGAATTCGCTCAATTCCGGATTTTCATTTGACAATCAAACAACCGAATTGAGGGAATTGAATCTCCAATTCCCTCAATTCAGCCAATTCAGTCAATTCGGCCTGTTACCAAACAGGCCCTTAGAGGGAGGCACGTGAATGGATGTTAGGAAATCACGTGTGTTTTGGAACCAAAAAAGATGAGCATAGCACCTTGGGTTTAGGTTGTCCATTCATTTCTTTGCAGGCACACAAGCTAGTTGTGTGTGGAACATCATAAAGCAGTAAATTGATTACATAAGAAAACAAATACCCTGTAGAAATGAGAACTAACACACCCATCTCTTGTAGAAATGAGACGTCAATTTCCAAAATGAGTTGAAAGGGAAATTAGGTTGATCAGCAAATGCAAAAGAACAGAGAGCAGCTAGCTTAATGATGGAGTTGTCTAGTTCGTTGTCACAACAAGCAATAATAATGACAGAGGCAGAATCAATAAAGCTGTGGATATTTGGTGGGTGCAACCATGGAATATATGTCCAAGAAATGCTATATTTATGTGCTTTAGTTATTATTTTTTTTATGGCTAGAATCTTTAATTCAATACCATATTATTTGCACTTGCAAGTGCTGGGATTTATCGATATTATTTAAGTTATTTCTGCTATTCCTGTTTTGTCGCAAAACTTTTTTTTGTTAGAGCACTTTGGTATATGAAATCTTATTTTGTGCATCTTACTTTGCTATGAGCCTGACTGGATGTGCATTGCAGCGCAAATGATATGCCAGAGATCATGAAGCAAATGCCACCGCTTCCTGTGAAGGTGAATGAAGAGCTTGCCAACTCCATCCTTCGGAGACCAATGCAATCATGATTTGTTGGGGACTCATTCCCTGTAGAATCTGTGTTGTTAATTGCAGGAATAAAAAGTAGCTTAAGCAGTGGTTTCTATTCATGTTCATTGCCCAGTTAGTCAACTATGAAGCTTTCCCGATGTATCAATTGTTTATTATGCAGCTGCATTCTTTGTTGCGCCAGAGCCTGTAAAATATGTCATGTATTGGCTTGTGAAGTAGCAGTAGTAGTTGGCAGAGATAGATCTGCTGTAAGGAAATGTTGTAACACTAAACGGACGGTTATAAATCGTTTTGACTTTTAGGATTATCTTGGTGTTTAGATTGCGGATGCATTTGAGGTGATAGTAATGGTTTAATTTACTTGTTTATCCATATCTTTATTTATAAAATGTGAAAAAGAAGCAAAGACAAGGAATTTGACGGGATCTACATTTTCATGACAAAAGAAAAGTCGCAGAGTTCGATTGGGCCATGTATGGAGAAATTTACGGCGCAAATCACGCAAAATCTGTAATTCTAATTTTTTGCCTTTTCTTCTCTGAGTTCAGATTCTAAAATTATTTGTATGCGCTCAACTCTTGACTTTTTATGTTATTTGAAAGTGCCATATGCACGCGTTCAGCCGCTGGTAATCAGACAATGGCCGAGTTGGTTCAGACCGAGAAGCATATATCGACGTAATATTCCTTTATTCGATGGAGAACATTTTTGTAATTTTGGATAAATCGACACAATATTCCTTTATTTGACGGATGACCATTTTTGTAATTTCCTCGCTCTTTATTAGTCACGATCCATAGATACAGTGGTAGCCCTGCGCCTGTGTGATTCTCCTCGTCTACTGAAAAAATACATTTTGATCGTTCACTATAATAATAATAATAATAATACGAATATAATATATTATTATGATTTTAAGTATAATGAATTACTCTGGCATCAAATTCCACGGTGATGTGGTTGAGGCAAATCTCATTATCGTGTTTATCTCAAAATCAAAAATTGAAACATATCCATTTACGGACGTTCATAAAATTACGTGACAAAAAGCAGATTAGAATTCAGTGGTTATTGCAGCAATTACTTAGCATAAAAATGGACAGTAAAAGAAGTCGGTGAATTCAAAACCCACTAAATTCATCCATCCTTTTCAATCGTAATCGTTAAATTTAGCAATTACTGTGGCGGGGTTAAATCCGGATCCTAAAAGATATGCATTGACAGAAATAAATGCACCTGATATTTACGCCCCTATGCCCGCCAATGGGGCAGTCTCTTTGGACGGCTCAATGCCATTGAAACGACCACTCCCGTGGTTTTCAACTTCCTCTCTTCCCAACTTCGCCATTTAGGGTCCTGTTTATTTTGGAATTAAGTTCAGTATCAGTCCATTTTAAAATTATTTTTTTTTATATAAAATTAATATCTATTATTTTAGATTATTATTAAAATTAATTTATTATAAAAAATTAAAATAATTTTTTGAACTTTAAATTATTAAAGCCTTAATTTTGATAAAAAAATATTAATTTACAAAAGTGATTCACTCGTCTTGATTTTGACATTAACTCCCAACCAAACGCTCCTTTATGCTACTCGAATATGATTTAATAGACTAATTTTTTTATATAAATATTGATCCTATCATATTTAAAATTGAAAAAAAAAATTATTTTTTTATAATTATTCAATTTAATAATAATTGTAAAATAATTAATATTAATTTTTTTAGAAAAAAATAATTAATTGGATTAATTTTTTGTTAACTCTGATCTCGATCCATTATCAAAGGAAACTTTAAGATTTAGAACTTAGCCATTAGCAAGGTCATCATCATACCATATTCAACGATTCTAGATTTCTAACAAGTTCTAAAAAAGGAATATTATATGCTCAACATATATTTGCCCAAAAATTAAAATACATAATTTCACACCAAACCAGTCGTGATATCATCATCTGTGTTCAATTTATAAGAAAAACCCAAACTAATTTGAATTGTATTTGGAGTCAACGAGGCCCCCTCCGCTATTAAAACTGAAAGATTAGAGACCTAATTTAGAGTAATTGAACGATAATCATGACATATACCTACCGCACGAGGACTTTACAGGAAGGAGCATACAGGTTAGCAAAGCCGTGCGTGCCGCTGGCGGTAAGAGGTTGAACCAACTCCTCAAAAGAACACGCAAACGTATCTCGATCAAACCCAAACCCGAACCCGAACCCGAAAACCGATCCACTTCGGCTGCCGCACGTCGGTCAAAATAGACATCCACAACGCCCGAGTGCCCCCGCCGCCCCGTGTCTTAGATTTTCCCAACAAAACGGCGACTTTTACCTCTTGTTTAGCTCTGCACTTAAAAATTTTTGGGTTTTTTTGCAGATATACACCCTAGAATTCCTGTATTATCATCCAAGTACTTCTGAGTTGATTCTTCTATGATCACGGATGCAGCCACAGTAACTTTTCTCAAAAAAAAGAAAAAAAGAAGAAGAACAAACTGAGGTCTTTGGACGAATGTAAGAAAATGCAAAGAGAACAAAAAACATTTTTCAAATATTGCAGGGTTATAAATGCAAAAGTCCGAGTAAAGTTTGGAGGCTGCAAGGAAGGGTACCTGGCTTTACCTTATTGGATTGTTTACCAACAGGTTTCACACGTTCTAAATAATAAAGAAGAGAAAATCGGCGGGTACTTTCTGAAAAGAAAAGAAAGAAAAAACTTCCTTGGATGAGAGGTTTTGGTCGTGTGATCAGATGCATTTCCCATGGCACAAGGAAATGGCTGCTTTTCCATCACAACTCATTCATATACATTCATTCTGTCTTGTAGTCAGCTATAAGACTGGTCCTCCCTTTCGTCTCTGTATGACTTCCAGGTTTCTTGATATTTGTTTTTTTAAGTCTTGTGTCACGGAGTGCGTGGCTATATAAGGTTTAGACTCGGGAGAGATGATGTTTTAAGGTTCTGTTTGACACGGCTCTCCGTTCTGTTTCTTTTTCCTGGAATGCATCTGGAAGCTTAGAATTCAATTTTCTTTCTTAAGCTTCCAAAACAGGATTTATTAAGGAGGGGTTCGGAGCTTTTGTGGATTATGGTTTGGCTTTTGTGTTGAGAGTTTGAAGGGTGTTATGCTGAGAACAAGAAGCTTTTGTTCTTGAGGGGGCCTGGAGAGGATATCAGTTAATCTGCATCATAAGAGGTCTGCATGCTTTTGGTGTTTCTTAATCCATGTTTCTTTTCTTTTTTGTCTTCTATAGGCTCTACAAAGGGAGATATGGTGGATTGGATCATAAATCAGATGAGATTGACAGTTGTTCTCTGTTAAGTTCGTTTCTTGTCTAACTCATATGTTGTTCATCAGGCGGAAGTTATGGGACCCAGAAACTTGAACAGATGGCTGGTACTAGTTTGTGTGATGTTGGCATTTCTATTGTCCAAGAATGCAGTTGAGGCTAATGGGAGATTACTTGGTTCTCAGGCAGGTGGGGAACTTGCATGTATTTGTAGTTAAACTATGGTAATTACTCTCTTTCTGATTATTAGGAATGAGACATGCATTAAAAGAGGTAAATCTCAGATAGCAAAAAACTGTACAGATCTGAAATACTTACAGAGTTTCTGTTCAGAAAGCCATCGCTTCTTCTTCAATGATGGTAACATAAATCATAACCCTTCTGAGTCGTCTTCAGGTGTTCTAGACAATTAAGAAGCAAATCAATTTGATCTATACTGCAGATAATTAATGCGAAATGGGATTATAATTGGAAACAGTGGTTTACTATATTCAATTTCTATCTTTAACATCGCACACAACAGTCCAGCAAACAAGATGTAAATTCTTTTCTGGACTGTAGACTGTTTCCCATGGTTTGATGACTTTTTACCTGCAAACAACTGATTATATATGGACTTATTTCTGTAATTTTGTACTTTGATAGAGAGGATACTGGTGGAGAAGGAGAATGCTTCCGAGTCAGTCAGTGTCTTATCTGCTAGGACACGGAGAATTGATCCTTTAGATGACCTAAAAAAATATAAAGGCGGATACAACATCACAAACAAGCATTACTGGAGTGTAAGAAGAAATCCTCTCTGCCTTCATGTTCATATGTACAGAGACTGTTTATGTGCACATACATATGCATTTATTTGCAACGATCCTTCATCAATCAAATTGACATACATTCATATATTCTCTTCTTGGAGAATGAAAAAACTTATAGCACCTTACTATACATTAGGTAGAGGCACAAACATGACCAGATAAAGGTAAGGCATACATCAATTTAGGTTCATTCAGGCAAAGCATGATAGGAAGTATAAACTTAAACAGACGGATCCTTGAAATAAAATCTTTAACACAAAACTATGGAGGTGCTTTGCTTCTATCCATACTTAAAAAATAGGAGAAGTCTGAGGTTTGACCATGTAAATTTGAAGAGTGATACCTGAATATACACATAGTAAACGAAGTTCCACTATATTCTTCAAAATCTATATTCTTGCTAGAATCCTCCATCAGAAAAAAAAGGCTCTATCAGCAATATTGGTACAAAATGACTGTTCAAATTCAACTGAAAAAAATAAAAAACAAACAGACATACTATTGTTCAAAATCCACTGAAAAATAAAAACAAACAGGCATAATTGTTAATAAGATAACACATATTTACGGGAAAAAAAAAAGACAACACATTTCATATTACTATCTAATATCACTGAATTAATGGTTGTTTACATTTTCATAAATTTCCAATCTTAAGGCCTCAATGAGATAGGTGCATAGAGAACATGCCAATGACATACACAAGGCAACCCGTCAACAAGAGAAAACATGAAAGAGCCTTTTTCTGCTTGGTTTGTAAGAGAAGTCCTTGTACCTCTTTAGGTTCTTCCTCTCAGACTAACTGTTATTGGTCTATAAAACTTGAAAATTAAATCCACAGTAAAAGAATAATTGCAGAAAAAATAGGACTGATCCTTTGATTTGTTTTTCAGTCTACTATTTTTACTGGTAAATATGGGTACGCCATTGCAGCACTGTGGACTATTGGGGGCCTTGTTTATGCTTCTGTTCTACTTATCATGTCCATTTGTTGTGGCAACAAGCAAAGAAAGAGGGGAGAACCGACCAGCTCAAAGAGATACTGTCTCTGGCATGTCCTCTTGGGGCTTACCTTCACAATTCTAGTCATGTAAGTGCACTGCCTCTATTACAACAATTAATATACATGCCTGTCAAGTAACATCAATCCACATGAAAACACCAAAAGCAAGAAGCAAGTAATACACTTGGACTATACCTGCAGAGTTGCATCAGCAGTGGTCCTTGGAGGAAGCTCTAGATTCCACTCAAGAGCACATTCAATAAAAAATATCATTGTTCAGACAGCAGATGAAGCATCAGCCACAATATACAATGTTACAAGAGCTGTGAAGGCCATGCAAGATGACACTGAGCTCTATGGCAACCTTGATGGATCAATCCGCCTGAATACAACATCACAGAAGCTTAACAACGAAGCTAACAGCATACAGAGGAAGGCTATAAAGACCATGCGTCGGGTCAACAAGGGCCTGAAGATATTGTAAGAATAGTATTCTAAATAACAGAAACATCTGCATATTCCCTTCAGTGTTATTCCTCTAAAAGTTGAATTAATGCTGACTTTTATTTCAGGAAGGTGGTTACAATTGTCACCATCACATTGAACTTGATTGCCATTCTTGCTTTGTTGGGTAAGTAGGTCACTGATATCCACAATTCACTGGTTACATTTGCATCTAGAAAAAATAATCACATCCAATTTAATGTTTCAGCGTTTTCGATTCTAGCTACAAGGCCTCGAAAGCTTCGTCAGGTTTTTAATCTGTAAGTAGCTAAGTACTGTTATAGTTTGGTTGTCAGCATCTACTCACTTGATCCTGACTAACCTAATCTTATGTAGGCTTATTATCCTCTGCTGGTTATTGACGATCCTCTTCTGGTTGTATTTTGGGTTATATTACTTCCTAGACAAGTAAGTGCTGGACAATATCTCCATCTAAAAGTTCCTTGCGATCTAATGCAAACATACTGACAAAAGTCATGGCGGCAATGCAATCACAGGTTTGCTGGTGACACGTGCATAGCTCTTAATGAATATCAGAATGACCCTCGAAACAGCAGTTTGGGTTCAATTCTCCCATGTAATGATCAGCTTTCATCTTCATCAGTCTTACGCGATGCCGGTGCAGGAATCCATGATATAATTGATCAGGTATGAGATATGATCATTCACTTACAGTTGTCCTGAACTTTAAATAACCATTCTTGCAAGGTTTTCATACCACCTCTATATATATATGAAGCACGGGCATCATCTGACTGTAGGCTCCATGAGAGTCCATGACTCAAATAGCAAGCCATTTTGGCCATTTAGCACTTAACCCAACATTTGATGTAAACAAGTACCTCCTGGCAACCTAGTTACTTAACATTTTGGGGCAAACAAGTCTCAAAACCCTTGAAATAACTTTCCAACCCTGGTTTGTGTCTCTAATCTTGATCATATACTATTGTATACTTGAGGCCCTAAATTTTAAAAATCCTAAGTTAAACTTTTTCTACATAGCCAGCACACATTAATCTCAGTCAAAATCATGAATTACAGGTGAATGCAAATATTTCAGCACTACGGTCAGTTTCGCTCCCTGGTCTGGAATACGTATGCAATCCTTTTTCTGGACCACCAAAATACACCTACCAATCAGAAAATTGTTCTTCTAATACAATTCAAATAGGAGACATTCCCCAGGTAAGTCTATATATCGTTTCCCATTTTCTAGAGTGTCCATCTAATGCGAGAATGTCATATTTCGTGAAGCACTGACTTTGTATTTCATTTTGTAAAAGATTTTGAGGAGATACACCTGCTCAGGTAATGGTGGTGAAACCTGTCAAATAGGAGAATTTATTCCAGTCAAGGATTACAACAGAGTTCTAGTTTATACAAACTCCATTCAGAACATACTCAACACCTATCCTGGCATGGAGAAACTGGTCAACTGTCAATTGGTAAAAGATGCTTTCTCTGATATCCTTCGTAACCAATGCAAACCATTAAAAAAGTACGTCCACATGACATGGGCATCCATGGCCACTCTATCGACATTAATGGTATTGCTGATTCTGACATGGATGCTTGGAGCCTGTCATGATCAGAGGTTACAGTCTGCTGATGGTTCTGTAAATCCTCATTCAACACCAACGGGAATGTCAGAAACAGCTTACATGCGACAGGAAGACAGATTGGAGTATAGTACAAATTAAGGTTTCAAATTATGAGATACTCTTTTGATTCAAAGGGTATCAATCACAGCATACTTACAGTGGGTAAACGCGATACATGTGCAATCAAAAGAAGAAAAATGAGGAGACGGAAGTTTCATTGGGAAGTAGAAATTTGGCAGCTAGAATTTTCCTACAGTTGTGGGATTGAGATGAGTATCCCAAGGATAGATTGTCCGCCCATGAAAATTTTTAATTCATTTATATTGGTTTGATGTCAGATGTAATGTGCAGCAATGATAGATTTTTCCATAGAATGTTTGTTAAAAGAAATTTTCATTTTTCATATATGGAAATAAATTACAGCATCCTATTTCATAAGACAAAACACAGGAAGCAACACCATATCACGATGATCCTATTATATTTTGATCGAGGTTCTATTTTTCCAAACCCGATTCTTTCGGTTTAATTAGTGCCTACATCCACATATACATTTAACAACGGAACACAACGGTGAACAATAATAATTTGGCCAGCAAAATGTTTCTTATGGTCTGACAACGTAGATTAAGAAATATGAAAGGACAAAAAACCAAACCTGAACGAGACAGATTAAATTTTTATATATGAAATAAAAAATTATATCTTGTCAGATTAAATTTATCAATAATAAATCTTGATTTTTCAAATTCTCAAATTCTTGCATCCACTCTTTTTAATTTATCAAAAATCACTCCCATTAAAAATTTTAAATAATACTTAAATTTACTTTAATTTTATTAATTAAATTAATATAAAAAAAATGAAGTTGTCATTATTTGATTTTAGTTTGGATAATCGTCCACAATCAACAAATAGTTGGCTTGATAAGACTGAATTTTTAATTTTATAAAATTGAGGTAAGTCGAAATAATTTTTATATTAATTTAATAATTATTTAAACTAAAATTAAATAAAAATAATTTAGTTTTTTATATTAATCTAATCAATAAAATAAATTTTTTTTGAATAATTTAATATTTTATAAATTTATAAAATATCGAGCAAATAAATATCTAAATTTTAGCGGCGCTTATTTATGTTCAACTGTGTCGGAGAAGCGAGTCGGGAATCAATCAAACACGATTTAGCATTTCAGACCAAATTCAAATAAAAGCATTAGAGCCGAGTTATTGTGTCGACGTGGCACGAAGATGGCGTTGAAATTAACGCATGGGGTTCACATGCGTAAATAAATCAGCTCGTAGCATACAACAGACCACCGTGTGCAGCCGATCATATCTAAATTACATAAAAGCCCCACAAATAATTGAGCTTCTATGCAAACGACATTTCTTTCTGACGGTCCGGTTACACAAAATGGCGATTTATGATTATTCTTCTCCTGCTAATGCCCGCGCCACCAAATAATTAATGCTCCAAGTTTATGTCTTAATTATTGGGGTTCAAATTATTAGCTTACAATTTACCCGCACGTATAATGAAGTCCACACAATATGAATACACAACAATTCAGGGACATATTTGCGAAATACTACAATCAATGCCAGCACGTGTCACTGCACGGGGGTTTTGTAATAAATGACCTAGTCATATTAGTGTAGTGTGTTGTTTGTTGTTAGCTGGACTAGTGAAATATTAATATTATTTTTTAAAAAATTCGATTTTTTTAATGATTTGATATTGAGGAACTAATTAATTTTTATAATAATTTAATCTTTTAGTAAAAAAATTTAATTTTTTTATTTAATTGTTAGTCAACTTAAAACTTAATTAATTTTAATTTTAGTTGATTACTAAATTATGGTTGCTGTAGCGCTAAATATCGATATCTATCACAATTCACATGTAGAAGAAGAACAAAAAAGAAGAAAAAATAATAGACAAGAGATTTATGTGGCGAAAACGATCCAGAGGATATTATATTGATGAAAAGAGAAAGAGAAAATTATAACGATGAAGGCGAAACTCTAATATCACCAACTCTCACAAAAAATAAAGTAGTATAGCTGTCGCAAGACGTCTTGAGAGTATTGATTTATATTTTTCTCTCTCACTCTATATAATATTCTCTGGATTGTTTTCGTCACATAAATCTCTTGTCTGCTATCTTTTCTTCTTTTCTGTTCTTCTTCTACATCGTGTATGTAGTGGATATCGATATTTAGCGCTACAAGTGGTATTAGAGCTTCAGGTTCGAAGTTGTGCAAACTCTTAAGATTGAAATTACCATGATGGTGCGACTGAATTGAGTTGCATGTTAGTTTCTCCTAAAAAATCAAAAGAATGAGACAAAAACCCATTGGTATGGATCACACGGTGAAACTGCTCAAGTAAAAGAGTTTTTGATTAAGAGTGTTAAAATTGATGTGGTCAAATTACGCTTAAAAGAAGATATTGTTATAATGTCATGTGTGATAAATTAGTTCCATATCGAATATTGGATAAATAGGGTCCAATATATACAGTAAAAAAAACTCATATCCCATAAATTTAAGCTTTTAGGATGATTTAGTATCTGATCCACTATGTTATTTTGGTTCGACACACTTTCAATTCTCTTAATAAATTACAAGTCCAGCCAACCTCCTTTTTTTCCTAGTACTACCGTCTGCCCAGCACCAATCTTTGCCTGCTGTAGGAACAGACAACAACATGGCTCCTGGCCCTGTGCCAGCTCTACCAGGTAACTCTACTCAAGGACATAATAGCATGATGTACAACACGAAGGAAAGCCAACGCAGAGATGAAAAAAAATCACTGCATGCAGTTCCTCCTTCTCATCCAACTGTGGAAATATCAAATCAGGTCGCAGCATATTTCGACGCCTTCTGCTTGATCCAAGCCATGTTGTTGGGAGTAGCGGGGGACTCACTTTCTAATCCGTGAGTTCCCCTACAAAGCATGGTCTACTGTGAATTTGGCATTTATGGACATGTCCAGATTCAGCGGCGGAGCATGCAGTACAAACAATCACATACCCGATTTATAATGGATTTTTAACGAATTTGTCATTATAATTCATACGACCGTATAATCGTGGATATGAATTTTCAAAAATTGTAGCTTTCAGCGAGTGGAGGCATGTAACATCAGCAGCTTAAGTCTTTATAGACTCCTGCTTTTTGTTGGAATATTGCTACGTGGGTCCTGCACCAAATAGGAAAAGTTCGCCATTAACATGCATGGGATGAGATGGGACTTCATATGTTTCACAGTGTTGCTGCAACTCTTACAGACCAGAGAAAAGGATTCCATGATAGCTAGTAGAGTTCTTCTTTTTCCTTCTCCGTGGGGGCTTTGGCATGACACTTAGTCTAATGATTGGGAGAAAACCATAGAGCCTGGCTCTTGTCCTCTTCTCTGATCATCACCAAGGAATACTCCCAATACAGATTCCTTGGTCCTCCTGGCTATGCAATCTTATTAAATCCTCTATCGATTGCTTTCTTTGTTTGTTTTCATAAAATTTTCTTCTTAATCATTGAGTATTTTTTTTTTAAGTTTAAGGATGATTCCAAGAATGGTATAGTGAGTGTTTGTCTCTTGTTTTGGCTCTTTTATTGATGAGAAGTACATAAAACTCTGTATTGTCCCATAAGTGAAAAACTCAATGTTCTATTGCAAAAATCAAAATAATTAGCCGACTATTTGCATTTTTTTCTTGTGCTGCAAGTAGTCAATCTCTGACCTCTTCATGCTTCTCTGAAGGCCCCAGCTAAGATTTGGAAGCATATCTATCCTATGCAAGCTTTAGCGACAAGTATATAATTAAGTTAAGAGAAAGCGATGGATGACCAATTGAAGAAATACAAGGCACCCACCAACAAAAAGTTGGAAACAAGATGCCATTTTCCATGTGATTAAAGAAATCCCCTTGCATTGTATGATGCTGCATATATAGATCTTCCTGTGTTGATGTGATGCCATGACATTGCCTTCTTTAACATTCTATCAACAAAAGATGGTGTATTCTCGATCTTCAGATGGACTTGGCTTTTCTCTCAGTAATCAGTTCTTCGTGTTTCTTGTTTAACTGTTAATTACTCTCTTTGTATTCCACTAATCATTCCTTAAACCTCTGCAGATTTTTTATCTACCTATATTGCCCATAATTCTAGTTAAGTTCAAATTGGAGATAATTTTCAGCCTAATGCAGCTTAGATGTATATGATAATGATGATGTTGATATCACATTTGCTACTAATTTAATTTAGATTTGATATTAATATCCAACTGGATCAGATAAGCATGTAGGATCAATAGCAAGAGACAAGCTTCTTTAAACTAGGGTTTGCCCCATGAAGTATCTTTCGACTTGTGCTCTCTTTCTTTCTACACATGAAACTTTTCAATGGATATTACACTACAAGCTCCAAAACTACTCTCCTTGGCCCTCTCCCATAGACACCAACCTCATGACCTAGCAAGCATGCAAAACTCCAATCACCACCACCACCAACAAGCCCCGGGGAGCCGCCCGGTGGTCGCCACCGACCCAAGAGCAAGCGAGAAATGGGCCGATAAGCTCCTCCGGGAGTGCGCAAAGGCGATCGCCGATAAGGATTCCGGTAAGATCCACCACTTCCTTTGGATGTTGAATGAGCTTGCGTCCCCCTACGGAGACTGCGACCAAAAGCTGGCTTCCTACTTCCTCCAAGCACTCTTCTGCAAGGCGACCGATTCCGGTGACCGGTGCTACAAGACCTTGATATCGGTTGCTGAGAAAAGCCACAACTTTGAGTCCGCGAGGAAGGTGATCCTCAAGTTCCAAGAGGTCAGCCCTTGGACGACCTTCGGTCATGTCGCCTCCAATGGCGCCATCTTGGAAGCATTGGAAGGAGAGGCCAAGCTTCACATTATAGACATAAGCAACACCTATTGCACCCAATGGCCGACCTTGCTCGAAGCTCTCGCCACCCGGAACGACGACACACCGTACTTGAGGCTCACTGTGGTGGTCACTGCTGGCACCGGAGGGTCGGTGATGAAGGAGATAGGTCAGAGAATGGAGAAGTTCGCGAGATTGATGGGTGTGCCGTTCGACTTCCATGCGGTAAGTGGCTTCCAAAGTTTAGGGGAGCTCAAGGAAGACGATTTCGGAGTTCGGGACGACGAGGCCGTGGCGGTGAACTGCGTCGGATCGCTACGGAGGGTCGGGATTGAAGAAAGAAACACGTTTCTTCGCATGGTTCGCGGTCTCCGGCCGAAGGTGCTGACTGTGGTGGAAGAAGAAGCCGACTTCACTAGCAATAGAGAAGACTTCGCCATGTGCTTTGAAGAATGCTTTGGGTTCTACAGCATGTTCTTTGAGATGCTGGAGGAGAGCTTTGTGCCTACTAGCAATGAAAGGCTCATGTTGGAAAGAGAATGCTCTAGGAGCATCCTCAACGTGATTGCTTGTGAAGGAGATGAAGGAGGAGAGTCTGAGAGAAGGGAGAAGGGAAGCCAATGGTGCAGGAGGCTCGCCGGGGAGTTCGAACCGACTAGCATAAGTGAGGATGCCGTTGACGATGTAAGGGCTTTGTTGAAGAGGTACCCTGCAGGGTGGTCACTTTTGCCGGCGGAAGGAGGCGCCTCCGGGCTCTTCTTGACGTGGAAGGAGAAGCCAGTGGTTTGGGCTTCAGCTTGGAAGCCCTCTTGATCAGTGTTTTTCAGGTTTAAGTTCTTGAATAGGATCAAGTGTGCTTGCTGTTTCTTACCATGTGTTTGTGTGCATTTTTTTCCACCTTTCTGATCATTTTTGCAATCCAAAATGGTGTAACTTGTATTAGATTCAAGCTTTTGTAATAGGGAAACAAAATCTTTATTTCTATCAATCCATGAATTTTTTTTTTTGCTTTCTGCAAGAGTTTCTTCAAAGTCTTGAACTAGGTTTTTCCTAAACAAGTCATCCTTTTTTTTGCATCAAAAACCTAATCATTGATCTTTTTTGGTAATCCTAGGTATTGATCTTGGGCCAGTGTAAAAAACCCTAATTTAGGATGTGTTTTGCATAAATGTAAACTGGTGCATCTTTTAACAACAATAATTAGCCCCACCAAGCTGACACAGGAGATGGGCATAGTATCGTCCTCTCAAGAACCCCTCCAATGGCCTTCTTGTCTACTGAAAGTGGCAGCACACGGTTGGCTTTTGAATTTTGAACTACACCCATATATAAATTTGATGATGGCATAGCATGCTGTGTTTCTGGCCCACATTTTAGTGGGAAACAACTTTTGTGTTTCAGATTGGATTTGATTAAAGTAGCCTCCATCAGTCCTTGTTTCTCTGTCCAAGCTTGCCACCCATGGGGGCCAACTCCGTCTCCTTCTCTTTCTAGGGTTTCTTTCCTTCTCACTATATATGCAACCAGTGCTTTCCATATCCCACACGATCGATCTACTGTTTTGTTTCAGACAAACACTAACCAACAATTGGAAGCTCGTGTAATATGAGTTAGGAGCTCATTGAGCTCTAATCGTGAGAGGAGAAAGGCCACAGGGGCTTATATGATAGACTAATACAATTATCAAAATAATGCTCAGTGCGCAGAGGAAGAGATGTTGACAGTGTCCAAATTCAATCAAAAAGCAATTCTTGCCTTGTGAGATGAATTATTTGGATCTTTTTTTTCTTGCCTTTTTCTTTTCTTGATGATCAATCACTTTTGGATCCCACTATAGAAGCCTTGATAGAGAACAGGAACTGAGAAATATTTGCTTGTAGGGTAGCTTAACAAAGAAGACCAAACACATGAAAAAGAGAGACAGTTCATGCTTGTCCATATGGGTCTTATGATCATAAATCCAATAAAATAATAAAAAGAAGAAATATTTGTGTATAAATCAAGCATTTTGGTTTTCTGCTTAATTTGTGATTAAGCATGTTTACCACCAATTAATAGTTTACATGCAAATAATGTCTTTTTGTGATTAAAATTCTCTCTCTTAGGTTCTTCTTTCCCTGTCTCTCTCATTGCTTTGTCCTCTTGCTTTTCTTCATATTCACAAGTATTTTAATTTGTAGAATATATTCTATCTCTTTGTGTGTTTGTCTGACATAGAATGTTATTCATGGAATTCAATTATCTTGATCAATAATATTTAATGAAGCTTTGCATAACCATTGATGAGAATCTTGCTAAAGAATCTCTAAATTATCTTTGTCAATAATATTTAATGTTGTTTAATGAATTAATATGAATTAAAACAATCATAGGGGCTACAATCAAATTTGATTAATTTTTTAGTAAATCTTTTGTTACTAGAAAAATAATAAAAAATTTATTGATTTATCAAAATCAAGGATCTCCCCCATTCCCAACCATCCAGTGAGAAGTCGGACCGAAACGCTGCCGAACCAAAAACGAACCGAAAGCAAGCCGATCCGATGTCGGAAGTCCATTGGGCCACTTATGCGAAGCAGGCCTAGTTGCATTTTGAGGATGATAGCAAAGTGGAAGGGCATTTTCGTAATAGGAACCCCTGTGTGAGAATAGGGTTTCTCTCGGCCATAACAAGAAAGCAGCCGCCTCAGCGATTTAGGTTTTCTGGAGCAGCGATTCGATCGAACGCAGGGGAGCATCCTTCCGAATTCTGCCTAGATGGTACTCCATTTTCCCTTCCTATGTTAATTTTGATCGATTTCCTCTGCGAAGCTCTCTGATTCGTTAATGGATGGTATTCATTTGTGTTTCACCAGTCAATTGGTGAAACAATCAGCTTCAAGATCTTGTTTTTGCGATTTTTTATAGATTATGTGCTGTTATTTGTGTTATAGATTTTATTATAGTTTGACATATATTTTTCACGAATGAATTGCCTCAATTTGATAGACCATAATGATGATCGACGATCTTGGTGCCGTGCGTTGGTTGGCATAATTCTATGAGAAAAGAAATAGGTTTGGTTTTCTAGGGTTCTTGCTCACTGTTGCCATTGAGAGTATATGTGGTTTAAGTCCTCAATGATGAGATAGAAATCTATGCAATACTCTGATTCATTTAGAAAGACTCACTCGAATTCAACTGTTTCAATGGCTAGCACAAATTTACAGGGATTGGTAGCGCAAAGTTGTTATCTTGTGTTGCACATTTTGAAGCTTGGATAATTTTTCTCTGTCGCTCTCAAATTCTATGGAAAATTTATTTTTTGATCTTCTTTGTTTTGGATGCCTACAGATTCATCCTATGTATGTATGTGGAATATGTTCTTAGTGAAGTTATGATTACAGTTTATTCCAATATTCTTCATTGTTATTCCAAAGTTGGTCTCGCATTCATTCAAATTTCAGGTTTTCATCCTTGTGATTCTATTGGCTTGTCAGTAAAATACTGTGGCATTGCCAGTACTAATCTGAATAAATTTGCTGTGTTTTCCAGCCAAAGCAGATCCATGAGATTAAGGACTTCCTTCTCACAGCAAGAAGGAAGGATGCTCGTTCTGTGAAGATCAAGAGGAGCAAAGATGTTGTCAAGTTCAAGGTTCGATGCTCCAAGTATCTGTACACTCTGTGTGTGTTTGATCCTGAGAAAGCTGACAAGTTGAAGCAGTCACTTCCTCCTGGTCAGTGTTGAGCATGTCAAAATTATACCTTTTACCTTTTGTGCCTCAGTTTCAGTTGCTAAACATTTTTTCATTGCAGTCATGCATTCATGGATGAATCTCAATCGAGTAATTTAAAATAGAAACTCCTATGTAATGAGGCATTGCTTGAGCTACTTTAGCTCTTTTTTTGAGTTGAAATCTATTAATCTATATGTAGATAGTCATTCATAATTTTATGTGGTAGTAATCATTGCAGAAAAATCTTTGTTGTATTTTTGCATATGGTCCATCCCTTCAGCATTGTACAAAGCCATCACAGTCTCACATGGAATTAAGATCCAATTTATAAATATGCTCATAGTTCACCAGAGACGATATGCGTTAATCATTCATGTTCTTATATAAGTGTGATACTACACCACAAAAATGAGTCACCTAATGGCAAATTGGTATGCTTTTTAAACTAATTAACAATGGATATTGTGCACAATCCCCGATACCTAGGAGAGATCTGATACATGTCTTTGAGCACTAGAAGATATACCTGTTACATCATCGGTGTTGACAGATTGTAACAGTGGACCTCTTTTGTTAAATCTGTCTGATATATGTTAGCATGTAAATGAAACAATTATCATCCAAACAATGATGCCTGTCTCCCTGAATCTTATCTATTTATAAGTTAGAGGCATAGTCAACATTTTGTTTCTCTAATGAATCATGATTTGCACCTATTTGAAATTTTGCCGCATCGCTAGGAAAATGTGTATTTGGTGCATAACCATTCATTAATAAATAATCGATATTTGGTGGTTTTATGTTTGCAGGCCTGAGCATCCAAGATCTGTGAACATGGAGTTTTTCCCAGGCATATTGGAAGAGCAATTTAGATTAGCGATGCGTTGCAGCTTGTTGCTAGTGGTTTACCCACAAGAATTGAAAAGTTATGCCTTTTGTTGACTTGTAAGAATTGACTGGAGTTATGTTTCTTGTTTTCTATTTAGACAGCTTGGGCTGAGATGAGTTTTTGGTATGTTATGTCACTCATCTTAATTTGATTTAGTAATTGAAACTAAATTGTTTGGTTGCTTAACTAATTTGCTGGTTCTGATTCCAAGTATTAGTGTCGATATTATCTTTTGTTCCTCTTGCCTTAAAGCAGCAGAGTTGGTTGAATTTGGTTGAATTAACTGGTTTGTCAGTTGATTTTTAAAAGCAATTCATTATTGTACTAAATTATCGGGACGATGGAACTTAACTTTGTACTTGAAATACAGTGGGATGATATATGAAGAGGCTTAACTGTTAGTAGGGATGTTTAGAAAATAAGTGAAGCATGAGCTCAAAATTGAGCTTGTTTCTTGAACAAGTTGAACTTGATTTGGGATTGAGAGTACATATATTTAAAATTAAAAATGATATTTTTTTGAAAATTATTTTAATATTAATTAACTGAAAATAATTATTAAAAAATAAATTTTTTAAAAAATGATTTCTAGCTCAAGATTTTATGGTTGAATACCTACAATCAGCTCCAATTTAATAATTAAAGGGAAGTAAAAAAGAGACAAAATAAAAATAAAAAATTGGTGTATATGACTGATTGATCATGGAACAATCAATGATATAAGAATCAACATAAAGAGACAAAATCATGAAAGCCAGCTCTTGAAGGCTTGTACATCAAAGTCTTAATAACTGAATGCCTTTTCTCGTTTAGCATTTTGCTCAAAAGTTATATCATTTTGCCAAAATTTGAACTTTCCCTGCATTCCACATTTCCATCATTCTGCGAATCCAAAGTATATCACCATTGAAGCAGAAATACCACCATGCTTCTAACACCATACAGAGCAAGTAAAAATGAATACACTAGTCCCTGGCGTCCTCTCCAATATCCTCCACAACATGAACACAAATACCATACCCACCTCCGACAGAGGCCCGTTTCTCCTCCAGGTCATTGGTATTGTCCCCACCCTCGTGGGCAGTGAGCTCTTCCCAGACCACGGCTTCTATCTTAAAGTATCGGACTCTGCTTATGCAACTTACGTCGCCCTCCCAAAAGAGAATGGTGACCTCATTCTCTGCGACCAGATAAAGCTCGGGCAGTTCATCCACGTTGACTGCCTTGAGCCTGCCACCCCGGTTCCCATCCTCCGGGGTGTAAGGCCAGTTCCAGGATGCCATTTATGTCTTGGAGAACCTGAAGACATCATTGCTGCCTACCCATGTTCTTTGCCAAGGACTGCGAAGGTGGAGAAGACGGGAACTCATATTCTGTTGAAATCCACGAGCTCAAGGTCAATACCATCATCCCCAACTAGTTCTCACTCACCACCTTTGGCACTAGGAAAGAAAGCTATAGAAGGCAAGAAAGAAGCTGCTATGAAGTCGGGGTTGGTGCAGAGGGTAGCAGGGAGAAGATCGTTGGACGGGAACTCAGTCTCAGGGACCGAGTCAGGAATCAGAGCTCCAAGACGGAGCTGGGACAGTGATCTTGATTCAAAGGCGAAGGAGAAAATTAGCTCAAGCCTGAGCAAGAGACAGATGAGCATATCTGTAAGTTATTCAACATTGGCTCATATAACTTTGGATGTTCATTGAATTGATTTTTCTATTGAATTTCAACATGAAGATTACTAAACGAACACAAGATAAAAAGGAGATGTTCTGGAGCAAAGAAGCCAAGGAAGTTTATCCAAGGAAAGCTTTATCCAGTGCACTTGCTGATGACTCTGCTAAGTCTAATAACAAGAAGTGTCTAGCGGCAAAGAAGAAATCTGAAGCACGTAAGGATTTGATTATCAACAATATAATAAAGATCACTCCCAGTGGCACAGAGAAGACAGATAGCAGTATACCCTGGGGATCTCTTCCATCATCAATTGAAAAACTCAGCAAGGTTTGTGTATTTAAAATCTTTTCCATTTGTCTGATGATTTGTTGATTTTTCATGTAATTTGAAACATAAGTTCACATTTTTCACTAATTAGGAAATTTTAAGGCATAGGGATGCATCAGAATTAGCTGCAATTGAGGCATTGCAAGAAACTTACATTTCAGAGTGTTTGATCCAGTGTGCAAGGTAACTTCTAAATGCAATACAAATTTTGCATTATCTACAAAAGAATACTAGCAACAGTCATAAAAGAGCATGTAATAATGAACAATATTTCATGGTTAACGAATTAATTGTGGTAGTTTACCATTTCCAGCATGTATACCAAGTTATGTTCTTCTGCAAGTGCGCACGACCCACAGTCCACAGTGGACCAATTTCTACATCTCCATGCAGCAGTCCTCTCCAATTCCTCTGAATCCCCTGAGATTCGCATGCGCTCTGCATCATGGATAGCTGCTGCTCTTGCCAGTGGCCTCTCCCCCTTCACCATCCATGCCCACCATGGATTGACAGCCTCAAGATCCACATTGCCATCCCACACTGGATCTGGTGTATCAATTCTGAGAGGGGCAGAGCTAGCGCAGGTGTTGGAGACGGAGGTAAGGCAGTGGTTCCTCGGGTTTGTGGACAGGGTTTTGGACGGTGATGTGGTAGAGAAGAGGCTATGGGATCGGAATCAGGCAGCAGAGAGGATGGCACGACTGAAGAAGGTGAATGATTGGCTCAAGCGGGTTGAGGAGATGGACATGCCAGAGGGGATGATTGGAAAGCTGAGAAGGAAGATCTATAAGGTTCTCATCAGACACGTGGATTCTGCTACAGCAGTGGCTCTCGGTGGACCCTGACACAAGAGAAGAATGATTAACATATAGATTAAGAACTTTCACTTCAGTATACCAAATTTTACTGGCTCATAAGTTTCCTTCGATACCCTCTATCAAGAACAAGAAGCCGATAAATGATTCATTGACCATAAGCAGCCTTTGATTGCTGAGGTGGGGCATCAATCTTGCTCAATTGTCTCCCAAGCTTTGCAATATGGACCTGGACCTGTCACAGTGAGCAAAAACTATTAGAAGCTTTTGAATCATGGTTGAATGAAACCTGAAGGCCCTGTTTGGATTGTCGATGATCACAATTAGTGATCAAGGTGATTGCTGAGTCATAATGGGATTTGACTACACATATCCCTAAATTGGTATTGGTGAGTATCGATGGGACTAACTTGTTTTTGGATGAGTAGGTGGGATTAACATGATCATCATTTGCCTACTCACAATCCAAATGGGGCCTTAAATGTTCCTGATGCAACCATGAGGAACCGTGCATGAAAAAAAGGTTTTTTTTTGTGATAAAAAGTAACAGTTTAATAGGAAATCAAACAATTTCTTGGGATCTTCAATATATTAGCAAATAACACACTATTCTGATATGGAGAACATAATGACTTTTATTAAAAGAATTACGAGAACTGTTGCATGAGACGTAACAATGCTGGTGTTGCATTGGGCTCCACTTAGGTTTCAAGTAGAGAACAAATTTTCTATAAAAATACATGATGTACTGGTTGACCAAATTACGCATATCCAAGATTCAGAGACTTAACAGCTTGAGGAGTAGACTGGGCACTTCAGTAGTAGTTCAGCATTGCCTTTGATGCAACAGACAGGAATTGACTGATTTGTGAAGAAAGAAAAATGTAAATAGAACTCAAGACTATTACCTGTTGACGAGCAGCTGCAAGTTTTAAGAACTCATCAGGCTCTGTGAAACTCATGAACCACTGATTTAGAGGATGGTCCTTGGTAACTCCTCTTTGCTTTTCCCCCACAATTTCAGAAGGTCCCATATCAAACAAATTTATGTTCACTTTTTAAGAAAACCAGATCAAAAAGTTATATTACACACAATATACCTGGGGGTGGCAGGTTTAAACTGGTTGACAGTTGAGGAAGAACAGCAGCTGGATTTTGGGCTCAAAGAAAGAATGCTTCAGAGGGCTCAGAAAACACATCATCATATGTTTCGAAAGCAACTGGTTTTTATGTTGACTGAGGTCCACTATCATCCTCAGGATATAGCTTTATCTGGTGAAATCTGGAAAAAAAAAACAATTGGCGATTGACCAAGATAATTATAAGCAACAAAGATAGAAAAGAAACAAAAGGGCGAGTTCAGCATGTTACCAATCAACTTGCAGGTTTAATTGCTTGTCGCAAACATCATCATGAAAAAAAGTGTTATGGCAATCTCAAATCCTTCCCATCCAGACTCTTGACAACTCAAGTGGCGCCGATTCTGCAACCCTAATTGGGTTTTTGAAACTAGGATGCAACTGAAACACCGCACGCTTGATTATTACATTCAAATCCTCATTTGTTGCCCCACGCACATAAACAGCCCATTTGTGGGATTGATACCTAAAGGACAACAAATTGTGACATTACATTAGAACATATTTTGGTGAAAAAAATCATCTTTTAAGGAAAAGATCACAAATACTTCCTAGCTATTTTACCAAGCCAAAATGATACAGTTCCATAAACAATTGGAAAGATTTCCACATCCTTAATCCTTTTGGTCTGCATCATTACAACAACAAGAAACGAAATTTATCAGTATAGCATTGAAAATTTCGTCGCAAAGTACAAAAAAAAAACAGCATAACGTCTATAAAATTTTGATCTTGAAGCCAATTGACTGGTGAAAACATAATAAACACCATCAATTAACGAATCGAAGAGCTTCATAGTGGAAAATAAATCAAAATTAACATGACAAGATAAAATGTAGTACCATCTCGGCGAATTTCGGAGGACGCCTGCTCTCGATCAAAATGCCGATCCAGAAACCCTGTTGCCGGTGCCGCTTGCTGTTTTCCTCCCACAGCAACGAGCCAAAGGCTGCGGCTGGACGAAATGAACGGTTCGGATTTACTTTAATTCTTATGATCAACGGTCCAAAATAAAAATGGAACAATACTACCAAACGGTTGTGATTAAATTCTGATCATTCCAAGGAATCTTAACCGTCAAACAAGCCCAACACCATTATAAATAGCGCTAACCCAAAACCCACCCCAGTTTTGCCTGTGTCTTTTGTGGTTCTCTGGAACTTTCCTCCACAAAATCCCGAATCCTCCGTCACAAAATTTTTCTCCTCGATGGCGCCGCCGACGAAGCCACCGGAGCGCAGCCGCCGTCCGCCGTCGAAGGACCCGGTATCGGACTCCGACGGCGATGAGAAGGGCCCCTCGCCGACTCTGTGGGTCGGCCACCTCCCGACGGACATCGACGACGCCGATCTGTTGAAGATCTTCAAGGAGCATAAGGCACTTGATTGTGTGACGATGCACTCCAGCCGGACCTATGCCTTCGTCTACTTCGGCAACGCCGATGACGCCGCTGCCGCCCGGGACGCGCTCCAGGGCACTAAGATCCGCGGGGCCACCATGAAGATGGAGTTCGCTCGGCCGGTTTGTTCTCCCCTTCTGTGTAATCTGATCTCAATTCTTGGTTTGGTCTCTGTTGGTGGAATTTAGTGGAAGAGCTATGCTAATTCTCGGTTCGTTGCGAATTTTCCTTCTGGCTAAGAAGAACACCGAGTTTCGCGAGCAAACCTAAAATTTTAATTACTATTTATCGATATATGGTATCTATTGTTTGATGAAACCTTAGATCGTCTTTATTTTGCCTGAATTAAGATCGAATTTGCTTCAATTTCCGCATTATTGAGGATGACGTGTTATGGTTGATCACAACGGAATCAATGCATATATCAGAGAAAGTTCACCAATCGCGCCGCATTTTATTGGTTGTGCTCGCATTGATTTGCAACTGTACTAGTATTTTCCAGATTATAATGACAATTTTTTATATTGCCTTGTTATTTCTTGGTCTGGCTAATTGATTAATTTAAATTTGTAGTGTGATACATATTTTTCTAGGTTTGAAAAACTCTTTCAGAATTGGAGGTTTCGTAGGATTTTTTCCTCCGTGGAGAAAATTTCTATGGAGTTATTTGACACTATTTTTTGAAAACACCAAATTCTTATGGAATCATGATATTTTCTATGATTTCATAAGAAAATTAAAAAGAGGTTCAGCTTCTTTTTGTTTTTCTTATGAAATGGAGCTTGCATGCAAGCTTCTCCCCATCATTAATGATTCTACCATGCCAACTATAGGATTTTTTATAGGAAATGAGGTTGTATGCAACCCCAAATCTTATGGAAAAAAATTTCAATGGATCTTTTTTTTCTTAAAAGTTTGATGTGAAACTATGAATAACTAGTCTAAATCAAGCACTGTATGAAGTTCAGGTTTTAGTTATTCTTTCAGTAATTCTTAAATAACTACAAAATGTTTTTTGCAACTCCCAATGGTAATCATTTTATGTACTTTCAACTCTTGGCAAGAAATAACTCATTAGAATTATTTCATGCAAGAAATATTGTTAAAATGCCAAATGCTACAATTGTTGTAAGGCCAGATTGATTTATATCTTAAATATTGAGATTTTCTTTTTCAATTTCGAAGGGTACCGGGATAATGTAGGGATACCAGATCTTGCACTTTTGTAATATAGAAAATTAGTTATAAGCTGACTCTGGATCAAGTCTTTTGGGAGGAATGCATAACACCCAATAGCGTAATTGACCATGGCCAAGTTACCAATTTTATTCATGTTATGGTGCTGATGTAGCAAAAATACTAGAGTACGACTCAAAATAGTTGATTGATAATTTTGAGTGATTAGATTGGATATTGACAAAATAAAAATAAATCAATCAGACTTTTGCGTCCTAATTAGATCTTTCTTTTTCCATGTCAATATGGTGATGTAGATATATTTGACCATGTGGCCTTGGTCAATTAGGCTATTTGGGTGTTATGCATTTCTCTCGGAATACATGAACCAAACTTTTAAACTACCAAAAAGGCTGCGCATTACAACTAAAGTTTGTGAAATAATAGAGGAAATTGTTCTGTCAAAAATACATGTAGAATTGAAAATGTAAAACAAAAATTTTCATATCAATTCACATCTTTAAAGGAAAATTTTTTGTGCATTCATTTAAAAAAACCTTAGATTTTCTGTTTTTTTTTAAGAATAACAAGACCCATATGACAATTACATAATCAACTCGATCTAATCTTAGTTGTCATAATAAAGGGGCATTCCAAGTGTGCCCTGATTTACCTATATTTGAAAGGTGAGCCTGCAATATACAACAAATAAGGGTGTTTTGGGGTCTTGAGATCACAATATTACACTTATAGGAGGTGGGTACTACCACCATACTTGTGTGTGGTATGTAAAACAAGTGAAACTAGGATATGCACAAAATAGTTTATTCAAAATAAGTTAAAAATTGGCTTATCTCAATTTACTTGAGCTTATCCAAGATGGATAAATTAGAATATGTTAGTTTTTAATTTGTCCTTAGTTAAATTATTTTTTGGAATAAACTGAGACATCTATCAAACAAATGCACCATTTTAATTTAAACCATTAAAAAAAAAAGTAAAAACAAAATTTTGAAGGAAAAGAAATTTCACCTATGGGCTCTTAGCAAAAGCAAAAGGATGAGAACCCGTTTTAATACCCTAAAAATCATGAGATTGGGGGGTTTTTTAAAAATTTTTCTAAATGGGTGTTTGGGCATCACTTTGGAGAGGCCAAAATTTCTTTGGAATCATGTGATTTCATGGTGAAATTATATAGCTCTTTTAAAAATTCCTATGGAATTGGAGTTTGCATGAGTCACCCTCCACCATCAATACCCCACCAATTTTTATTATTTAGTATCCATAGTAATTAGATGTGCATGCAACCCAATTTCTATGGAAATTATTTTTTGGGATTTTTTCCAAAGCATCCAAATGGTCCTAAAAGTTATACTTTTGTGACTTTATGGAGTTCTTAAAGATAGAAAGGCTGCAAATGGTATCAATCATATTCATGTTTTTGTTCGTAGCCATGACCTTTACAAATTCTAGAAAAGCCAAATAGATGAATGGAAGGTGTGTTAGTTGCATTATATTATTAAACAAACCTTTTTGGGTTTTGAGTCAACCCGATAATGCAAAAATAAGAAAAATAAAGGACTACTATCTTTGTTCTTGGCTTAACCTGAATGAGTTTAAATATAATAAGCATGTCATTGGCCACTCCTGTCTAACGTTTTGTCCCTATACCTCTTTGCTTAATACCAAATGAATTCTCATGTCAAATTTTGTTTTGAATCATATGATTTTTGATTCATGACTTGGATTAGATGATTTGGGGGTTATTCAGCCAATTCCTACCAACTTCACTTCACAAATAATATTTAGATCATTGGCTTGTGATTTTGACTGAATCAAGTGGACAGTATTGAATCCAAGTCTTAGCTATTATGGGCATTGTTTATCCTTAGCAGTTCTATTTTTGACGTAATATAGAATGAAACTTCTGAATGTTATTAATCCATATTGTCTTTTTCACAAAAGAAAATGAACGCATTGCTTATTGTTGATTATTAATTTTGTCATGCAATATGTCATATTTGCACTTTCCTTCAGTTTCTTTAAGCTATCGTTTGGCATGCATTACTATTATATACTTATTTTTGAGTATTTGTTTGAAGGATGCACCTTTATGTTTACATATTCAGTTCATGTTTGGCAATGTCCTTTTAATAGATAGAGGCTTCATAAAAGGTCAACTGCAATATTAAATGAACATATTTGATTTGTTATGCTGATTTAATGACTGCAATTTTATGTTCTCCATTTTCTAATAAGTAGTTACCTTAACAAAATTTGAAACTAAGTCAGGATGTCAATATATGCAGAATTTAGTAGGTGTGGCATGAAGACTTCATATCTGATGTACCATTTGCCCTCTCCTCAGAGATGCATATTTTGTGTCTACATGCTATTTTTTTCCGCAGTTTTTTTGTATGCTCAACTTTTGTTTCTATAGAAAATTATTTCTGAGATTCTGATTGATAGTCTGGGCATGCAATAGTGTCTAAATATATAAGATAGACAAACATTGACTTCGATGACTGAAAAATTTTGGAACAAAATTCGATTTGAATGTTGCCTATGCAGTTTTTGTGGTTTTCAACTGTTGTTTAAATAGACATTTGTATCAAAAATCTCAGGAGGCCCTTCATGAAAAGTAATTAGGAACAGTTTGGAGGGTGTGGAACCACACTTCTATATACGAGGCCTTAATTTTTATCTATGATGTTATGCCCTGATGTTCAACGTCACATGCGTATCCTTCAGTTTTTTCCATATCCAGCTATTAGGTTGTTCTTGGAGCAGCTTTTGTAGCATAATCAACTGTACATCTCTATTCTAAACAGAAGCAAAATGAAAGTTTCTCTGTGGCATTTGCAGGCAAAAGCAGGCAAGCATTTGTGGATTGGTGGGATCAGTTCATCCATCTCTAAAGAAGAAATAGAAGACGAATTTTCAAAGTTTGGAAGGATTGAAGAGTACAACTTTCTGAGAGATCGAAACTCGGCTTTTATTGATTATTACAAGATTGAAGATGCTATCACTGCTCAGAAGGACATGAATGGGAAAGATCTGGCTGGAAGCCACATCCGTGTAGATTTTCAGAGATCCCAACCTGCAAGAAAGGTAGTTCTGCTCATACTTGCTCCACTTTCACCTCACCAACAAAGAAGTACTTGTTCTGTTTTCACAATTTTATTGGTTTATATATTTTTTTTATTTCGAGTCTGTTGTATTATCGCGCTTATGTTTTTCCAAATTGAGAATAGGATTATGGTTCTGAACCGTGGTTTTCAGCTGATGGGTCTAGGAACTTTCGTGACTCATCGAAGAGATACATGGTATTTTTGTACCATCATGCTCTTGTTTTTGTTAATATGTTTTCCCTTGTTTGCCCTACTCTTTGTTTCAATCTCTGAGTATATATATTGTGATAGTTTTTATTTCTTCTATGCTTTTGTGATGATTCCAGCCTCAAGGAGGACGGCGAGGAGATGGTCAACCTAGCAATATTCTATGGATAGGGCATCCTCCATCTGTTCATATTGATGAGCAGATGCTTCATGGCGCTATGATTTTATTTGGTGAGATTGAACGAATAAAGTGTTTCCCATCAAGAAACTATGCTTTTGTCGAGTTTAGGAGCATTGATGAAGCTCGGCGTGCAAAAGAAGGCCTACAAGGTCGCCTTTTTAATGATTCTAGAATTCAAATTCTTTTCTCAAGTAGTGACATTGCACCACATAATAAAGATAATATGCCAATTCTTCCTGGCTTTAAGAGGCCTGCCCAAGACATGTTCTTCAGTGATGCCCCTTATGGACCCTTGGATCTTTTAGGCTCCGGTGGTCCAGTAGGCGCAGACGGTTTTCCGGGACACTTGCCCTATGGTATGCCAAATATGTTAATGAGACCATTTGCACAAGCTTTTAGTTCCCATCATGAAAGCTTAGATTTGAATGATATGGGTAATGGAGGCCATGATTTTCAGGTAGTAATTTTCACAGCCCTAGAGCTCCAAACTGGAAAAGGCTATCTCCTCCTGCTGCTGGTATCCTTCCTGCACCTGATCTGAGGCAACCTTTCAAGTCTACACCTGATAGATGGGATGGGCTGGACCCAAGAGAACCAAAGAGATCAAGGTTAGCCGGTTCTTTGCCTTCAGGTGATCCTCCATTTGTCCGTGTTGAGCGGCATGGTTCTGGTAGTGATTACTGTTGGCGTGGTGTTATTGCTAAAGGAGGTACTCCAGTTTGCCATGCTAGGTGTGTGCCAATTGGCAATGGCATTGATTCTCCATTGTAAGTCTGTTCCTACCTGTAACTATATAATATATTAACAATTATGTAATTATTGGCTCACTGATTTTAACTGGCTGACAGTCCTGAGATAGTCAATTGCTCTGCAAGAACTGGACTGGATTTGCTTGCCAAGCATTATGAGGAGGCCATCGGATTTGATATTGCCTTCTTCTTGCCAGACAGTGAGGAGGAGTTTGCTTCTTACACTGAATTTGTTCGTTACCTTGGTCAGAAAAAACGTGCTGGAGTTGCAAAGTTTGATGATGGGACGACACTTTTCTTAGTGCCCCCATCTGATTTTTTAACTGATGTTTTGAAGGTAGCTGGTCCTCCGCGTTTGTATGGTGTTGTTCTGAAACAGCCACAACAACCAATAAGCTTGCAGTCACAACAATCTCAGGAAACCATTCATCTATCACCCTCTTATCCTGAACCCCAGCTGGATCCTTTGCAGAAAGTGCATGGTCTTTCTAAGAATGAGGGTCACAGCAGGGGTTTCCATGGGAGTTCAGCTCCTCATGCAGCAGTTGCAAAACCTATGGGAGTATATCCCAATGGGCAACATACAAATGAATCTGCTCCTACAGGCTATACCAGCAATCTTGCAGTTAGTGCACCATTAGAAGTTTCCTTGACCCCAGAACTTATAGCAAGTTTAGCTACTCTGATACCTGGCAACAATCAGTCTTCAGTAAGTGGTCCTGTGCAGATGCCTGCTCCTTATCCTACTTCACCACAGGGTTGGAGGCATGAACATCAGGGTTCATTTTCTGGAACTCCAGCTGAACAAACAGGACGTCAGTCTGAGCAGTTAGGCTATCAAATCAGTAACCAGACTAAGCTGATGTCGCAGTTTCCAGCAGAAAGCAGCATGTCCAATGTGCCAGATCACTCGGTGCAATCTCTCATCGACAGCTCTCGTATTCAGGATCCTGCTTTAAATTTTGCTCATGTTTCTACTGTTCCTTCTCAGCCATTTCAGAATTATTCAGTTCCTTCTGAACACAGGCAGCTTTCTGTCTCCCAGAGCAACCAGCAGTTTCAATTTAGTTCTCATAATATACAAAGTGGGCTACAAACAGCGGATGGTACTGGTTTGTTCCATTTGCCCGCCAATCAGCAGCCAAACAACTTGACTGCATCTGCTCCTGGCCAGATTGGAAGTGCTCTGCAGTCCCAAATGGGCATGCCATTTTCTGCTGATAGAGCAACATCTGAGTTTTCTGCACAAGTTCAACAAACAGGTACTGCCCCATCCAATTCTGTGCAGGGCACGCCCGATGGTGAGGCTGATAAGAACCAGCGATACCAGTCAACCCTTCAGTTAGCTGCTAGTCTTCTTCTCCAGATTCAGCAGCAGCAGCAAACAAATGCTTCAGCTGTGCAAGGCCATGAAAATCAATAATGAGCAACTTGTCCTGAAGGTAAATATTTCCAGTTGATTTTTTGCTTATCTGTTCAATTTTGTATTATTGAGGGCCTGTTTGGATATCCAAAATTCCATAGGATTTGTAGGTTTCAAGGATTTACTTTGCAAATGGATGCTCAGCGCCACTTTTGAGACAATTATTTTGCGTGCACCTCCTCTCCTCCATTAATGAATACTAATAGCCACCATGATCACAAACATAGAAAATATCATAGGAATTGAGTTTGCATGGAAACCCAAATCCTATGGAAAAAATTCAAATGGATCTGTTTTCCAAAGTATCCGAACAGGCCTTGATTGTTTATTCAGTCTGCTGTGCAACTTTATGTTAAATAGTACTAAATAGCTGTCTATTCATTTTGCCTGTTATGTTTCTTTTCTTGCATGGACTGGGGTTGTGCTCATGCTCAAGCTTGCTCTGTAGCTGTTACTGCATATTACTATAGTTTTTATGTTTCTTTCTACTGGCTTACAGTGGACCCTAAAAGAAATGATGTAATCTTCATAAAATATTGAAGACCAATGGACCCCTCTAGTTCCCCTCTTAGCCACACATCTGCTTCCTGTTGTTTCGCAACCAGTATTACATAGTTTAACCAATTCTGCTGCAATAATAATATGATATGATGGGCATGACCAAGAAGATGGAAAATCTTTGACTGTTTTGGAACTATAGAAACATAGTGCATTATTTCATGTCATGGACTCATGATCATTAATCTCTGATTAATAGTAGCAATGGTATGTGCGCATGGGTAATCACTGTGTTTGATGTGCCCATGAAAATATTAAATACTATCTTGATTTTCATTTTAATAAGCTAATTTTTCATTGTCGTTTGAGAGTTTTGTTTTGAATCTTGGCATGTATTTTATCTTTTTAATGTGTTTGGACATTATTTTTTTTTCATAGCATGTGCCTGAGGTAGAATACAAGAACAATAGGCATATTACGTCAATCTTGCTTATAAGTGCTGTAAAACTTTTCTTTTTCTTTTTTCAGAAATTTTGATAGGATGTGTTTGTTTAGAGTTCAGTGAACAAACTTAGCCAACTTAGGTTAGTTTAGAATATTGGGACATACTCGTGTTTGTTCTGCATTAATCAGTTAGTCGCATGATGCTAACAACGCTCTGGATATTAAACTGGTTTGGACCTCTTTTGCTCAAATTATATAGACAGGCATTTCATGATGAAGTAGTTTGTATTTTGACTCTTGTCATACAAGCTCTTGTGTCTACTCAATCTTCTTTGGCTTATGTAAATTTCTTTTACTCTTTAAGTTTTTTTTAATTCTTGAAGTACTTGATCAGTTTCGGGCACATGTTTAAATCTCTGTGCTCTCATCTAGGTTGTATATCTATGTTACAATTTTTAGTAACCACGCAATGAAGAAATGCCCGCGTTTAATTACCCCTCATTCCTAATTTTCATGTCTAAATATGGGTATACGCTCACACCTCTACTACCGTTTCATACTTGCACATCTAAGTATAATACTGGTGTCACGGTTAGGAATATAGGATTAAATTTTTTCAGGAATGGAAGTTCTTGATTTCACTATTAGCTGAAATGATTAGTTTTGTAGGAACAACACGTCCCAGACGCAACTTTGCGAGTACGTATCTGTGGTTCATTTCGTTCGAAGTGATGAATTTTTTTGTAACATCTAATATTTGCAAAATAACAACAATGGATTCTACTTGAGAAACTACTCATTATATACCCTAGCTTTTGAAATTCATATGCAAAGTTATTTAGCTAGAAAATTAGAAGTGTTTCGGCGAGATCCAACTAATTGCTATCACTATAATATCATATTTGACAGGCGGGATGTTAGAACTAATAAAAGTACCAATAAATTGTTGCTCCACTAATGTTATGTAGGTTTAATAAAAGTTGGTTTCTAGTAATTTTTGCTTGGTGTGATCTCTTCAATCAGCATAGAGGTAATCTAGTAAATTGCCAAGGTTACTCCTTTGAGCTTTCACCCAAATATAGTGTGCAGTTGACGTTTGAAATTTGTTTTTTATACTGTAAATTTTGTTTCTCCACTTGCTCTATTGTAGCGCATCCGCTCAAATGTTCCATTCTTACCGTTGACAATTTCTTGACTAAATTAACTGACAGCTTTTGCAATTTAATATTAATTTTAGCGCTTGCTTAATCCAATTAAAATTTTAAATTTGAACAGGATAGACATGTCAATCAACATGCAAAATTAGTTCAAGGTAAAATTTTGGTGCAAGAAATGGTTGTTTCAACCTTTTTGAGCAGGGAAGTGTTTTTATTTCCAGTCATTATATATATATATATATATATATATTCCCCTTTGGCGCTGAGTGGTCGAATTGTGATTCAATTGTTCCACGCGGCTGAAATGTTGAATCTCGTTCATTTGTATTGCGTATATACGTGACAATCAGAAATTTGGCTCTAAGACACGACATGCGTTTTCATTTGTAGTGACTGGATTTCGGTCTCAACTTGAGATTTGGGTGCAATCGCATGTGTAGTGATCGGATCCAGGCTTTTAATATGAAAATCGTGGTGTCTAATCACAGCTGATTTGGAGTGCCGTGTTGAATCTGGGTATTCGCGTAGTCTCTTTTGTTGTCCATTGCCCTTTAAACAATCGGCCGTTTCCTCTTTGTAGGTGCGGAATGTGGGATTTATCCGGTGATGCAGCAGCCCATGATACTTCGTATCTTTTAAACTGACTGGAGTTATTGCGTGACCCAGCTCTGCGCCTCTGTACAATTGACAAGCAATGACAATGACGGCCTGGCATCGCTACAAGACGAGCCAACTTATTATGCCCATTTCTTCATATGTTGTTGAAAACGAACATTGTACTAGAATGACATCCGTGCTGAAATATTGCTGTTTTCAGTCTCTTTCGGATTTCAAATAACTTACCTCTGTAAGAGAAACAGCTGGTATGGTAAGCTACCCGGTTCCCGTCCCCCGACTAACGTTCATTGTCACCACTAATCTGATTGTTTACAGATTAATCAGATTTTCCGGTGGATGGGAATTTTCTTTATATTGGGTTAAGAGGACACCCGACAGGAGTTGGATCGTGTTGAACAGAATTTTATTTTTTGTTCATCAATTCTCTGGTTTTTGACAAAATATTAACCGATAATTTAGTCAAACTACCTCGGAAACGAATTCTAAAACAGAAAATGCGAATTACCGAATTCGAGTGTTTGTTTACTCAAAAAATTCTCAAATGTAAATAGGTCCGTCAATTAAATTAATTCAAAAAGTGGGCCGCGAGCTTGTCTTTCCGAACTTCATGGCGCATCTTATCATCTGCGTTCACCGGAACACAAATGATGCTGGTAACCCAACCACAATGAACCACGTGCCTCTTCCCATTCCACCATTTGTTCTTCGAGAATTGTGAACCCCCAGCACCCCGCTCACGAGATGGAGGTCTCCAGAGTTGGAGAAGATGATCGGAGAATACAGAGGAGGAGGAAGGAGAAGACAGATGGAGGCGATGGGGGGGCTCATCCTGGAGACGATCTTGTCCAAGCTCAGACCCGCGACGCCGCGGCAGTGGCGTGCGTGCGCACGAGGTTCCACGCCATCGCCTCGGACGACGCCCTCTCTCGCCCCTTCTGCCCTCGGGAGTTTGGCCTCTCGTCCCCCGTCGATCCCGATGGCAATCCCTGCCCCAACTTCAAGGTGCCGATCGGGAATGGTTGGATCTGTGAATGGCTGCGTAGGGTTTTCTGCGTAGGGTTTTTTTTCCTTTGTCGTAGGATCAGGATTGATTCGGTCAGTTTTTTACTGTTTTTTTATTTTGGGATTCGGATTGGTTTTAACGTTAGAAAGATTGCACTTGTATACGAAAGTTTTTTAAAGCTGTAGTTGTGGTTTTAGGAGCTTGATTGGAATTGGTGAGAGTTGAAATAAATTTTCGATTTTGATTATTTTCCAGATATATATAATTGATCGGAAGGTTGAAAAAGTTTGGATTTTTAAGTAGGTATGTGTGGAAGTGATTGACATGTTTTAGAAAGATAAATTTCTAGAATTGATGGAAAGAATGTGGTACATTGCTGCTACTGTTTTTCAATGCCCTCATGACTAGCAGAAGACTTTTATACTGTCGGCAATAAGATGCCATTGTCAATGGGATCCAAGTGGTACTATAGTCAGTCTTGGAATTTCTCTATTGTGTTTGAGATGAAATCAATGGTTCTAGCTTTTGAAGCCTCAAAGCACAAGAAACTTGTTGGTTGGCGCTTTTAACAACATGCATCTTTGTTTTTAATTATTTGAGGGCAGTTGTTTACGATGGTGGTTAGAGCATTCAAAATTTGTTTTATATTGGTATTCTGCAGGTCATATTTCAAGTGTGGATCAAATCTTTTGGTATGTATCCGTTGCCTCTGGTGAGGAGGGCAAAGCAATTGTGGGATAGTATTAAAAGTTGGTTAGCTGAAAACTTTCCAGAGGCCAAACACACTTTGAGGAGAGGTGCTTCTGAAGCTGAGATCAAGCATGTGGAAGACAAATTGGGGGTGAAATTGCCTATGGCGACAAAAGTTCTATATCGGTTTTGTAATGGTCAGGAAACTGTGGCTCAAGATGCTTTTGAACACAAGCGTCTGGCTCCTTTAGGCATTATTGGTGGTTATGAATGTTATAGTCATGCGGCGAATGTGCACCTGTTGCTTCTTAGCCAAGTTACTGAAAGCAGAGAATTTGCAAGCCAGCTAGGTTTTTCAGGTAAGTCCAGGTGTGTCATTGTAGCAGCTTCATATTACTATGAGAAGTGGTTCTTCGTTGACTGTGCTACTGGCCAGCTTCATGTAGGCACTAGGAATGTTACAATAGATGGTGAAACATTGCCTTGTGTGCCCCAACAGTTGATAAGATGCAAGATCAATGCTAATTGTGAAGTACCACAAGATGGGCTCTTACTGTGGTTGGAGGAGCATGCTCGACACTTGCAAAGTGGTATGATTCGTACTCATACAGTGAAAACATCGTGAAATATCAGTTTATATCCAGAAGAACAGCCTGCCAAGTTCATGATTTTTCCATCTATAATTTTATCTTCTGATATGATGCCAAAGTTGTGAAGTGCAATATTGCTGGTTGTAATGGCAAGGGGATGCAACTCTTGTGAATCTTTCATCATTTATTTATTTATTTATTTACATATTTTGTTTTGGATGTCTTTAGGTCTGGGCTTCTGCTGTCTTTGTTCCAGAATTGTATGATGGTGATGGAGGGGAGGACAAATACTACTATAAGTACTCAATTGGCATGTCTCTCCAACCTGATGGATGCAAATTGGATGGCATGTACTTCCAATCTTGCCTAACTTCATTCGTGACATTGGAATATCAGATCCAAGGATGTTGTTGTATCAGATGTGCACGGAGAGGCAGTTATAGGGACGGTACTTTCTCCATCACTGGTATGCCTCAATGTTTCAATGATTATCTTCTTATACAATTATCTGTATTGCTGCTGCTGCTTCATGAAGTCATCATGTTTTGCATATCTTCATCCTATTTACATTTTCAGCAACAGATATTTTTATCTTCTTCCAGTTTGTATGGTTTAATTACTTCTTATCTTTATGGCTGCGGTTCCCTCTGTTGTTTCCAAACGAAGAAGGGTTTGTATATGAAAGTTGCACACCCTTGCCAGCTCTACCAGGTTCTGTTGAAGGCTCTTTTACCTTTGTCCCTGGCAGGTATTCCTTGATTTTTTTCATCGCTTAACAGTTTTATTCCTCTTTTAGAACTTCTTGAAGCCACAAAAGTGACTCACAGCTGTTTGGTTAGAAGTGTAGCTAGCCCCACTTAGGTATTCACCTGATATTAAGGTAAATAGTTTTCGGTACTGAGTACTTAGGGTTCAACTTTTTGGTAAGTACATATATGGAACTCCCACTTAAGCGCAAAAACTTTGAGGGAACCACTTAAAAGGAACTCGTGTTACCACTGTTCCATTTATGCCCAATGAAACACTGGAACTGTTACCAAAACTCCAATGTATTGATTTTCCCCTGCTTCCATCACTTCCAAGGCCAAGCGAACAGGGACAAAATGCAGTATGTTCTTAGATATCAAGCAGTATCATTTTGTTATGTCAAAGAGTTGGTATTTGCAATGTAGCAGTTCGTGTTCCTGGCTGATTTGCTTGTATGACTTGCTGCCTCATCTGCAAGTAGTAGGTTCTGGGAGTCAAAAACTTTTCAAGGAGATTTCGGTTTTTGTAAAGGCTGTTTTCTGATATGTGTTGATATATATCTATACATTCTGCTTTACTGGAAAAAAGAACTAGTTGTTTTTACTTGAAATATCTGTCTTGATTATATATTCTCTTCATGATTAATTGGGTTTTTGTACGTAGCTTGTAGAAGCCAGAAGGAACACAATTTGATGTGCAAGTGGCAAGGTATAACCCTAAAGCACCAGATTATATCTCCTGATCACCAGAATGTTATCATCTAGTCGTAATGCTTGTAAACAAGTGACTGGTCGCAGATTCTTGTGTTCTGATATGGTATCATGTTAAGGATGACTTGTTCTGAGTGATCTTATCAACCTTGCTTTCCTTGTCTTCAAAATTTTCTATTATAGGTTATAGTAAATTCATTGTGGTGTAAAATGGACTAGAGAGAGCAATATCGCTTGTTAATGCTTGTACTCTTATGTATACCCAAGAATATAGGGAGATAAAGATCAGCATTAACACTGCTTGAAACAGAATCTGAGGATGCATATGCAAATATAGATTTGTAAGGTCCCTCCATGGCAAAAAACGTAACGCCAGAATCCGGATTTTCATCTGTAGTGGTTATGAGTTCATATGAGGCCCGGCGATGAGGATAGCATGTTTGCAACAGATGAAATTGTTTTGGTGCGACATTCTGTTTTAGGTTCATTAAGGCTGGTTAACCAGCTTCTTCAACCTGTTTATAGCTGATAAGGAACGATAAACAAAATATCATTCTTCACTAGAAGCCAATCAAAGAAAGTTACCCGTGTTACCTGCCACTCCGCTGCAGACAATCCAGCATTCTAGCAGGTAAGGACGTTATTCATGAAAATCAAGTGCACAGAAGGAGCAGAACACTTGACATGAGATGGTTTCACAACACGAACAGCTACTAACAAAATAATCTCCAATCTCACCAAAATAAATAAATAAATAAACAAGATTTAATTATACACATGATGAGTAACCTTTTGCCGATATATGCACGATATAATACAACTCCTTGTTATGTTAAAAGCCAATTTAGACCTATAATGATTTTTAGATGTAAAACACTATCTATCAAAATTCTCCCGTAATTTTCGTAAATATCTATATATTTTTTTGAAATTTATTACTTACTAATTTCTAATTATTATTTAATCAAATTTTTTTATCAAAAAATTTATTTTTATTTTTTATAATTTTATAATATAACTCTCCAAAAGTTTGTAAATTATTTTTTATGTGATTTTTTTTTTCTTTCTTTCAAGGTACGAGCCGATACAGGTGCGAGGCATGAGGCCAGTGAGGCACGGGCATGGGCCAGCGCGGATGAGCAGCAGCGTGACTCAAGCTGGCTCGGGAACGCGGCAAGCGATCAAGGCCTCATGCCCGCGAGGCCAGCGTGGGTGTGGGCGCAAGATGCGAGGCCTGCACTGGCACAACACCAACTCGCTCCTGCACTCGCCCGGCCTCGTGCCTCCCATCCATGTCCTCCGCTGCCACACTACGTGTTCAGGGAGAAAGAAAAAACAAAAAAAAAGAGTAAAAAAAAAAAATTCACACAAAATAATTGATAATTTTTGAGAGGGGTCGAATGTAAAAATTCCATAATTTTTGGGTTGAATTTGTAGACGAGCAATTCAACTTGGCCGCAGACCAGGAGGTACAGAAATCAGATGCTCAGCATAAATGCAGCGAAAGTTTGACTATTGGTTATATGTGTGATTCTGATGAGATACGAGCCACCCGCGACTACAAAAACTATCGCAACCCCAGTATCTCCCCAACTCTTTCAATAGAACTGCAGCAATAACATCAGAAAACATCGTTACCAGCATTGCCATAGTTCCTTCGAATTTGAAATGACTTTTTATCTCCTTAACGCTGAATGATTATACCTCTTTGGTAAATTAGGAAGCAGCCCTTCCGCAACTTGTAAAAGCACCATAGGCCCCATATCCCTGGTGGAATGTCCCCACAAGCCATCAGAATCTGATCAAGGTTGTAAACACCCAAACAGCTTAGGGTTCTCATTGGAGACAGAAATATTTCTGCAAGATAACACGAGTTAAGAATGGAAAGATTTGCAAAAATCATCTATTTCTGTACCTTCGCAACCTAGAGGAGTTAATGTTCCACCTCTGATAAGATCTGGTTATCACATTCGTATTTGATATAGGACAACTATATTTTTTTTACAGTAAAATTAGAAATTCAGTTTAAGTTAAATTCCAATTCCAATTAGGATCTATCAAGATTCATATAACTACAGTATGAAGGCCATATTTCCTAAGATATTGATCCAAATCCAGCAAATAACTATTCGTTGGAAAGTTGAGATCGATTCTTACAAGTCTCTTATTTATTATTTTGGATAATTCGAACTTTATATTGGTCAAAATAAGAATTTATTTATTAGTCCGAGTCAATAACAATCCTAACCCAATAAGAAATAAAATTTATATATTTTTATTTAATATATGTTAAGTAGAATTCTTAGTGAAGTCTAAGTCCTATTTTTAGTTTACACCGAGTAGGACTAAGTTTATTAGAGAACTATATACACAGCTGAAGGTTGTAAAAAAAAAAAATTTTTTTATCAATAATATTATCTTATTTTTGGTTTGTTTCCTTTTCGTTTTTTTTGTGGATTTAAGGATCTATCATTGTGAGAAAACGGTTATCTTCTCCCTATCTCTTGTGTCCTTCTTTGCTGCATCAAGTGGTATCAGAGCGACGTTGTTCCAGAGCTCAACTCCATTAATTGTAATTGGTGGCTACCACTCCATGGATAGTGATATAGGGGATTATCAAATTCAAGATTTGATCAAATAAAGTTTTCTTGCTTCTATCACTAGAAAGTATGAAGCTTTGAAACAAGTTGAAACTAAAAATCAAGTTTATCAATTAATCGTCGAAGAGTCTCGCAGTCCGATGTCTTGGAGATCAATATACGAAACTACTCAGGAAAACCAAAATCTTGGTCAGGTAAATATTCCATATTTTTATGGTTATGAGAATTTGTTTATTTGGATCGATAAAATTGAGAAATTCTTTAAACTTATAGAGATTTCTGAAGAGAAGAAGGTGAAAATTGTTGAATACAAGTTTGATGGTTATGCTTCATCTTGGTGGGAGCAAATTTAACTCCAAAGAACACGTGAAGGCAGAAGATGCTTAAGCTATTTAACATAAACTTCTCAAAAGGAAATCAAAATCAAGGAACATAGATAACTGATCCAAGAACTTCTGGAATTGAAATCAATGGAGACAATTATGGGATATTAATTCCACATCTTAGTAATTTTCCTTTGCTTTTGAATTATCAAATCGAAGAAAAGGTTGTGGATCACGTGGAAGACAAACAAACTAATGAAGATTTTATTAAGTTTCCCAAAGATTTTTTCTTTGATGAGTTAGAAAATCATACAAAAGTGGCTTTGGATGTTACAAAAAATTTTCAAGTGACTATCGATGAAAAGTCATATGAATCAGTTGATAATCTTGAAGGCTATAACGAAGAGTTTTCTACTTGTGAAAATATTGATTGTGCTACTCAAGATTATTCTTTAAATTCATTAAAAGCCAACTCCGTTGAACAACTAGAGGAAATTTCTATAGAAGTTATCATTATACAAGATTCAAAATTTGTAATGATATATTCATATTATTGTAGTAATTGTCAGCAAACTTATGAAAAATACTTTCATTCTATGAGAACAAATCATAAGTCGTTGTATACAAAAAATTTATTTCAAATAAGGTCGAAAGGAACCGTGCAAAAGTTCAAGTGATTGTGCCAAAAGAAAATAGGAGATCAAAGTACTGAAGTCATTACTTGAAGAAATCTTATTGGTTTATATCATTAAGTTTTATGTTGGAAAGAGTTCAAGAGGAGTACAACTGCAACAACAGAGACTCAAATATTTGACTTAAGGACAAGTCTTTTACAAGTGGAGGGGTCTGATGTAGGACAATTACATTCTTTTTACAGTAAAATTAAAGATCCAGTTCAAGTTGAATTTCAACTCCAATTAGGATCCGTCAAGATTTGTATAGCTACAGTCTGAAGGCCATATCTCCTAAAATATTGATCTAAATTTAGCAAATAACTATTCGTTGGAAAGTTGAGATCGATTTCTACAAGTATCTTATTTACTATTTTGGACAATTCGGACTTTGTATTGGTTAAAATTAGGATTTATTTATCAGTCTGAGTCAATAACAGTCCTAGTCTAATAAGAAATAAGATTTATATATATTTATTTAAGATATGTTAAGTAAAATTTTTAGTGGAGTCTAAATTTTATTTTTAGTCTACACCAAGTAAGATTCTAAGTTTATTAGAGGACTATATATACAGCCCAAGGTTGTAACAAAAGAAAACTTTTTCTATCAATATTATTCTCCTATTTTGGGTTTGTTCCCTTTCTATCTTCCTTGTTGATTTAAGGATCTATCGTTGTAAAAAGACAGTGATCTTCTTCCTATCTCTTGTGCCCTCTTCTACTGCATCAAGAGAAGACGGTGATCTTCTTCCTATTTCTCATGCCTTCTCGCGCTGCATCAAGTGGTATCAGAGTAATATTGTTTCTAAACTCAACTCCATTGATCATAGTTGGTGGTGACAACTCCATGGATAGTGATCTAGGAGATTATCGAATTCGAGATTTGATCAGATAAAATTTTCTTGCTTCTATTACTAGGAAGTATAAAGATTTGAAACAGATTAAAATTGAGAATCAAGTTCATCAATTGTTCGTCGAAGAAACTCATGGTCCGATGTCTTGGAGATCAACAAACGAAGTTATTTAGGAAAACCAAAACCTTGGTGAGATGAATATTTCATATTTTCATGGTTATGAAAATTTGTTTATTTGGATGAATAAAGTTGAGAAATTCTTTAAGCTTATGGAGATTCCTAAATAGAAGAATGTGAAAATTGTTGAATACAAGTTTGATGGTTATGTTTCATCTTGGTGGGAGCAAATTCAAATCCAAAGAACACGTGAAGGCAAACCAAAAATCCGCTCATGATCGAATATGCTTAAACTATTCAACATAAAGTTCTCAAAGGGGATCGAAATCAAGTAAGATAAACCTCTTATCCAAGGGCTTCTAGTATTAAAATCAATGCAGACAACCATGAGGTATTAATTTCATATCTTAGTAAGTTTTCTCTATTATTGAATTATAAAGTCGAAAAAGAGATTGTAAATTATGTGGAAAACAAACAAACAAGTAAAGAATTTATTGAGGATCCCAAAAATTCTCTCTTTGATAAGTTAGAAGATCATACAAAAGTGGCTTTGGATGCTACAGAAAATTTTCAAGAGATTATCGATGAAAATTCATATAAATCAGTTGACAATCTTGAAGGCTACATGGAAGAGTTTTCTACTTGTGAAAATATTGACTGTGCTACTCAAGATTATTTTTTGAATTCATCGAAAGCCAACTCTCTTGAACAACTGGCGGAAATTCTTACATGAGCTATCACTATACAAGATTCAAAATTTGTCATGACATATTCAGATTATTATAGTAATTGTTAGTAAACTTGTGAAAAACACTTTCATTGCATGCTTATAAATTATAAGTTGGTGTGTATAAAAATTTTATTTCCAATAAGGTTGAAGAAAACCCTACAAAAGTTCAAGTGGTTATACCAAAGGAAACTAGAAGATCAAAGTACTGAAGACATTACTCGAAAAAATCTTATTAGTTTATATCAAGTTTTATGTAGAAAAGTGTTTGAGGAGAATATAACTGCAATAACAAAGAGTTCAAGTTTTGACTTGAGGACAAATCTTTTATAAGTAGAGGGGTCTGATGTAAAACAACTATATCGTTTTTACAGTAAAATTAAAGATCTAGTTCAAGTTGAATTCTAACTCCAATTAGGATCCATCTAGATTTGTATAACTACAGTATGAAGATCATATCTCCTGAAATATTAATCCAAATCCAGCAAATAATTATCTGTTAGAAAGCTGAGATCGATTCCTACAAGTCTCTTATTTACTATTTTAGATAATTTGGACTTTGTATTGATCAAAATTAAGATTTATTTATCAGTCCGAGTCAATAACAATCCTAACTAAATAAGAAATAGGATTTATATATCTTTATTTAAGATGTGTTAAATAGAATTCTTAGTGGAGTCTAAGTCTTATTTTTAATCTACACCAAGTAGGACTTTAACTTATTAGAGGACTATATATACAGTCCAAGATTGTAACAAGAAAGAAAAAACTTTTTTATCAATAATATTTTCTTATTTTGGATTTGTTCTCTTTCCATCTTCCTTGTAAATTCAAAGATCTATCATTATGAGAAGACGGTAATCTTCTCCTTATCTCTTGTGTTCTCTCTTACTGCATCAGTATGTCTGCCTTCAAGTTGCATAACTCTATCTAGAAAATGCCCAATGATCTTATAACCCAACAAGCTTGTTTCCTCGGAGAGATTGAATAACCTGAAGAGTTTTTTGCGGCAGAAGTTCTGGTGACTCAGAACAGGCATGTAAAACATTTGTATCTGGAATGCTAGAATTTGCAGTATTTAGAGAGAAATCACAAGGCATAGAGTCCCCACTGGTCTCCATTTTATTGTTAGGGTTGGAGCTGTAGTTATTCTCAGTCAATATAAAATCATTAGTGTCACTTCCATCATTGCTTTCTAACTCGTCTGAACTATTTGTTGCAGATTCCTTTTCAACATCAAGTTCTTGAAGCAGATCAGAAAAAATATTCTTGAAGTGACTGCTTAAATTCAGTACAGATTCTACCTCATCTTCCTTCATTTCCTATGAAAGAATGCAGGATTGATGCCATGACCTCCTGTTTATGAAGGAAAGGATCCTCAAAACTTCATCTGAGAGGTCAATCTCATCACATCCAAAAAGATAATCAGATATTTTCTAAGAGACTACCTAAATGACTTCCATGGGATTTTAGCTTGAGGATCTACCAGGGGCTGCAAATCCTTTAATTCATCATACTTAACCCTTGGAAGTGACCAAAGAGCTCTTAAAATATCATTCTGCATGTCCACTACCTCTGGACTGAAGGGGAAAAATTCAGATATTTCAATATCCACGAATTTTGTTTCTTGTTTGAGAGACAGAAGCATGACAGAAAATGCTTTTGCTATTGGTTTTGTAGGACATCACCTTCCCTGAGTGTCAACATTGTTTTGTCAAATCTTTCCCTGATTCGTTTGATGAAGATGTCCCTTCGGCAGGTACAGAGAACAGGTGGGAATTGAGGGACAATATTTACACCCCTAAGCTTTCTATTTATTGCAATCAAAGTCTGGATAGGCATTTCCTCGAGTCGTTCCAAAAGCTTGTGAATGGATGTTAAAAGAGGTGCACAGACAGGTGTCAGAAGTGTCAATTGTTTCTTCCTAAAGTTGTTTGGGTTTCTGAAAATGTAGGATAACTGAGTTAATAGTATCATTTATCCTTTTGAATCTATAAAGGCCTTTGAAAGATATTCTGTTATAACTTTTTTCAGGCTTGGACGAGTTCTTTCAAAAATAATCTTACTACTTGTAACAGTATTGGCTACAAGGAGAAGAGCAATGTTGTTCAGGTCATTCATAATGGCATAAAATTTCTTCAGAAGAGAGAGTGGGTTTACAGCATTATGTTTGCTGAAAAGCTCCAGATAATCCTGAACCACATGGTACCTGCCCTGACTATATGATCCAAAGCTTTTCTCAACATTATCTCTTAATTTCTCAAACGAGACCTGGAAAGGAGCAATAAACATCCTCAATAAAAATACTTGTTCAAGAAATATACCTGCAACTAAATTATGCACCATCTAAACTGATCTATTGAGGGTAACTTAAAAGAAATATGAGGAATAGCCATTTATGTCCATGGCTTCATGTAATAACTTTTTTGAGAAGCTTTATAAAATTTTTTACTATCATGATAACAGAATCAAACATTATTTGTACTCTCCTCGTAAATGACAAAAAGCCAAATGCAGATCAGAATGAACTTCTAGACGAGAAAGGAAAAACTTACTTCATCACTTCTTGCATCTGACTCCAGCAACAACCTGCACCAACATCAGAAAGAAAAACTGTCCTTCACTTTCAGAGTCATACCCAATGAATCAGCAGTGCTAAAACCATCAGAGTTATGGTGGTTGAAAAGAATTTGGACCAAAAACTTAAGAAAAAAATTGATAAACCAAAATTTATTTGCTGAATATAGAGGTTGACTATCATTATTCACAAAAGATGGAAGAAAAATACACAAAAATTAAAATAAGAATGTTTTATGAATTTAACTCCTATTGCATCTTCTTTTTCTTCTTCTTTTTTATTTTTTTTTGCTCTTATAGCTATGACATAAAGGCCAGGTTAGCATATTTGAACTCGCAATACTCCTTTTTGAGGGCCTCTTTGGATACCCCCAAATTCCAAAGCATATTTGAACTTGCAAAAATTAAAATCAAAATAAGAATGTTTCATGAACTTAACCCCTATTTTATTTTATTTTTTGCTCTTATAGCTATGACATAAAGACTAGGGTTTTAGCATATTTGAAATTGCAATAGTCTTCTTTGAGGACATATTTGGATACCCCTAAATTCAATAGCAATTGGCGGTTACAAAGAATTTTTCCCTATGTAGGATTTTCTTTTCCAAAATGGATGTTTTGGATCACCTTTTGACGTCTTATTTTTTCTACTCATAGATTCATAGGAAAACTAAAAAGAGGTCCAACAAGTTTTCCTGAGGGTGGTAGTCTGAATACACCCCCCCTACCACCATTATGAAAAAACATAAGAAACACCATAGGGATTCAGTTGCATGTAACTCCATATCCTATGGAAAAAACTTCCGATGGATTTTTTTTCCTGAAGTATCCTAACAATAGACGTGTTTTCCAACATTTTATAGACAACAAGTGACAAGTAAAACCTTTTAATTTATTAACACATCAATTTTTGCCCTTAAGAAAATAGATATTAGATGTAGGCAAGTATGGCTTGGAACATCATATAGAATCAGGCAAACCTTTCCATTTGCAAAGTGTTCATCATAAAATGATCAAACTGGAGGAAACAATTTAATGCCTCTTTGCCTTAGAAAGTTAGCTGAATATGCATCATTAGAGTTGTCAGTAATGCTAAAGAGGAATCTTGGTTGCAATTCTTTAGTTATGTTCAAGATACCCCAGAAAGTGCCCACATGAGTCTTCATCACGGTTTAAACAGTAGAAGATGAGTTACATTGCTTCACTTATTTGTTGTATATTTCAAGAATTTGAGTTTCTTAGATCTCTTTCAATTTCCTTCAGAAGTAGACATCCCATCAACCATCTGTAAAGAACCTGAAATTTCCTCAAATGTTCATATAAGATATTCTAATCAAAGTGAAACAAATAATAAACTTCATCAGAAGTAACAACTAATATGTCAGAACTCTCTCAATTAATAATTTAATGTAGTCATCAGTAACTAATTGCGATACACAGGTTCTGCAAATTCATGAAAATTTAACAAAACAGAGAGGGTACTGTGGTATAAGCATTTCATCTTCCGCCAAATATTTACTCTAAACTTCAATAGCAAATAATGGCAAGATCAAGCTAAATTTTTAACAACATAGCATGAAAACCACAAAATGTTGAATAAGTAGCGGCAAAGGCACCAGTCTAGACAAGAGAGATCTTTGGTACAATTCGTGCAATTTCTAAAGATATTGGGTTTCTAGTTGAGAAACTCATTTAACATCACTCAAATTGGAGCATCTCAAGAAGAAAAAAAAAAAAAGATCAATGATAGCTGTACACCTTTGTTCCATCAAATCAGGTCCCAAGTTTTCATTCTGACATCTTTTTACCAAATCAAGTATATGGAATGCAAACAAATTTAAACAATTGTAAGCCGAAAAAACACAATAAAACACCTTGTTTCTTATGGATGAGCTGCTCTTGATTCCACACGACTGACTATAACTTCTTTGCATGTCTTGAGAAAAGTCTGGGAAAGCTATATCCACCTCAGGAGCGAAGTAACACTTCAATCACAAAAAAAGAAACAGCGAAAAATCAGATGCCATCAACTAATTGGCCATTCCAAGCTTTTTAGAAGCCTCTTGATTTGGAAAAAATAAAAGGAAAAAGACAAGAAATTTCATAAGAAGAGATTATCGCTCACCTTCTCCATCAAAGAGCTCTCGTTCTCCATCAGATCACTACGGAATCAAACAAGATGAAAATTAATGAAACCGATCAGCACCGAGGAACTAAAAGCCCCGACAAAAAATTCAATCTAGGACCACGGATGTTCTCGGGGATCTCTCCAACGCGGGGGCTGGATTGCAGCTCCGCCAATGATGGCTTATCGGGTCGGTTTAATTTGTTAGGGTGGTTTTAACTTAGCGGATCGGATTTCAAGGAAGAAACCCGCAGAAAGTATCAGCTATCAACTAGGGCTGTAAACGGGTCGGGCATGTCTCGGGTCTATGCAAGCCCGAGCCCAAACCCAAATCCGAAGACATAGTTAAGCCCGGACCCGATCCTGGCCCGAACTTTTACATTAGACCTTTCGGACCAGGCTTGGGCTTCGGGTCGACCCAAAGTTTTTCCCAGTCCAAGCCTGATATTCTCGGACCGTGTTTTCACGCCTGCCGATTCTGTTACAAGTTCAGAAGAAGGTAGGTAATTGCACAAAATTTTTCCTCTGGTAAATATCAGAAACCATGGGTAAGTTTTACCAATACACTTGGGCACTAATTACAAATATAAAAACCAGAGGGTTTTTTTGCAAAAAGTACTTCAGCAAACAGCCCAGAAGAAGACATGGTTAATAGTTATAACATGTAGCATAAATGCTGTCAAACATGTACAAAGTTTTCCTGAACATACAATTACAAACAAAACCACAAGAAAACCCTGGCGGTGCTTTGCAAATAAAGATGGTACAGATCTTCTAAAAAAAAAATCACATATCCATGATTAGTAATACAATTCCATAAATATAGGAGATGGAAAGAAAAAAGGAAAGGAAGAAAGTTTCACTTGTTCAGTTAGCCGGCAAGATGGCTTGGAGATCTGTCAAACATTGCATGCCACATATATGCCCGTGACAGGACCATCTCCAATTCATGATGTGTCCAGTTCTGGGTCGGAAGGTGCTGAAGGAACATCACCATCTCTTGGAAATCAAGCTTTTGGAGCTTATCTGACCACTGAAGCCCAATTGCTTTATGTGAGAAAACCACTTGATAAATATTTTAAAATGCAAAATGAGGTTGATTTATGTTTGCCTACCTATATAGTTACAGATTAATCAATATAATGAATCACATACAGGTTTAATGGAAAAAATTACATATTTTGGTTACTTCTATTGAATTTTTCTGGAGGATATTAGCACTCTATTCTCCATCAGTCCATCTAATTCAATCCACATTATGCCTTCAGCCACAAACCTACCTCAATTCCAATCATTAGCTGCCTGCTTTTGAAAAAATTGATATTGATCTCATTATGTGTCTTTGCATTTTAATTCCTTTAAAACGCTTCTCATTGATTTTCCATGATCTTTTTTTTTAACTAATACAGAAGTGTAAGTAGGAATTTCGTAAGTTACCAAAAGTTATGAACTAGCAGCATGTAAGTTGATCCTGTTACGGCCTGAGGTGCCCAATCACTCGAGTAAAAGAACCAAGAAAATATATTTTTTAAAAAATTCAAAACCATCACGTGATAATATCACAGTTACTTGAGACTAGCTTATGGTACCATGTGGTGAACAACATAGAGCATGAGAAGTGAGATTTAGTTTAATTTTTATCTAAGAAATAGAGATTTAGTTTATTCAATTTTTTCACACATAAATTACTGAAGTTATTGGCAATTAATTGAGGAGGAAACACTTACAGTCAATAGAAAACTGGCAGATATGTAGACGAGGAAATCTGGCAATGAGTCACCTTCAGCAAGATAAGTATCCCATAAACGAGTAACCAGATGGAAAGGGATCTACAAAGTTGTGAAACCTTCATTAGCTTCTTCAAATGTATGTTCAGAGACAATTATGAAACAAGTGAATACCAACCTCTCGAATCAAGAGACAATTGAACCAGCGAAAAGCAAACTGAAGAAACTCCAGCCCTTGATCCTCCATGTGCTTTGAAACCGGTTCTTTCACAAGTTAAATATAAAAAAGTAAATGTTGGGATCCCAATTCTCAAATGAGACTGAAGTGTACCTAGACCTAGCTCATCAAAATGAAACAAGCTAAAAAAAGGTTGCATCTAACATCTGCATCTAAATAAGAAAGAAGCAGCAGGATATCAAAGTTGCTACTGATCTAAGATTTTGATTGATGCATAAAAAAGACGCTTCTTCAGCCTTCTTGCTTGCCAATGATTGAGATCTCATAGACCATAGTCAAATCACATTCACTAGCTCACAGATAATATCTCAAGGGAAGAAAACATTGTGAAGAATAGGAGTTGGCAAGCTGCCCAGCATTCACTTATATTACTTTGTTTAGTATTTTCTTACCTACCACTTGTGTTGTCTACAACCCATTAGGAGTAAAAACTAAGCAGAAATATGGATGAGCAAAACCATTAAATGAACACATGTTAAGCATGCACTGTGAGATGTCCATTGAGTCTTCACTCCCTATTCATTAATTTCTAATTATATACTCCAGTTCCATTAAACTAATTGCTGCAAGCATAATCCATGTGAAGCTAATTATATACTGCAGTTCCATTAAACAAAATAGATGATGGCACATCAATGAACAGGAAGTAAACCAATTGCTCTCAGCTAATTCCAACCTGAGATGAAAAACATTGAGAAACAAGTAACACATAGCATCAAGTGAAAAAGGGTGTACCATCTATCCGTCGGGCTAGTTCCTTCAGTTTGAAGATAAGCCTTTGAATTCCAGGCTGGGCAAATGTGTAGTGATCTTGCATGCCATCAAGAAGTTTTGAGAGACACCAATAACAGTCAGCTTCCACATCAGAGATTTTTTCCGGTGACAAATCTGACATTGACCAATTTTCCATGGTTCCATCTTGATATTCTGATAAGAAAACTATTAAAAAAGGAGTAACAAGATCATTTATTCCTTGAACATAGCCACTTGCTGGATGACGAATAGCCCTGCAAAGAAATTTAGAGCATTATTCATTAAGTGAAAATTCTAACAGTTGTCCTAAACTGACAACTTAAATAGGAAGTTCAAATGAAGTAACAGCTCCATAGCAAAATCAGCTGAATAAAACCAACCCAAATCACCATGATTTTTTCTTGGAAAAATCAGAGAAAAAATTTTCCAAGAAAAGACAAAATTTATCTACTACATAAATGAACCTACTTTGAGCACAATAATCCAAACAACAATAGTGCCTCAGAATATAGCACTAGCTTTAAACAAAATTGAGACAACGGGTATTCAGAAACAGAAATTTTGTTTCATCAACACTAGAGCCAGTACGAACCTAGGAATACTTCAGTATGCTCATTACCAAGTCAAAATGATCCATTCTGTATGAGAAGAAGTAATAACGGAATAAGAGTTGCATGTAACAACACAAGCTAACCATGTATAGAGAATTCTCTCCAGGGATTTCTGAACTTGTGGTTCCTGGAAGAAAGTAACATCTGGTACAGTCCTTGGACAATCAACAACTATCTGACCACCAAATGCAACAGCATTATGCAGAGTTTAAATAAGGTTAGCATGCTTTATATGAAATGATGGATGATGTTCTTCAAGAACCTGGCGAAGCATGTTGATCTCATCATCAGAACGTTCGCTGTCAGGAATATCATAATACTGAGCTACACAGTCAACATATTCCAGTCGTTTCCTTCTCAAAGCTCCCTCTCGTCTATCTGAACTAGGTGATGCATATCCCTGTTGTCAGCTGATATTTAAATCACAATAAACTGTAAAGCATTCAATGAGTGCTATAAACATGTACTAAAGAATATGGTTTTTCTAAACATAAGCAACCTAAATTTTGTGTCTAGATACTACCAAACAGACAAAGACGTGAGGATACAATAAAGAAGCAGCAGAAATTTTAAAAAAAAATAAGAGAAAATTCAAATTAACATCCTAATATAGCAAAACTTAGACAAATTCAAATTAACATCCTAATATAGCAAAACTTAGGTACTGAACTTCCTCTATGAAAAGAAGATATTAGATATCTATCTTAGATTCTTAAATCTTCAGATAGGGCTTTAAAGTGGCAAGCAACAACTTAGTTTTGACAAAATGACCCAAGATTCCTACTTCCCACACCAACAGGAGTAGGAAATATATGTTGAATCTTCAGCGAAAGCAACTTCCATCATCAGTCTCTACTCAATTATCCAACTAGGCACTAGCATCTAAATGGAGCAGCCATCAAGCCAGCTCTGAAACTTCTAGGCAATTAATAAAAGATAGGTTTTGAAACAGCAAATTGGGTTTGCCTATTTGCAGAAAACAAATACCACAAAATAATGTGCCCTTCACAGACCATCAAGGTAATTCAACAATCAATATCCATGTAGTGGTTAGGAAACTTACATATCTATAGTAACAATATGAAATAAGAAGATAATAGAATAAAATATGCAGTCAACAAGTTCTTTCTTAAAATAATGCAGATCACACCAACAGCCAACTCACCAAAAGAAGCCTCCACACATTGGGGCGCATATATGGTGGTACACCACTCCATGCTAACTCACGCAATTTTTCTTCATGAAATTGAACATAGGGGACATCAGAAAAATACAAAAGAAATGTAACAATTAACCAACAAAATCACAAATTGCAGACAAGGATTTATGGCTGATTACTGGCATAAAGCACTTAGTAAACAAATTCATACGCACTAAAAAACTTGGACTTAAAAATCCTCTTGAAGGATGATGATTCGTAGAAAAAAAAATACAATATAATACAATAGAAAAAATATTCCTTTTTATTGATTGAGGCTTCCATTATTACAGTGAATGGACTGAAATTGCAGGAAGATGAGAACAAAAAGGCATTAAGCGCCTATCTATATGGTCAATAATGAATCAAACTGTTAAGAATAATCGATAACAAAATCAAAAGCCCATTTGGGCTGTTATCGTTCAAGAGAATTGACAGTCAGATCAATGAACAAGTAGTTAGTAGGTAACTAGTACCTAATATGACAGATGTCCCAGACAATTCCTTAGTAAATTTTGCAACCCTGGCAGAGTCTGTAGCTCTAGCTCCAGAAATGGATTTTTGAGTGTCTAGGGATGCACTCTCAACTTTAGCTGGTATGGATTTAGATTTTTGAATACTTGAATTGCTCATGGCCTTGCCTGAGTTTTGAAATTCCTCCTGTGAGGTAACAAACTTCTGCCAGTCAAGCAATATGAGCATAATATGGAAGATGATACCCACAGTTTTTTTCCCATAATACCTCAGAAGAACTCTCCCTCCATTGACTGGGCCCAAGGTCATCCTCAGAGTGGCTTCTATCAAATCCTTTGCCATGATTGGGTGAGGTAGACTCATTAGAAGGCTCAGATTTTCGAGTTAGCAAAACCTTCCCAGGAAATGTCCGCCCTTTAAGTAACCTGGAAAATAGAGTAAACCATCAAATCAGAATAAAAAAATCTACTGATACATTAAGCTTGCAACTTTCCAAGGCAATGCTAAGGGAAGAAGAGCCAAAGGAGTGGCAAATCATAAATTGACATAAAAAATTGTTAGCACAGAACCCCGCTCAACAATGTCAGCAGTGTTGTATTAAGACGATGCACATGGAAGTAACCTAAGTCATACATTTCCATCAAATTGCAGCACCTAGCTAAAGGTTACCAACTCAAGGTGCAGATTTCCAAGCAATTACCAAGAGTTTCCCAACTGCCTCTACTTGCACTCTCTGAAAATGGATCCTAGAACAAGTATAGCAGACATCATTTGCAACATATCGCATGCCAATGCATAACATGTATAAACTTGAAACTCCAATTGCATTCAATATACCAAACGGCTACTTGCAATAAACCAACAAAATAAAGTACCACCAAATATATATACCAAAAACTAGCTCACACGTATCATTTGCTTCAAATGCCAAACAACATGAATAAATTCTTCCAGCTGGGGCCTTGATCTGTGATCAATACCAGGTTGTTTGCTGCATCTACACTCACTGGAGCCTTGAGATATGCGAATCCAGAGTTCCATGACCCAATCTTTATGATATCCGAAGGAGAATGGCTTTTCAGAAACTTCTTTCACTGTTTGGGAAACTCCCAAGTTCATCAAGCTGGAATTTTTTCAGCGAAGAAGTGGGACTAGATTTAGAACAAATTGGTTTCAAATCCGATCACCTAGACGCTAAACCAACACAGATTCTTCCCATGCTGGAAATCAAATTGATCGAGAACTCCATTTAGCATCCATGGACAATAGATCCTCGAGGGTATATGACAATTCATCATGATCCAAGCCCCAACTCACGCAAACTAATAGTTAGATCTGCTCAAATTCAATTCCTACATAATTTAATGATCAAAGCAACAAACTGACACCGAGATCCCATTCTCATCACGTCCCACGCAACGAGAACACAAAAAACAAAGACGTTCCAACACAGAAGATCCACATGTATCCAAGGAATCCAACAAAATCCAGAGATAAAAGAATCGGAAAAAGGGCTAATAGAAGGAGTGGATCTAGTACGAACCCCTGAACGTTCCTGAGCGTCTGGTTGAAGCGCCATTCGAGAGTAGGGCTCCCGCTGCTGCTCCCGCCGGCGATCTCACGCCTCGGGTCCTCGTCGCCGCCGGCCTTCATGGCTTCCCTCGCTTATCCCGGGACCATCGCCGTTGCTTCTTCATCCTCTTTTCTACACCGGCAGAGACGAACAGAAGAAAGTGTAGGTGTGAGGCTGATATAAGGATCGGATTTTTGTGGTGATTTTCATGTTTTGATCATAACCGTTCGTTTGGCGGATCTCGCCATCATCATTTACTTGCTAACATCTGAAAATAAATAAAAACAAAATATAAGTCCTTGTGCATATATCTTCCTGCAATCTGGCAAAATACATGTTTCCTACTCAAGATTATCAATAATTGCAAAGAAATACATAAAATTTTCTTCATCATTATAAAAACAACAAAATCTTCTATAATTAAATAATAGAAAAATTTAAGACGTACATAGTACTAAGATTTTAAATTTTAGTTAAAATTAAAATGTTTTAATCAAAACATATCAATTTTGACAAAAAGCACAACAAAATGACCTAAAAAATCGTTTCAAAAATTAAATATATTTAAAATTATGAAATGTCTGGAATGATCGAAATGGGTGAAATTGTTGAAATAAAATTATCAAAATATATCATCGAAAATCAAAGGTAAAAACTTTGATATGTAAATTCTAAAAGGCTGGATGAATCCAATGAATTCTTGAGTTCAACCAGCTCACTATTAGGTTTGTCGTTCACCAACTTTTTCCAGTTTTTTAGGCCGTATATTTAGATTTTATCGTAGATTTGTGCCGTAGCGACTGAATCCAACACGTTACAAAACAATTAGTTAGACCCTGTTACTTACAAAAAGTAACCTTTTGTAACAATAGCCAGAAGAAATCCTGGGCATTCACAAATATAAAGATTTCAAGGGGAATTTTGCAATTTTGCAAAAGCCCGGATGGGCATTCAAAATCACCTACAAAATATTGAAAATCACCGGCTCTTCACAAATTTGACAAAATATTGGGAGTTTCCTATGAAAACCTTAAAAACAATTGCTCCACTTCTACAACTGGCTGAAAGAGATTTAACCCAAAAAACACCTGAAAAAGAAGTATAATTGTTTGGAAGCTCATAAAAGCACAAAAGGTGTGTGATTCATCAGAAGCAACGAAGTTCAGTCTGAACTTCTGTCCTTGAAGAATCAGAAAATTTTCAGAGGATACAAACACAAATTCTTCGGAACATTACCATCACCACGAACCAAGATAGTATACCAACGGCTTCCTGATCATAGCAAATTGAACGCTGGAACCATATTTATTCTTCCGGAAGAACCCTAAGCAAGTGATATTCTGCACTGCCCATAATTGAGGTTGAAATAACTGTACCATGTGTACTTTGTACAGACTTATGGAGCTTCCTCAACAAAAGCAAGTATTATGGTTCATGCGAGACTGGATACAGCTATGGTACCATGAATCCAAAATTGTAGTCATGTAAGGTACATATTATTCTTCAAACAAGCTCAATGGATCTCCTTTTTGGCTGCAAAATATGTCGGATTAAAGAAACGGTTATATCATATTGAAGTAAATTTGCCACATAATATAATCATGTCATTTGAACTGGTTCCTGTTGACCTGAATTGGACCAAAATAAAATGAAACTTGTAGTTTGGACTGCTTAAAGAACTTTAGAAAGTAAAGCACAAGCTTGGCTTCAACTAATAATAAGAACTGAATTTTATGCTGGTCCTTTCTATTTCCAGTGGTCAAGCGAAAAACAAAATGTGGATGAGCAGCTGAGCCTTTTCTCATTGACCTTGCTTTATCCTGTTATGGATGATTGCATGCTGATATCAAATATAAGATATAGAAGTCAACTTTGAAAAAATAGAAGACATATTGTGCAAAGTTAACAGTGCATAGCAGTATCAACTGTGGGAACCAAACCAAAAGTTATATTGTAGTTTCTTGTAAGAGTGATTTTGTGAAAGGAAACATAAACAAAGCTCTTCATAGAAAGAAAAGCAAGGGATGGAATAAACCAAAACTTGAAGCAAGCACAATCTAGCATCAACATAATTTACAAGAACAGAAAATAATTATACCAATAGATGTATTCAGATCAGGGGTTAGAGTATACTCACAAATTTCTTGTCAACTTCCTTGAGAAATTTCTCTGGATAATCGATATACTTTTCACAATCCCTCCTTACAGAAGCTGCAAGATCATCCTCTCCAGCCTTCTCAAGGTTCCTAATTAATATGATTAAGGTCAATTTGTCTGGACTGCAATCTGATTCCTTCATTGATTGATATAAATCCATAGCTTTCGCCACCATGCCAATTTTGAGGAAGGCTCCAATCATTTCAGTATAAACCCTAGTATCAGGTTGTGCTCCCTCTTTCTTTATTTTGCAGAAAAGTTGCTCAGCAATTTCAATTTGCTTGTTCCTTCCCAACATCATAATCATATCACTATATATAGACAAATCTGGTTTATACCACACTTCCTTTCGTATAAAGTCAAATACCTAAAAAACTGATACTGTATAAGATCACCAGCAGTGATGATAGATGAAGAGAAAAGGGAAAATACAGCAGGTTCATGAGAGCATCGCTTCAATGACAAATATCCATTCAAAGATCAAATAGTATGATTTTTTTAAAAGCTTTTTTTCATATGAAACATGTAGCCGGTAGATTTTACAAACAGACTATCCTATTAATGAGAGGAAAGAAACACAAGCAACTTATCCTACTGCTAAATCAAACTCAACCATGACCAAGCAACATGCCTGAAAAGTTTGCGATTAACCTGTATTCCTAATTCACCTTACCAGTATTTTTACATTTTGTTAAAAATCTATCTTAATCCAGATTTCTGTTGCCATCTTTGTTTCCTAATTGCATTCCAGGCCAAGTTCTGGAAACAGTCAAATCAGCTCAAGGAATAAATTTGGAAAGAAAACAGGAAAAATAAACCCACCAAATTCCTTTTTTCCTGGTTTACTGTCAGCGAGGAAGATATCAATATACACTACATTAATTGGATGTGCCTCAAATGTAGATACTAATATAAGCAAGCTTGTCAAAGAGAATACAAGTCTGCACCCTCTTGGATGGGACCCCAACACTAGTTAATTTCACTCGGGAAATTTCTTCAAGCACCTCAAAAGCACGCCAAAGAAACAAATTTGAAGAACTAACAAACCACAAGAAACTGAATAAAGGAAAGAAAAACCTGGAGGGCAAGCTCCCATTCGTTCTGGCGCTTAAGCTCGGCAAGAACGGAGACGAGGTCGGCCTTCAAGAGGCGCCCGATCCGGGACTGGAAGGCATGGTCCAGCGCGGCGGAGGAGGTGGATTTGGCGAACTTGAGAGCCTGGACGGCCTGGATGGCCTCAGTGGACATGACTCTCCCCCGCCACAAAGGTTTCCTCGGCCCGCCGCGGAGGCCGCATCGGACTGTGCCGGAGAGACGAGGAAGAGATGACGGAGAAGAGACGTGGAGGAAGGTGGCTCTCCGGATGGAGCTGAGAAGCGGAGATTGGCGCCGGAGAGTAGCCATGCTGTGGATTTCAAGAAGAGAAAGAAGAGCGGCCAGGGGATGGATATCAAGCCCAGCCGAGGGTCCGGCCCGGATATGTGTGTTGTTTTGCAAAACCACCCACCATGTCGTTGAAATTTGAAAACAACACAGATATTTTATAACAAAACCCAATCGTTTTCGCTTTTCCGCTTTCCCAAAAATATTCAAGTATCGGACTTTTATGAAAAAAAGCCTAAATCTATTTTCCGGATTTATTTCCTAATTTTTCCACGCAACAATTTCTAATACACTTCATCCTCCGCGTTCACCACCGTCCTCATGGATCTCAACGGCTCCAAGCGGGTGGAGAACACCTTCACCACCTCCCCGGCCTTCGCCGCCGCCTGCAACTCCGGCTTCGACAATTGCCTTTCCCACGCCCAGCACGCGTTCCCCGGCGTCCGCCGCTACCAGCTCCCAGACGCCGCGGCCCTTCTCCACGCCTCTCTCTCCGCCTCCATCCCCTCCTCCGCCGCTGGCTCCCTTCCCCTCCCATCCAGGCCTAGGCCGACGCCGCTCTCCAGCGCCTTGACCCCAACGGCGTGTGGGAGCAGCTTGGCCTTGATGAGTTCCGGGCCTTCGCCGTCGATCGCATCTGTGACGCCGTCGTGGCCGCCCCCAGTGGGGCGTTGCTCCGGCGGGTTCCGATTGGGGCGGCGGGGATTGCCAGCGCCGGGATCGTGACGGGGCGGGGCCGGGGATCGTCGGGAGGGTCATCGAAGTCTGCGCAGCCGGCGTGGCTGTCTCCGTCTATCTCGGCTTGGCTTAGAAAGGCTTAAAAATTGTGCCTTTCTTCTTTATTGCGAAGCAATCTAAACAACTTCTAAAAAACAGTGATGATTTTGCTTCCATTTCTTGAATCTCTTTCGCGAATTTAGTCTCAAAGCATCATGGAAAGAAAACAGTTGCAAGCCTAGCTCTTCGTCTACAAGACCCCAAAAACACCACCTTGGAGCACGAAACCCAAAGCTCCGCCTCCCTCAGAGCTGCCGATCCGCCGCCATGGCGACAAGCGGGAGGCACGGCGTCCGGCCCAGAACGGAGCAGACGACGCTGTAGACAAAGCACCCGGCTGTGAACCAGAAGAGCGAGTTGTCGCCGAGGATCCGGAATCCTACCCCGGGGAAGGCACGCGGAAGACGCGCTGGATGAGGGAGGGAACGGCGAGGAGCACGTCGAGGACGATTGCCTGCATGGCGTTGAAGCGGACGTAGTGGCCCAGGCGGTGGTTGCGGACGACGCCGAAGAAGGCAATGAAGGCGGCGTAGGGGATGGAGCGGTAGGCGGGGACGAGGGGGAGGACGGGGTCCAGGGCGGCGGCGAGTGGGGTGAAGCGGGCGAAGAGGAAGCGGCCGTAGTGGAGGGAGTTGAGGAAAGGGAGGACATAGAGTAGGCGGTCGGTGGCGGGTACCGGGGAGCGGTAGGACATGGAGATCGGCCGGGGAGGGACGGGTCTCGCTGGAGATTGGCGGCGGAGAGGAAGGTTGAAGGTGGAGGATGGTGGCCGGAGACGGAGGTGGATGTGGGGGAGATGGTGAGGGCGGTGGCGAGGGAGGGTAGCCATGGATTCCAGGGTCTTCAGACTTAGGGGCGGTGCATTGGCGTCGGGATGAAATGGAGGGGTTTTGTTGGTGAAATTGTCAGAAAAGCCCCTGATATTTAGTTAATTGTTAGAAAGTAACTTGTAAATAGACATTATTATTTTGTGAAAAAACCAGAGGTATATATATATATATAAGCAGTAATTTAAACTATTTAAATTGATTAAATTAAAGATAAAAGCCAGTTAATTGCTAAACTAAAATGCATGTTTAGGAAGCCTAAGCTGAAATAATTTCTCAATCCAAATAGAGGACAAATATTCAAATATTTTATTTGTAAATAAAATTATATTTAATATGATAAATTAAGCTCATATCAAATAATTTATTATAAAATATCGATATAAATAGTGGATAGCCCACATTATTTTACTCATGATTAATCCTAAACATTAGTTCATAAAAATTCAAAATTATAGTTAAAAAGAAAACATGAAAGCTCGAGAGATTTTCCGTTTGCATTTGGTTCAACATCATAATCAGCACGTATTGCGAATTTACTCAAATATAATCCACCAAATACCTAATTATATTTAAATACTATAATATTAAAATTAATTAAAATTACGTCATAACTCACAATTTTTATTAATTCTTAATATTTCACAGTAGCTCAAATTCAATCCACCTGGAAAACTCTAGACTATCCTTCACTTTTGGTATGCCTCGAGATCAGCTCACAACTAGAAAAATGAATCGCTCGAGTGATGCTTCGATCAGGAATCAGTGGATCGACGTCGATTAGTTCGATTGGCGGGATCAGATCTTCGAGGATAGCGAAGATAGTATTCACCCCAAGGAACCCAGGAAAAAACCCCCTTTTTTCGTGTATATCTCTGGGGGTTTTGCGGAACTCTCGCGGGCGACGAGGATTTCCTCCAAAAATGGCGATGAAGGCTCCTGCCAATGGATTGAGCTCTGCGCCCAGGCCATCCTGCCATCTCGCAGCTCCTCCGAGGCGGCTTCTCGTCGCGAGCCGGCCCCTTGGATCCTTCTTTCTCAATGGTATCAAAATCGAGACCTCTCGTCCTGTTTTCGCTTCGTTTGATGTATTTTCTGATTTTTTTTCTTATCTGTACGTTATTTTGACTTGGATTGTTGAAAGATTAGCGAGTAGACAGGGCGAATTTGTAATGAATTTGTTTTCATATGATACGTGTTTTTCACTGTTTGGTTCACTTAATCGTGTGTTCTGAAAATTGCACGGATACACCGACAGAACGAAAGATTTCTGCTAGGGAACCAGCGATCAGATTTATGAGAATTGGATAGGTTAGTTTCTGGGAGTTATTGTAAGTTTTTCTTTCATGCATTTTTCACAAGCAGATGATTAGCATTCGTTGTGAATTTCATTTTAGCGCAGGTAGGTGTGGTTGAATATAAAGGTTTATAATCTTGGATTTGGGTTGGAAGGGGTATATGCTTGCAAAGGGGGGATTCTGTGGATGGCTAGACTGTAACCTCGGCACTAGTTTTGGTTTCAACCTAGAATTAAAACCACATTACTCTCATGCTGAGATGAACTGTGAAGAGTAGAACTTACAAGTAATCATCTTGTTGTCTTCTACTTGGCACCATCTCTAAAGTCTACTACCACATTCATAATCAGGATTTATTATTGTTATTACTATTGTTGTCGTCCGTTTATGTATTATAAACCATAAATCTTCTCCGAATTTACTGAGTTTCTAAGCTAAATGACCTGCTAGGCACATTACTTATATGACAAGGTAGTTTTCATTTACCGAGGTTAGGATGTTTGTGGAGATAGTGTCAGTGATCTCTTTCTTCCCCTATTTGTTGTGTTGCTATCATCGTGAGCACTATTTCATTTCATGTTCAGTATTCTTATATTACAGAACCAACAGAGTAGTTTCTTTAACCTTTATATTTTTCAGCTATCTAGCAAAGTCTAAACTATTGAGTCATATTTGCTTTTGACAGCAGGAGGCCTTAAAATATCAGTACTACAACTATCCACTTCCAATAGGTTGAGATGTGCTGGGCTTGGTGGAGGTGCCATGGGTGCTCGGATGAATTTATTTGACCGGCTAGGCAGAGTTATCAGGGTGAGTTTTTGTGTTCCATTTATCATTTGATATTATTCATTTTCTTTTCCAATTTAATGATACACAAATGTTCAACCTTGCATTTTCAGTCATATGCAAATGCGCTCATAAGCTCATTTGAAGATCCAGAGAAAATTTTGGAACAAGCTGTGCAGGAAATGAATGATGACTTGATAAAAATGCGGCAGGCCACAGCACAGGTATAGGATAGTTTAGTTCCACCAGCCACATCGGCAGTATAAACTTTATGGTCATAAAATTCGAATGTTTCACTTTTCTTTCTCTATGCCTTCTGTTCCTCCCTCTAGCCCTTTGTGTGTGTATGCCTAAACGGGCATACAAGTCTCTGTTCCTTATAATCCTAATTTGCCACTTGTTTTTTTTCCTTAATCCAGGTCTTAGCCTCCCAGAAACGGCTTGAGAACAAATACATTGCTGCCCAACAAGCTTCCAATGACTGGTAATACTTCTTTTAGTGCTGTATAGCAACCAAATGTTCATCCTCGAACTATTTCCAAACTTACTTTCTTTTAAATGCAGGTATCGTAGGGCTCAACTTGCTCTTGGAAAAGGAGATGAGGATCTTGCTCGTGAGGCTCTCAAGAGGCGCAAATCTTATGCTGTAGGTATCTGCTAACAGTTTGGTGAGCCAACAATTTGATGCACTGATATTCTTGTGTAATTTCATGGAATGATTGGAATATTTTTGGGTTGTTGAAATTTTTTATGATCTAATTCAGATCGATGAGGTATTCTGCTTCATTTCTTGGTTCACATAAGTTAGGACTATTGTTGTTCAAATGTTGAAGTCTTGTTTGAACAACTAACATGTTTGAATATTTGAGGAATGATACTAAAAAGATGCAAAGATATTCAGTAATGCTTAGAACCAGCAACCCTATCATCATGGCTGGAAGATGCTGTTATCTGTAAATGTACTATATACATAACGATGGATAAAAAACTCCACTTAGCTGAAATATTGAATTGCAATTTTAGACTTCTATCTGTGCTTTTGTTTCAGGATAATGCAAGCCAATTGAAAGCTCAGTTGGATCAGCAGAAAAACGTGGTTGACAATCTTGTGTCAAACACTCGGGTCAGTTTGTTATTTTGCATAAATTTTTTAGGTTTTGTTTCTGTTTCCTTACTCATTGATGTGGTGCTCATACAACTATCATTGTTTAAATATATGCTTCTATTCTCTTATTTAATATGCTAACCAATTTTATGTCTTTCAGTCTGCTGTATTTTATCGATGAGAACAGATGTTCTATTTTGTGTCGACGTGCCACCTTAATCTCAGTGTCTCTCATTCTGCCTGTTCCAAATATTTTCTTTATGAATTAGTTTTATGATTGTGAGTTCTGTCTCTGTATTTTTGGATTTTCAGTATATGATCTGTTAATGATTACTTATCTTGTGTGATTGCATGAACATTTATTATAGCTTTTGGAAAGTAAGATACAGGAGGCCAAGTCAAAGAAAGACACACTAAAGGCTCGTGCGCAGTCAGCAAAGTTAGTGATCTGTTCTGATCATAATCCTTATACTTATTTTGCCCTTCCCCTTTCTGTGCTACTAAGAGGGAAAAATATTTTTGTATTAGGACTGCTACAAAAGTGAGTGAGATGTTGGGAAATGTTAATACAAGCAGTGCCCTCTCAGCTTTTGAAAAGATGGAGGAAAAAGGTTTGTTCCGTTTCCTCTTTATGCTGTATTAGAAAAATTATGACCTCTTCTCAGCTTGGTTGATGATTTCAGAACCTAGAATTTAGACTGCCCCAAGAATGATACCCTCGTAGATATGTCAACCAAGTCTCAGATAGTATTTTGTGATTTTTGGCTTAAGTTTGAGATACCACCTTAACAACAAAATTAAATTCCTTGGTTTTGTAGACAGATGCTAGTTGTCTCAATCTTAGCTGCCCATTTCTTAATTGCTGCTAGTCTCCTCTGCAATTGACTACCTTCCCTCAGTAAATGAAGTTCTATATGTTGTTGTAATGCCCTTCAATGTTTTCATTTTAAGCAATGACCTTCAACTTCTTCAAGCATCAATTTGCTGACAAGACAACTCTAAGCTCCATCAGTCTTGCAAGAATACATTTCTGAATGGTGGTATTTTTTAACCACGTGTTTCAAGTATTAAAAAATCCATCCACTTCACTCGAGGGAAATTTGAAACTAGTTCTAGCCAATCTGACTATTTTGCATTGAGCACTCTTTTGTCCCCTTGCCTTGTTCAGTATTTTCCAAGCTTCTGGTTCCCCTTCAGAAATGAATGAGGGGTTGTTAGATTCTCACACTATTGTAACTTCTGAAATGAATTCAAGCCTTTTAACACTGTTGTTTATGATCTCTGTGGCATATCCCTGGAGTTGATATTGTACTCACTATGCATGATCTCCCCATCAACACCTAACTATAAAATTGATTATTCCTTCTTTTGGTACATGTAAATATGTATTACATTGGTTTTCTCTGAACAGTCATGGCCATGGAATCTCAAGCAGAGGCCCTCAATCAATTGACAACTGATGATCTGGAAGGGAAGGTAATGTGCTTCAGTTCTTTCAACTTTTCTCCGTACCTTATGATATAGAACGCTCATGGATTCTTAATACATGTCTACTGTAGTTCGCTATGCTTGAGACCTCATCAGTGGATGATGATCTTGCAAAAATGAAGAGGGAGATCTCAGGGAGCTCACCGGTATGGTCTCCTGCTGGAACAGTGATACTACTTGATACACCCATTCTATTATCAGTTATACCTTTCTTTGGTGTCTCAAACTTCAGTTTTGTGCATGGTTCAAATTTGGTGATGACCTGGCCCTTGTATCTGTTCGTTAGTATATCCTTGACAGTAGCTGTATAATTTTTCTATTTTTAAGGCGATCAAGCCCACTTTCCCACTCCCTGGTCCTTACAGCCTCACAACACCCCCACCCCTACCCAATGGAAGAGAATGTGGTGCTGCTGGTTTTAAATATTTATTATTTGCTCCCAATTTACCCAAGAGGATGACCCAATTAGGGAAATCAAATAAGAACACTCACTAACTCATTTTGTCAGTCATCATGTTCTACCACCTTCTAGGATGACTGGCCGCTAACTTAAGAGGAATTAATTATATATCTTATTGCACTGAACTCCCCCTACAAAGCATTATCTAGAATTAATTAATAACTGCAATTTGAATATCTTTTACCATGTTCCCTAAAACAGATAGCACACAAGTCTATCAGCTAGATGCACTAAACTGTTTATTTAAAAGACTAACTTACACCGTATCATGTTTCTCTATGTTAATTAGAAAGGGGAGCTCCCTGCAAGCAGCACGGCAACAAGCAGCTCAAATGCAGCATTTCCTTTCCGAGACTTGGAGATTGAGAAGGAACTCAATGAGCTGCGAAGAAAGGCAAGGGACTATTAGCTATCCATTTCCTACTCTGTCAAAAACCTAGGATTTCAGCAATTACTGACAAAATTACTTCTCATTGGCTACGGGGTCACCAAAGGCAATGTTTTGCAAGTAAAATACCAATTTCACATTGTGTTTCTAAAATCAATCTGTGAGGAACCGCTGGTGATCATTGTACAAAGGTGAATTTTACACCCATATTGACTGTGATGTGGGATTGCTTCTTGGTGGCACACTTGGTAATTATTTGTCAATAGATGGTCTAATTACTGCTACATGGGGCTTACAGGTGCAAGCTTCAGAGAAGAGTCGTCAGGTTGAATATTCCGCAGAAAGTAAATAGGCCCATTTACAGCATCGTATTTTTTGCCCTTCAGCATAGACTCCATTATATTTTGATATAGCTTCCATTACACTGTGATCCTGTGCATGAAACTAGCCAGCACGCCTGCAATATATCTACTCTGATCCAGGTTGAGTTGACGGTGTCAGTTTGCTTTATGTCGAGACAGCCAGGCTACCACAGCATGGGAAGCTGCGGTGTTGGTTTCAACTGAACAACTACTACAATTCGTCTGCATTTGAATACAACAACCTCAAGTCAACCACTTTACCACGACGACCGCAGCTGATCACAAGCCTACTAGAGACCCTCCTTCACATTCTTGACTGCTTGCACATAGAGGCTTTTTGCCAAAAGCTTGAACAATACTGGAGCAATATCAGACAGACCGTAAGGATGGACAATATATCGAAATACAACTGATATCCAATGTACCAGCAGTGTTAAGCCGCGTACACACACCCGGGTCGATTGTGAGCTTTTTCTCCAGAAAATCTTGACAAATAACCCCCTGAATATATTATTAATTTCAAAGAATCACTTTTAAGGCTACGTGAAATTAATTAGCTTTATGTCAGGGGTTTATTTGGAAAGTTGACACTGTTACTGAGACCAGAAGCATCTGCTGCCATTCCCAATGACTAATCAGGAGCCTAACTTGCTATGATTAATCAATTTTATTTATTAGCAGGTAACATCAAATTTCTAATCAAGTACATAAAAATTAGCGAAATCCCTAACTTTTAGTGCAGAAAACTGCAGCAGCGCATGCTCCCAAGTCATTTTTTATAAAATAATATCTCGCTTATTATGTTAACAGTAATTTTAGATAAAATGAAAAAATGAACCAACTCAGAGATCTCAAAGAGAATCCTTGTGGAATTTAGTTGGCCAATTGCCAACAAATTATTTTGTCTATTCCTTGTTTCTTAATTTATTAATTTCTTTTCTGAATTTTCCTATATAAAAAAAAATTTTCTTTCTATTCTGAAGAAAATAAAGTATGAAAAGTGGAAATAGAGCTGCTCTTCGGAAGTTTGGTGGAAGGTGTTCGATACTTGATAATTCAAACTGTTTTCAGTCATCTCTCAGAATCAATCCATTTGCAACTCGTGCTCCGCCGGACACACCGTTTCGAAGCATTAGGTCAACGAGAAACCATTGAATTCCTCTGCACAAATTTCTCTTGTTCAGATCAACCTACGTAGCCACACGACAACGCTTGCTATTATATAAACACCAGCCAACCCCTTCAGCACACCACCACCAAACTCCAATAACTCTCTTCTCTTCCATCTCCGGCGATGAGTTCCTCGCGTTCAAGCACCATCTTCTTCATCGTCATCCTCGTCTGTGTCCTCTCCCTGGCTTGCACGCATGGAGTTGATGCGGCAAGGCCGACACCGGCCTACTCCGATGGCGCACCAGAGTGCTTCGACCGCGTGAGCTACCTCGAGTATCCGAGCATATACGGGAAGGAGAGGTCGAACATGGCTTGCTGGATGGCCAGGTTGGCCGCCGGGCCTAGTCCAAAGGGTCCCGGCCACTAGTCTGCTTCATCAAGAATGACATTGATATGTGATACAGAAGACTAAATGTAAATTAGAGAATGTGTTATCTCATTCTTTTATATATGTTTGGCTTAGTGAATGAAAATGTTGTTTTGCTAGTAAATTTTTCTTTTTCTTCTTCTTCTTCTTCTTTTTCTTCTTCTCACCGGCCTACTCCGATGGCAATCCGCAAGGCCGACACCGGCCTACTCCGATGCCTCACCGGAGTGGTTTGACCGCGTGAGCTACCTCGAGTATCCGAGCATATACGAGAAGGCAAGGTCGACCATGGCTTGCTGGATGGCCAGGTTGGCCGCTGGTCTGCTTCATCAAGAATTCTTCTTCTTCTTTCTCTTCTTCTACAACTTCTAAGCAAAGAAAATGGTGAATCATTTATTATGTTTATTATAGAATTTTGTTTGGATTTTCTTCATATTGCTCTGTGAAATTTTTTTAGAATTTGCATATTCTCTCTCCATTATATTTGGTTTTTTCTTCATATTATTCACAACTTTGATCACCGAGTGCAGTCTTTGATCTGCATCTAGCAAAGACTTCAAGGTTGCCAAAAAACGCAAAAACCATTTCTTAAAAATATTAATCGAGATTCTAATTTCTTGAGTCAAAGATATGGAGAGCATGTGCTGTAAACCCAACCTTCATGGCGAGTTGAGCAGCAAACTTGCTCTCACGTCCTTTCTTCCATGCAGACTGCTAGAAAGGTATTAAAAACAAAGAACCCAGGGAGTTATATGCAACTTTGAAGAAGTGAAAAAAGTTTTTACAATTTGTTGAGATTTCAAGGAGTTCTCTGCAAATAACCCTATAAATAATTATTTTCTATCAAATTAATATTTGAATTTTGATCATCTGGATACAATTTGTAGGCAAGTAATAATTGATGGTTGAGGTGCACGCCGCTGGCCCAGTAACTGACCCAAATTTTCCCCGGCCGGGCTTTTGTGAAGCCCAACTCTCTATTTTGGGCTCGAGCGCCCCAAGCCCAACTTCAGCTGGAAGGACAGGCCAGGCCCATTCATTTTGCCGGAAGGTGGGACCATGAGACCATGCGAAGTTGGTCCCGACTTTGCCTCTCCTTTGCATCACGTGCTTCCACACTCTTCCGACTTCGTCTTTGCCAGAAACCGCACATGCCTTGTCGAGAAAAAGAAGAATTTATTGAAGAGAAAATATTAAAATATACAATTTATAAAGAGAAAATATTCACTTATTTATTTTATAAAATGATTCTTTTTTTTAATTAAATGTTTTTATGGTGTGAAATTTGCAAAAAAAATCTCTTTTTTTAAACTAAATTCTAAAAAGTCATTGGTATCTTACAAATTTATAAAAAATTCTATTTTTTTATTATTTATATTAAAATTCTCATTTTAAAAAAATGAAAAAATTCTTGTTTTCAGAAGTTATGATTTCTTAAAAATTTACGAAAAAAATATATTTTTTAAAATTTACATAGAAGTTCTTATTTTTAAAAAAAGTTATAGAAAATCTCTCAGTTTTAACAGAATTTATATAGCCTCTTTTCTCAAAAAATTTATAAAAAAAGTCCCCATCTTTAAAATTATAATAAAATACTTATTTTAAAAAAATATAAAAACTTCCTTGTTTTTTAGATATTATAAAAAAATACCTCATTTTCTTAAAAATTTCAAGAAAGCTCTCATTACTTCTTAGAAATTTACAGATAAATGATTCAAAACATGACTTTTCTGTAAATCTTTAAGAAAACTAGAATTTTTCTATAAATTTTTAAGAAAATAAGGAATTTTTAATATTTTAAAATAAAAAAGCTTTTGTGTAAATTTTTGAAAAATGAGAATTTTTACATATTTTTAAGAAAAGGATAACTTTTCCTTTTTAAAAAATGAGACTTTTTATGTAAGAAAACATTGAATTTTTTGTAAATTTTTAAGAAAGCGAGTTTTGTTATAAAGTTTTTTAAAAAGAGAGCTTTTATATAAAATTGTTTAAAAAAATAAAAAAATTTCTGCAAATTTAATATATTGGCAAATGTTTAAATATAAAAATGTTTAGATTTATCAGAAATTATAGGCAAAGAAATCTAAAAAAGAAAAAATATATACGTAAATATCAAATTCCGCTCGAGTTATTCATAAATAAAGTATTTCTTTGGAGACGTACTTAATGGCTTCTGCGAGGGTCGAAGCTACTACAGACCATCCAGACTACAACGACAGATCCCAAATGTCGCTAACTTATTTCAAACTATCCACCGACACCGACACGGAGTTTAACATGACGAATCTAGCAAGTGAGGCTGTCGCCTGGAGCCACGCCGAGCTGGCTACAGTACTCCTTGTAGTACCTGACCCGGGCGCTCACTAGCCCCGGCTGCTTTCCGTCGCACTCGACGTCGCCATTGATGGCCCGAATGGTCGCCCCGAACCCCTGGTTCATCTTCGAGTGCACGGTCGTCATCCAGAACCATAGAGCTGCCTTGAACGATATGTTCGGGTCGTTGGCCACCGTCTCCGGCGCGTTCAGCCCGTCGAAGTTGATGCTCCTCCCGGCGAGGATGTAATTGTAGTTCCATGTCAGCTGCAGCGGGCCGCGGCCGAAGTACCTCTTGTTAGGGTTGCACGGGTACTGGGATCTGTCACAGTATACCTTGTTTGGCGACGTCTCACCGCCGTTTTCCTTGATAAAACAGAAATCTGAAGAACAAATCGCACACAGTAGATATATCATCAAATAATTTATCTAGCCGCAGAAAATAGTAAATATATCTAATGTTCCGACAACCTGTGCGATGGTCATTTATCTCCATTCAAAAATCCTATTGTTTTCGGCAATTTTCTGACATGATCAAGGGAAGCATCTGTTCTTATCTATACATTTCATACGCTTAATACACCGAAAAATAGAGAACAATAAACTTGCATGAAGATCAACTTACGTCCGGTCTCATGGGTGGCATGAGCGAAGAAGGCGGCGATCTCCCTCTTGGCGGCATCCGGCGATCCGGAGGCGAAGCCTTTGTACGCGCCGACGGCGTTGAGGAAAGCAGTCCGCGAGTAAAAGCCTTTGCCAGGGCATCCGGCCCCGGCCTGGGCAGTGATCCTGTCCAAGAATTGCGGCGTCACAATATCACCGACATTCACACTACTTCCTCCTCCGCCCTTGGAGTAACATGGGCCCTGCTGGCACCCGTCGCCGCAGTACGCATCTCCAGTTCCGCAGTACCCATACTTGCTGCAACACAGGTTGGACGCGCAGCCGCATTTCTGCGAGGAGGCAGGGCGCAGAAGGAGGCCGGAGAAAGCTCCGGCGAGGAGGAGAGTCAGTAAGAAGCTACTAAAGGATGCCATTTTCTCACTCAAATGGTTTGCAATGGAGATTGAAGAGGTACTCGTTGGGCCAGATAGGATGGATATTTTAGCAGCCGGCAGGATGGAAAATTGTAGCACGGGTATGACCATCTGTGCGTGCTTGACTTGACTCACAACGTGGCCCATGAGATATAATGCCATCCATCATTAAAATGCTTTTCTTCTGTTCTGAGACAGATTAATCAAACATAACATCTCGTCTGAATTGATAACCTCTGCTTTGATTCTCAACAAAAACTCAAGTAGAATACATTTTACGCTTTGTATCATTGTGTGTGGTGTATGATGAGTTGAATGGATTAATATAAGCTGTTAAAGGTTAATCTCCTCTAAGTGGAAAACTATGAAAAAGATGGAGCTGGATAAGGATAGCGCACTGAGTCAATTTCAGATGTCGTTTGGAATTTTGCCGAAAAAGAAGAAGTTTGAGGCCATGCTGTTGGATTGCGTGTGGACTTGGGCGCCAAGATTGCAACAATTGTTTGATCCATTCCAGAAAAGATAATATCTTTTTACAAGATAAGGAAAGAAGATAGATTTGAATGTGGCGAAAAAAAGCAGGAAGAGACTTAGGGCTTGTTTGTTTGGATTCCCGGAACCGGGAATCGGAGGAATGGAGGGAATTGAGAGCCCAATTCCCTCCATTCCGGTGTTTGTTTCAATTCCCTGGACCGGAATCGGGGGAATCAATTATTTCCCAATTCCCCCGATTCCCTGTTTTAATTCCCTCTCAAAATCAACGAAAAACGCCGATTCGGGATTTCAATTCCCGGTTACTGTAGCACGCTCGGTTTCGTCGATTTCCCCTCCCCCCCCCCCCACGCCCCCCTCGTCTTCTCCACCTCGTCTTCTCCGCCGAGCTCGTCTTCTCCGCGCCGAGCTCGTCTTCTCTTCTCCGCCGAGCTCGTCTTCTCCGCCGAGCTCGTCTTCTCCGCGCCGAGCTCGTCTTCTCCGCCGAGCTCGTCTTCTCCCCCGAGCTCGTCTTCTCCGCCGAGCTCGTCTTCTCCGCCGCGCCGAGCTCGTCTTCTCCGCCGAGCTCGTCTTCTCCCCCGAGCTCGTCTTCTCCGCCGAGCTCGTCTTCTCCGCGCCGAGCTCGTCTTCTCCGCCGAGCTCGTCTTCTCCCCCGAGCTCGTCTTCTCCGCCGAGCTCGTCTTCTCCCCCGAGCTCGTCTTCTCCCCCGAGCTCGTCTTCTCCCCCGAGCTCGTCTTCTCCGCACGAAGCTCGTCTTCTCCCCCGAGCTCGTCTTCTCCGCCGAGCTCGTCTTCTCCCCCGAGCTCGTCTTCTCCCTCGAGCTCGTCTTCTCCGCACGAAGCTCGTCTTCTCCGCCGAGCTCGTCTTCTCCCCCGAGCTCGTCTTCTCCACACTGAGCTCGTCTTCTCCACCAAGCTCGCCTTCTCCGCTGCCCTGAATCAGTGTGCCGGAGTGCCGGAGCGCCTGCCTCCCACGATTCGAGAGCTCGTCTTCATCAGAGCTTGCAGAAATTACGGGCAAATTCTCTACAAACGAGAATAAAATCACTGTTGAATTTGTATTTGTATCGGATGACCTGACCACAGTGAAGACAAGAGCAGACAACTCCGGAAAGTTGGGGGCCTTCTCCAGCATGAGTCGAAGCCGAAATTTGTCCTGACAATCTTTGGCGAGTTTCGACTTGGCACTTGCTCTCAAACCTTGATGGCATTTCGGTTTTGCCAATGAAATTTGAAACTAGGCGCGATAAGAAGCCTCCCACGGGTTGGCACTAACTTGATAATAGAACTTGTTTATGTTATTCACAAGGATTGTTTAGCGTGGTAGCATGGTTGTCTATTCAACTTGGGTGGATTTTTGTATTAACTTACTAAGATGTATTTTCTAATATATTATGGAATTGATCAATTCCATTCGTCAACCAAACAACGGAAAGGAATTGACCAATTACCAATTCCCTACAGTAAATACTCATCCAAACACTGTAATTATCTAATTCCCTCAATTCCTTCAATTCCCTGGAATCACTCAATTCCTACGATTCCACGATTCCTAAACCCGGAATCCAAACAAACAGGCCCTTAGAGTCAAGACAAGTATTCCATGTTCTGTGTTAAGTCTTTGGACCAAGATTATCGTAGTTAACCAAAGAAATTCCACAGAAATAGATGATGCTAGTTCTTTTAATCATAAAACCTTGCTTTCTAATATACGTAATTAAAGGTAGTTTTTTGTTTCAGACTCCAAATGGGTAGGATTTTCAAAAACGACTCTCGGAGTTAATATTCTGTAGGATTTCAGACAATTTTATTTAATATTTCTGCAAATGATATGAAGCTGCCACGTCAATTCCAGCCATTAACCGGATTATTACAGCAATAATCCTCAATTTCCCGCCCTTTTTATTCCAAAATATTATGTAGTAAAATAAATTCCTCCATCTAGCAAGTGAGGTTGTCGCCGGGAGCCACGCCGAGCTGGTTGCAGTAGTTCTTGTAGTTTGCGACCCTGTCGTTCATCTCTGCTGTGTTTCCGCCATTGCACTCGATCGAGTTTATGGCGCGAATGGTCGCCCCGAAGCCCCGGTTCAGCACAGAGTGCACGTTGTTCATCCAGAACCACAGCGCCGCCTTGAAGGATATGGTCGGGTCGTTGGCCACCGTCTCCGGTGAGTTCAGCCCGTCGAACCCGATGCTGCTTCCAGCAGGGATGTAGTTGTAGTTCCACGTCAGCTGCAGCGGACCGCGGCCGAAATACCTCTTGTTCGGGTTGCACGGATACTGGGCGCTGCTTTGGCAGTATACCTTGTCGGGGGACGTCTCACCACCGTCTTCGTTGATTGCACAGAAATCTGAAAAGAAAACGTATAGAGCTTTGATAAACATTTTTAAGATCAATTGTAGTATCTGTTCTCAATTCTATCAGAAAGATGCACTAAGCTTGCAAGTCGATCAACGTACGTCCAGTCTCATGGGCGGCGTTGGCAAAGAAGGCGGCGATCTCCCTCTTGGCATTGTCGGGTGATCCAGAGCCGAAGCCAGAGTATGCATTGCAAGCCTTAAGGAAGGCATCCCGTGTGTAGAAGCCTTTGCCAGGGCAGCCAGCGCCGGCCTGCGAGGTGATTCCGTCGAAGAATTGCTGAGTGACAATATCAGCAACTGGCGCACTGGATCCGCCTCCGCCGCTGCCTCCAGAGGAGTAACATGGGCCCTGTTGGCACCCGTCGCCGCAGTATTGGTCGCCAGTTCCGCAATAGCCATACTTGCTGCAACACAGGTTAGCCGAGCAGCCACAGTTCTGGGCGGCGGCAGGGCGCATGACGAAGCAGGAGAAAGCTCCGGCGAGGAGCAGAGCTATTAGAAAGCTATTGAAGGACGCCATTGCTTGCTGGAACGGATTGGATTTGCGACGATGCAGTGGAGATTGAAGAGGTTTTATAGGGGGGGATAAGATGGAAAATTCAACCGCGTGCATGACTTCTCGCGCAGGCTTGACTTGACTTCGAACGCAGCCCATGATTTTCTGATTCATTCATAGTAAAATTCGATTTTTAGGGAAAAATTATCATCAGGCGGCTAACAATATGAAATTGTTTTAATGGAAAAAAAAAACATCTAAAAGTCTTCCGGTGGAACTGTTCCAAGGTCCAAGAGTTTGTTCTTCGGAAAGCCTTGTAAAGCAATAGGATTGATCGTAGAGAGGAGAAGATCTGATCAATGATCACAACAACACAATTAATTGGATAATTACCCGACGAGCTTTGAACAAAGAGAAAACAAATGGATTAAATATTCATCTCCGCATGAGCCAATGAGCCAGTTGGATACGCCACTTGCGTGAGAAAGGAAAACTTAGGCGAAGAAAAGTGACATGTTTAGTATTTATTATATGTTCTTAAACACTTGGCCCCGAAAGTCAAAATCAAAGTCAAAACTAATAAATTATTTTTATAAATTAATATCTTTTTATTAAAATTAAGACTTCAATAATTTAAAACTCAAAAAACTATTTAATTTTTTATAACAATTTAATTTCATAATAGTATAAAATAATAAATATTAATTTTACAAGAAAAAAATAATTCTGAAACGAGCTAATCCTGATCCTAATCCCAAAACAAATAAGGGATTGGGCCCGTTTGTTTTGGGATCAGGATTAGGATCAGCTAGTTTCAGATTTTTTTTAATAAAATTAATTATTATTATTTTATACTATTATTAAATTAAATTATTATAAAAAATTAAATAGTTTTTTGAGCTTTAAATTATTGAAACCTTAATTTTGATAAAAAAAAATATTAGTTTACAAAAGTGGTTCACTAGTCTTGACATTGACCTTGACCTTGACCCTCAACTAAATGACCCTTTGGATTATCCATATCCATCTCATGATGTGCCATGCAATTATTAATTAATTTTGTTATATGAAAGTTTAATGTAGAAGTTTATTATAATGTTATGTGTCATGAATTAATTTCACATTAAATATTAGATAAATAAAATTTAATATATATAATGAAAAGATAATATTTTATGGGTGTAAGTTTTTGGTGTCCGACTCACTATATTAATTCAATTTGATATTCTTTTGACTCTAATAAATGGTATCGGAGCTTAAAGTTTGAAATTGTGTAAACTCTTAAAACTGAAATTACTGTGATGATACGATTAAATTGAGACGCTCATTAGTCTTTATTTTTAAAAAATCATAAATTGAAATAAAATTTTATTAGTACGGATCACACAAAAAAATTGGTTAAATAAAAGAGTACCGTAATAATATAATTGAACCGAGTCACATGTTAATATTTTTTTAAAAAAATCTAAAAAATCTAAAAATTGAAACAAAATTTCCATTAGTTTGGGTCACATAATAAAATTGGTCGAATAAAAGAGTTTTTGATTAAGAAGGTTAAAATTGATGTAATCAAATTATATCTAAAGAAATAAATTGTTATAATATCATGTGTGATGAATTAGTTTCGCATCGAATATTGAATAAATAGAGTCTAATTTATACGGTGAAAAAAAACTCATATTTCATAATTTAAACTTTTGAGATATTTTGATATCTGATGTGACTATATTAATCCAGTTCAATACCTTTTCAACTCCTCTGACAAAAATTTAGTAAACAAAACATGAAACGAGGAAGTTTTACCAAACATCTTAATTTGAAGGCAAAAAAGACTCCAATGACCTACATGTAATGATCCTCTAATGTGGAAGAATGAGACCTCCACTGGAAAACGGAACTCAGGGAAAGAAGTCAAGGCTTGATTGAATGGCAAGAATGATGCTACCATATCTTCTCAAATTGACTGTTGGAACATGTGGTCGAAGAAAAAAAATACATGATTTCGAAGATAAAGACAAAGATTAAATTTAGCATGAAGCTCTTCTTTCTGTGTTCCTTCTGTCAAATGTACTAATGAATAAGCCTATATTCGAATAAAAAAATAAAGAGAAGATAAAATCTTGGATGCTAATGTCACAGATGGATTGGTTCATGAAGTTCTATGTCAACCAGGTTCTCGAGCGAAAAAAGTTACCTTGTTAGGAAGCAGAGATTTCTGTATTAATCATCTCTGCTTTGATTCCGCGTTCGTTTTGGTAGAAAAATCAGAAGGAACTGCACAATTTCACCAGTAAAACCGTGTGATGTTGATATTGAGAGATTACAAAAAGATATTACTAGATGAGGATACCGAAGACACTGAACCAGGAAGAAGGAGACGAAGCGATTGCGTGTGGAGTCGGGCGCCAGAATGACAGCAACGCTTGTTTGACCCATTCGTCCGTTCCATGAAAGATAGATTTGAAGAGATTGGGCCGCGACAAAGATTTCATTTTTGTGTTTGGTTTTCGACGTCGGAAAAACACATGTTTGCAGCAGAAAGACTGCTAAGGATGATATCTGCTTCCTTCCATCACATCTCGGCCCAAAAAATCATACACTAGCAAGTGAGATTGTCTCCGGGAGCCACACCGAAGATGCTGCAGTACTCCTTGTAATACCCAACCCTCGCGCTCACCGCACGCGGCCAGCGCCCGCCGCACTCGCCACCGTTGATGGCACGAATCGAGGCCCCGAAGCCTTGGCCCGACGCGATGAGGGGGTGCACGTAGGTCATCCAGTACCAGAGGGAGGCCTTGAAGGAGAGGATCCGGTCGAGGGCCAGGATCTCCGGCGAGTTGAGGCCGTCGAAGCCGAGGCTCTTCCCGGCGAGGCTGTAGTTGTAGTTCCATGTCAGCTGCAGCGGGCCGCGGCCGTAGTACATCTTGGCTGGGTTACAGGGAAAGTCCTTGCACTTTTTGTTGCAGTAGGCATTGCGCTTGATCTCCTCGACGTAGCAGAAGTCTGGAGCAGCAAATGCATCCCTTCAAAATTTGAAAGGGAATCTAGCAAATGACAGCTAAAATTTTCTTTTATTTACAGAGAAAAAAGTCCAGAGTGGATTCCGCGAATAATCTATGGATTTTTTCTAAAAAAACAACAGATAAAAAGGATGCACAAGAATAAAGCGACAGCAGCAAAGAACAAGACGGAGAAGGAGAAGAAAGAGATCTGAGATTGAAAACTGACGGCCAGTCTCGCGGGTGGCGTGAGCGAAGAAGGCGGCGATCTCCCGGCGGGAGTCGTCCTCCGTCCCGGTGCGGCCGAAGCTCGGGTAAGCGGCAGCAGCGGCGAGGAAGGCGGCGTGCGTGTAGAAGCTCTTGCCGGCACAATCAGTGGAGGCCTGCGCCTTTATACCCTCGAAGAACTCCGGGGTCACAATGTCCGCCACCAACACGCCATTCGACACCGGCAAGCCGTCGGCGCCGCCAGCTAAATGTGCTACAAATGCTGCTCTTCTGCGCTCCGTTCGGGCGGCAAGAGACGAAGAGAAGTAGAGGGCAGCCTGTGGGGATGAGGAGTCTGAGAGTTTGTTGCTGGTTAGGAGGGGCATTTTTTCCCAACCGGAGCTCGAGGAGAGAGAGAGATAGGGATAATGTTTTTGTGATGAATGAAGGCATGTGCAGATTTGACAACCATGCTTGTGCGGGTCACCAACCTGACGTTAATAGCCGATCACCAACTGTGTCACACGGTCGAAGATCAGCACGAATGGGCCATTTCTTCAACCTTCGCAAAAGGAATATTATTGCTGCAACCTCGGCAGTACAAATATTTTGTCCAGAATTCATGTACAAGCCAAATGATACAATACATCTCAGTCCGTAGATAACAAAATCTACCAGATGATTAAAAAATTTAGAGACTCATCAAAGGCTTCTTAGATATACTCTGGAAAAAAACAGACAACAAATAAGTTTAGATACAAGTGATTAACCTTAATGAAACCCTGGGCAACAGAGTGATCCAGAATAGGAAGTTAGGTACATCATCTGCTCATTGTCCTGGTTCCTCTACCATGGAAGAGGATTTGCATAAATACACAACAAATAGACTTGGATCAGCAGCCGCTCAAGATTTGCCCCCTCTATCCTCATTATCATAACCAGCTGCTCTACCAGACCTGCCGGTAACATAAGAATCAAGAGGTGCATTCTCATACTGCACACTCAGGCCTCGATAAGTCCGAGCTGCCAGATACTCAGCACCAGATCTTGCTGTTCCTTTGAACAAAACTGAGTCAGTGCTTTGGTTTCTCAAGTTCAGAGCCTTCTCTGTAATTTCTGCCAAGGCGAGGGATCTCTGAGTCTCATCTCCATTTTCTGCCACGAGTGACAGAATCAGCAAACAAGAAATAACAATTGAACACTGAGAAGCAAAAACCAGTGGCATCTCCCTTTATATGACCTGATATACAGTACATTGCACAGAGTTCAAAGTAGGAGGCTTGTGTCTTTAAAAGAAGAATACCTTGAGGTTTAACATCTTCCATGTAGCCACCTTTGAAAAATGAAAAACGGGCTTCTTCTTTATCATCAATAACTTCAGCTGCACCAGAAGCCATCAGGTTCTGAAAATCCAGTATATATTCACCAGTCCACTGTCTGCCTCTGAAAAGCAAAGGAACCAAGATCAGATGCTTAAAAAACTAATAATTTCATCAAGATGTATGAAAATTTTATTATACAGGCCAGTTGCATATATTTTTTTTTCCACTATCAAATTGTCAAGCAAATTGTCAAAATTGACTGACCAAAGGATGAGACAATAGTAGATTTCTTGGAAAACCAGAAAAATAGATGGTTATAAGAAAAAGAAAAGGAACTAAAGTTCATTGTGATAATAAATATAAAATAACAAGGTTGGATTATGCTTATTTATAGTTGCCATTTTGAAAGATATAATTATAGGGCTCACAGAAATTGGTATTTGACATGTGTAAACTTGAATCAGATTTGACACCAACACTAGTCTTAGGGGCTGTAGCATACATTTGGCCTACTAAATCAGAAGTCATTTATTATAAAAATTTATTTGTTTGTTTAAATGCCACTGACACTGGTGGCACACTTGCATAAAGATAAGCCTAAACTAAAATACTTTTGTGTAGTTAAGGCGCATAAGCTATATTATGTGGTAAAACATTCTGTTGTTATGTTGCTATTACAGAGACATATGGAATGAAGGTGTTAAAGTCAGTATCGAATAAGACGTCCAACAACAAATGGGTAGCATCACCTCAGACCCTCAACAGAAAAAGAGAGACCACCAAAACAAATGAACAAACAAACAAAAAAGAATCACATGCAATCAAAATGGTTTGTTATTCACTAGAAATTGAACATGAGCAAGATTTGTTCAAAAAATAGACAAAACAATTGTACCTACTGAAAGCTAAGACAGCTTCAAACGGCGTGATAACTGGAGACAAGAATTCTTTGCTATCCATAAGAGCAGTTTGGGCACAAGACACATAAACAAAAACATCACACTGTCCAGAGAAAGATGGTCACTGTCATTCGTCTACAACTAATAAAAGAACAGAAAAATACCTAGGAATAAAGTTTTTGTTACCTCAGGAAAATTAGCAAGTTTGGCTGAGTTAGGTCTTCCCATAACTAGGGTGTAGAACTTCTTTCCAGCCCCCTCAATAAGTTCTTTCATTTGTTGAATTATAGAGAGATAACCAGCTGGGAAACATGAGAATAATAAAGTCAGCTTATAATGTCATAAATTTATAAGTTTATGCCAAACAATTAGAATATAAAAGCATTTAGAATGTAAAGTCATTCATCTCAAATAATAACATACATTCATGCCCTAGCATGAAATCACTCAGAAGTAAAAAAGAGAGATCCATTTGACATACCAACTCCCAAAGTTCCCACTAAGATGCCAACAATATTTGCATCCTTTGCTTTCTCCACAAGGTAGTATCTAGGGAAAAAAATAGCAAAATCCAATAAAATATGATGACGAAAAATAAATATATCTATGATTTCAAACATCCACTTGAATGAAAACACCTGAAAATTACCTTCGCCTAAGAATCCTTTTCTGATAAGAGAAGTCATTTAGCATCTTATTTTCCTCTGCATCAAACCTGACTGAAAACAAAAAACTTCAGATCTTCACAGATTAAAGATGATTTACATTTTATTTTATACTGTTGGTTTTTCATGATAGTTGCATTTCTTCTGGCAATGATACAATATTCATGCAGAACAAATATGAGAACATAACCAATGATTGCATCATTAAAATTAGTTAAGAGGATCATACAGATAAACCTGTACAAAAGTATTCCCTGCAGCCTTCTAGATGAAAAAACCAAATCATGTCAGATTGTTAATAGTTGATAATGATGCAGCTTCCGTTAACAAGTACAGTATTAGGAAAGGTCAAAATCCAACAACGCTTGAGAATATAGAAGTTTTGAGTGAAAAGGCATCCCACCTATTTCACAGTTGTTGAATGTAAGCACAACATTTGAAAATGCCGCATTGTCGGACCCAATCCAAAACAACATGTAGTCGTCCATCTTGTTTTCTGATGGTATACTCCAAGTCAGTCCTCCAAGCTCAAATTTGATACCAGACTCCAGTTTATTGCAGTTTCTAGATTGTGTCACCTCAGAATCTCCCTCCTTGAGCAGTTCACCATCAGAAATGGCATCCTGATGAAATCCAAGATGCTCTTTGTTTTTGTTCTGATCTTCTGATGGATTTATAATTGAACAGGTGACTTCTGCACAATAGAGCATCTGGTTGCCCATTGACAATGCTTCGGACACTAGGGCTTTGATACTATGCAAAGCATGTGCATATTCCAATCCATATAGAACCTGCAATTCAGACAAGACAACTGAACCACATTTAACTCATACTGGACCAGTTTCAGAAGTACAGAAAGAGTTGGGTATTGCCACAGATCAACACTGGAATCGGCAGCTTCAAAGGATGAGATTTTTTTTTTCTGTGGTTACAAAATAGACAGAAATTATTAGTACAATATACCATTGGTGGTTAAATAAAATAAGCACCAATCTTTACTCTTTTTTTTCACAATTTTTTTTATCCTAATATCTGTAAGAATTAAATTGATTCAAAATTTCTTACAGCATTTGATCCAATTCTGTGCTCTCTTTGCCTCTTGAGTCAAACACATCATTCACTCCATAAAACCAATACTAAGAGCAGGATTAATTTCCATACCATTGAATGAAATAGGCAATAGGATCATTAAAAAAAAAGCATTACAGAGAGACAATAAGTACTGAGTGCTTACAAGAACAGGCTTGTTGCTACTTGACAAGCAATGCCATAACGACTCAACACAATGCTTCACATCTATAGTGGCTTTTCCAAACACAAACAGTGCCGGTAAAGTTGAGGTTCTGTACCAAAATTATTCCCAACATCAGAACTCAATTTCATAAACACTAAAACTAAGCATGCAAAATATAGCTCTAAAATATATGGAAAACCATCACCATTAGGAAATCCACTCCACAAAGGCATCAAATTTACACTAGAAACAACATAAAGTTTCCATCTTTCTCTTATATTTCGCTCAACAATCTCAATCTGAAAATCCAGAAAAGAACAAGATGCAAATAGCTCACGGGCTCAAGCAGGCATGGCCATAGTGAACAACACAGTCGGCATCGACGTGCGAGGCCCCGACCTCATCAACGCAGCAGCTGCCATACGCCGTATCGGCCATCACAAACAGCTGCACGCCCTTCCCAAGCTCGTTTCTCAGCGCTCTGGCGACCCTCGTGGAGTCCTTGAGGAGCTCATCAGGGAACTGAGAATCCAAACCCAAGAACAATAAGAATAACAAAAAGATCACAAAAATTAGCAATCCAAAACGCCAATTCTAGGGTTTTAGGGACAGGGAACCTGAAGAGCCACGCGGGAGAAGCATCGGGCGCGGATGAACTCCGCCGTGCGGCAGATATCGTAGTTGGATTGGAGGTCCATCGCCGGATTGAGGCCGAAATGAAGAAGCGACCAGAAAAGAAGCGCCTTTGAGAGAAGGGTTTAAAAGACAGCTGAGCCCGAAGTGCCCTGATGCTCCGGTTCCGGTTTGGAGCCGACTTACGGCTAGACATACAAAGTTGAGAGAAGGACAAATTATAGGGGTTTATCTGTAAACATGGAGTCGCACAGCACATGACATGTTGATAAGATTCTTTTGAGGGGGTTTGGTGTAATTTTCGAAATTATTATATCCTAAATATGAAATTTTCAGGGGTTATATGTGTAAAACCCTGCATGCTACCCTTGCCCTAGCGCGGAACCAATCGGCGTCGCTTCATCGCGGTGTGATCTCCGGGAAGAAGAAAGAAGGCGGAGGTGAGTAATCACTCGTGCTTTTTTTTTTTTTCCTTTGATTTCTTTCTCCGTCACGAAAGTTCATTCAAATCCGCTAACAGTTCAATCTTTTTGGATGCCCTACGATTTGCTTTTATAGCAAACCCAATGCCCTGCGATTTGTCCTCGGTTTTTTTATTCTGTTTTCTCATTCGGCTTCTGATGGTCTATCGTTCATGTCGATTCTGTTTACAATATGATATATCGTTCATTTTGAAGGATATTTTGGTTCCTGGTGACTTCTATTGTTTGGGAATTGGGGAAAGGTTAGATCTTTTTCCTTCAATGGCGACAGAGAAAATTTTTCCTTTTTTTTTTTGAACTTTTTCGTTTTATTAATCTACTTCCGTTTCGTTGTCGCGCAAATAGATGGCATTGCGAGGTGTTTGGCAGCTTCAGAAGTTGGTGGTTAGCTATTGTGATTGGGGCGGAAGCAGCAGAGGGATCAGGTTAGTGTTTTTTTATACCAATCATTTTAGCATCCAGTCTTTAATTCTTTCCACATGTTTAGATTCTGCGATAAGCGAGTAGAAATTTTTATTCTGTTAAATTTTTTAGTGACAATCTTTCCTATTGTATTTATTTTGTGCATTTCTGATGATCGGTGCTCCTCTCAAATGATAGAGCCTTTATGGAATCCCACCTGTCATCATTCAAGGAGAAAAATCCACAGCTAGAGGTGGTTACCGAACTTATTCGTGGTCAACATCCTCATCTGAAGGGCCTGTATAGTGAGTATGACTGTTTCAGTTGATGTTTTGCACTACTCATCCAGCTGAAAAATATTATTAGTGCATTGATTTTTTGAAGATAAAAGTATTTTTGCTAATCATGCTTGCACCATCCCAACATAATGTGAATGTATTGTTGAGACATGTAGCAATAAGAAACTTCCCAAAATTCTTGAGTCTACCAAATCCTGACAGAGGAGCCAAGGCTATTTTGAAGTAGTTTTCGCATCATTATGACCATTACCTTGCATTTTTATCAATATTGACAATGCCCTGCCACTTGCCGTAGCAAGAGCCAGATGCAATTGCTACTCTCAAGTCTTCATTGTTTGATATGCCCGCATATTGTAATGTTTTCCTGTTGTCTGTCCCACTTCAGGTTGTATTTCATTTAGTTAATTCACTTATTTACACAACCCCTACTCACAGAAACACCATTACAGGAATAGTTTGTAAATAGCAATTACAAAGCAATGCTATTGAAAGTGAAGTCATATACAGGCAACACTATTTTCATTCTAGGAGGTATACATTTGTTGTCTAGTTTGCATACCTAGTTGATGATTCGAGATCCTTGGGCCTTGCCGGCCTACTTGCATTGCTTGAATATAGATGATGGAAGCTTTTGTTAATTAGCTCAATAATCTAGCTTTTAATGAGATTAGTCCTTCGAATCATTTTTTCCACTCAGGCTGTCTCCCTGATTATAGTCCTGTTTGGAAGTAACAAATGGATCCATTATTCTGCATTTTGGCCTCAAGGTCTGATAGTCATGTAAGTAGAGCATGATATGGGTTATGGTATGGCTAATGGTCTCACCAAATTGTAGGAAAATGATAGAATTTGGGGCAAATAACTCATAGATACATATAGCTGGCATCTAGATCCTTCATTTTTCTCCTAGCCTGAAAAGCTCCATTAGTTTCTTTTTTGAAAGGAGAATATTCCAACTCTAGGAGTTCTTTAATGCAGAGAACCACAACCAGCGGGTGGTTTGTGTTAAGAATATGACTCCTGAGGATGTATTGTTACATGCAACTAGACTAAGAAATGCATTGGGAAGGAAGGTAATCAAGTTGAGAACGAGACATGTTACTAAGCATCCCAGCGTTCAGGGCACATGGACAACAGCACTCAAGTTTTGAATGGTGAGTCTGTAATGTTTTCACTGTTGCTTCTTTTTTTCTCAAATACTGATTTATTCCTCAATGTTGCTTCTTCATGTAGATCGTGGGAAATATTCAGATGCATAATTGTGTGTTCAAAGGACAATGTTTTCTGGGCCAGATCTGCAGCTGGCCAAGTCGGTTTTTCATGTTCTTGGAATGCAGTCGAAACTTTGTTTGCATAATGATGAGGTGCTGTAACGGTTTTAAAGCTGAGAACTACAAATGTCAAGATGTGCCTGAAAACTACCTTATTGCTATTTTTGTCATGCATGATGCAACCTGAACTTCAGGTTTCTACTTTTTGTTGTTGGAATTTGCTGATAACTGGACTGTTGCGAATCAATATTTGTGAATTCAGGGTAAGTTAACAGCAGGTCCTCAATGAACGCTTTTTTGAATTTTTTTAGGTCTGAAAAATTTTTGTTTTCCTCACTGAAATAGTAACATAAATTCCCTTAAATTTGATTTTTAACACCCAAAATTTGCTCATTATTCTTATTTGATCATTATTTTGGGAGTTTTGCTAACAACACTACGATTTTCTATATTGGCAAATAACCCTAGGATTTTGGAGTTTCTTTCAAAATACCGTCCTGTTTATTATCCCAATTATATAATTCATACGTCAAATATAAACTTCTTGGTTTATACTGTCCAACATTCCATCCAATCAATAGCAAAACAAGCTCATAGGTTACAGGGCATTTGTATCATACAAAAGAAAACATGCAAAAAAAACTTAAAATTTCAGTAGGAGATCAGAATGATGGAGCTCAGAACAAAACGTGATACTTCTGCAGAACTGTGATCAACCACCACTCGATGCAGCTGCTGCTTCTGCAGCTTTCTTCTCCCTCTGCTTCTCACGCTTTTTCTTGTTCTTCAATGCATTTTTGCTCATTTCTCTGAAACATGAACAACCAAGATTCATTTGAATCATGTGTAACAAAAACTAAAGAAAATAGGAGAAATCAAGGAACCAGAACTCACTCAGAAGGGGCCCTTCCTCCAAAAAGCTGCAATTATAAAGTATAATAATCAGTTAACATAGAAAGAGCAAACAATAAACTGGTCTTAGAAATGGATGCATTTTGTTATTGACGACAGGTGCAAGAATTATAATAAATTGTGATTAAGTGATAGGGCACACGATTATACGAGTTCAGAAAGGGATAAACCACCAAACTTGCACCAGCTTGCAAACTCCCACTTAGGATTTATTTGTAGATCAAAACAAGAACTGAAGAAAGACAGCTTCCACATTCCCTACATATTAGGTTGGCAGCTTTACTATCTATTTACCATCCTTCCTGCTTCATTACCTTCCAAGTTTAAATACCAACTCTAAGTGCTTCTACACTTGACAGGATGGTTTTTCAAGTCACTTGTGATCTTTGCTGCTCATAACTCAAGTTTCTGCATGGATCTAGTTCTCAATTAGTTTCTTCAATCAAGCACAACAACATAGACTATGACAAATGCAAATGATCCCATCACTAGGATAGTGGAAAATAAGTTGCAATATTGACTGCAGTAATCCAGTGTATATACTTCTCGTTGATTTCAGTCAGATATCAAGTCTAAAATGCTTCCAATAATGCATCACAATCTGCCCGCACCCATTAAAATTAGCTTAAAAAAGGACACATTCTGCAAACTTTTAAATGCTAGCAATCTTGCTTTAAATATCACAAATGTATGGTCATAATTTTTTAGCTATGTTTCATGTGGAGCCCTTTCTGTTGCAAATGCCGGCACAAGGGACACCACTGGTTTTTGAAATTGCAGTGTCTGGAATCAACAATCTGAGATGCCCCTAAAAGCCATTCACTTCGTAATGATAGTATCTACAAACTGCAAATGCTAAGAAACCACTAGTTGACATGCAGTAATGAGTTGTTTCATATTTTACGCATGAGAGCATACCTCTTCCTGAACTGCAGCAGCAGTCTTAGCATGGGGGGGGCGGTATGCAGAAGGTTTTGGAGGGGCAGTAGCTAGATTTCTGTTGGAGGTTTGTGAGGTTTGGGGGTTTGGTGCTGCAGAAGTAAGATGCTGCCCGTGAACAAATGCAACAGCAATATATATCAATTCAGATGCAGGAAGGGTGAACAACCTTGCTTTTTTACTTCATCAATCTTTAAGGTGCTAACAGATTTAACAAGCTCAGTAATATCACCAAACTTTTCAGGTGCTTCAGGCTTCCAGTCAGCCTGCATAACTAACAGATGTCAATTGTACAAAACATAAATAATCAGATTGTCAATAGGAACCAAGAGAATGGCTAAAAGGACACACCTGGTATAACTTATCAAACATTTTCTTGAAATACAAGGAACCATTGTGGTGAAAAATCTTTATGCTTCAAGAAGAAAGAACATTGATATTAGACACAAACCATCTGAAAGGAGAAGTGGCATAGAGTAATAATCTATATACCAATTGTCTATTTGTAGCCTTGGTGCTGTTGTAGCAGTCATGAAAAAGCGCCCATCGGGAGACCATTCACTTGTTACAGAACATTCTGACCTTGTTGATCCAAGCAACTTTTTTTCTGAATAATCCCAAAATGCCTATACAAGAAGAATCAAACTTCTGAACATCTCTATTATGCTATTTTTCGGTCCATCTACTGCCTGGTTTACTTTATATTTAAAAAAGCAACTTTAGGAGAAAACTAGGACCTCAACCCCAAATTAAGGCAAAGAGGGAATTGACAAAAAAACAGAATATCGGATGCAACTAAAGCATATAACTGGAATTTTGGCAATTTTCGAGTTGTTAAAGAATGAATATGGCACGTATTCTTTATTACATCAGAAAAAAGAAGTCTCGCATGCATATCAAAAAATCGACTTGGAAAGAATCTTTGCAATACCATAGATTCTTCTCGTTGCTTGCAGAAGGATAAATCTACATTCTAGTAAAAAAATAAGGAATATCTAGGGTGAAAAAAGAAAAGCAATAGATAAAAGCAATGGTGTATTCTCAGGTGTTAGGACAGCTGCCTAGGTGCCTACATGACTAGGCATTCAGGCACATCTCCATGTAAATAACAGCCAGCAAGTAACAATCAACATACCATATCACCAGGCAAGTTACCAAACCCCGCCAAACATAAAACTGTATAGCAAAATATTAAGGAAACAAATGTGAAAGGAGGAAAGTAATGCAGGGTAATCTCTAGTAGTAATTTTAGGTGATTCAACAAACATACTATTGACCACCCAGAAGGCCTATCACATCTAGTTTACCAAGCAAACATTTGCTGAAGATCTTTTTTTTCTTTTGAGATAAAAACACTTGAAGAAGATACAGATCCGAAAACTGGGCTAAAAGGATACATTTTCTTTTTGGATTCCACCTGATTGTGTTGTAAGGACCAGTGCCCAGCTCAAGCAGAGGTTTGCATTTCTTGTCAAATACCGTTGCTTTAGCAGGCATAACTGACAAAAGTAAAAGAAAAGCAAGTCAACCACAAATCCCAAAAGTAAACGCTCAAATTAACAAACAAAATACTGGATAGCAAGAGTTTTACATCCATAAACTACAGCAAATTCCAATCCTGATGATGACCACTGAACATCATGAATAGGCCCTTCTTTTCCTGTCATTATCCATTTTAGTGCCAGAATGCTATTCAAAATAATTTTCAAGTGCAGATTATATAATCTAGAAATGAAAAATAAAAGCATACGGAGATCAACGAGGCCTTCATAGGCTCCATCAGTTGTCAAGTAATTTAACTTGGATTCACCATAATAACTCTGGTTGGTTTTATCCACATCAGACTGGGCAACAATTAAGAGCCCTGTAGACCCATAATTCCAATGCAACTGGACAGTTGAGCAACGGAAAAAACTCCTCCGTGCAACAGGCTGAGATTGTACGTCCTTATTACAAGAAAAGATCTGAACACTGGCTGGGATGCCCTACAGAAAAAGATAACTAATATAAGAAGCAGGTTTGACATAGTGTCCGTGCAAATTCAGATAACCAACCTTGGATTCTGGAACAAATGCTGCAATATGAGATCCAGGAGACTTAGAAAGCTCTACTGCAGACACACCAGGTATTCTCAATCTATAAAAAATTCCTTTTGAAAAATCGCTAACATCAAAAAATTGTATCTCATTCGTTGCAAGTCGACAAGCAATGGACTCATCATAGCTAAATTGAATTGAGGGCCTGAAATTTATTAACAATGGAGAAACAAAATGTTAATTGTCATAGAAATATAAAAATCATTTCTTAGGAAGGCATAACGTGTACCATGTAGTTTTGGACATATGCTTCTGAGATTGGTGATAAACAGGAGAGCCAGTCTCTATGTTCCATATCACAATATTCTTATCTTGTGGTCCAGAGGGTTTTTGGAATGATTGAAGATAGGTTCCAAGTGGGGAAATGGTCGCTGCAAGAACAGATGGGATCTCAAAGCATTTGATTTCTGCAAAAGTGCAACAATCATAAACACTAACTGCAGAGGTGCTTTTGATCACCATAAGCCTGGAGCCGTTTTCACTGAACTTGGCAGAAGTGCAGGGTACCCTCTCGAGTTTGACATTTGGTTGTCCATTGTTAAATGGAGGACCATCCCAAACTGAAAAGCCATCAGGCCCTCGAGCTGGGGAAAACATAAAACAGCTATTAAACTGAAAGAACTGATGAGGTAGTTGAAAAGGGGTCAGACAAAAATTTATACCTAGGATTTCCATTGTTGGTGAGTTGTCCATATTGACAAACAGGCCCAAGGAAGAGATACAACTTGAAGCAGTCTCAGATTATTAAATTTTTTTTACTGTGACAGATTGGGGATGTTCCCCTTTAATTCAAGAAACCTCTCAAGGTTAACACAAAAGCACCAATGAAAAAAATCTTTACTGGAAGTGACTTCAGGGTCCAGGACGAAGCTCCTGAAAAAGATAACCCAAACAAAGGATAAACATCAAAGATATCTCCTTTTGGAGGTATCTTCTTTCTTTATTGTTACTGCAAGAAAAGAGGAATGAAAAAATAGAGATAATTTGGAATAAAAACCATCAATATCTAACCTCACAGACAGGCAAAGTTGAAATTTTTCAATATGGAAAAAGTGAGGAAGAAATGAACAACGTAGAGAACGCAATAATCTCCTTCCATGACATCAAAATGAACAATGAAGAATCAGCATTCATGCCACAAAATAGGAAAATGGAGAACTTATATTAGTTGGCCCAATACGAAATCATCCATTTCTCTTTTCTTCGGTCATGTTTTAATCGCGTTCCAGTTTCTTAAACAAAAAATAAAAGAACTCTTCCTGGAAACAAAATAATTCATGTTGTTTTTTATTGCAACAATACTAAAAAAACATAACAATATAAATTCAAATAAAAGTGGACGAATAATACTCGTAGCACTGAAAGATCGAAAACCCAACAGAGAATAGCACCACAGTACCAACTGAGCCAAAAACCCTATTTTTCTTCATCTGCTCTCCTTTTAGACTAAAGTTGCACAGTTTCTAGTCCAAGTTATAAGAAATTTTGCAGCTTTCAACAAGACATCAAAAAATCAACAAAAAATGAAGGCAATTGAGTCCCTATATCTGTACGCAGATAAAATTGTTGCCATCAATTCCAAATAAAATCAAACGGGAAACAACAACATCATCATCTTCGAACCAAAAGTTCAAGGTATTCGATCTACTCAGTAGATACGTGAGATGAAGAAAATCGGGTAAAAATATTACCAAAATACCGCACTGTGTTCGAGCTCGGAAGAGAAAAAGGGGCCTGGGGGACTTGCGGGAGACGAACAAAAAGCTGCTTGCAGTAGGGTTACAAACGGGTCGGGTCCGGTCGTACATCAAGAATCCGAGATGGCAACGGGTTGTTGGCTTCGAATCGGATCGTATGACACATTTGAATCCGCTTCATAGAATGGATCGGATTTGGATCCCGTAGAAGTGCAGTACAGGATCCGATCCGCAAATGAGTGGGAACATCACAAAATTACTTCGAATTTATTAGCTTAACCTGTGATGATCTCAATCTTCAAATGATATTTCGACGAAAATTTTTTTTATTTGAATGATATTGTCTACTGAAAACCCTTCGGCGTCAAAATTTAAAAAAATGTCGATTGTCGAATTATTTTATTACACATGATTAACTCATCATAAAAAAATAAAAAATTAACTGTCAACAAAACTAGTATATTCAAATTAAAAAGTATAATACACGAAGTATGGAGCTTTTTTGAGATTAATATACAAAAAAAACATATAATTCCAAACTTTTAGGCATCAAACCAGACGAGTAATACACATTAGAGACATCTTTTCCACCATTTACATAAATAACTCCTCGTACTCGTCGGGAGCGGCATCACATGAACAGCAGTTCCATATCAAAATCCAAGAGCTGTGCACTGCAATCTCGATCATCCTACCCAAACCTCGCCAGCAGCCTGACGAACTGCGACTTCGACAGCGGCTACATCACCGAAAACAAGAACAATGACGAACCCCTTCCATACACGTAAACACGCATGATATACAAATGCATACACGTTACACACCTTAGTATGGAATTCATCAGCTCCGGCACGCAAGAACAAGTCCCTGTCAGAAGGCAAGCCGTTGCCGGAAAGCGCGACGATGGGCGTGGTCACCCCCAGCCCGCGAAGCTGCCTGGTCGCCTGCAAATGCATGCACTCGAAGCATCAGCCATCGTTGAGAATGCAATAATGAAAAATACAACAGCATGAAGATAGTACTTCGTGTCCGTCCATGACGGGCATTTCCTTGTCCATGAGGATGAAGTCGTAATGCCGGCCACGCCGGAGCAGCTCCACGGCCGCCAGCCCGTTCTCCGCCTCCTCAACCGCCACGTTCAGCTCCCGCGCCATCCGCCGCACCACCACCCTGTTGATCTCGGCGTCCTCGACGAGGAGAACTCTGGGGCGATACGAGCTGGAACTCATGCTGGAATACAGATCGCGAGGTAGACGTTTGCTCGATGGGAACGAAGATGCACGACGATGATGGCAGCAGCTTAAGCCGCGGGCTTCACCTGCCAATACACGCAACCGCGTCAACCCACGCAAAAGCACACCAAAAAACCCCATCAACCGCCGCACGATCGCCTCGCGATCGGCTCTCGAAGCGAGAATTACTGCTCCCATGCAAGGCGCACCCCGAAAATAGCACCTCCACTACCGACAACTCTCGAACGCGCGACGCGAGATTGGCAAAAAGCGAACTTTGGAAGAAACCTCGGTTCGGCATTTCGAGAAACACCTTGCATGCATGGGGGAGGGGGCTGTCGAGAGAGAAGCTAAAAGAGGAGGAGAAGTGCCGACCTGGGTCAGTCGTGGCGCCACCCAGTGGCGGCTGCTGCTGCTTCTTCTTCCTCTTCTTGGTGTGCTTCTTGTGCTGCTTGCTGGTGAGGGCCATCTGGAAATGAGAAAGTGGTGGGTTTGGAGAGTGGAACACTTAAGAGGTCGGAAATGGGGAGGAGAAGATCCGCGGTGGATTCGGTGGTTCAGGGATATCCCGATTTGGATAGCAGGCACTTCGCCCGAGAACCTGTATGCGAGGGAAGTAAACTTTAAACAGTGTCTACTGGGCTTTTTTGCATAATTACATGTGTAAATATGCATAGTGAAGGGATATACACGCAAAATGCTGAGTTATGTCGCTATTTCTTTGAATTTTCCATTTTTGGCAGGGACGAATATGCCAAAAACCACAAACAGACGGCGGAAAAGAGACCACGTGTCATGCGAAGCTTTACGGCGAATCGTCCGAGATCGGGCAAATCCCGATTCGGATCCAGGTGCGAATAAAGGAATGAGTTGACTGGACTGGACCTGGGCCTGCCGCCGTTTTGGCGGGAAGGGTGATGATCTGGGACGTCCGATTTTGGGACACGTATCGATCCTGACGGCTGAGATTCGGCGTAAATTTCCTGAATGTGGGAAGAGGACTAATGGTGAGCTGACACGTCGATCGGCGCGTCCAACGGCACACGCATGAGATCTGGGGGCTGCGAGCAAATTCATGGGATGTGACTTGGTTTGACCATCTCCTGACCAACTGTACTTCAGAACAGGACTCGAGAGATCTTGTATAATTTTTTGGTTCGACAACTTCTTGCCAGCCAAAACCAAAACCAAAACCAAAACCCGATTCCCTCACAATTCTCACAATCTTTGCCGTCCATTGCGGATCCAACGGTCCAAATTCATGTCTGACGAATGTTGTTTGCCCCGTTTGGTTCACGGGATTTAAAAGTTTTAGAACATATAAATTCTAAAAATTATAAAATTAAGTATTTATTGCATAAATTTTTGAAAGTTTTAAATTTTAATAAATATATAATTTATTAGTTTTTCATAAATAGTTAGGCTTCATAATTTTATAATTTAAATTTTAAGATATAAAATCACATACTGTACTCTAAAATCTGTATGAAAAAATTACTTTTATTCCCAAATATTTTCTCTCTCTCTTAATTGTTTCTCTCTCAACCAATCTCTTTCTTTCTCGCGTCCAATTTATTCTCTTTTCCAACCCACCTCTTCGTTCTGTCTCCTCTCGCTGGAGTGAAAAACTCCCGCCTTCGTCAAGTACTTTTCTTCCCTATTCTTCTTCATTTTTTATTTATATTTAATCTAAAAATTCTTACTTTTTATGCCCATAAAATTAAGCTTTATGATTTTCTATTCATCACATTTCATATATTTTTCTATTAAAAAATATTCTAAGAATAATTATAAAAAAGATATATGATTTTTGTTGGGATATTTGTCTAGCTGGTATACGCATTTGATTTTAATTTATTTTTCTATATACTATATTTAATTTTAGTTTAATAATTATGACTACGGTTTCACTTTAGCTTTTTGTGTTTATGGAATGGTATCTCAAATAATTAAATTATTTTACGCTATTATTTAATTAATTTTAATTTAATCAAACTTTTACTTTTTTTTTTAATGTGATAAAAGTTTTGAGAGAAAAAATGCCGTTTGAAGTAAATATAAAATATGCCAAGTTGGCATATAACGATATGAAGTGATAAAAAATGTTACAATATGTGAAATTAAGAATTGGGTAGCGCAAATTAGGATACTGTTAAAAAAATATCTTTGGGAGAAATGATCTACAGACATATCAAATTTTAAATATTTAACTTTAGTACTTTTTAATACATATTTTATTCATCAATCTCATATAAAATAATTTTTAAAAAACATTTAAATATTATTAATATAATAATAATAAAATAAATTTTAAATGAGATAATCTTACCACCCATATCACAAAAATCTTATCAAACTAATACATAATCAAAAAGTATGAAATTTACAAATCTAATAAAATAAATAACAGATTTTAAAATCCTAAATTTACATATTTTACAAAATAAATATACTATCAAACTTTTAAAATTCAATATTTTAAAGAACTTTACAATTATATTAAACAAAAGCCCTAAAGTACACACATATATCACACAAGAAAACAATTTAGCTGTTCAACACTAACATATTGTGATCAACAACACACTGATTCATGCAGATTATACATTGATTGATATTTCTCAACAGAAAGATCATTAAGTTCACGGTGATGAATCGACTATAGAAACCTTCAGGATGGCCTCTTGCAGAAATTTTAGGTCAAATACCAGCTCATTCCAGATGAAACTTCTCAGTTTAAAAGAGTTGAGCAAATCAGAGCAATTCACTGTGAATGCAATATTGCAGATTATTGCTCTTGAAGTTCATTTCGATCATAGTTTCAAGTCCATGGTGGCATCCGAGGAAACCAAACAGGGAAAGCAGTGGTGTTGCTGAACTACACTTAATGATTGCTGCCTGAGAGATTCCGAAACACACCCAAGTAGTTTCCCCAAGAAGCTGATGCAAAAACAGATTGAAGTTGGGGCTCAATAAGTTGCATCAATAGCACTGGAGTACTTCAGAGTACAAACTAGCTGTTTCCTTGTCCTGCGCGTTGTCATGATGCAGTCACAGAATGACCCTGCTCATGGTGGCAATGGCATGGTGGATACTGGTTTGTAACTTTAGTTAACATCGTTCACACTCCAACACACCAAGACTGCATTGTTACAGCAATCAAGCTTATTACAAGATCACAAGAAGAAATATAACACAGTGAAGGAAGGCAACACACAAATTTACAAGGTGGCTGCAGTTTGACATGCAGCTATTAGGAATGTGATGCGGATCAAGGATTCAGTTTCAGCATATCTTATAGGGACATGTAGGAGGAATCACTGATAATGTGATGATAGCACTTATGAAAATGAACATATTCCACATCTCTTCCAGTTGTTCACTTAAAAAGAGGCCTACTATACCAAAATAACACTATGAAAAATAATTTACTTCTCAAATGCATTTCCATTGTCTTCCAAGCAGTTTTGACACAATGATATACTAGTAATTGCAGCTACCACAGCTTTCCCAGGCCCAGCATTCCTAAAGCTAGCAGGAATAAGGATTGAAAATGAACATTGTCTCTATTCATTGGCATTTCAACATACAAGTTATCTCCAAGTGCTGGTAGGAAGAAAAACAAGCATGAATGGAAAAAATGCTACCTACTATTCCAGCATATATTTGCAAACAATTAAAAGATAATTGATAAGTTGCATAGCTTACCAGCTGAATCTGTTTTCCATCACTGAGGATTGAAATTTATCAAACTGTGCACTTTGGTGTATTGAGCATATGTTCTCCATCCTCTGAAACCATTCAAGTCTCGGATAGTTCTTAACTTCCACAATCACTTTCAGATTCACCGATATTATCAAAATCAACTTCTGAATCTAAAGTTGCTGTGGATAAATTATCATCAACTGACCAATCGCTTTCTGCTACTATTCTCTGTTGAGAATTTGTTTTCTGACTATATGGGGATTTTTTTTACCTGCATATGACAAATCTGAATTCTGAGTGTTAGGGTCAACCTGATGTGCCACATTACAATAATACAGTTTTAAGTTCCTTCTCTTATATAGCAATGAAGTGCCTCAGTCTCCAGCAATTGCTCATATTTTGATTTTTCAAGTGCCTGGAGATAAAGCTAGTTATTGAATATAAACAAAACAAACTTGCAAACACAAATCTAGAGAGTAAGCAGGTAGGGTTCCAATAAAGATGTTAGCAAGGAGAAACAATAGATAGTTCCAAATAATACGACTGAATAGAATATAATGAGAAAGGGTTATAGCCATACCTTTTCCTTTGATAATGTGTCAATGGGTGACATAACTTCAGGCTGAATGTAGTTCTTTCCACGATAAAAAACAATAGTATCTCCATTTGGATTGGTATCCCACCACTCTACCTCGCTAACTCAGTTGCATATTCTTGAACTTGGCCAAGTTTACATGGTTTGCAGACAACCTCAACCGTATCACGCTTTTTCCAGTGTAGAGGCATATAGAGGATGACACCTCAAAAAACCCCTCACCTCCCAACTGGTACATAATTACAATTCTTCTGGGCCATCTTTTCAAGAAAAACCACTCCTCACCTTTAAGTACATCTGGTTTAGGCAATGGCCCTTGAGCTTTTGGCACTTCATACTTCTTCAGCTTTTCCACCAGCATAGCTTCCTTAAGTTTTGCCTACAGGGGACAAACATCATTTTTTAAGCACACTAAATATTGAAATATAGTAATTATATGCACTTTATGGCACCCGTAACAAGTCTTTCAAAGCAAAATGATACACTTAAGCACACACCAAAACTGAGCGTAAGAGGAAAATGAAACATTTGTGATAATAAAAAAACAATACTCGACAATACTTTTGCACCAAAGTACAATAAGCACAGACAGATAGTAGGTTCAGAAACAAACACGACCTAATCAAGGCCTAACTGGACTGGATGAGTTGAGACCTATGTCCTGTACATCAGGCTGATTGACACATTTAGCAAACCTAGCTTTTATCAAACTTAAAAATCTGGATTTAAAGGTAAATCCATGAACAAAGTATGACAACATTGAACTATGAGCATTGAGCAAATAGAAATTCTAGATAGATAGGCTATCATCACTATTAATGGAATTCTGAAAGAACAACAAACACTTGGAAAATACTTTTTTTACTGTAATTGTACATGAGACAAGTACATTTGCACTTTGCACTGGTAAAATGCATTCGAACAAAGTGATGATATCAGTCATGTTAACAAATGATGCATCAAAAACATATGAAGCATCAAGTAACTTCTGATTCATAGTTTGCACAGCAAAATTATTTATGTTTCTCCAGTTAATGACTCCCCAGACATGAAGCTGTCTAGATAGTCCTTCACAGTCTGGTACTTGATTACTAAATGACTGAAACAAGGTGTTTTAGCAACTTGGCAAAAGATTATATAGAACAGTTTTTTGACCAAAAAATAAATTCAACATACTAAACGCTATGCTTTAATGCGATATACAGAAAAAATGGATGCACTCCCAAAGCACAAGCGCGGATCTTTTCATCAAACAGCGGAAAACAAAAAAAAAAAAAAAACAAAAGTTTTGAACGCACCTTCTCGATCTTATACTTAATTCAGGCCTCAGCAGTGGGAAATCGCTGCTTCTTCTTCAATCCCTTGGGCCGAACCCTTCGGAGGTCGGTCTTGTTGGCCTCCCTGCTCTTCCTCTTCTCGTTCTTCCTCTGCAGCTTGAGCCTCTTCTTTGTCAACCACTTCTCCTTCGGGAGCTCGGGCTCGATAACTTCGAAGCTGGGCTTCTCTCCGGGTTCACGGAGCAGTGGCTGAAGGTTCTGCGAGACCACGAATCTGTCAAAGGTATTGCGGCGTTAGGGTACTTGGAGAAGACGGAGAAACACAGAGATCGAGGGATTTAAGCTGCAGACGAGGGGAAGAGGAAGAGAAGGAGAAGGAGCTGCGACCGAACGTTGGAGGAGAAGAGAGCGATCTTCTCATCTTCTTCCGAGGGACGAACGTGTAGCCCATCGATGGTGGGGAATCGGGCCTCGCACGAGCGGTGGAAGACGATGGGATATTTACAAATAACCCCCCCTATTCGAGTTTTTTTTGTACGAAAGCGATTACACATCTTGGGAAGGGTATACAGTATACAGATAAAAAATTCATAGCAAAGCGAAACGGAATTTACCCATCCAATTGTACTATGGATTTTTCTTTTTTAAAATAATAATAATAATTCATTTTTTGTAATTACTAATTTCAATTTTTTAACAAACCAAAAGTGAATTCAATTTGTTGGAGTTCACATGTATGACTATGGAAACTGTGACTCATATTGAAACTCTTCATTTTGATTTCAAAGACCTCAATTTTTTGTGATTGAAACTCTTCAGCAACCACCTGCCGACGAACTCTAGGAGCTGTTTGATTTGGTATAATCTCATTTTTCAATCTCACCAGCAAAATCTGAATTTAAACTAAAATCAAATTAGAAATGCTGTTCCGAAATAAAATTATCCCCTTTTTAGTCCCAAATCAAACCCTAAAAGGATAAGAATCGGGAAGGAAATAGAAGGATTTAATCCAACCTCTCAACCCTTGAGATCATGAAATTATCACGTCAGGACGAGTGAAGTTGGATCTCAGATCATCTAATTGCTCTCGCAGACGAAGAAATTGCCTCAAAACACGGTAAAAAGAAGTTCTGGGACAGAGTGCGTTTGCTCGCCTTGATACGATCAAAACCCTATTCCAAAGAAATAAATCCAAAATAACAAAACATTAGAGCAAGAGAACAGTGTACCAGTTGAAAAGGCCCTGCAAAATCAGGAGGGGAATCAAATCCAGGCGAGTTGAGGCTGGAGCTATCGTCGCAAGATTTTGACAAGAATTGCCTGGATCGATGGGTTTCGAGATCCAAACAAGAAGCTGATCTTGCTTTCTCTTAATAATGAGATCTAAGAACCAAAGAGAGAAAGAAGAAAAACGTCAAAAGAAAAAGAAAGAACGAAGGACAGGTCCCGCGAAAACGGCGACGAATCGCTCATCGGGTGAAGACGGGGACAATGGCGGGGCGATATACAGACGAGGGAGAGTTAGGGTTTGGATCTGGCGCTTAACGGGTTGGAGCGCAGAATAATACCGGAGATTTGAATCCGCTTCATGAGACGGATCCTTGAGAGGGTAGATCCGATTAGCTAAATGGATCGGATGGAATCCGCTAACCGGATCCAATTTGAGTTCCCGAGTCGCCCACTTTCCCGCTGAATAAAATCATCCTGAACAGCTTTTCTGACGAATCAGACATTCATCGATCAAAATTTAATAGAACAAAGTAGGAATTTGGGAAGACAAATCAACGACTTGCGGCTAAATTTGACTATAAATTGGAATATTGCAGCATTTGGAGCTCTTAAACCAAAGAAATGATATGTTCACCTTGGAGCTGAAAGGCCTAATCCACATACAATAACTACTAACATTGCAAGCTAAACAAGTGTGCAGGAAAGAAAAACATCAAGAACAACTGTTCTCTTTATCTACCAGGAAAATTCATTTCCAAACCCCAAGAACATCACAAAAAATGTAGGCTGACAAAGGTTCCAGAACAGGCATGTGTCAAAGGTTTATACATTTCAAAGTTGTATTCACAAGTCATAGTTATAAGTTCTTTGAGCTGAGGATCCTCCCATCTTACAAGTTACTGTACTCAAAAGACATAAATCTGTCCCTAAGAAAGCACCAACCAAGTCACTGTACCCAACGCTGCTATCATTTTGACTAGCAGCTAGTAGTATGATTCTCCACATGATCTCATCCCGGGAGTTTGACAATCCAACAATACTTCATTATTAGTTAAGACCGTGTTTTGATTGTGATTGGCAGAAGTTCCACAGCAATTGGAGAGAATCACCAAAACTGCATGACCAAACACCGCCTATAATTGCTAGGGAACTTAATGTAAAATTCCAGTAAACTTAGGAATTGTTTCTAAGTAAATCTACACAAAATGCATAGTGAAACACTTGCATTTCATCAGCCTTCAACCACATGCCGTCGCAACTCATTCCCGAAAAAGTGCCTTGGATGAAAAGCATATTAGCGGCACAATCGCCAAAAATTAAGTCTGTCCAGAACTTCATTTCTAAAATATGAGTGAAATAAGCAGTCCATACCTTCCTGCTGAAACATGAATATACAAAAACTTCTTCCTTAGACGATGGATGTCTCAGTCCAAATTTCCACACAAGCAGAAGGATGGTACATTTTCAAATCCTTGCAACCACTATCACCTCACTCCCACCCTCTAGCCAAAGAAATTGAAAGAAATAGGCCAGCTTACAAGAAATCACTTGCCTAGGAAGAAAACTTCCTCTTTTCTTATCCCCCTCAAACAGCATGTGGTTCTATTCCTCTTTCTCAATCCCATATGATGCAGTTAGCTAAGGGCATTGATTCACCTATAACCAATACGGAACCAAGGAAATATAGGAACGATGTCAAGAAATCAATTTAAATAATTAATTCCAAAAAAGAAAGAAAGAAAGCAACACAACTTCAATCTATTGAGGCAGAAAAATCACGAGATTCTCAAATAAAAAAAAATATCATTCTTTACTCTCAAAGCAAAATCCAATTGAAAAGACTCGATCTTTCAGCGAAAGGAGAGATCCAACCACCGTTTCCAACCTTAGGGCGTGTCCCAGGGCGTGGGCTCGGGGATGGCGACGACCAAACCATGCAGCTCACGCGAGAGAACAACCTGGCACCCGAGCCGCGCATGCTTGTTGAGCTCCTGGTTCCTGGAGCTCCTCGTGAGCGCGTACTTCTCGTCGTAGGACGCAGGCGGCAGCTTCTCGAGCCACTCCTGCGCAATGTGGACCTCGCACTCCGCGGAGCACGCGTCGATCTCCTCCAGCCGATGCGAGGCAGGATCGATAAGCCCCGCATTGGCGAGGGCCTTGAGAAGGGTCTGGCCCGCAAGGCCGACCACCTCGCGGCGTGCGCCGGCGAGGTCGATGGTGAGCAGCTTGACGATGCGGTCCGAGACCTTGGCGGATCAGGACGGGGGGGAGGAGGAGCAGAATCGGGAGAGGAGAGGGGAGCGAGAGAGATGGAGTGGCAGGCGACGCAGAGCCCCGGTCACCATTGTTAGGGTTTCGAGATCTCGAGATGGTCGAGAGATTCGGACGGGGAGAAATAAGGAGACGGGTCGATTGAGGGGCATTTATGGGAATACGATGGAAATTTGACGTTCATCTTGTAGATTGGTTTCTTTATTTGCGTTTATACCCCTGTCAAAACTTTTATTTTATTTGTGCCTCTGGAATTGAGTGTTTGCATAGATAGGAATCGAGTTTGGTTCGATTTCGGGTTTAGGAATTGTGCAATCATAGGAATTGATTGATTCCGGAAAATTAAAGAAATTGAAGGAATTAGATAATTACAGTGTTCGGATGAGTATTTACTGTAGGGAATTGGGAATTGGTCAATTCCTTTCCGTTGTTTAGTTGACAAATGAAATTGATCAATTCCATAAGTTGTTGAATTCTTGTGTTTGGATAAGTTTTTACTGTAGGGAATTAAAAAATATAAATATTTTAAAAAAATAAAAAAAATAAACTATGTAAATAACTTATTATAATCAATTACAGATTTATTTAATATAATTTTGTTATTATCTTCTAAAATAATTTTTAATAAACACAGAAAATATATACTTTTTTTTGAAAATAAGTAATATTTAAATAATTTGAGTAATAAAATAATTTTAATTTTAAAATTATTGAAATAATTTTAATTTTAAAATTATTGAAATAATTTTTAAAATTAATAAGATTTTACAAAAAACCCAAAAATGAAGGGACTTCAGTTTCACTATATGTACAAATATCATAACAAATATTACGATGATTTGTATCTACTACAAAGACAACTTAATATATTAGAAAAGACATCTTAGTAGGTTAATACAAAAGTCCGCTCAAAAGATGGTTAAATACATAATTTAACTTAACAGGTTATTACAAAATATATAACTACATACTTATATCATCCATAAACTTCTGAAGCCACTCAATTCTGTCCTCATATTCATACCATCAACAAATGTCATGCCATCAATCTCGTCCTAATGTAAACTCCTACATGCAAGTTTCAGAAAAGGCTTACTAAATTGTTCTCCCTTGAACTTCATCAAAGTTGGATACACGGCTTTCTTCCAAGAATCCTTTCCAGCTATTTGAAGGGAGGATGCAACTTGACACATGCTGATCATCAACTCTTCCATCATCCTTTGATCAAGAGTTTTGCCCTTGCGCTTACATGACCTCGATGTATTCTCTGAAGAAAAGGTTTACTGTTTACCTTTCGACTGACTATTAGTAGCATAGTTGGTAGAAGGTCCCTCTCTATCAGCTGCATTCTGAGTATCCTCGCCTACAGAATGTTGTTGTTGAGCCTCTTCCCTATTAAAATCTTCTCCAAAATTGTCAAATGCAGATTTAACCATACTGCCAGTAGCATAGTTTGATCCACAAATCAGGAGCAACTTCTCGTAAAGAGGTATACGTGTGTTCAAAATATATTTAGCTTCCAGAATTTGCTGCAAGATTATATTTAAAATATGTTAGATGTAACTTAAACTGATAATATATTTACAAAATAAAAAAAATAAAAAAAAATATATTTCTTTCTTACGGCCATGATATCAACATAGACTTGTCCGGATGCTGTGATCATCTTCTCATCTTCAATCCACCCTACCCCACTGAAGTCTTGTGCCTTTTTAATGACTGCAACTCGCTTCTTTAATGTCTTCTTATAATGGTTTTCAACATTATCAGCATTGAACTCAGTATTGAACTGTGCATTCACAGCATTTGCAGTTGTGACAAATGTTTGCCTCTTGAAAGACTTGTCTGGTTTTAAACCTGCATGCACTTGTCCAACTAAAAAATTAATAAGAAACTCAGAGTTGCTTTTAGACTACACTTTATGTGATCTATGAATCCCGGCCTTGGTTGTTCTTTGTTTCGCAACTGCTACTTCCAAGTTAGGACTCCTGTCAGAAAGTGAGTTGGAGGAGTCCAGTGCTTCATATCCATCTAAGTCTATACCTTTTAAACAATAACATAGGTTTTAGTAAACAAGTATAATAATACATACACATTTAATATAAAGAACAAGTTTAATAATACATACACATTTAATTGATCTCTGATTCCACATATAACTCGGAGGCATGCATTAACATATCGACTAATTGTCTCACCAGACCTTAAAAAAACTATCTTCATGCTTCTATTTCTTGAGTGAAAATCAATATAATGCAAAAATATCGCAAGTTGTTCCTCAACGATAATATGTCGTGTATCGTATAAGAGATTTCAATCTCGCAACATATTGACCAACTGCATGAATACAGGCACATCCATCCTCAAATAGTCAAAACAGTTACTTCTACCACCATATAAAATATTGTGAAGAACCCCTCAGAGACTCTCTGTTGGTTTGGTTCAATGTGCAATTGGGTTCCTCTTCTTCTGCTAATAATCAGCATTATCAAATATGTTGTTATTAAGTAGCAATATCCAGCAGCTCGTATTCTGAACAAATCTAACTCGTATTCGTCCATCTAATATTCAAATATTTGTCAGAAAAGAAGTTATTCATACATTCTCAATTGACTTTTTAATATTTTTAATACTACAAATGTAACCAATTAACGAATTAACTTTACAAATCTGACCTGATCAACAAATTGATTTATTATGGTCCAATACGTTTCTTCAGCCCTTCTCTTCACCAAACGCTGCAAATTTTCAATATAAATACACTTATCAAAAAACCTTCATCGTTAAGATATTTACAATGGGATAAATTTAAAAAAAATTTGAAAAATTCAGGGGTTTTTTTGCGAAAATCCATACCAGCTTCGTCCTTTGAAAATTACGGCAAAACCGTTCAATAGATAGTGAAGAGCAGGGGCAGCGGTCGGGGTAGCAGTCGGAGCAGCGGTCGGGGCAACGGTCGGGCTGCAATCGGGGCAATTGAGATCGGGAATGGGGAGCTGGATGAGCTGGACGAGATCGGGAATGGGGAGCTGGACAAGTTGGACGAACTGGACGAGATCGGTGGAGAAGAAGACGAGCTGGACCGGGAATGGGGAGGAATTCATGGAGCAGAAGAAGAGATCGGTGGAGAAGAAGACGAGCTGGACCGGGAATGGGGAGGAATTCGTGGAGCAGAAGTAGAGATCTGTGGAGAAGAAGTCGAGCTGGACGAGCTGGACGAGATCAGTGGAGAAAAAGACGAGCTGGACCGGGAATGGGAAGAAATTCGTGGAGCAGAAGAAGAGATCGGTGGAGAAGAAGACGAGCTGGATGAGCTGGACGAGATCGGTGGAGAAGAAGACGAGCTAGACGAGATCGGGAATGGGGAGGAATTCGTGGGAAATAACCGAGGGTGCTACCGTGAAAAATGAGGGAAAAACACGGGAATTGGTGTTTTCCTTTCGTTTTGGCCGGAAATTAAAAACCGGAATCGGAGGAATTAGGAAACAAATACGCCCTAATTTCAAATTTCAGATTTGAATCAACCAAAAAATTCGGGAATTAGACCTGTAATTCCTCTAATTTTTTCAATTTTAGAGATTTGGAATCCAACCAAATAGCCCATTATCTCCTTATCATTAGTTGAATTGTTTTCATCCGAAACATTTGCTATGAGGCGGATTTGATTTTGTTTAAAGATAAAAGACTATCAAAGGCTTAAATAGAGTGAAAATTGGAGTTTAGTGTCACCTTCGTTACACAATACGCAATATACAATTCATTTACCATTACTTTTCAGTGTCCCAAAAATAATATACATGAATGTAATTAAATATTAATCATGCTGATCATAATCATCACACTTGTTACTTTCTGTGACATAGAAAGTGGTGCTGACCGATGAGTTAACCAAAACTTATTGTTTTGAAGCTTAACCTTGGTTAGTTAGAGTTCATGGTTAACCACAGTTGAGTAAGTTGTGTTTACTATACCACTTGCATTACTCGCTACATCAAAGCCAGTCTAGTTCTAGAGTCCAGACCCAGGGTTTCTTCTTTTGATAAAGCACACAATACAAAGGGCATTATCTCAATTGGTTTATATAATAATTTATTTAGATTAATAGTATGCTCAAAAATGGTGAACTAAGCATTTCGTTTTTTTTTTTTTTTCATGAATGGAAATTCTTGCAAAAATTGATCACAAAGCGAGGGACATGTGAAATGCTTGCAAGAGTATATATTACGTGGTCTCAGTTCACAGAAGCATGATGATCACAGAAACACAACACGAGAGCTTCCTTTTGTGGAAATACATTAATGTGCACACTGCACACAACACCTCGAAGAAAGCAAAAGAAATACATGCATACCAAGTCAAAAGTTTCAGAGAAGTTCGTCTGCAAACCAGTGGCTTGCTGTGTCTTCTTGACAAACAACGCCCTTGTGCCTTTTTCTCAGGTTTTGGAATTCACTTCCTTTTGTTTTTGGAACTCGCAGCCAATTGGCCTGAGTTCAAAAGCAAATTTTACAGAAATATATATAAATATATCATTAATTTTAATATATTTATGAAATTTAATCCATAATCACATATGTAAAAACCAATTATTGACATCATTCGGGTGAGTAACCATATTTATGGTTCTACCAATAAGGGCTAACAACACATTAATGACTAATGACACCAATACAAAAATCAAGAAATTCAAAAAAAAAAACCAGCAAAAAAATCTAATTGGGAAAAAAAAAAAAAAAAAAAACAACCGATGAAAAATAATAATAATATAATAAAAATAAAGAAAACAAGTGTGCAGCTATCCGGGCACAGCAACATAACGCATTGAATACCTCATTTTACACTCCCACCTATACATGCCCCCCCCACCCCCCATGCCCTGCCCCTTCCCATTCAATGCCCCATTCAATTCCCCCACCGCCACCTCCTCCGTTCTCCTCCTCATTCCATCTCCTCCTCCAATGCCTTCACTCTGATCCTCTCCTCCTCCTTCCTCCTCTACCATGACATCCCTCCGAAAAGCTGCTATCTTTCTGCTCCTCTTCCTTCTACTGGCTTCTTCTTCTACAGATGTCTCTGCTCTCGGATCAATGTCTTCCATTGCCGTCTCCTACGGCTCGGACGGCCCCGTCTTCTGCGGCCTCAGCTTCGACGGTGCCCACTCTGTCACCTGCTACGGGGCCGACGCTGCCATAGTGTATGGAGCCCCCTCTAGGCTTCCGCTGCTGGGTCTCGCTGCCGGCTCCGGCTTTGTCTGCGGTCTCCTCCTCGATTCCCGACAGCCGTACTGCTGGGGCACCAACCCCTACGTCAAGATCGGCGTCCCTCAACCCATCGCCACGGCCGCTGCTTACTCCCTTCTCTCCGCCGGAGACCACCACCTCTGCGCCCTCCGGGCTGGAAAGGTCGCTCCTTTCGTCGTCGACTGCTGGGGCTACAACATGACCGCCTCCCTGACCTTCAACTCCTCCCTTGCTGCCATCACCGCCGGCTCCGTCTTCAATTGCGGGTTATTTGCTGGCTCCCGGGTGGCCTATTGTTGGGGCGACGAGACTGGGAGCGGGGTAATTGAACTGACGCCGACCAACATGCGGTTCCGGTCTCTCGCCGCCGGCGGGTTCCACGTGTGCGGCATTTTGGAGAACTCGCAGGTGTTCTGCTGGGGGAAGAGTTTGGGGCTGCCGCGGAGCGTCGACTTGGCGCCGATGGATCCGATGACCGCTGTTGCCGGCGGGAGATTCCACGCCTGCGGGATCAAGAGCGTCAACCGGGAAGTGCTTTGCTGGGGGTTTACCCCCAATGAGAGCGTTCCTCCTCCGAAGCAAGAAAAGGTCTACGAGCTCGCCGCCGGCGACTACTTCACTTGCGGCGTGCTCGCCGATAGGTCTCTCAGGCCGGTCTGCTGGGGCTCCGGCGGCCCGTGGACGGCGCCTCAGGCCGTGTCGCCAGGGATTTGCAGCGTGAGTCCTTGCGGCCCGGGTTACTACGAGTATGTCCATGCGGAGTTGGTGAGCTCCGGCGGGAAGCTCTGCAAGCCGGCGAACTCTAGAGTTTGCCTGCCGTGCAGTGTTGCCTGCCCTGATGGAACGTTTATGTCGTTGCCGTGCAATTCCACTGCCGACCGTCGGTGCGAGTTCAACTGCTCTTCCTGCTCCTCGCCGGAGTGCTTGTCGTTCTGCGATTCGAAGAGGGTGCACCGGGGATTCCTGTCGATCCAGCTGCCGGTTTTCGTCGCGGAGATTGTGTTTGCTCTCGTTCTGGTGACATCTGTTTGCTCCATTGCCTGCATTTACGTCCGGTATCGGCTCCGGCACTGCAAATGCTCGGCCAGGGACCTCGGAACAGTAAAGAACTACCAGGGATCATCATACCGAAAGGAACTGATAAAAGTCCGGCCGGAGTTAGATGAACTCAAGATCAGAAGAGCTCAAATGTTCACCTATGAAGAGCTGGAAAAGGCGACCGGCGGGTTCAAAGCGGAATCTCAAGTAGGAAGAGGAAGCTACTCCTGCGTCTTCAAGGGCGTCTTGAAGGACGGCACCGTCGTCGCCGTGAAGCGGGCGATAATAGCGTCGGGAGTGAAGAAGAATTCGAAGGAATTCCACACTGAGCTCGACCTTCTGTCAAGATTGAACCATGCTCATCTTCTCAATTTGCTCGGATACTGCGAAGAAGGCGGCGAGCGGCTTCTGGTCTACGAGTTCATGGCACACGGGTCCTTGTACCAGCATCTCCATGGCAAAGACCCAAGCTTGAAGGAACGGCTGGACTGGGTCCGGCGAGTCACCATTGCCGTCCAGGCCGCCCGGGGAATAGAGTACTTGCACGGCTATGCTTGCCCGCCGGTGATCCATAGAGACATTAAGTCATCCAACATCCTGATCGACGAAGAGCACAATGCTCGGGTGGCCGACTTCGGGCTTTCGTTGCTTGGTCCCGCCGACAGTAGCTCGCCATTATCCGAGCTCCCGGCCGGAACTCTTGGTTATCTCGACCCGGAGTACTACCGGCTTCACTACCTGACCACCAAGTCTGATGTCTACAGCTTCGGAGTCCTGCTTCTCGAGATCCTTAGCGGCCGGAAAGCCATTGATATGCAATTTGAGGAAGGCAACATTGTCGAATGGGCAGTGCCGTTGATACGTTCCAGCGACATCGAGACCCTCCTCGACCCAGTGCTAAAGCCGCCGGCCGACCTTGAGGCAGTGAAGAAAATTGCGACGGTAGCTTGCAAGTGTGTGAGAATGAGGGGCAAAGACCGGCCGTCGATGGACAAGGTGACGACGGCGCTGGAGCGAGCACTGGCGCTGCTGATGGGCAGCCCGTGCAACGAGCAGCCGATACTGCCGACGGAGGTGGTGCTCGGGAGCAGCAGGCTTCACAAGAAGTCGTCGCAGCGGTCCTCGAACCTGTCGTGCTCGGAGAACGACACGAACGAGGCGGAGGAACAGCGGATAGAGTTCAGGGCGCCGTCGTGGATCACCTTTCCAAGTGTCACGTCGTCGCAGCGGCGGCCGTCAGGGTCGGATGTAGATGTGGAGGTGAAGGCGGCGGAGGGGAGAAATGCCGTGAACGGCGGTGTTGGCGGCGGGGATGGGCTGAGGTGCTTGGAGGAGGAGATCGGGCCGGCGTCGCCGCAGGAGGACTTGTTCTTGCAGCACAACTTTTGAGGATGAATTCTAATTCAGGGTTTTTTTTGGAAATTTTCAAGAATCACGAATGTTATTTTTTTTCTTTTTTTGGTTTTCAATTTAAAAATGTAGAAAATGGTGGATGTGATTTTCTCAATTACATCCCTGCATTATCATTGAACTTTTATTAGATTTACTTTTTTGGCAGGTTTTTTTTGTACACATATAAATATGCCATAATGGATATATTATATCAGGAAAATATTGTAATTTTATATTTTTGAAAATTTTGTCTTTTTTTTTTTTGAGAAGTTTTATGGGTTCAAATATTTATTGAAGAAAATTGTCTCATTAATCTAGGGAAAAAAATTCCAAATTTCTAGTAAATTAGATGCGAAAATGTTTTTACTTTTTCGATCAAATTTATCATTTTCGAATAATTTGCTAACCAAAATTTAAAGGATTTTTTATTTTTTAGTTGGAATGGGATTAAAGCCGGACTGGATTTTGTGAAATGGAAAAAAGCCATAAAACAGGGAGATTCTACAAAATATCCAACAAAATTGGTGGTTTTCGTAATCAAAATAATGCGGGTGTTTTTCTGCAAAAAACCCAAAAACAGGGTCCCCAGGTAACCTTGGCAAAAGTAACATAAGGAAAGGGTGTTTCGTGCATATTTCCCCGTTTTTGTTCACCCATTCAGCTCACACAGGTGGAGAGACCCGAAGGTCTTCGTTTTCTCTTCGATTCGCTCTCCATTTTCCGATCGCCGGCGATATTGACAGGAGATGACGGCCGCTGCGGGGGTGGGATATGCGCTGATAGCACTGGGCCCCGCCCTCTCCCTCTTTGTCTCCGTGATCGCGCGCAAGCCTTTCCTCATCCTCATCCTCCTCTCCAGGTCGCGCCTCCACCGAAAGCATTGGTTTCCAGCTCGTAATTTCATCATTCCGCTTAAATTTTCGGTTTTTTCGATTAATTTTGGTCTTTTTTTGGTTGTTGTAGCACGTTATTCTGGCTCATAAGCTTGATTCTTCTCTCCGGAGCTTGGAGGGGGTTCCTGCCGATCAAATCTGCCGCCTGGTGGCCGTATGGTCTTCTGGTGGTTTCTTCTGTTGGTGTCCAAGAGGGCTTGCGTGTTCTCTTCTGGAAGCTCTACAAGTCGCGATTTTTCTTTGATTGTTTTGTGAAACTTGAGTTATGATATTTATTTGTCTTTAGATTTGAAGAAATTGGTCTTTTAATCTTATGACTTGATGTTTGCGGTGATTAAATTTGTTAGGAAATTGGAGGAGATGTTGGATGCTTTTGCTGAGAGAATTTCTAAGCCTCGACTTCGCTTGACGGACAAGATGCTAATTTCCCTCGGTGAGCTTGTTCTTTTTTCCAGATAGTCAGTGAATGAATTACAAGTGTACTACGCATCAAGTGGTCATTTTGTCTGATTTTTAAACAGGATTGTTAGTTGGTTATTCTATACTTTGTAGATACAGCTGTGCAATGATAATGATTAACAGCATTTTTTAGCTTAGAGATACGCTAGAGTGGCAGCTATCTTTTACATCTTATAAAAGTCATCCGAATGTGGATCATATCACATGGCAGAGGATTCTGTGTTGTTTTTCTTAGGCTTTCATAGAACCTTGGGCTATAACCATCCTGACTAGGAACTCTTTGCTTCTTAGGCTCCAACAACAAATTATTATACTTTTGCAAATATGTCATCAGTTGTTATTTTGGTCGTAAAGCCATAAGCCATCTTTTTCTTGTTAGTATGGATTTTCACCCATAGATTCACCAAAGCATGCACCTTGCAATTGTGATCAAGTCTATCCTGATAATTCTGGGCTTTCAAATAGAAGTATTTGCCTTGGTAACTAGTTAATACAGAAAAGCAACTAATATAAGACATGTTCATGCATCTTTAACACTCGGAAGTATTTTACCTATATGTAGTTTTGGAACCACTTCAGCTGTACATACATTGACTTACAGGTGAAAGTTATGATGATGTTTTACTATATGTTGGAAACATTAGATAAGATTTTCATGGGCTGAATTTTTTGTGAATGTCTGCTGGTTTCCATAAAACTAATTAAAGATATCAATGGTATGTTGAGCATTTTTGTACACTGGGGAACTGTTAAAATGATTGGTTGAGAATGAGCTTGAAAATATTTGGAAATAATCTCTCAATCTTCGTGGCTTATTAATTAAAGAATATTGTACAAAGTTCACAAATTCTCTAGGAAATTTGTCTTTTTTTTAAATCATCCACCAATTATGATTACCGAGATTTTGCTTTTGACTGGAATTAATCTGGTGTTTGTCAGTGGTGTTTGTCTCATGCATGCTGATATAGTTTTGGGACAGTATATTGTGTGCTCGCTGAGATTCTTTTGATGTTATGCAGCTGGTGGTTTGGGACACGGTGTGGCTCATGCTGTCTTTTTTTGTCTTAGCCTCTTAACACCTGCATTTGGCCCAGCAACATTTTACATGCATAGGTGTTCACACATGCCATTCTTCCTTGTTTCTGGTAATGTGTTTCTTCTTGTCATTTGACTGTCTGATAGTCTGTTTACTGTAGTAAGCTGGGTTGTTTTTCTCTTGAGGAGTTTTAGGTTGTTATTTTGTTTCTGCATGATTAATTTTTTGTAATAAGTACATGATTAATGTTCACACTTTGTTGTCAAATGAAACAGTACCCAATGTTCTATTCTATAGTAAACTGTTCTAGTTATTATTATGCCCTTGCTGTCCAGCGATCAATGTCAAAGATTGGCCTTCTATAAAACCCCTGAAGTAGCTATGAAATTCAATGACCTAATTTTCCAAACTGTGTCAACCTTTGATCACAGCACTTATGTCGCTTGGCTTTGTGATTATACACACATTTTCCATGGTCATTGCTTTTGGTGGATATGCTGAAGGGAAGAAAACCGACCAAATATTGGTTCCTGTTGTCCATTTGATTGCTGCTGTGATGGTGCGTCGCCAACTTGTTTTTCATGTTTGAAGTACATGATGTGTTACACATTCACACTTATTTTGATACACTTTTTTGTCTTATTTCAGACACTAATTAACCTTGCGCCTAGTGGCTGCATTACTGGTGTTCCACTCCTTTGCCTTGTTGCAGCTGTAACCTTGTATTATTGCTGGCAAACAGCTTCCCGAAGACTAGCTGGACCCCAGAGAAGGCGATACAATAGTTAGCCTCAGTTTACATTTTGTTGTAGGTTGATTTCATGGGGGGCATTATACTATCATACAGTGAAATTGTTTCCAATGAGAAGAGAAATTTCCATGGTCAGCCCAGACAACTAAGTTCGGCAACAGTGAAATGGAAATTGAAACAGGGTTTTTTCCTTGTTTTCAAGGCCATCTAAGTTGTGGGTTCTTGTTAAATTCTACATTGAATCTTTTCCAGTACATGATGATAAATGTGTTACAAGCTTTTTCTGCAGAAATGTAATCAGTTGTTTGATGTCTTTATTAGGAGAGAACAATCCAGCTCTATCTCAAGGCAATATCATAATATCTACCAAATACAAAATTAGATATCAAATACTGAAAGAAACAAAAAGTAAAACAACAAGCCATTCTAATCAAATGTGATCATTCTGTATTAAAGTTTACAAAATAATCTGTATATTGTGATTACAAAGAAGCCAAAGCGAAAAGATCACAAAATGGCAGCATTGCCACATTGCAGCAAGCTAGTTAACTTCCCGATCTAATCTCAGACCTTATTGTCAAAATAAGGGATAGATGATAGATGTCAAAGAAGATGAAGTATATACATAATTGGAGAATGAACGTAAACTGCAGGGCAATTCATTTTTATCCTTGGCTCTCTGCTCATTTGAAAAAGAACTTCCATATTTCCCTATCTGCCAACTCTGATATCAAACGTCCACCCAAGACGCCTTCCTCATCCACCAAGGCTCTCAGTTGCCGTGCTCCACCATTGGAACCGACGTAGTTCTTTTTGGCTGCCAAATAAAGCACCCCATATGGCGGTCGTAGACACTGTAAAAGATTAATTTGTTAGCCAAGACAAGTTCAGAAACTTTATGGGAAGAGGAGAAATAATGTAGTCTCTTGATATATGTGTAAGCAAATTGTGAAGATCTAGATGCCCATAGCATGTAGGTTGCGTCAATATTCCCGAAAATGCAAATGAGTCCAGTTTTGCCATGCAGCTGGTTTGCATATGCATTATCTACAACTACAAGGTTCACTACTTATCTGCCATGCAAAATGATACTAAACTGTTGAGAGCTGTTTCGTGTGTCTAAATGCAAACAAATGGTACATAGGCCAATTGAGAAAAGAAGATATCTGACCAAATTTTGGTGCCATTCAAACGATCTAGCTCGAACAGGATACCATATCAAGAGCATTTACAGCACTAACTTGATCAATAGGTGAATTCATATTTACTGCAAGGACATAGCTAGAAAACTTCTATAACATTATTTGACTCCATTAACCTCCAAATAGCAAAGAACATGATTGAAAATATAAATAAGATTGGGAAAAAAGTGCATCTCACCTTTGTTATGAGGGCATACAGTTTTCGCAAAGCAGTCAAAGAGTAAGGGATCTCAGTAATTAGAATAATGTCATAACCACAATCTCCAGATTCTGTCTCACTAGCCCTCTCCCAGGCACGACTTCCAGATAGCTTCCTTGAACGCCTAGACGAAGATTCATGGCCAACGGTACTTCCATCCTGACTGCTGTAGCCATCCATGAAATCCTCCTCAGAGAAGCTGAGATTCATCCCTGGAGTTGGCTCATACCCATCCCTCTGTACAACAGAAAGAACTGTGTGGAGCTCTTCCCAGTCCCCAGCATAGAAATGGACATCAGGTGTCAATTGCTGCCGAGATGGAGTAAGTGGGCTTCCAGATTGGCGGGTTTGCCTTTCCCGAGCCTGTTCGAGATTTGAAAGAACATTGGGGATGGTAGTGCATCTTATTGTTTCAGCATTTGGGTCCTGAAAATGAACGGTTGAAGCTCCCTGTGGCAGATTAAATAGGAAATTAGCCAAAATCATGCTATGCAAATAAAGGAAAAGGAATTTTACAACAAACAACTATGTGAATTTGAATTCGAAGTAAAGAAATATGCTTTTTGATGCACACCTTCAAACAAGCAAAGATCCCTGAAAGTCCATATCCGCAACCAAGCTGCAGCAACAGTTAGTAAGAAATGCCAAATTATGTTCACTTGATGGATTTACAAAGTGGAAATAGACAAAAAGAACATTTATACATCATCAATTTCTTTATTGGTCCATCCATCTAAACACAAATGTTCTTATTTTGCAAGTCTATCTGAACAAGAGACTGAACTGCTACTCTATATTTAGAACTAGCAAATAAAGACCGGAATGCTGGACATATCACTCTTAACACAACCAATCAAATATGACAAGAGCCTTTGTATGGTGGATAAAGCTGTCAACTGGAAACTAGAGCTGTCACCTATGCACAAGGCCTGCATCAAAGGAAAGCTGTTGCTATATTATGAATTTTTTTTTCCATCTTATGCTTAAAGTGGCTCATGCAGTGAAAAACATGCTTCTAGAGATCAAGAAAAGACATGATTCATAATATCTCTTTTTATTAGAAAGTATAAATTCCAGAGTTGTATATTTCTAGCTTCCGACTAGTGAGACCGGTAAATGTAATTCAGATGCAAGGGCCTTTTCTCTTAAATCAATAAAGAAGCCTTTGTGAGGAGGACTGCCTTTAGTACTCTGATTGTCAAAAGCCAAAATCAGAAATTGTATAGCCAGTATCAACGAGGCCAAAGACTGACAGGTTCCAATGTTGTTCCTATTGGGCTTCAAATAAGACACAGGGCCCTCTCCATATGCCAAGACAATTAAAGTGACACATGTATGTATGCGGTGGAAAATGACAATCTGTCTTGCTTTTAGATGAAATAACTAAACAGCAACATACCTCGACAATTCTTTTGCCTCTAAAACTCAATTGTCCATCACGAATCTCATGCTTCAGAACATTTACAAGATCAATTGCACTCTCCCAGGATTTCAAAGAACCTGAAAAGAAGAAATCAGGATCCACTAAGTGTAATTATGTGTGGCATCAATGAAAGTCATAACAATGATTTTGAATGTTCATAAACTCACCATCAGATTTTGAACATATCATCTCTGAACTAGAAAACCCAATGATGTCAGCCACACTGACTCTTCCCTGAAACACAAATAGATCAAACTTTCACAACTACAAAAAAAGATTGTTTGAAAAATTGATTTGATAGATGTAAACAAAAAGACATCATTGCCACATTAAAGCACGTCAATTATGTCTGTAATCCATCAAAGGCTCAATTATCAGCATGCCAAACATCTAATTGTCTATGATTGACTAAGCCACAAAGACATATTACTGAGGGGACTGTCTAAAAACAGCAGGTTATGTGGGACAACAAATTTAGATTCGTTATTTCCAACATGGGAGATTATGATGTACCTTGAAGATGCTGACACCATGCAAGCCAACATCATCACCCACGTACTTGTATGGATGAGCACTCTGCAAATTGACACAGTTGCGAAGTTAAAGAAAGAAAAATCGTTATTAGTTCCATATCATATCAAATTGAAAAAACCATCCAAGACATGCAAAACAAACTAAAATAAAGCAACAACGTATGATTATTAAGTATAATCCTCTTCATAAAACAAGAAATAACAAGTTCAAAAATGAATCCATGTCAGATATATCAATTTTGAGCTTCTCTTCTAGCTTAAAACAGAAAAAAGAAGGTACCTTTGAAGGGACAATTTCCACTGCTGGCGAGGGAAAACGTAGATCCCTCTCACAAACTATGGCAACACCATGACCAGCCTTTTCATGGTGCACCAAACCTGGCAGGCACTGAGCAAGAAGCGATGGTGCTCTCATCGTCCTTATTCAGCACACTACTTCCCCCAAAATAAACAATTTTTCCTGCCAATGCCATCAAACTAGGTAAATAAACACAAAATTTCACAGGTTAAACAAAAAGCCGCACAGATCTCCAAAGAAATCAAACAAATCCCAAAAAACATTGGAAAAACGCAAACCGAAGCAAAAGTCTAGCTCAAGCTCTGATCTTTTTCATCCACATTAATAGTCGAGCACCAATCCACCACATATAAGCCCAAATCCAACACAAAAAGGCTCAAAACAAAAACCTCACGAAAAGGAAAAATGCCTCTGGAGGAATGGAAGAATTAGACCGCCCAAAAAAAAATCCCAAAAAAAAAAAATGGAGGCCGCACCAAGATCTGCAGCGAGATCCACGACAAGAATCCTCGACGGAACTTAGTCGAACCGTGCCAGAGATCGCAGCTCGAAACCCTAAGCCAGAAAGAGCAGCGAAAATATAGGGCGCGCTTGGACCGAGCCGAGTGCGAAGCTTCCATGCTTTCACCCTCTTCATCCGAGCCTGCAACTTTCCTCGCGGGCGAATTGACGGTAATATCCCTCCGATGAGCCGTAATATCGAAAACGCCACTCCGGCGGTTACGGCCACGTGCGGCGTGGCGGTAAGCTTCGGGTGGTGCGGGAAAAGTGAACATCATCGGGTTTATTCCTGTCAAATATGCTGCGCTCCCCGCGTGAACCGGCGGGTTGGGCCAGCGATCTGACCTCGGTCGGGTCAACGTGTGGGTTTGACCCGCCACCGACCGGTTTTGGTCCGAGAATCTGGGAGAGACCTCGATCAGAAAATTGGTTTCAAAAGATGGTCGCCAACTCGGCTTCTAAAATCGGCTATAATTTGCGAAATTAGAATATTTAAAATTAAGAATATTGTATATAAACGTAAAAAATAAAGATATTAGCAGACAAAAGTGAATATTTCAGTGTTAACTGAGCAGCTTAGTGGTTATCTGGTCCAACTCCAGCAAACAGCAACATCGAATTCATCAACAATATTAAGTTAAAACAATATATGATTGACTCTTCATTAGTTCAAAAGTTGAGACGAGCAAGAAATACAAGACAATGTCATAATGGTTAAACCAAATCATTTGTCCATGCAACATCGATTACAATCTTACCTCCATTAAGGGAGTTACGTTCACTTTTTGTCTGAGCTTAAAGGCTAAACAGAAATCAGAATTCTTAGAACAAGAAATGCTGGAATTGCTCGACAGATCCATATAAAAACCTCAAAATCGCCTGAGTTAATGCCCAGACATACTGCTGTGCTTTCTGATCAGCAACAGAGTGGGGTTTGATTTGCAGGAAAGTGAACCACTCAACTACTTCAATTACACGATCCAGCAAATCTAGTGCGATGCTTCACTTGAGCTGTTCTAATGGAATCTTTGCGGCTTTTGCATGCACATCATAGCTGCAACGATGAATTCTTGTGAACACTCTTCAATGCAAGAGCTGCCAGTAGTATGGCAGGTGCACCTATTCTAAAGCAATCCAACAAGAGGGAATTGAGCCACATTGAATTACAAATCTATTCCTTCATAACCATCAAATTCATTCAGGCCCACCAATTTCTCAATCAGCACCTCTTCTGCAACAAAATCATGCAGATCCCCAGCTTTTAGCTGTAGTGAAGAATGAATAGTATTCTCATCAACATGATGTTTCTCGTTGGTTGCTTCTAAATTTTGAGCCAGATAAGGAACAGCTTGAGTTGAATTACTCAACTTTGTGGGCATGTCGCCGACCTCATTGGCATGAAACTCTGAACCTCCACCCTTGCCTTTTGATGCTAGTGGCAATGAAGAACAGTAGAAGTGATCTTTCTTCTACATCTTTCCTGATCTTTTTTACTTGCTAATAGCTTATTGCTTTTCTGATGAAGCCTCTGCCTGATTGATTTCAAATTATGTCCTTGCATTCCAATGAAGTTTCATACTTATTAGTAGGTGAAATGCTTAGGAAATTCTCAGAATCAGAATGTCGGTAAGATTTCTGAACAAATGGCCAGAAGATAGGATCATTGAAATTGCCTTCCTCTGTCTTGGAGGATCCAAATTGGAAATTTTTGTAAGCCTTGCAAGGTCTTGAAAAATCTGCATGCCAGAAGAGATCAAACCCTTGTTCTTGGGGCAAAAACAACTCAGAATCCTCCCCTTCAAGATCCAACAAAGAGGAAAAGTCCAATCTATCGGTTACCTCATCTTCAACAGAATTGCTTAGCCATCTGACTATTTCTTCCCCTTGCACTTCCTCATTAATACTGTCTTGTGTTCAGTCAAGAACTAAAGAAGCTTCCTCTATCGGACTCATTTGAGACCAATCAAAAACAGAAACACCCATATCAGTGTCCAAGAATGAATTGCAGCTTCCATAGAGTGCTAGCTTAAGAGATCTATTGCGACAATCCAACTGATAAGCATATGGTAAATCATCAGAACTCAGGAACAAACATGGCATACAAGTATGGGATGACCACATGCAACTGCTCTCATCAGGCAATCCTTCAGTGGAACATAACTGCTTCTTAACCTCATTTCCTCCAATATCTGGTTCTGGATAAACTGCTGCTGATTTTTTTCTGTATTTATGGTTTGAATCTTTCACTTAAACTCTAGCTAAATTCTTGATTTGATTGTGAGAAAATCTGCAGTTCAGAATTGATCAGTTTCTAGTAGACATCCCCTTCGCCCCTTGAGTAGATCCACATTGACTGTTGAAGCCCATTACTCTGGAGCTGTTCAGTCAATTTATTCACCAACTGAATATCTAAATGCAAGAAAATAAAGCTTTAGAAAGCTGATAAGCTATACACAAACAGAAATATACAAGAGAACAAAACAAATTGGACCAGATCAAGGAAAAAAAATAAAAAAGAAGACCACATGCCATTCATACCTATGTAAGCTGATTTAACTTAAGATACATTGCCAATTTTATTGTTTGCTGGTTTCCAATAAATCATATTTCTAAATTCAAGTTACTCATAAAAACATAACCTTCAGCTATGTCATCTATGTTGACATATGTCCATTATCCTAGAATTTAACTACTGTATTCAGAAAAACAGTAGGCCAACATCTTATCCATCTAAAATGTTCTCCTGTAACATGTCCATCTGTAAACAATTTCCACCAAAATGAGTTGCAAATTGTGAAGTCAAGACTTTTGAACACATCATGCATGAAAGTTCAACAATCAAAGAAATAGGAAGTGCTAGAAATTAAATCACAAACCTTCCATGACAACATCAATGGAATTTTAAACAACAAGAAATCAATAAGATAAACAATCAAATAATAGACAAAAGTGCTAGTCTTTCTCAAATAAAAATGGGTAAAGTTACTAATCCCAAAGGATTTGGTTGCATTGGAAAAGACAAAGTTTTGATTAAAACCCACAGAAGAAAAATACGGAAGAAGAAGCTTCCAACACTAAAAAAACCTGAAGTTAAGCTAATTTCTTAACTAATTCTCGGAAACGGTTGGCCGCTTGCTGGTGGCAAGTAAGAGATAAACAACTAACTGCCAAAAGAAAAGGGAAAGCCTTAGAACTTAAAAAAAAAATTGCCAAAAAGAGAAATATCTCAATCCATATTTTCAAATGTCATAAATCAACAAAAACAAATTAATTTTTTGCTCTTCAAGTTATCCAAAAAACAACAAAACCCTAGTCTTTCCACATTTTAGCTCCAATTTCAAGCACAGAACATAAAAATTATTCAGAAATTACCAATCTTTCTGCAACCGAATAACATTGCTTTAACACTATCCCAAGAAAAAATCTATTTTTTTCAAAATCAAACAAATATTAATTATTTTAGCAGGCATCATTGTCCCAACCAAGGCCTTTGGATCACAAAAAAAAAAAAAGAAAAAAGAAAAAAAAAACTCCAATAAAAAAAGATCTTTCTACACCAGAAAACGTAAGAATTTGATAGAAAACAGAAGAAGACCAAGGTTCAGAAGGATTTGGATTTAGAGTTCGGACTACCCGGAGAAATCTTTCCGAAAAACACGCTCCACCGTACGGTTGAGATTTGGCTTCTCCGCCGAGGAAGAGAGCGAGGAGTGGGGTCTCTGGTTCGTGGGATATTAATATATCTCGATTTGGCTGGACGGGGTTTCCGGCATCGGGTTTTGGGCGCCTTGGGCGCCGCCCGACTAGCAAACCGATCCGAAACCCGGTTTACCCACTTTCCGCAGTTACAAAGCGGACCGGGAATCCGACTTCCCATTGACGCCACTTCCCGCTCCTTCCAGCTACGCGACTAGAGCGAGAATCTAAAATCCGCAAAAATCGCCGACAGAGATCTCTTGGAAACGCAATGCCTGGTAATTCATTATGTTCCTTGATTTCAATTCATTTCTTTGCGTCCTAGGTTTTCTTTCTTGTTACAGTGAACATTGGCTTCAAAGTTTTCATTTTTATTTTGTTTTTCTCGAACACAATATCAAAGAAGCATTCTTTATTCATGCATTTGATGATCACAACTAGTCGAAGAAATCTTGTACGATTCTCACTCACAACCAACAACCCACAGTGCCACACAAACCATGAACTGTAGCTGTAATATGCACACAATTCACACACATGAAACCCAGTGGTAATGCATATGTGTAGTATCAGATAGACACACTGTTTGGGATTCCTTTGCCGGTGATTCCCTTCTCTCCTTTATTCGAAATGTCAGGGTACATCAATGTGTATGGAACCATTGCTGGCCCTCTCCTGTTCTTCAGGTTCGGATCCTCATTCCTCTCATTGATTTTCTCCTCAACTTCGCGAAGATTCGCACCAAACTCTCTAAACAAGCTGAGCACCTCCTGGTTGTCCGTCCATTCCATCGATGCTCTCTGGCCCATGTATAGCTCATCTGAAGTGTGCCTGGACAGGACCTCAATCAGTGCCAAGCCTAGTGTTGTTGACAGCCTGTCAGGCATCATCTGTAAGAAGTACTTGTCGGGGTCCTCGATGAACATGGCGAACTCCGGAGTGCCCTCTGTGGGGATGTACCTCCGGCACTTTGTTGGGCGGTTTGGGGGATAACCAGCATATCCATACTGCCCAAAGTTCACTGACGCATGAAGCGCAGAGGCGATCCATATGACAGTTGTCAAGGCTTGTATCAGGTTAGAGACCAAGTTCATCTTGTACCACCATGCCTCGTCGCACTTGTCACCATGGCCGACTCGGCGGATTTCTGTCCACCATGCTTGGATTTCAATGTCATTGGTAACATCTGTGTCATTGGGGTAGTAGACAGTACAGTACCCTGAAACCCATGTTTTGATGGCTACCCAAATGTCAAGGCCGTCCTGTGCATAGGGATAGTCTGGGAGGTGTAGTCGAACGCCTGAAGGTTCATCATCGTCTTCTGTGGCTAGTCCTCTAAAATAAAAGGCCAGAGTGCGTCAAAGAATTGCTAGGAAGATGTTCTTTCAAGCTAGGAGATCAGACACATCTTTTTTTGGTCTAAAATCTTTGATTATGAGAATAACCAACATAATTATAAGTACAGCCTAATGTCAAATTTTTTTTATCAGGTTTTTAGTATGACAAGCAACTAAGGAACATCACTGGAGGATTGTGACCTTCTCTGCACTTTGCATGCTTGTAAATCTAGTTAGGAGAAGAAAGACACCTTTTCAAAAGATCTGCTGGAAGTCCTTGTTCATCGAATCGCCAATCTTCATATGCTGTTGAGGACAATTCCATGGAGTATTTACCAGGGAACATTGTTTTCTCTAATATGCCACCGGCATTAAGCAGCAAGCTGCGAGCAAGGGCATTTATTTGCATGGTATCTTTGAAATGTGGTTCTAAAAGTTTGTGAATAGGATGCATTTTGCTCAGCTGTCTTCTGGTAGCTATGATGAAGGGCTCTACCACTGCATGTGTGTGAAGCCTATAAAGACAAAAAGATATTATCAGATTGGCAATGAATGGCCGTTAGGACAGTAATTTTACTGTTTGATGCAATGAAGTTAATTGTAAATTAGCATCCCATATGGGAAACTTGACTCGAAAATGAATCTGAAGCTTCACTCACCAGTGACTAATGAGTTGATGGTGGCCAGAGTCATTAACAGCAACATGAGCTTTCGCGAGCTGCCACAAAGTTGCTTCACTGCCATGGCCAGCGGGAAGGAATACCCTATTTATTTCCTCCCCTTCCTTGTTGCTTGGCAAACTTAGCTCAATGACGAGCACCTTAAGAGTCCCATCAGTTCTTACAAACAACAGAGTACGAGACGCATAAACGCACAAACCTTCTGCGTTAATGCGTCTTAGATATGGCATTAGGTAGTCATGGTGGTCTAGAATTAGAATTCTCCCCTCGTGGGTTGCCTGCACATAAAAGATACATTCTACATATAAATAAAGAAAAAAATCAGCCATTTACTCATCCTATCATGTACACAACTAATTTATAACCATTGGTTTGTCTTCTATATATGTTGGTTTTCTAACATTTGAATGAAACAGATGTGTGTATCTCTCCAAGTGCTTCCCAGTTATTTTTGGTTACCTTCTATCAATAATCTTAGGTTTCTTATGGTCTTGTAGAGTGGTTATTTACTTGTTGCTGATGTTTCTTGCTTAAGATTCTGTTTTTCTATATCTGTAAGATTTCTTGTTGCATGACACTCAGCTGCTAATAATACAGTGTCAATGCTAATAAGTTTCTTTTCTTCTTTTGTTGGACTTATCTTCTTGCTTATTTGGTATTCCAACTTAGCTAAGTAGAGACAGTTCCACCAAGCTTTGGGCTACATACATATGCATAGCTCCGAACATATGAAAGTATCACCTGTTCAATACTTAGGCCATCAAGATTGTTCTTTATGTGAGAGGCCTCAATGGAGCTCCGTTTCCCTCCTCTTCCCACAGGTGGAAAAGCCTGCAAAGTAGAGATATCAGAAAACATTTACAAGTGCATTAGAAAACTGGTGCTTCTCTTCCTACCTCCAAGCATTTTATCACTACCGGGTTAATCCCCGCAAGCATCTCCCTTGCGAATTCTTCATCAGTCTTCCATGCATTCTCATCAGCTATGTGGCAGTAGAAGTTCAGAAAATGGAGATGAAATCTAAAACCGTTAAAATCAAATATCAAAGAGGCTCACCTGAAATTATCTGTGGCAATGGGAACTTCACTGGGCAATCTTTCGTTACGCGAGTGACTTCCTTGAAGAGATCACTTGGAAGAAGGCTCTTGAGCTTCCCCATCACCAGGCCCTCGAGACTGTGGCTTCGACTGCCATGGAACAGGTCCTTCTTCATCTGATCAAATGACTCGAAGTTATTGGGATCCCCTTGGAGCAAGGCCTTGACTTCAGGGATGACAAAATGGACTATCGCTTGTATTGAACTTGATAAGAACTCCTTCAGCTTGTTCTGGCTGAACCTTTCATCTGGTGGAACATAGAAATCCAGGTCCACAACGCTGTGTCTTGTTTCAGTCACTCCATCTTATTAACATAAGGAGGTAAGTGTGAGGTTCACAAGGAATTCAAGGTTCTAAAGCTTAAAGCTTGTTCTAAATCTTGAGAAGCCTTACCTTTGGTGCTAAGGGGTCGCCCTGTCCTGCCTCTTCGTGGGTAAGTGAACGTCTTCGTTCCCCCGAGCAGAGGTCTAGCGTATTTCTGGCCTTTATCAGGGTTTCCAAGATCATTGTAGTGATCATACTCATATACCCGCTCCCATGGCTTCCTCTCTCCTCTTCCATTTCCTCTCAAGCTAGCAAGATCCTCTCTTCGCAGGTCTTTTAAAGCTGGTGGTGTCTGGCTTGGTAAATAACTCTGCAAACAACAGGATTACAAATCATCATTTCACGTACTTCCATATCTATATTGTCTGCTTTTCACCTTTTCTTTCTTATTGGTAGGTTCTACTTTTTTCATGATGAGATCAGAACTCACGGTGTTTGCAAAGAAAACACGGTCAGCATTGGTTTTCTTCATTGGGTAAACCCATGAGTTGCAATCAAAATGAACTCTCTGGCCTTGAGAAAAATCAACTGTGACAGATCTCAAAAAGAACTCATCTTTGCCCCCGTTTTCCACAACACAAGCTCCTGGTCCAAACTCCAGCTCAAGCTTAAATGAAACCTGATATCTTATAGTGTTGATGTCTCCATCCTTGGTCTTCTTGCCACCCTTCAATCTTGCCTTCTCGCTTAGCTTCCCTTTACCTGTGTCTGCTCAAAAAGAAGAGAGAAACTGAAGACCTGATACTCTTGTCAATACATCAGTGTCGAACGTAGCTTACCTTGTTCAACATGGACACTGCTATATAGGCAAAGCATGGTTGACTTCCCAGGAGCCGATCTGCCAGAGGTTTGGTTAACTATGACAGTCGCCATTACCTTGGTCTGGGGTTGAGTTGGATGATGGCCAGCTTGCCTGGAGAAGCAAGTTGATATTCCCATCTTTTCTATCTTTGAAATAACTGCTACAAAAGCTGCTTCGGTTTATTAATCTGAGAAGGATGGTGTGCTCATGTGTATATATGCAATGAGTGGGGGGATACAAGGAATACCTTTTCATGAAGGAATATGAGAATGTAGGTTTCCATTTGTTCTTCAAGCAGAAAAGGAAAGAATTACAGTGACTTGTGTTTCACCCTTGTGCTTGATTCTCAATGTTTAAGTGGCCCACTAGTTCTCTTGAAACTAAGGTTGGGTATCAGGTTTCTAATTAAAATTCTCTGCTTTCCTCTTTGCAACATTTCAGATGCTTCTTTACCCAATCTGAAGAAGATGATGAAGAAGGCAGATGCTTGAATAGACATATTGGAATGATTAGCATCAAATAAAAACTTGGAATAAAGAAGCAGGACAGACCATCATCAACAAGCAAGGGATTTGTGTTCGGTCCCAGGCAGGTGTTTTTTTTTTATAAATATTTTGACCCTTCAAAAGGTTCTTGGAAATGCTGTTATATAGGCATATTATGAAAGAAGCTAGTCTATAATCATTATCCTTTATAAAGATCTCGTTTTAGTAGATTTTTCAGATCAAATATTGTTGTTTTCTTACCTGAATTTTGTGGCTCAAGCCTGAAAATTTGAAAGCTTGAAGGATTTATGAGCTTTTTGATCCATATGCAAATGAAACTTTTTGAATGGATTTATGGAAGATGGGAAATTAAAACTTGTGATTTTGATACTCAATATTCTTTGTTTATGCTGGATAATTTTGATGGCAGGTTAATGCTTGTATACTTGTTTTGCTGTTCATGAATCCGGTTTTGGTTCAGTTGAAATTTGGTTTTTGAATTTACTGAGTTTTTAATATATAAATCTTTGACTTTTTTATAATTATGTATAACTTTTTTTAAAAAATTTTCAGAGAGGTTTTAGGTCCTTTAAACCCAATTGATACGGGAAAAATTATAGTTAAGAGGTAAAATGTCTATTTTATCCTTTAATTTATTTTATCCTTTCACAATTAGTATTCCACATAAAATAGATCATGCATGAAATAGAAAGCAGAATAACATAACACGAAACAGAAAACAGAAAAAAAATTTTGATTTTTTTTATCCACCTACATACAAATTTCTTTATAATTTTTTTCAAAAATTTGTAGTTGGAGCTTCAGACCGAGCAAGGTAATATTTTTCCATCCACATTCGATTGTATAGAAGTGTATTTTGATAATTTCACTTATAATCAGTTCTGATTGTATCAAAGTTTTTTTTTTTTTTGTGAAAACGGAATATTTTTTTTATATATATTTGTTATTATAACATGATGTTTATTATTGTAATGCAATTACTATGTTACTTTAAATATTTGTTTATTATTGAATATTGTTCTACTTATTTTAATTATTATATATCAACTTACATGTAGAATGAATAAAATTAAATATTATGCAGGGACATAATGCATGATGCATTCAAGTAAAAGAGTACATAATTTTTCTGACACTGAGAACTAAACCCAAAAAACATCAGCACACTACTCACATTACAAAACCATACAAATTAATAAAAGTATAACTATGAAGTTGTTGTGTTATTGGAAAAGACTCAATCAAATTTTGCTTTAAACCTACCGAAATTACTATATTTATAGACAAAATCTCCAATATTTTAATCATTTAGTTATATATTCCTTGCAAAAATTAATTACTTTAACCCAAGGATGTAAGGGGCTATATATAGTTTAGCTATTTTTCATAAAATTTTTTTATAATTATATCGGGATTTTTGCGTGGATGCCCCCAAAATCTCTAAAAATTGTGTGGAACGGCCTAAAATTGGAATGTTCACAAGTAACCCGTTGAAGTAACCCTATTTAGAAAAGTCCCCGAAATTTGTTTACAGATAACCCCAAAGCTTTGAACTTATTAACAACCAACACCGCGCTCGAAATTGTCAATAGTTGTTCGGTGATTTATCTAAAATTATAGATCGGGGTCTATGCGTGTATGCCCTTGAAATATCCTATAATTTTCGAGCACACACACAGAGATCGAAAAGATTTTGAAGGGCATACGTGCAAATAAAACAGTATCAGATTGAGGGGGAGAGCGTAATGTTTGGATAATTGAGGGGCATACACGCAAAAATGTCTTATACGTAATAACGTAATAGCTTGAAAAGGAGGTTTTCTATGAATAAGATAAATGGAAAGGCGGTATTTGTAAACGTTCCTTTTGTTTTTGGGTCGATTGGTTAGTCAACTGCGCAGTTGCCGAAGTTGTGTTCCTCGACAGCTCGTCGCCCTCCAAGGACACGCGATGGCGCTCGCGGCCCCCGAGCCCCTCGCTTCCTCAGAGAACGAGAGAAAATCCCGGCGACCGATCCTCGACGTAACTGCTCGTCTTCAACCCTTCTTCCAAATGCCAATCCCCACAACCACCTCCGTCCTCCACCGCCATCCTCCTCTACCTCCTCCTCCTCGTCCTCCTCCGGAGGAGCAAGAGCGAGGCGGCGAGGGGGCGCCATGGGGAACTGCTGCACCTGCTCCTCCCCCCACTACGTCCCCAACCACCCACCCTCCTTCCCCTCCGCCCCCGCCCCTGCCCCCGCACCCGCACCCGTCGCCGCCTCCACCCTCTTCTCCTCCGACTTCGACCACCCCGATCTCTACCCCGTCCTCCGCGACCCTCCCGCTCCTCCCCTCCCCGAAAGCTTCCACCTTGGCCGCGAGCTCGGCCGCGGTGAGTTCGGCGTCACCCGCCTCTGCTCCGACCCCGACTCCGCCGAGCCTCTCGCCTGCAAGTCCATATCCAAGAAGAACCTGCGGAACGCAGTGGATGTCGACGACGTCCGCCGCGAGGTCACCATCATGCGCGCCCTTCCGCGTCACCCCAACGTCGTCGCCCTCCGCGACGCCTTCGAGGACGCCGCCGCCGTCCACATCGTCATGGAGGCCTGCGCTGGCGGTGAGCTCTTCGACCGCATCGTCAGCCGCGGCCACTACTCCGAGCGCGCTGCCGCCAACGTCGCCCGCACTATCGTCGAGGTCGTCCGGGTACACATGCCGCAACCTGTTGGACCTCGGTTCCTCTCTCGTTTCCTTATGAAAATCTAATCTTTTTTCCTTTGCAGCATTGCCATGAGAATGGGGTGATTCATCGGGACCTGAAGCCGGAGAACTTCCTGTTCGCAGACGAGTCGGAGTTTTCTGCACTCAAGGTGATCGACTTTGGTCTCTCGGTGTTCTTTGAGCCCGGTAGGTTCTCTGGCATTTTGACGAACACTTGCTATATGTGTTGATTCTAGCATTGATCTTGTGTTATACTCAAATTTCTATTGGATTGTTGGCGTAGGCGAGCGATTCCAAGAAATTGTTGGAAGCTCATACTACATGGCTCCAGAGATCCTCAAGCGGAATTATGGGCCAGAAGTTGACATATGGAGCGCAGGGATCATCCTCTACATCTTGTTATGTGGAGTCCCTCCATTTTGGGCAGGTAATTCTTCACCGGCATTGTATATGGATCTTTCAGGTAGAGAGCTCGGAGTTCTGATGTGCATTAGCTTTATCATGAATGAATGCAGAGACCGATGAAGGAATTGCACGCGCAATTATCAGGTCAGTTATTGATTTCGAGAGGGAGCCCTGGCCAAAGGTTTCCGAAGGTGCTAAGGACCTTGTGCGGCGAATGCTCGATCCAAATCCATATGCCCGATTAACTGCTGAAGAAGTTCTTGGTATGGCCTCCATTTTCCTTGGTTTGCATCTTTGTGGAATGAATACTAGATACAATAGTTAAGTACCAAAATTTTATCCACTGACATGTAGTTAAAATTTTAATTTACAAATATAGTGCTATAAGGCTAATTGTTGTTCTTGCCCTGTAAAGAACATCCTTGGCTGAAGAGGAGCAATACTCTTCCCAATATTCCACTTGGAGAAACTGTGAGGACTAGGCTAAAGCAGTTCTCAGTCATGAACAAATTTAAGAAGGCGGCATTAAGAGTAAGCATAAAGGCTGATGTGCTTTATGTTTTTATTTAATAGAGGATTTGAATGAGGAGTTCCTTTGGTGGATTCTGTAGGTTGTGGCCGAGCAGTTGCCTGTAGAGGAAATAAAGGGCATCAAGCAAATGTTCTACATGATGGACATAAACAAGAGCGGGAACTTAACACTGGAGGAACTCAAGAAGGGCCTTCTGATCATTGGAGAAGATGTTTCAGAGCCAGATGTTGAGATGTTAATGGATGCAGTAAGCACTTCTGTTGATAATTTTATGTTTCTGTTGTACTAGTAGAGCTGGTCATGCATGTGGAATTCAATGGAATGTTGTTGTGGCAAAGAAAATTGCTTGAGATGATTCTGAATATCAAATAGTAACACATTTGATAGATGTATCTTAACCAGAGTGGATGAGATTATCTAGAATTGGTATATTGTCCCATTAATGATTAATTCCTGACAGTTAAATCCTTTTAGAAAACCATCAGTTAATCCACTGATGGAGATTGGCCACAGGGAAGTGATTTGAAGGTATACCAGAAGACAAAATTTTCATTTTCATTAAGAAACAAATGATGTGATAGAAAATTTCTTGGAAAACTCTATTATACTATGATATCAACAATAATAGTAGGGCTATTGTCCAAATTATGCAATGAATCACTGATGCAGAGTCAAAAACTTTACCAAATGATTGAGATTATTGATTCTTCCACCCAAAAACTGGTGGAAACATAAATTTCAGTAGTGGAAGAATCAATTGCCATCAGGTTTTGATTCTTCCACCCATTACTTTTTAAATTTCCACCCAAAAATTGTTGGAAGCATCACTTCACTTGTGTGGAAGAATCAAAATGTACAATGTTCCGAGGTTGGCATTAGAACCTTACCCTAATAGGTCCAGTTGTTACGTAACATTATTCAAGGTAAATTTTTTAGTGATAAAGCTTTGTTTTGACAGGCGGATGTTGACGGAAATGGGAAACTGGACTGCACTGAGTTTGTAACTGTCTCTGTCCACCTGAAGAAGATTGGCAGTGAGGAGCAACTATCCAAAGCATTCACATTCTTCGACAAGAATGGGAGTGGATACATTGAGATTGACGAGTTGAGGGAAGCTTTGGGAGGAGATGATCTCATTCCCAACGAGCAACTGATCCAAGACATCATCTCTGATGTAGACATGGACAAGGTGATCTTCCTTCACCAAACTAGTATCTCATTCCTCAACTCTTTGGCATCAAATTTGGTCGTATTCATTTTGCCTGAGAATGTAGGATGGTCGCATTAGCTACAAAGATTTCGAGATGATGATGAAATCGGGGACGGACTGGAGGAACGCGTCGCGCCAGTACTCAAGGGCAATGTTGAACAACCTCAGTCTCAAATTGTTCCCTGATGGATCTTTGCCTGAAACAAGAATGATTTGCTGAAGCAGTTTCTATAGCAAACCTGACTTGTTCTAACAATTTTCCCTCTCATGGATGTTTGAAGTGGTGCAACATGTTAAACTGTTTACTGCCACAAAAATTTGAGAGAAAAAAAAATGGAGGACTGCTTCTTTTTTCATGAGATACATATTTATGTAGCAGTAGCTCTTGCTCAGAGGTAAATAATATATCTGTGATGGTGGTGGATTTTGCTTGTACCATAAAATTTTCTCGGTTTCTCGGGAATTTTACATATAACTCTGTGTGACTTGTCCTAATTACAAACTTCAATGTGACGTCATCCGCGATATTGTAAAATAAGAAAACTGAAGGCTATAGATGTATTGATTTTAATTGAAAAGGGTTTATGGTAGGAGCAGTTCTAAATAATTTTTGAAAAGTAGACATGGTTGGTTTGTCGGGGATCGTGATAGATTCGTTCATCCACTCCAGCTTTCGATTTTTTGATTTAACTTTAACATAATTGTCCGAGAATGGAGATAATTAATTAACAATTAAAAAAAAGAGATTATCGATTGAGTTTGCGATTTATAATAAATAAAGATATTAAGTCACTTATTTCAGAATTATTTTTTAAAAAACTTAATATTATTTTATTTTATATTATTTATTAAATTAAATTATTATAAAAAAATAAATATTTTTTGAATTTTAAATTATTAAAACATTAATTTTGATAAAAAAAATTAATTTATAAAAATAATTCATTAATTTTTATTGTGATTTTGATTTGATACTAATCCGGAATGAAACGGTACGTTAAAAAATAATAAGCGTAGTCAGCAGATTTTGGACCACGAAGGATATTGATATCGTACGACATCTAGGGGTGAGCAAAACCGGTTAACCGAATCAGTTTTGCTCATTTGAGAACCGGAACCGTACCGGTTTGGATGAAGAACCAGTTTTTCGGTTCCGGTTCTAAACCGGTTCTAAAACCGGTTAACCGGTTTTATATTATAAATTTCCTGCAAATTAACAACCAGCGACCACCGGCGTCGGCGAGGGCGAGACGGTTCTAAAACCGGTATACCGGAGCTCCGGCGTCGCGACAATCGGTGAGGGCGAGGCGGCGTCGCTGCGAGCTCGAGGGCGAGTGCGAAGGTGAGGCGGCGTCGCTGCGAGCTCGGGGGCGAGGGCGAGGCCGAGGCGGCGTCGGCGCGTTGCTGCGAGCTCGGGGACGAGGCGAGGCCGAGGCCGAGGCGGTGCAATTAGGGTTAGGGTTTGGGTTAGGGTTAGGATTTTATATAGAGAGGGAAAACCGGTACGGTTCCGGTTAACCGATTTTTCAAAAAACGTGAAACCGGAACCGGAACCGGTTTTCCGATTTTATGAAATTTCAGAACCAGAACCGTACCAGTTTGCTTGAGAACCGATTTTTCGGTTCGGTTCTCAATCGGTACGGTTCGGTTAACCGGTTTTCCGGTTTTTTTGCTCACCCCTGACGACACCCGTTCTCCTCGCGAGAAAAAGTAAAAGAAGGTAAGAGGCAGGGGAGAGAAGAGAAGACTCGGAGGAGAGATGGGATCGGAGACGACGATGGTGGAGCTGCTGAAGGCGCAGATGGCCGTCGAGGAGGAAGAAGTCTTCGCTGTCTGGGAGAAATCCGGCAAAGTCGTTGGCCTCGTGCTTGTTGACATCGTCAACGGCTTCTGCACCGTCGGCGCCGGAAACCTCGTAAGTCTTCCATCCTCTTGCTCCATTGTGATCCCATTTATGATCCTCAATATTTGGTGATTTTTTTTCTTTTTTTTTTGCACTATGTGTTTGGACATTGATGGATCGTCTTCTTCTTCTAGCACCGATGGTGCAAATATGTTATTGACATGTCCAAACGACATTTGCATATCTAAAAAAATCCAAGAAGACACACGTAAAATAAGAGAGAGAGATAGGGAGAGCATCCTCGTACCATCAGACAAGCATAAAATCAGAAATCGAAACTTCAAAAGGAAGCACAAACTATTACTGAACCGGCAGTGAGAAAGACACATTCACGAACAGGTTGGATGAAAAACATAAATTAGAGCAATAAAAATGCTGGTAGTTTTGATCTTGAACTATTCAAACGACGAAGAGGTGCATTTTTATGATAATTTTAGTTTATTATTGGATTCTTAATATGAGATTCTTGGTTTTGGAGTTAAGTTTTAGGACACAAAAAAAGGATTAGTCCATGATGTTGTTATTTTATTGATTTATTCGAATTTTATGCCAGTTTTCTCTCCATTTTGTATGCCATCATGTTATTGTCTTTTCGGGTTCTTTTTAGAATCTTTTGGTTCTGCTGTCCGCAAACCTTGAACGGATCTCTTTCTGGATTTAGAATATTGGTTGGGAAACATCATTGTTTGCTTTAGTTCAATGGTTTTATTTGTTCATTTGATTGCAGACATGAATTTTTTTCACAGTTTTGGATATTGATAATGAGTTGGGGTTGTTGGTATCTATTTTTTGTGTTACATTTGAGCTTGGACTATTTTCCATGATCCTCGTGTGTTTGTTAGTTTGTTTCAATAGGCAACTAGATTTTCCTTGGAGCACATGTTTGTTGTTTGTGGCCTTCTATTGATGCTAATTGAATATCTTTACTTTACTGTACATCTAAAATTAATTGAAATAGGAAACGTAATCATGCGCATTACTAATTGAATCAAAATATGATTAATCAGTTTTTCGAGATATATAACCCCTATGGAGGATTAAATTTCGGAGCAGGGAAGTGGAAAACACCAACTATATCCAGACATACTGGTTTATGGTGTTTGATTCTCATGTTAATTTGCATGAGATTATTCTAGTTATTCTAATTTTTTCCATCACCTGACACTAAAGAGTTTAAAAAGTGTGGAAGAGGAATACTGGACTGACGATCACAGATATTCTTGATCTGATTCTGATCAGGTTCTCTTGTGTATTTTGCAGGCACCAACTGAGCCCAATGAACAGATATCCACAATGGTGGACGAGTCTTCAAAGCTTGCAAAGTTATTTTGTGACAAAAAATGGCCAATTTATGCTCTCCTTGATACACACCATTCTGATAAGCCTGAGCCTCCTTATCCACCTCATTGCACAATTGGTTCAGGTGAAGAAAACTTTGTCCCAGGTATGTTTTTTGTTCACTCCATTGACTGTTTATTCACAGATAATCACTTCAGATAATTTTTAAGTGTTTTGCTGTTACACTATGAATATAAAGGTATATTTCTGCCTTTTGCTGGAAATATGCAGCGTTGCAATGGTTAGAAAAGGAACCTAATGTGACAATCAAACGGAAAGATTGCATTGATGGATTCATCGGTTCACTGGAAAAAGATGGCTCTAATGCTTTTGTGCGTTGGGTGAAGGCAAATCAAATCAACATTGTGAGTATATTCTGTTCATCGGTGAAATATCTGAAGCTAACTTACAGAATTTCTTTTATTTCCCCCTAGTTTTGGTATGATTTGGTTGTTCTTCTATGTATTTTTTACTGATTGAAAATGGTTTAATGTAGGTTTTGGTGGTTGGAATATGTACAGACATCTGTATGCTAGACTTTGTGTGCTCTGTGCTATCTGCTCGAAACATTGGACTCGTGTCACCGTTGGAAGAAGTTGTGGTTTACTCGCGGGGATGTGCTACATTTGACCTCCCAGTTCATGTTGCTAGAAATATCAAAGGAGCTTTGGGCCATCAACAGGTTTCAATGGCTAACATTTGTTCATGGTTTGGTTCATATTTATCAGGATAAATTAATATGCATATAGGATTTCATTCAAATTTAATTTTGACAAAGTAGGATGCTTTTGTTGGCAAGATTATTAAGAGGTGGAGCTGGTAGATTATAATATTCAGAGAGGAAGAAAATATTGGCACTTAAGCAGACTTTTGTGCGCATGGTGAAGAGAGCATTTCATACAATCAAGAGAACACTTTTTTATGGCCCATGTCTCTGCATGTTGTCGTATGCAAACAGCATATACCACACCTCATGATTTGATCAAGATCTCTAGAGAAGACAGGCTATTTAGGATTATACCTCATTCTGTTTACATGTAATTATCTAGAGAAATATATCTTCATATTTTGAGACCTCCTAATGTGAATTGCGTCCATCAATTGTGATCATAATTGTACAGAATGACTTCAAGCGATATACCAGCCTGCCCCATTTGTTTACTCAACTGATAAATTTTGCCTTTTATCTGTTAATTTGTTGCTTGTGCTCCCAACAGGACTTGCTGCATCACATAGGACTTTACATGGCAAAGGGAAGAGGTGCCAGGGTTGTTCGCAATGTATGGTTTGATGCATATGCTCCCAAGAGGATTTGCTCCACCACAGAGGACTTTACATAGCAAAGGGAAGAGGTGCCTGGATTGTTCAGATGTCATAGTAGATGCCTACTATTTTGAGCATGAGTTGGAGTTAGGGGATATGTATAAATGTTCAGTCTTATGCATCATTTGGTTTACAATAAGGATTCAGATCAATATTTTTTCAGAATTATTTTTTCTTATAAAATTAATATTATTTATTTTACATTATTTTAAATTAAATTATTATAAGAAATTTGAAAAAAATGTGAACTTTAAATTATTATAGTGTTAATTTTGATAAAAAGATATTAATTTACAAAAATAATTCACTGATTTTGATTTTGATCTCGAATTAAACAGTTTATATAAGACCTGTTTCTTGTGCATTATTAAGTAGACGTATTGCAATGAAGAACACATCGGTTAGCAAAAAACACTTGTGTGAGGCTTGAAAGATGGATTTTTTATATATTTGTTTGTAATGGTTTCAGTATTACTTTCTTGATCAACATATTAGGGTTGCTGCAAGGTCAACCATCTTTCCTTTTTTCTGGTCATTTTTATCAAAAATAAATAAATAAATAGAGATGCAGTCTCTTAACTTTGCATTTCCACGCACATAATAAGATAGATCTTTGACAACTTTCTTCTGATCCGATGTTGACGACTGTAGAGAAGATCCATCCAAATTCTGTAAATTCAACCAAATTTTGAAGTCAGAGGGCAAGTACCCCCAGTCTATTTCGTAGGAGATGATTTATCATGAAAAGCAAAATACCTGTACTTCAGTTTTGTCACAGCTGAATTTTGATTCATGTTCACCAGAATCCATAGGACATTCCATTAGATAAATAGAATATTCATGTAGTTGAACACAACAAAGAGATTATTGCCATGGATGTTGAACTTTCTCTTCAACTTGTAGCAAACCAAGCACATGGTTGGTGGCAAATATATATATACAGGGAAGGGGAAAGGGGAATCGATTTGGCGGTCCTGACACCAGGCAAACAAATTCTTTTTTCTCTTGTCCAATTTCATTCACATAATTCCCTTCCCAAATACATCTACCAGGACAACCTAATCTTTCTCGAAAGAAATACATAAACACTGATCAATGATCCCTCCTGGGAACTTCTTTACAGGAACAGTGGCAACTTCTCTCAAGGGCTCTTAGGATCTTTGCTGCTGACACATCTGGCAACTATTGGCAGACCTAGGGTTAGCGTAAGTGCAACGTTCACATGACCAGGGGTTGCCATCATCAAGGTTGCGGATTGAGCCCCCCGACCTGGAACTTGCCACAACCACCTTGTTCTTACTACCTTTGCCTTTTCCACCTATGCTTTTCGAACTCGAGGTCCTGCTGCAAGCAGCCTGGTTGTCAGCGGGTTCCACATCCTTCAGCCCAGTTTCCAGAGCTCGGACAAGGTTCTCGAAGTAATTCCGAGTCACACTGCACAGAATGATAATTAGAATCTGGAAAACCCCAAGTGCAAAGTGGAATCCAGAATTTGAGTTAGCAGTCGAGAAAGAATGGAAAGTGTAGATTTTTTCAGTCCAATAAACTTGGAAGAGACCACAAAAAACATCTTCTAATGTGAAGAGTTATTACAGATAGCAAAGAAGTCTTCCTAGTGATGATAGTTGTTTGGTTTGTCTCCAAATTTAGTGAGAGCCTATTTTTACAATGTGCACAATATATTGAAGATCTTCAAGCATTCAAGTTTACTGGTCTAGAATTTCATGTGCAATTAGACTGTAGCTTCATTTAGTCATACTTTGGCTGACTTTGTCTTGTCAACGACTCTGTGTATCTCAAAATTTTAACCCTAAATCGATGTTAACCCTATTGGAATTATCTCTCCTTCATATTTTTAATAAGTATATATTATCATTTTGGAAACAAGACAATACATCTATAGCATCTAACTCAAGCGGTGAAAGACTAAGCCCAGTGAATTATGCAGTCATGTCCATTGTTTGAAGATAGTTCGAGATTCCGAAACAGAAAATCATATAAAGAATATCTTGTGTTTCATATACCAAAGGTTGAGTTGAAGGACCTGGTCAATCCAGCTAGTTTTGTGCGGAAGTCATTGAAGTCTTTTGAAGGAGATTCTGCTTCAAAGTAAATCTGGAGCTCCTTTTCTGCACATTGATGAAGCCTCTCCAATCCAGACTCAGCTTCACCTAATGATAAATAGTTTTTGCTTCGTATGAACCAGAACTTAATACCATATGTTAACTCATGTAGGAAGGAAATGACAAGAACCTTGCAAATACTCGAAGAACTGTCTCTTGGCATGTTCATGTTCAGGAAGATAAAAACCATATGCATACGTCCATTTCAACACTCTCCTACATTCCACTATCTGTGTATACATGTGGTAAAAAATAAAAAAAAAAGGAAGCCCGAAACGGAGCCCAATGGTGAACCAGCAACAAGATAACTAACATTGATATTATTATAATATTCTTGGTTAAACAAACCTGTAACCACGCTTCCGTAATGAATTTGAGCTGGGACTCAGGTTGGCTCTGTTTGTCACTAAGTTTTTCAAGCTGCAGTATTAAAAAATATATATAAGAAATTTCCAGGCTCTATGGCTAATATATGCAAAATTTCAAAAAAAAATTTTACTAACTCTAAGCTTCTTACATGATAATGAGAGAATGTTCACAAAAATGCCAGGAGTGCATTAAAAAAATCTCAAGAGATCTAGAAGCACTCTAAATATCTATTTAATCATTGAGCATTAGGAGCTTTGTAGTATTTGAGCTTTTTTCAATAAGAGACTCTTCTGAGTTTATTCAAATTCTTTTAGTCATAAAAACCAACAAATTAGGAGCCCTCAGATTTCAGATTAGTGAACACATATGTTTGTTCACCTAGGGCTTGTTTTGTAAAATTTTACCGTCTTAAAGCACTACAGTTTTTTTGCCATAAGCAGTTGCATAGCCATGTCCAATAGCATCAAAATTACTGTGCAACCAAATAACTGAAGAATCTAAAATAACTATACAGGATACTCATATTCGCATAAGAATATCATATGCTACACTGATAGTAATGGACCCTGTTAGGTTCGCATATTAGTTCTGAGCCAAGTGGTGACAAGCTAGGATAACCTAGGACAACCTTGGACACGTCATGGATAAGCTCAGGCAAGTCTTGACTTGTCCTTGGTTCTACAGGGACCAAACAAGTCCATAGAGTTTTTATCAGATCATTCAGATATCATTAATAATTCATGACATGCTTTCTCCTGAACAGGGTTGTGACAATAAGCAAAATAATATAATGCACTGTAAAAACTAGATCCAACAAGAAATTTATCAGACTAGGCAGATATTATTAATCTTCCTGGTCCAAACATGGTCTCTGGACAAACCATGGAAAAAGGTGGGGTACCTTTTCAGATTGCATGCTTTGTAAATCTGCAAGTGCCTTCTGTCGTGACTGCAAAATAAAACAAGACCATACACAGATTTTAGAAAAACTACTATTGAATGATAAGATAAAAATAAAATAACTAACATTCCAAATCAGATTATTAAAAAACAATCAGCGCATCGACAGATGCAATATGTAAATATTAAGTGCATTTCTAAGACCATATGCATATGTGCGTATGAATTTGATATAAGTTGGAAAAATCCAGCCATGGGCCACAGGTATATTGCTTTGCATAAAATGTGAATAAGAGCAGATTTTTCTACTAAAGGTATGTTACTGTAGCAACCACTTGTAAGATAAGGCCCTTGGATGTAATATGTACTGTGCCTTCTGATGGATGGTAGGTCCCCAAGGGACAACATATTTACTGTATGCTCTGAACAACGAAAAACGAGGGAAAGCAGATGGATGGCAGAGACTGACAGATAGAAGGGAGGGAGACCAAGCCAATTTAAAAGCTAAGATTCACTTATTAATGGATCCTCTACAACTGAAAGATGTGCAAATGCAATATACACAATGCTAATAAATATTGAAGTGCTGGAAACCAGAGAGCAATAAAAGATTCACTTACTGATTGGTTAGTTGCCCATCGTTCATAATAGTGAGTGTACCTCTCAAGGGAGTTTTTAGCCATTTCTCTTCTCCTTTCAGATTCATCATACTGAGATTATTTGTTAGAATGTTAAAAATCCTCCAAAAAGAACCCAGCAAGGGTATATCTATTAGTTAAATTGCATATCTTATTGTCATACCGCCCCTTCCTGCTTGGCAGCTTCATAACGATTGCAAGCATAGAAACCACCAGTCCTCTCCCCATGATCAGACCATGGGCCAAGACATAACCTGAAAATAATTAAAATTTGTATGAAAAACAATATTGGGCTCTCGTCCCTAGAACTGATAAAAGCATCCGCCTGTTGACAAGAAGTCATTACCAGCAAAACTCGAATTTGCAAGGAGGGGTGCAGGTAATATGCATACATCCCTGGTTTTTCTCTATTGGCCGCTTGCACTTTGGGCAGGGCTTTGAATTAGCTAGAATCCTGAAGGAAAAAAATGCATCGAGGTATAAATAGAAGTCAGCCAAAAGATATTAGCAGAAGTAGGTATCATCATTAGCATTAGTGATCTGGTGAATATACTGACCAAGTTAATATACCACAGTGGTAAACAATGGGAAAGGTAAATAAGCAAGTCAGTCAACACAAATGTGCTAGCAAAGGATGTTCTGCACTATTGTTGCACTCCATATATGATCCAATCCACCACCACCACCAACGACAAATAAAATAATAATAGTAGTAGTAATAATACTCCCTCCATTCTCCACTAGGAGTTGAACCTCCATGATTGAGTAGGAACTACCATGCATTTCATGCTATTGAAGTCAAAATAGCAATAGAGATGCCCCACTAAGTTTCCAATTTAGATTCCAAGAAGTGCCCCTAATAATAATTGTAATAATGAAGTTCTCCTTTTTTTCAAAATGAGCAAGATCCGCCACATGATGTTCCCAAACACTTGGGAGAGATAAAAGAATAAACAACTTTATTAATTGGTTTGCCGTACCAGTTCATATTTTCAGACTCTGCACTGTTCTTTAATATCCATTTTGCCACTGTCCCACAATCAACTGGTCTGTGTGCTTCCTCAGTGCACTGTATTTTGTTTCCAAAAACTCAAATATTTATTTATGAATAAAATACATAGTCTTCTGCAACTAGCACAATGGAGAGGATGCATATAACGCACTCACATTCCAGCAAAAGCCATATGAGCAATTGCAGCTTACATCATAGCTCCCACTACCCATAATAAACTCCGCTGCATAGTCACAACCAGGAGCAGGACACCATTTTGTCTGTGATGAAAAATGGAAAAAAAAAGATGAACAAGAGAAACAAATTAAGACTAGAATAATCATGGATTTAGATTCCACAATTACTTTGACTTATCTAGGCAATGGGTAGGTACCTAACTTCATCAGCTCACACTAAACAGATAAGTGAAAAGACAGCATCAATTTAATAATTCACCACAAAGATAAATTCAAAACATTATACACAAGAGTACAGTAGATTCCTGTATGAAAGATGAAGACTGCCAAAAAAAGGAAATAACTGGAAGGGCTTTAGAATTACATCATTTGTGAAACATCACCAAATAAGGATACCTTCTTTCAACATTAATAGGGAATTCAGAAATTAAAGCCTATTTTTCTCAGCAATTTATCTGAGAAATCTCATATTATAAGCGCCAAAGACGGGAGAGTCCTCAAGATTGAACTTCATCTTAAATTTAGACAATAAAAAAAAGAGGTTACAGAAAATAGAGGATGATTGTACCTTTCTGTTATCCTCAATGTAGGATCTGAGTAGGTATCGTGAATACTTCTCTTTATCTTCATCAGAAGCCAATAAATTAATCATATCCTGACCAACAGCAGCACCACAAGATGGATCAGGACAGCGCAATGAAAGTGATCCAGGACCATCACTAATTGCTGTGCCAATGTAACCTGCCCAAACAATATTGTTGTTATTGTGCAAGATAAACAGTATTGACTATTCAGTAATGTGGGTGATGAAAGTTAACAATTTGTTTAACTAAGGATACTGCAGCTTAACATTAGATTATCATGGTTGTAATGTTGAAAAGGAAAAACATGATATATCACTAATTTTACAGAAATAGATATTGATAGACAATCCATATTTAAACAAATGTTTTGAACAGATTGCAACATGTAATCTATGTCCTAGGAGATGGTACGGCAAGTATGCACATTTAGGCTCAACATTATTAGTATAACCATCTTTTAAAATACATTCCAGTGGTTTAACCTATCATAGTTGCAAAGGAAAAGTTGGGTAAAATGACCGAAGCACATATTGTGAAGCCCTCAGGTGAATCCAAACAAGTAAAGAAACAGACCTCTCCAGCATACACCACAAAAAGGATGTCCACAAGCAGCAGAACTCAGCCTGTCACGAGGGTAGTTCTCAAAACAGATTCCACAAGTGAGCTGCCAAAAGCATGTCCATGAGGAGTTGGCAGAATGGAAACATGAATAAAAATATCCACTGTAAAACTGTCCAAAGAACCAAAACCTAATAATAATCCATAAAAGCCCAAAATTGAGATAAAATTGAAGCATACTTCATCAACATATGGCATTTCGATTGGCTTCTCCAACAAGCCAACAACCTTACGGACATGTTCTTCATCGGCAAACCATTCATCATGCACCCTACTAACACTCCTGCATGCAAAGTGAAACCCATTTTGAACATCAACACAAGAGTCGATATATAAGATTTCATATCTGAGGCATAAGAAATAATGTATGACTTTCTTTAGATGATCACAGTATATAATAAATATAGGCCAACCATTAAGGAAATTTTACAAGGCAGTAAATGTTTGTATATTTGCACTTTAGGAATTTGAGTAGTTCAGACAGCCACAATATCTCATCTGCAATGAGTGAGGTGAGGCTGATTGCATTGACAGCTGCTAGTTCAGGAAAAAGACAAAGCCTCCGCAGCAAGGATGAAAGTAAAGCCTTTGAAAGTAGATTGTCTTGAATGAAAAGAAACAACTTACCAGTTATAATGTCGCAAAAGGATTGATGCAGCAACTCTTGACAAGGAAAGAACTGTAGATACCCGATTTATATCTTCTTCCTGGCGTTGTTTTATATCAGCTTCGCTCAAGATGATATAGTTCTGCAAAAATATAGAAAATGTAGCTGTAAAATGAATGTCAAGAAAAGGTACCGACTTTATTTCAAACATTAGTGACATTTACCTATAGATGCTTCGAATACATCCTTCCAAATATATGACCACGTATAAGAACAAAACTGCACATATTACACACTGTTTTTTTACAAGCTTTAAGCAGTTGCATAAAACCAGACGCACACACCTAAGTATCATTCATCATATCCGCACTAAACAACTCATACATCCTTCCACTTAATTGAACCGGACTTTGAAACATAAGGCAGCTAGACTATAAAGCAGGATCCCTTCCAAACATTTAAACGGCCATGTTCTACTTCCCAAATTTGTAAATGAAATCTTAATTAGCAGTAATCCAGAACATATATCAAGGAATCAGCCAAAAAAATCAAATTAACAACTGAATCCAGCGCAATCCATCATAAAATCACACATTTATGCCCCGTATCCTCAGAACCACGAACAAAGTAATCAAAATTTCTCGAAAACCAACTAAATCCAGCTCAACAATGAAGAAAATGGAGAAAAGACACCAGAAAACCCAAAAAGGAACCGGTTTGCTATCTAGCTCACCTGCTGCCGATGCGAGATGATATCCTGCGACCCATCGGACTCATTGTCTACGAAATCGTAGTCTCCCTCTGCATCATCGCTCCCCACCCCGGTCTCTCCGCTGTAGAAATCATCATCAATTGACTCCAGATCGTTCGCATCATGCATGTCGTCCTCCGAATCCATCCCTGCTCCCGGAAACCGTCGAATCCCACCGGACACGCCCCGCAATCGATCGCTGACCAAACCGGGGAGAAATTGCGAGGAGGAGAAGGAGATCGGAATCGTGGGAGAAATCGGTGATTGGAGGGTTTGGGGTTGGGATTGGGATTGGGATTTCGTATCGATTTGGGTGTTCCGACAGGAGGGGAAGGAACCTTATATCGCGGTGCGAATATGGGAGAAATGGAGGGGGCTAGCTGGAAAAAGAAGAAAGGAGAACAGGACAACGAAGACCGTCGTGGGAAATGGACCAAGAATATGACCTCATTTTGTGACTCTATCGTTCTATTGTAGAGTTCTGGTTTTTGGTCGTTGTTTGGGTGGAATTAGTTGCTTGAATATCGGGAGTGGGTTTCCGAATCTAGGCGAGGCTTGTTGTTCTGAAATGGTGATCCTGACCGTTGATCAGGTGTAACAAAGGCTATCTTTAGATTTAGCTGGGGCCTTTTTTCTCTCTTTTGTCTTTTTTTGTTAAATCCTACATATTTTCACCATTAATCAGCCAAGATTTCTTCATTATATGCCAAATACAAATCTAATACTCAATCTAAAAAATCAGGCCCCACACATCATACGTGGCCAATCACGCTTCATCTTCACTTTCTTTTTTTTTGAAAATTGCTAAAAATAAATATTGCTTTTTTTTAAATTTTTAGAATTGTCCTTTTGCTCCCCGTCCATGGAACCGTCCCGTTCCCAGCTTAAATGCCGTTTGCTTCCAGACAGTTCCGCCACAAGAATCTCGCGGCCATCATTCAACCACGTGTCTCCACCGAATCAGGTTCCGCCACGTAATCTACTTAGAATATTATTTCATTGATCTCGAGGCAATTTCGACGGCGGATGGAGCCATTTCCTCGTGATACATCGCCGACAGCACGTCCCTACCAAACTTTCCTTCTATCGAGTTCTAACAACGGACCACGTGGATTCTTTTTATTTGCGCCAGCCAAATTTCCCATTTAGTTAAAAATCGCCACGTAGAAGATCCAGGATTAAATAAAATTCTCCGCGGGCGAAGTCATGGTTTTGTAAGACAAGGGTCCCGTTTCGCTTTTCCCTATCTCTCGCGGCCACGAGTTTCTCGTTTTTTCTCCAACAACCCAAAACTAGAAATAAAAAATGAAAATCACTAGAACAAATCCAATCCCAGCCGCTGAACCATCTCGAGATCTGCTTGTCACGAATCTTGAAGCAATGAGTCAACCAACAGCAGCTCATTTCCCCGCAAATTAGGACATTAATTAATCACATGCAAATATTTCCATTTTTTCATTTTTTTTTCTATAAATAAGGCCCCAGAGATCGATTTCGTTCTTATCCAATTGCCAGATAGTTCATCCCAACCTCTGGGTCTCCCTGCCGGATTTAAATATCCGAATCCCTCGCTGACCTTTGCGTCTCGTCCTCGCCGGCCGGCAATATCGGATTTCTCTTCGATCCGGTGGCGGTTGATCTTGATCTACGCCTGATCTTATTTTGTGGGTGGAGGAGATGACGATCGAGTCGCTGCCGGGGAGTTCCTCGTCGCTGGGGCCGGGGCGGAGCATGTCGTACTTCAGCAATGTGTACGTCCTCGGCCTCACCGTCACCGCTGGCATCGGCGGTCTGCTCTTCGGCTACGATACTGGTATTGATCTTTCTTTATCGGTTTCTACTTTGATGTGATTTCTAATTTGGGATCGATCGATGATGAAGTCCGTGAGATTCAGGGCGTTTTCCTTCTTTTGGTGGACTTGTCGCATCGAAATAGCGACTTTGTGAAGTAATTTTGGCATTTTAGTGTCGCTTTTTCAAATAAAAGTCAAATCGCTTGAAAATAAAACGAATTACAGAGTTACAGCTGTTTGTTTGCTTTTTTGAGAGAGTGATTTTGAAAATTGGTTTTGTCGTGTGGCACATCCATATTGTGTTGATGAGACTGTCTCATGAATTAGATTCGATGCTACAAGTGTCAAAATCTTAGACCTTACGATTTTTTTTATCATGAAATCTTAGACTCTGATGATGTTTGATAAGAGACGTACTCTTCCTCTTTATCTTCGAGAAATTTTCAGTATGAGAACGTAAGCTGCTGAGCAATACTGAGGTGTTTTCCTTGTGATTTGTTAGGAGTTATATCGGGAGCACTTCTTTACATCAAAGATGAGTTTGAAGTGGTTGCACAGAGTGATTTCTTGCAGGTATAACAGGATTGTTTCCTTTTTTCATCACCTAGGAAGGGGTCTGGCCTACAAAAATTCTTCTTTTTCTTTTTTACTTTCTGCAAATTATGCATTTTTGGTCCTTCTAAATGGAACAAGAAGATGTGAGTTATTTGTAATAAAGGTACTGAGTCTCTATACCTGTTAGGAAACAATTGTTAGCATGGCATTAGTTGGAGCCATGATTGGAGCTGCAGGAGGTGGATGGGTGAATGATGCTTATGGGCGGAAGAAAGCAACTCTCGTTGCTGATGTGGTTTTCACAATTGGAGCCCTTGTCATGTGTGCTGCACCGGATCCATATGTTCTAATATTTGGAAGGTTGTTGGTAGGTCTTGGTGTTGGCATAGCATCTGTCACCGCTCCAGTGTATATTGCTGAAGCATCTCCTTCAGAAATCCGGGGAGGGTTGGTGAGCACTAATGTACTCATGATCACTGGTGGGCAGTTTCTGTCGTACCTTGTAAATCTTGCTTTCACCGAGGTCAGAGTCATCTTGCCTTTCCTTCTAGTATTTTGTTTCTATTTCCATTTTATTCTTTTGCTGACATGTTTTTTGATTTGGGTATGTTAAGTTTGAAATTAGCACATATGCTTTTGTTCGAAGTAGCAGAAAATTGATTTTGGCAAATGTGCCGCTGGTTCTGTTTTGTTGAGAATGATATCCTCTTAATCTATGCTGAGAAACTTGTCTTTGTCATAGAATCAGCCTGTTTCGTTAAGGCTTCAATCCATCTTTGGTTTTCTGTCACTCATCTCGCGGATGAAAACAGGCTAATTCTGTGCAGTCATTTTACAAACCGGTACCTCATGGAAACTGGAGTCACTCAATTACACTTCTTGCTCTATGATTGATGTTGATTATCATGAATTTTCATTCATTTATTTCATAATGTACATTGAACATTCTGATAGTGCAATTTTGAAGGAACATCATCATGGCAGTGTCCTGGAGTTGCATTCTCCGCATCTCACCTTGAGGATTAACATCCCAAAGAAGTTGGGGGAAGTGTAAAAGTGTTCTAAACCTATCATTTTCTATCATCATTTGCACTTGCATTATCAAATAGCATGATACCTTGTCAGCTCAGGATTTTATTGGTCTAGCATTACTGAATTCATCATTTTATTACCCCGTGAAGAACACTGACCAGAGTAGTTACTGATGGGCTATCCTAGTGTGTGCACGGCCCACTTTTTGTGGTGTACTTTGTTAATTTCACCTGTCCGTCAGAGTTTTCTATCGCATTCTCACTTGATTGACATGCCAAAACAATTGCTGAATACTATGTCGCGATTTAATCAGCAACAAGCACCTGGTGGCCCTATTCCTGTGATAGTTATTTATATAAAATCTGAAAGAAGTACCAACAGTACTAATGATATGTTCTACTGAAGTTTCTTTGATGTGATCATAATGGTGGTTGACATCATCATTTTTTTATAGTTACAAAAATTTCAACTTAGACAGGTTTTGTTGCCACTATTATTATTAGAATGCAATCTGCATACAACAAAATATGGCATCATTACCATGTATGGCACTTTAAATGTGAAGGAGATATTCAATATCCATCACTCGTGTGCATAATATTTTTCCTTCTTTTGTTTTCCTTTGATGTTGGTTTCCCACCAGTGGTATTCTGCATTTTTGCAGTAAGGTTGATCATAATTGTTGCTGCTTAGTTTCTATTTATTCTTCACACTTCATGTTACATTCTATTTTATTCAGTTCTATGCTCCAAAACAGTTAATGAAATCATTGAATCAAGGCAGGCACCGAGTGGCTCCTGTCAAGTTTGGTAACTTTCCATTTTTCTTACATGTGATATGAGAAAGCTTTTGCATGAAAATAATGTTGTATTGTTACATTTTCCTGTATCATTAAGATTATGATTCAATGTATTGGGTTGTGGTGATTATTTGTTTAGTTTGCCGTGACACCTAAGAGGATGACACAGTGTCCATCTTTAAAATGTTGACTTTGGTTACTGCTTCAATACTTTCTCAACTATAGCTTAAGTATTCTGTAATGTATTGTTGTCTTGTATTTCATTCATTGTTAGAAGAGTGTAGTATTGCTTTTTGTTAATGAACTTTTTAGACCAGCTGCAAGGTTTAGCCATTTAAGACCCACCTCACTACAGATCAACTTTGCTGGGTTGTATAAGCCTTCGTTTGATGTTTTCATAAATTTTGTTAAAAATGCTGTGCAGATTTCTTTGCTTTATGATTATTTGTGATTGTGATAAAAATTTAGGGCTTGTTTTGTAATTGATTAAGGATCAAGATTACAAGCATTGGCATGATTACTAGCTAGTTCCTATAGAGACTTAACCATATAATCACACTAATCTTGGTAATGCTGTTTCTTAATCCATTATCAAATGGACACTCTATAATGTTCAAAATAGAATATTATGACGTTAATGGACATCTTCAAACCAACAGCTCAGCATATTGTAGAAATATTAGATGTACTCTGATGCTCAGGCTCGTTACATCAATCTTTACATCACCCAATTGGACTTCAAATTTCAACTATTAGTTTTTCTCAAGGAGTAAATTGCTATTATTTGTTGTATTCTTGATAAGATGTTTTGGTAAGAAGACATTATTTTTGTTGCATTTCATTGCTCCTGTTCTGCAGCTGTACCATTCAATTGCAGACATTCAATTATTATTATCAATGTGTCCTTCCGAGTTAAATGTGTTATTTGGAATAACGCGTGCTATTTAACAGTTAAGTGGTACATGGCGCTGGATGCTTGGAGTTTCTGCTCTACCAGCCATTCTGCAGTTCTTTCTGATGCTGCTGCTTCCTGAATCACCTCGGTGGCTTTATATGAAGGTTGTGATTTCTTTAGATTTGAATAGACTTTCATGCTTCACATCTTCTCACATCAACGCCTGAATCACGAATCTTTATGCAATGGCAGAATGAGAAAGCAAAAGCTATTGCGGTGCTTGCAAAAATATATGAACCAGATCGTTTGGAGGAAGAGAAAGATTTGCTCTCTATTGCTACAGATGAAGATCTTGAGCCTAATAATTCTGCCCGATACTTGGATGTTTTCAAATCCAAGGAAATGAGGCTGGCATTTTTTGCTGGAGCTGGACTTCAGGTAAAAAATGTTGACTTGCAATATTTTAAATCTGTCTTGAAATGATCTATATCTTGATGTAAACAATACTAGGAAAAAATATTTGTCCGACTACTTTTTTAGTTACTCCGAGTTGTTTTGTAGCACTATCATCAAATAATGTTTATGGTTTGAGCCTATAGTTTTCTGATCTGCTGAACCTTGGCAATCTTTTTTTGCATTTGGAATCCAGCTGGCAATCTGATTTCTATTAAAAAACAATCAATTTTTCTGAGCTCGCTTTCTAGCAGCAGGTAGATATTGAGTTCTCTCCAAACACATCAATACTGAGAGTCTTGCACACAGTTCGTTTTTAGGAAATTCAGAGCTAAGATCCTATTTATTGTATAGGTTAGATGTATGCTTAGAGCACGTGTAAGCGTGATTATGAACCCCCTTTTTCTGCTAACAATGATGAGCATTTAGGGATAGCAACCTATGTTGCCACTTTTTGTCTGTGCTCCGAAAATTAAGAACTTTGCTGTAGCTTCAAACTCTATTTTCAGTGCTTTGGTTAGTACCCTGTCCAGTACTATCCTTTCAGAAATTACAATACAGCTAAATATTTTTCTTTTTTTTTTGAGAAAAAAGAGTCAAATATTTGTCAATATTACTTTTTTCATAGTATCAAAATTACGGTCCTGTATTTTTTGCTGCCGATTGGTCAAGTAACCTTATTGTCATGAAAATTTTAAAGGTGTTGATCATTTGGACACTCTGGTCAATAGAGTTCCATTGGCCATTAAGTAGTTGAAGTTATTATTAATTAAGTCAATTATTTACCGTAATATGTTTGTGTACAGGCATTTCAGCAGTTCACAGGCATCAACACAGTTATGTACTACAGCCCCACCATTGTACAGATGGCTGGTTTCTCCTCAAACCAGCTAGCATTGCTCTTATCCTTGATTGTTGCTGCCATGAATGCTGCTGGCACCATCCTTGGGATTTACCTCATTGATCGCTGTGGAAGACGCCGTTTAGCCCTGACCAGCTTATCTGGTGTAATAGTCTCCCTTCTGATCCTCTCAGGTGCATTCTTCTTGCAGTCATCCAGTAGAATCTCCGACCTCTGTGGTCCCCATGGCCTGGATGGCAAATGCGGGGCAAACCTTGGGTGGTTCGCAGTATTGGGCCTAGCACTCTACATCGCCTCCTTCTCTCCAGGCATGGGTCCTGTTCCATGGGCTGTGAACTCCGAGATCTATCCAGAAGCTTACCGCGGTATATGTGGAGGTATGTCTGCTACTGTCAACTGGATCTCAAACCTTATCGTGGCGCAAACGTTTCTCTCTCTTGTGGCACTGGTGGGAACCAGCGGAACATTTCTGATCATTGCGGCAATTGCTATTGTGGCGTTCGCCTTCGTTCTGGCCTACGTGCCAGAGACGAAAGGGTTGAGCTTTGGTCAGGTGGAAAGGCTGTGGAAGGACAAAGCGCAGGGGAGCGGCGGCAGCCAGCAAAGCCTCCTTTCCGGGGAGGGCGAGCCCTAGTCCCCCGTTCCCGTGCAGCCTACGCTGCTTGATTCTCAACGGAAAGTACTCAGTTCTAAGTGTTAAATATGGTTGGCAGTCCTTCGTTTTTTCATTTTTTTTTTCTTGTTGGATGGTATTTTATTTTTAACTTTAAGATATCATCCAACGTGTTCTGTTGTTTTTTCTTAGATTTGCTGGATTGGTGTAATGTCATGGCTGGCCCATGATATTTGTCCGTTGGGATGGGGACGATTGTCTAATGATTACGAGTAAGGAGGGATTCAGTGGATGAAATTTTAATCGAATGTATATTCTAAATCTGTATAAGGTGGCTGCAGTTAAATCTTTAAAAATATTTTTTATATATAACTTCTCGTGTTTTATTTTATTTATCAAAAATTTTTCATCATAGCTATATATATATATATATATATATATAATAATATATCCACAATATTCTTAATTGTTATTTAATTAAATTTTTTTTTTTTTAATAATTTCACAACTAAATTCTGTAAAATTTTTAATTTTTCTATTTCATTTTTTCTCTCAAATATTTACAAATAAATTCTAAATTATAATTTATATATTTGTATATTTATAAATAAATTTATTAAATATGTTTATTTATAAATAGGTTCAAATTTTAATTTTCGTAAATAAAAATTTAAAAAAAACTTTAAATGTTTGAAATTTTTTATAAATAAATCCTCCATAAAAATTTAAATTATAAATTTAATATTCATACATTTACAAATAGATATCTCACATATTTTTATTTATAAATAAGTCTAAATTTAATTTTTTTTAATTAAAATTTTCAATATTAAAGATTTTAAAACTTAAAATTACAAATTATAAGTTTAATA